>CM038214.1:53374372-54574372 GCA_021442155.1 Cymbidium sinense | reverse complement strand
CCAAATTTTGGAGAACATAATAGAAGAATCAGTGTCTTTAGTGTGAAGCCACACATTTTAAGGTTGAAATCCCCATTATGAGATAGCTTAAAGATAATCGATCATGATTGTTAGGAGTGATAGGAATATTAGTAGTCATATTTAAGAAAGTGGAAGGAATAGAATGTAATCTTACTAGTGTTCCACTTGTGGTTTTGCAGAATTAACTCGATGGCGGAAGTGGGTGAGTGTAGAGTAAGTCATCAATGGATCCACCACCACTCAGTTGTCTTGCCAAAGAAGGAATTGCGAGTTTATGCCCCAAAAATCAAGGATTCAACATCCCATTTGAGAACAAAGTCTTCTCCACAGGAGAATCACCCGATTTAAAGGGACAAATGAGAGGATGTTTACCTAGCAATATTTAGAAGTCATGAAATTCGCCCAAAGACTATTTTTGCTCCTAAAATTCCACCAAAGTTTGTAGGAGAAGGCATTGATAACTTCTTTGATGGATTTACATCCCAGACCTCCCTCTTCAAGGGTACCACAACTTTTAGACCAAGATGACCAGAGCATTCTTTTAGAGGAGGTATTGATTCCCCAGAAGATTTTGTTTAAGAGATGCTCAATTCTATTGATGGTAGAATTGGTAGGCACAATGGTTTGAAGAAGGTATATAGGCATTGAATTTAGGGTTCTCTTGATCAAGGTAAACTACCATAGAAGAGAGTAAATGAAATTCCCAAATTGAAATTTTGTTAGAAATTTTCTGAATTAGATCATCAAAAAGGTGTGATCTTTTTTGGCCTTTAAAAAGTGGATCCCCTAGGTAATTAAGAGGGAGTTGATTTTGCTTAAAATTAGTAATTTTGGATATTTGGTTAAGTCTATTAGGAGGAGTCTTAGCTGAAAGAATAAAACCACATTTTCCTTCATTAAGAAAAAGACCACTAACTTTACCAAAATCATTTAGAAGGTTCTTAATGGTTTTAACATGTTGAAGGGAGCCGTTGTAGAAGATAATGAAATCATCTGCAAAGCTAAGATGAGAAATAGGAAACCACCATGAGTTTTAAAAGACATATTAGGATTATTAGCGAAAAGATCATTAAGGCTCCTAGACAGGTATTCAATAGCGATGATAAAAAGAGAAGGTGATAGTGGGTCACCTTGCCTCAAACCATGGCTAGAAGGAAAGAAACCTATCGACTCGCCATTCATGATAACCGAAAACCAGACATTCGTGATACACCTTTTTATAACCGAATAAAACTATCAAAAAAACCAAACAAATTCAGGATTTGAAAGAGAAAATCCAATGAGAGTTTATCAAAGGCTTTAGCGATGTCTAGTTTGAATAAGATGTTGCCTCCTCTAGTAGGAGCATCAAGGTCATGAACCAGCTCTTGAGCAAGAAGAATATTATCCGATATTGCTCTGTGTTTAACAAAACTAGTTTAATTTTGGGAGATGATTTTAGGAAGCAAAGGGCTAAGCCTATTATTTATTAATTTAGTAATGAGTTTTTGAAAAAAGGTGCAAAGACTAATCAGTCTAAAATTGCCCCAAGATTCAAGATTGTTAGTTTTGGAAATAAGGACAATAGAAGTGCTTGAAAAGTATTTGGGAATAGGATTGCCATCAAAGAAATCAATAATATCATCAACTAAGTCAGTTTTAATAAATGGCCAACAATGTTGAAAAGTGGTTATAGCGTCAAGGCCGAACAGAGTCGTGTTCATGTTCTTAAGAGTATTACTAATCTCTTCTTCGGAAGGGCACATAGTGAGTAAATGATTATCCTCACTGTTAATCATAGAAGGGATAAGATGGGTGTTAGATAAAGTTTAGGTTTTTAGGGTTTAGGGTTTAGGGTTTAGGGTTTTAGGGTTTTGGGTTTAGGGTTTAGGGTTTAGGGTTGTTGGTTTAGGGTTTAAAGTTTAGTGTTTTGTGTTTAGGTTTTAGATCTAGGGTTCAAGTTTTAGTTTGAGGTTTGGGATTTTGGTTATTTTTTTAACAAAGAACAAATTATGATTCAACATTTCTTCTTATCGATTTCATCAACCAAGTAACGTACCAAATTTTCTAAGGCACAAGTAATGTCATAGATCCAAAATGAGCACGCATAGAGAAAATCAAAAACTTTAGATAACTAGAATTGTCTCTATTGTAAAGTCAGAGTTCCATAAGCAGCAGATCGGATCGGTCGTTCTTCAGTTTCTCTAGTTCACTATCAAAACCACCCGGCCTCTCGAGTAGCGGGATCCACCATCATATCCCCGATCTCTCCCTCTACCACCATCATGGCTGTAACCTCTGTCGCTCCTCCCACCTCCATAACCACCACTGCTTTGACCACCACCTCCATACCCACCAACACCTCCATATCCCCCACCACCACTACAATAACTGCCACCTCCATCTTTGTGTCCACTGCCAGATCTAGACTAAGCATGGTTGATGTTGATGTTCCTATTGTCAAGGTACTACCCATTCTTATGGTTTAGGTTTAGGTTTAGGTTTATTAGGTTTTAGGTTTTAGGTTTATTTTTTAATTTACTTAGTTACTTTAGGTTTAGGTTTAGGATTAGTGGTTTATGGTTTAGAGTTTAGGGTTAGGGTTTTGGATTTTTGGGTTAGGGTATAGGGTGTAGGGTTTAGGGGTTAGGGTTTAGGGTTTATGCTTTTAGGGTTTATGGTTTAGGATTAGGGTTTAGGGTTTAGGGTTGTAGGTTTAGGGTTTAGGGGTTTAGGGTTTATGGTTTATGGTTTATGGTTTAGGATTTAGGGTTTAGGGTTTTACTTTTATTAAATTAAGTAAATTGATTGGTTTAGATTTATTTAATTTATTTTTATTTATTTTAGTTTAATTTATTTTTATTTTTTATTTATGATTTATTTATGTTTTTTTAATTTAGTTTTTTTATTTTATGTTTATTTAATTTAATTTAATTTTTTTTATTTTTATTTTTTTAGACTTTTATTTAGGTTTATTTTTATTTTTTAGCTTAGTTTTATTTTTATTTTATTTTTTAGGTTTAGGTTTAGGTTTTTATTTTATTTTTTTAGGTTTAGGTTTTAGTTTTTTATTTTAGGTTTATTTTTAGGTTTTATTTTTCAGTTTAGGTTAAGGTTTATTTTTAGTTTATTTTATTTTATTTAATTTAGGGTCTAGAATTAGCATATTTTAGGTTTAGGTTTTGGTTTTATTTCTTTGAATTTTGTTTATTTTAGTTTAATTTTAGGTTTATTTTATTTTGTTTATTTTAGGTTTAAGTTTTTTTTAGTTTGGTTTTATGTTTTATTTTTGATTTATTTTCAAGTTCATTTTTTAGTTTTGGATTTTTATTTAGTTTTTATTTTATTATATTTTAGCTTTATTTTATTTTTATGTAACGTTTAGTTTTTATTTTAGGTTTATTTTATTTTTTAGTTTAGTTTTGGTTTATATTTATTTGTTTTTAGTTAAGTTTTTATTTATTTTTATTTTATTTTATTTTTAGGTTTGGGTTTAGATTTAGGCTTTTATTTTATTTTTTTATTTAGGTTTAGATTTTTTATTTATTTTATTTGTAGGTTTTATTTTGTTTACGTTTAGGTTTTTATGGTTTTAGGGTTTATGGTTTGGGGTTTAGGGTTTAGGGTTTAGGTTTTGGATTTTAGGATTTATGGTTTAGGGTTGTAGATTTTAGGGACTAGGGTTAAAGGTTTAGGGTTTAAGGTTCAGGGTTAAAGATTTTTTAGGTTACAATTTTAGGATTTAGGGTTCATGGTTTTAGAGTTTAAGGTTTAGGGTTTAGGGTTATAGGTTTAGGGTTTAGGGTTTTTTTTATTTATTTTGATTATTTCCATTTTTTTAAAATTAAGTATACTGGCAGGTTTAGATTATTTTGTTTCTTATTTTTTTTAGGTTTATTTTAATTTTTATTTAGTTTATTTTTTTATTTTAGGTTTATTTATTTTAGTTTATTTTTTAAGTTTAAGTTTAGATTTTAGTTTATTTTTTAGTTTGGTTTTATTTTAATTTATTTATTTATTGGTTTAGGTTTTATTTTTTATTTCTTTGTTTAAGTTTAGGTTTTTACTTTCTTTTTTTCTGTTTAGGGTTTAGGTTTATTTTTTGTTTATTTTATTTTATTTAGTTTAGGTTTAGGTTTAGGTTTAGTTTATTTTAGGTTTAGGTTTAAGTTTTATTTATTTTCGTTTAGTTTATCTTAGTTTAGGTTAAGGTTTATTTTATTTTTATTTTAGGTTTAGGTTTTTTTTTAGTTTAGGGTTTAGTTTTTATTTTCTTATTTATTTAGGTTTTATATTTAGGATTATTTTTTGGTTTAGGTTTTAATTTAGTTTTTATTTTAAGTTTATTTTATTTTTATTTTACGTTTAGTCTTTAATTTTTTTTGTAGTTTAGTTTAGGTTTTTATTTATTTTATTTTAGTTCAGTTTTTTATTTTTTTTATTTTATTTTTTATGGTTAGGTTTAGCTTTATGTTTTATTTTATGTTTCTGTTTTGTTTTATTTTTTCATTTTTTTTGGTTTCAATTTTTTATTTATTTTATTTTAATTTTATTTAGTTCAGGTTTAGGTTTTTAGCTTATTAGGGTTTATGGTTTAGTGTTTATGTTTTAGGTTTTTATTTTAGGTTTATTTTTAGGATTTATTTTTTAGTTTAGTTTTAGGTTTATTTTTAGTTTATTAAATTTTATTTAGTTTAGGGTTTAGGTTTTATTTATTTTGGTCTAGTTTATCTTAGTTTAGTTTTAGGTTTATTTATTTTGTTTATCTAGTTTTTATTTTAGGTTTAATTTTTATTTTTAGTTATGGGTTTGAGTTGTATTAGGTTTAGGTTTTTATTTAGTTTTTATTTTATTTTATTTTAGATTTATTCTATATTTATTTTACGTTTATTATTTTTCTATTTAGGTTTTTTATTCTTAAGTTTATATTTTTTAGTTTAGTTTATTTTAATTTTTTTTATTTTATTTTTAGGTTTAGGTTCAGGTTTTAGTTTAGGTTTTTATTTTATTATTTTATTTAGGTTTAGGTTTTTTATATATTTTATTTTATGTTTTATTTACTTTAGGTTTAAGTTTTTAGGTTGTTAGGATTTAGGGTTTTGGGTTTTAGGTTTAGGGTTTAGGGTTTAGTGTTTAGTATTTAGGCTTTAGGGTTTAGGGTTTTTAGGGTTTAGGGTTTAGGGTTAGCTAAGGGTTTAGTGTTTAGAGATTAAGGTTTATGGTTTAGGGTTAGTTTAGGGTTTTAAGTTTTAGGGTTAGTTTTAGGGTTTGTTTAGGGTTTATGCTTAGGGTTAGGGTTAGGTTTTAGGGTTTAGGGTTTAGGGTTAGTTTAATTTTTAGGGTTTAGGGTTTGGGTTTAGGATTTTCTAGGGTTTTGGGTTTAAGGCTTAGGGTTATAGGTTTAGGTTTGATGGTTTAGGGTTAATTTTTGGGTTTATGGTTTAGGGTTTAGGGTTTAGAATTTAGGGTTTAGGGTTTAGAGTTTAAGGTTTAGGGTTTTTGTTTTATATAATAGGTAAACTAGTAGGTTTAGGTTTTTTTTTATTTTATTTAGTTTATTTGTTTATTTATTATAGTTTATTTATTTATTATTTATTTAGATTTATTTTTCATTTTTATTTAGTTTATTTTATTTATTTTAAGTTTATTTATTTTAGTTTGTGTTTATTATTTTATTATACTTTTTAGGTTTAGGTTTAAGTTTATGTTTATTTTATAGTTTAGTTTAATTTTCTTTAGGTTTAGGTTTTATTTTTTATTTTTAGGTTTATGTTTAAATTTTTATTTTATTTTTTTAGGTTGACGTATTAGGTTTTTTATTTAAGGTTTCTTTTTAGGTTTTATTTTTTTAGTTTATGTTCAGGTTTATCTTTAGTTTATTTTATTTTATTTAGCTTAGGGTTTAAGTTTAGTTTATTTTAGGTTTCAGTTTTATTTATTTTAGTTTAGTTTATTTTGGCTTAGGTTTAGGTTTTTTTTTTTTTGTTTATTTTAGGTTTAGGTTTTTTTTTGGTTTAAGATTTAGGTTTTATTTATTATTTATTTTTAGGTTTATATTTTAGGTTTAGGTTTTTATTTAATTTTTATTTTATTTTATTTTAAGATTATTTTATTTTTATTTTGCATTTAGTTTTTATTTTAGATATATTTTATTTTTTAGTTTAGTTTAGGTTTTCATTTATTTTATTTTTGTTTAGTTTTTTTAATTTATTTTAGGTTTAGGTTTAGGTTTAGGTTTAGGTTTATGTTTAGGTTTAGATTTTAGTTTAGCTTTTTAATTTATTTTATTTTCTAATTTTATTTAGGTTTCAATTTTTTATTTATTTTATTTTTAGGTTTTATTTTGTTTAGGTTTAGGTTTTTAGGTTTTTAGGGTTTAGGGAATAAGGATTAGGGTTTGTTTTTTTTTTTAGGAAAACCCCATGTAGGGGGTATTTTATTACCACAAAAAGAGGGTTACAAGGTCCCAAAGGGATAACATCCTAATCATCGGCCAAAGAGCTACAATCAACGTGGGAGTAAATCCCTATCTAAGTACATCCAAAAGCAAAAGAAGACATTAAAGCAATCAAAAGATTCAAATTGATTAACATAATAAGCCAATGGAAGATTAGGGCCAATGCTCTGCAGGACGTGAGAATGCATGATACTATGGAGCAAACCTGCAAGAGGACAAGAGAGAAGCACCTGCAAAAGTGTAAACGTAAAGAGATTAGAGCAGTTAAGGTAGTACAAACAAAAAGATAAATGAAAACAGCATAATCTGAGAATGATAGTAAAGAATTATGATAGAGAAGGCTCAGGCTCAGTCACACCAAGATGAGGTAGATGCAAATATGAGTATCCAAACTTCAGCAGAAGGGTTACATCACAAGAGCTACTACCAAACCAAAAGAGAGTGAAATCATCACAGCCAACAACACAGTGAGAAGATAGATATTGTTGAAAGTCTTATGGGCTTTATTACAAAACCTAAACAAAACCATATATAATATAGAGGGATAAGGGGTCCCATGTATAAAGTATCATCAAATATAGTCCTGAGAATACTTATACATATGAGAATGAGCCATCTTTTTAGAACCTCATGAAAAGTCATATCCAAGAAGAGAAATAGACCGACATATAAACCAAGAAAATAAAGGAGGCCACTGAAATCTAAGAAAGTTAATTAGCCTATAAATAACACCATCCCAAACATATGATATATATATATATGAATCTTTTGAGGAAGACTAGTAAAGGTCGAAAAATGAATCATAATAATGAATGAGATGTGAATATCCATATCGTGTTGGAAAAAAGCAATTTTATAGGAAGGCAGCATAACCCAACACAGGAAATAGACTGCAACCTACCAAAAACAACACCAAATAAAGATAGTCAGAGCTACAGCTCTAGTAGCAGCATTGAGAACCAAAAATTGGATAATCTAGATCAACAAACAACCAAGACAATAAGACAGTGAAAGGCAGCAGCTGTCCATAGTACCACCCATTCAGAATAAATAGTGCATACTAAGAAGATAGCTGGACAAACCTAACCGAACCCAGATGGGAATAGAGAAAATAGCAGACAATGTAGATCACAACTATCAGGAGATGAACAGTATCCCAGACATAAATAGTAAGGGCAATCAGAAAGCAAACCCCAACAACAAAATAGTTAATACAATAATGGAACCCACTAGAAGACAAATCAAAAAGGGGATTTAAATGAGGGTCAACATTAGAATCCAGAAAAAATAAGACATCATATAATCAAGAAAAAAAATAGCCAAGACAAGAAGAGAGAACAAAAGTTGGCCATAAAACCTCTCAATCAGTAGACATTGTAGTAGTTAGTAACCAAATAGATAGAGCATAAAAATAGGGTTTTGGAAGGCAACAGCCCAGACGCCAATCACCAAAAACAATCAGAACAGCAATGTCAGAAATAGCTTCCTGAACATAGGACCAAAATCTGATAGTACAGCCAACAAAGATGGAGCCAACATAGGAATCCTGAAAAACCAAGACAATAAATATCCAAGACAACAAAACAGGCCATGAAAAACCACCCATCAAATATATATAGTTTAACGAAGAGGATGGAGAAAATAGCGACAAGTAAAGTAGACCAATGAATTGATGATATGCATATAATAAATCAATAAGGGGTTCAAAGCAAAAGCCACCAAGCAATCAACAACTTCAATAGAGGCTTGCTGAACAAAACAAACCAAAACCCTAGAGACAGCATGAAGAGTATTAATCCAGTTCAGCCAACAACCAAGACAGTTAATACCAACGAGCTGGCCAAGAGTCCACCCAATTAGAGTAAACAAAGCATATGTAAAGATCCAAATAATCAAATGGATAATCACAGGGATCTGCACAATTTTAATAAACCAAGTGGAATAAAATAGTAGCAGGAGAAATCAGCAGTTGCCCAATTGTTAACAGCAAAAATTGTCAGAAAAACAAAAGGCTGGAAATAGATAATAACCACAAAGACAACCTGCTGGACAAAGGATGCTAAAATCCAAAAGCCAATAAAGGTAGCAATAAATCAAAAATTACACCCACCAAATAAAACTCCAATAAAAAGCAGAGATGTAAAATAGCAATAGAAAGGGTTCAAAGGATAATCAACAGAAAAAGCCTTCCAGATAAAGCTGATCAGGCAAGTAGTTAAACCCACAACCATAGTAAATGAAAACTGAGAAGCCATTAATGAAGTCCAAACCTGCAAGGAAATAATAAAATTGAATAGGAAATTGCAAAATCTCTCTTGGTAGATAGGGAAAATGAGGTTGTCAAAGACAATCAGACCAAAGCACCCTACTAAACCAATAAACTTTTTGGATATAAGACTCAATTATCCGGACCATCCAACAAACAAGAAAGAAAATAATAGCAAGTTGGCCATAAAAAAACCATTCAAATTATACAATGCATAAGTTAAATCCGATAGTTAAGGAAGTGGAATTAGACCAGAACCAAAAGTAAAAAATAGCAGCAGGTGAAAATAGCATCATCCCAGATGTTAATAGCACAAACATTTAGAGAAATGAGAAGTAAGAAACAACCAAGCAGAAAAGTAAAAGCCATCATGTAGTCCACAACCTCAAGAGATTGCAACTGAACAAAATAAAACAAACCCCAAGGGATAGTAATTACCGAGCTAGATGCACAATTTTAACAGAGCCAAAAGTTAAAAAACAATAGATAAAATGACCAGCACTAGCCCGAATGAGAATCGCAAAGACATTCAGAAGAACACCAGACAACAAATAACTAACAAACATAAGGTTAGCCTGCAAGACAGTGAATCCAGAAATCCAACAGCCATAGATTAAAATAACACTACAATTATTGCAACCATAGGATAAGCCAATAAAAAGTAGTGGGATAACAGAGCCACAATAGGGGCTCAAAAGGGTCTCATCAATGAAATCCTTTAGGACAAAGGAGAACAGTGAAGTGAAACTATCATCCTTAGAAATCATCTTGAAAGGAAGTCATTAAATAATTCCAAACACAGAAAGAATCATTAATAATAATAAGGGTATTTGCATTCTTTCCTTATAGCTATGCAAAGCGGGGTTAGTAATGACATATAGCAAATACATTAAACCAAATCAAGTGCGACTGTGGACAAAGGCCCAAAGTCCAACAGCCAACAATTAAAGCTTCAACATAGATGTTGCATCCAACATAAGATAAACCATTAAAGAGCAAAGGAACACAAAGAATCAGACCAGTAGCTAGTCCTACAACATCAAGAATATTGGAATTCAAGAAATAATTCCAAATCCACAGAGAAAAAGTTATATCCAGGAAATTGCAAGATCTCTTCATACAGGTTATGAAGGTAAGGTTATGGACCATAGGAGAGGCAGAAACAGTAAGACCCCAATCAAGGTTGGGATAATTAAACCAATAGATAATGTGAGTAATTTGATGATGCATCAATTCAAGGACAATTATAAGCACATGCCACGAGATCAACAAGTAAACAAAAGGGATATCGAGGTTGATGCATCAGACCAAAGAAGTAACAATAAATAGAAAATGATCATGCATTAAAAGAGGTATTGAAATAGGTGAATCCAATAGGTTAGATTAATTTCTGAGATAAGGAAGCCCAGTATTGTCCAGATTAACCAAGCCACGTAAATTTTTAGGAAGGGTTAGTTGATCAAAGAATTTTATACCATCCAATCTAGCACCCAGATTGCCCAGATAATCAGCACATGCATTACCCTCGTTCCATACATGAGTGATTTTAAAGTAGAGTTGGGCAAGGAGAGCTCTAGTTGGCTTAAGAAGGTAGTACAATTCTGTATTGCCCATATTCGAGGAATTTAAAAGAACAATCAGTAGAAGGGCATCCACCTCAATCCAAATATTGAGCCAACCTTTTTGAAGGCAAATTTCAAGAGCTTTGTACACATGAGCTCGAGGAGCAGTAAGGATTAAGGGGGTATGCAAAAGCACATAGGACTTTTCCATTAAGATTTCTAAAAATGCGACCACAGCTTAAACTTTTAGGAGAAACAGAGCCATCAGTATTAACTTTAATAGTGTTGGCATGAGGTTTTATCCAATAAACAATCTTGTCAACTTTACAAATGGGTTGATCCGATAAGTTAAAACCCAATTTATTGGCCACAAATTTGCACCCTTTGAATTATTTGTATTTAATTAATTTGGCATTAAACAAGTCACGGATTTTGTTTTTAGTTCTAGCAATTATCCTCATGTGGTTCATAGGGATCCCATGATGTTTTGCATCATTTTGGTCCATCCATATGAACCAAATAAGAGTGATAGCAATTATGACTTTAATGTGACCTTTAGTAGTGTTGTCAAAATAAACTTCAAGGAGTTGGTATAAATTTAAGGAGCCATTGAAAATGACAATGTTAATGATGTCATCATACCAAATCCAAAGCTTAAAAGCAATGGCCATGTTAACAAAAATATGGTTCACATTCTCAATGTGGAAACATCATTGGCATTTTGAAGGTAATTGAAAACCTTTACCACACAATAAGGAGTCAATAGGGATGAAGTTTTTCAAAATATGCCAAGTAAGAATAGAATAAGAAGTGGGGATATTGTTATTCCAATGTTTGGAAAACACATTGGAAAAATCATGAGCTTCTTTAATGTGAATCCAAACATTTCTAAAGTTGAAATCACCATTATGTAAAAGCTTAAAAAGGATCTGATCTTGATTGGTAGGAATGATAGGAATAGTAGTAAGCTTATTTAAAAGAGAGGGAGGAATATAATCAGTAAGCTTACTATTGTTCCACATATTATTCTGCCAGAAAGAGTTCACTTTAATAACAACAATGGAGTGAGCATAAAGTAATTCATCAATGGACCCACCTCCAGTCCAATTATCTTGCCAAAAGAAAGAGGATCCAAAGTTAATCCCCCAAGAAATTAAAGATTCAGCATCCCATTTGATGGAACAAAGTCTTTTCCAAATCGGAGAATCTCCTGCTTTATAGGGGCGGATGAGAGGGTGCTTACCCTGGTAGTATTTAGTAGTCATGAAATTAGCCCATAGACTATTATTTTTCCTAAAATTTCACCAAAGTTTATAAGAAAAAGCAGTGATAGTTTCCTTGATTGGTTTACATCCAAGACCACCTTCAGGAAAAGTGCCACAAGTTTTATACCAAGAGGTACAGTGCATTATTTTAGAGGAATTGTTAGATCCCCAGAAAAATTTGTTAATGAGCCGCTCAATTTTGTTAATGGTAGAGTTGGTCGGCAAAATGGTTTGAATAAGATATAAAGGCATAGAGTTAAGGGTGCTCTTAATCAAAGTGAGCCTACCACCAAATGAAAGTAAATGAAATTCCCAAACATAAATTTTATTAGATATTTTTTGGATTAGCTCATCAAAAAGGTGAGTTCTTTTCTAACCTTTAAAAAGTGAAGCACCAAGATATTTAATAGGAAGTTGTTATTGTTGAAAATTCATAAGTCTCAAGATTTGGTTGGTCATATTGCTCGAGATTTTAAAAGAAGGAATAAAACAACTTTTGCCTTCATTGAGAAAAAGATCGCTTTCCTTGCCAAATTTATTTAAATATTCTTAATAGTTTTAATGTGAGAAATTGAGGCATTGCAAAAGATTATAAAGTCATCAACAAAACTAAGATGAGAGACAGGAAGTCCACCTTGAGTTCTATAAAACATCCTAGGATTATTGTAAAAAAGATCATTCAGACTCCTAGATAGATATTCATCAATAATAAAGAGAGGGGATAGGGGATCCCTTGTCTCAAACCATGCTTCGAAGGGAAAAAACCTAGGGATTCACCATTCATGATAATAGAAAACCAAACATTTGTAATGCAATTTTGATGAAGATAAAATAATCAAAACCCAGCAAATGAAGAATTTGAAAGAGGAAATCTCAAGAGAGGTTGTCAAAAGCTTTAGTGTTGTCCAGGTTTACCAGGAAAATATATCAAATATAGATCTACCTTTAAAGTTTAATATATCTAAACCCAGCAATCAATTTAGCAAAGAGTTTTTGAAAGAAGGTGCAAAGGCTGATAGGTCTAAAATCTCCCCAAGTATCAGGATTATTAATTTTGAGAATGAGAACAATGGATGTGCTAGAAAAGTATCTAGGTAAAGAGTTTTCATCAAACAAATCAACAACAGTATCAACAAGGTCAGACTTAATATAAGGCCAACAATGCTGAAAGAAATAAGTCATGTAGCCATCAGGGCTAGCAACAGAGTTAGTGTTCATGCTATTGAGAGTACTACTAATCTTGATATCCATAGGATGCAAAGTGAGTAAATGGTTTTCATCATTAGTAATCATAGAGGAGATCAGGTGAATGTTAGAGAGGGGTTCTAAGTTAGGGTTGTTGTTTAATAAATTTTTAAAATGCTGAATGACAGAATCTTTAATTTCATTATTATCAGTGATCTAGCTACCATTAATATTTTTGATTTTTTGAATAGAGTTTAAAGCTTTCCTTTTTTTTGAAAAGAGCATGGAAATACCTTGTATTTCTATCACCATCAGCAATATGTTTGCTAGCGGCCTTTTGCTGTCAGTAGGTTTCCTCCATATTCTGATAATTAATCAAATCATCTTTAGCAGTGTTCAACTCATCAAGCTTATAGGGTTAGTTAACACAACATCTTCAAGGGAGCAAACTAATTATTCCATATTTTTTAGATTGGCAAAAAGATTTTTAAAATGGTGCTTGTTCCACCAATTTAGGTTTTGTTTTAGCCTTTTAAGCTTAAGCCAAAGCTGAATCATGCCTTTAATGGAATTATCCGAGTGAATAGGGGCCATCCAATTAGTGGAACAACATTAAAGAAATCACAATGTTGGGTCGACATATTTTGGAATCCAAAAGGAGTGGGGGAGGATATAGTACTGGAAGGAGTTTTGATGGAGATCAATAGCGGAGCATGGTCAGACAAAGTTTTGCTCAAATGTTGAACATAAGTGAGGGGCCATTAATTGATCCAAAGGGAATTAAAGAGGGTCCTATCAAGCATTAGTTTAGAGTTATACGTATAGTTGAGCGAAACCAATATCAATAGATTTGGTGAGAATCATATTAGAAAAATCTTCCATGGAGTGGATGTTAGAGAGCAACCTCCCTTCTTTCAGTGATAATAGTGTTGAAATCACCCCCAACCAACCAGGGTTTATTGATCAAGGAGGCAAAAGTTCTTAAGTGATCCCAAAGGATGTTCCTGAGCTCTATTACAAGATGCATAGATAAAGAGTAAAAATTCACCTAATGAGATTTGAACATTAACCAATTGTTGGAGATCATCAAGGATAGAAATGTTGATTAAATTATTCTAAAAACACCAAATTTTATTACAAATATTATAAAATAAACTTTGAAAGCCAAGTGTTCTAGCAACATGGCTAATCTTAGAAGAGTGAATGAATGGCTCAATAACAGCAAGTAAGGCTATGTTATGAGTACAACAAAGGCTTGTAATATGATTGTGGACAGTGAGAGTCCCAATACCCCAAACATTCCAAATAAGAAAATTGATCATAATAAGTTGAAAGAAAAGAGAAGAGATAACTAAAAAAATGAAAAATAAGAAGAAGAAAAATATGAAACAATTATTTATGGGAAGTTAGAGAAGATCGAGTGGCTCTAGTGGAGCTATTAGTGAACATTCTAGCCTTAAGGGATTTTTTTTAATAATAGTTTAAAAAGGCCTATCTATGTCTAAAGTATCTCCATCTGAAAGAGAGTGATTTGTGATATTAATAGGACCGATTCATCAAAGCATTCTAATGGTGATTTCCCCTTCTTGTATCGAGTTGAGAAATAGGGTTAGCATGTGTATCACTCTTTAGGGTAGTAGAAGGAGAGGTTGTGGCACCATTAATAGCACAAAATTCATTTTCATTTCCATGAGTACTATTTAGATTTTGATCCACCACCAAATTATCAAAAAATTTTAGAACAATTCCAGAATTAGTTTTGAGATTTTGATCCAACTTGAGGTTCCCATTCAAATCACCATTATGATTCATATGAGTCGAGGGATTGCCTTGACATACCAAGTTATTACAAGTAGAAGCAATGTTAGGTAAGTTATCATTAGTTTCCTCATAAACCTCAATATTATTATTTTTATCAAGTTCAGATTGTTCTCCAATAGAAAAAATTGTAGGTAATAAAGGAGAGGGGGTAGGAGGGTGAATTCCATTTTGAGTAACTTTAGGCACATAAGCAAATTTATTGTTTTTTTCATTTGTTAGAGAGGGATTAGGATTAGGAAATTTTTTCTTTTTAAGAATAGGGTGTAACACAAAGCATTCAGAGTGATCATGACCATGGATCTTACAATGTGTGCAAAAAATAGGGAAATTTTCAAATTCCACTTTTTGATTATACCCAAATTTTTTTGAACCGATCCAAACTTCTTTAGGGTACTTTTTGGTAATATCAATCTCAACCAAAATACAAGCAACTAATGGTCGTGATCTCGTGGCGGTGGCTTGATCTATTTGAAGGGGCCTACCAAAGAGAGCCCCAACCGTAAATAGGACTTGATGGGTAATGTAATCTATCCTCGCCATAAAAGAATAATTGGGCATTCCTCTTTGACATCAAATAGATGAGACCATTACAAAAACCTCATTTGACAATTGTACACAAAGTAAGAACGACGAGCAAAGACTCTTGAGTAGTCTAAATCATTAGATAGCTAAATAAGGATATGTCTAGGATTAATCAATCCGATAATAAATACACCCGAGAGCTTTAGGCTATGAAAGATGGATCGAATGCTTTCAAGAGTCGGGCGACGCAATGAAAATTTACCAAGTAATGAAAATTCAAAGGGCTTTGCCAGCTTTTCCACATCAAAATTTGAGCACATTACAGCCGACATTTGACGAAAAGAAGTTAGGATTAAATTGACCGAAGCATTGGAGCAAGTGTTCTTACTAGATAAATCATCCTTGAAGGACTTAACAATAGGTGCAGTAATAGCTAGAGTTGGATCGATATTACCTTGAAAATCAGAAGCCTTAGCCGATGCCTCCAAGTTTGAAGAGCTTCGCATGAAAGTTTATAAGATCAAGGAAACTCACATAGCGAAATCAGAAGGAATGATCAAAACAAACATGGGAAAAGGAAAGGAACATGAGTCATGAGGCGCTTGATAAACAATGAGTGATGAATTATGGGAATAGGTTTAGGGTTTGGGGTTTAGGGTTTAGTGTTTAGGGTTGTATGTTTTAGGGTTTAGGGCTAAGGGTTTAGGGTTTTAAGCTTTAGGATTTAGGGTTTTAGTTTTAGAATTTAGGGTTAGTTTTAGGGTTTAGGGTTAGGTTTCTTTTATATTTTTTTAGGGTTTAGGGTTTAGGTTTTAGGTTTAGAGTTCATGTTTTAGTTTAAGGTTTATGATTTTTGGTTTTTTTAACAAAGAATAAATTCAGATTCAACATTTCTTTTTTTCTATCTCATCAACCAAGTAACACACCAAGTTTTTTAGGACACAAGCAGTGATAGATCAAAAATGTGCACGAGCAAATCAAAAACTCTGGATAACTAGATTCATCTCTACTGTAAAGACATGGTTCCATAAGCAGCAGATCGGATCAACCATTCTTTAGTTTCTCTAGTTCCCATCAGAACCACCCTAGCCTCTCGAGTAGCGAGATCCACCATCATATCCCCAATCTCTCGCTCAACCATCACCATGGCTATAACATTTAGCGCTCCGCCCACCTCCATAACCACCACTACTTTGACTACCACCTCTATATCAACTAGCACCTCCAGATCCCCTACCACCACTATGATAACTATCGCCTCCGCATTCACCTCCACTACCAGATCTAGACTGAGCCTAGTTTATGGTGATGTTGGTGTCATTAAGGTTCTATCCATTCTTAGGATTTAGGATTAGGTTTAGGTTTATTAGGTTTTAGGGCTTAGGTTTATTTTTAACTTTATTTAGTAACTTTAAGTTTAAGTTTAGGGTATGTAGTTTAGGGTTTAGTGTTTAAAGTTAGGGTTTAGGGTTTAGGGCTTAGGGTTTAGGGTTTAAGGTTTAGGGTTTATGGTTTAGGATTTTAGGGTTTATGCTTTTAAGGTTTTGGGTTTAGGGTTAGCATTTAGGGTTTAAGGTTTAGGGATTAGGGTTTACGATTTAGGGTTTAGGGTTTTTTAGGGTTTAGGTTATAAGTTTAAGGGTTGTAGGTTTAGTGTTGTAGGTTTAGGGTTTAGGGTTTAGAGTTAGTTTTAGGATTTGAGGCTTAGGGTTTAGTGTTTTCAGTGGTTATAGTTTATTAATTTATTGAGTTTAGATTTAAGTTTAGTTTAGGTTTAGGTTTAGTTTAAGGTTTAGGGGTTTAGGGTTTAAGGTTTTAAGGGTTTAGGTTTAGAGTTTAGGTTTTTAGGTTTAGGGTTTAGGTTTTAGGTTTCAGTTTAAGGTTTTAGGTTTAGGGTTTAGGTTTAAGTTGGGTTTGAGTTTAGAGTTTAGGGTTTAAAGTTTAGGGTTTAGGTTTAGGTTTTAAAGTTTTTTATTTAGGGAGTTAGTTTATTTATTTATTTTTTAATTTTAATTTTTTTATTTATTTTTATTTTTAGGTTTAGTTTTATTTATTTTAATTTTATTTATTCTAGTTTAGGATATTTACTTTAGTTTATTTTTTGGTTTAGGTTTAATTTTAAGTTTATTTTTTAGTTGAGTTCAATTTTTTTCTTATTTTTTAGGCTTAGGTTTTTTAGTTTTTAGGGTTTAGGGTTTCAGGTTTAGGGTTTAGGATTTAGGGTTAAGGGTTTTAGGAGTTAAGGGTTTAGGGTTTAGGGTATAGGGTTAGGGTTTAGTGTTTAGTTTTCTTTTAGGTTTAGGGTTTAGGGTTTAGGGATTTAGGGTTTAGGGTTTAGGGTTTAGGGTTGTAAGTTTAGGGTTTTGTGTTAGGGTTTTCTTTTAAATTTTTTTAAATTTTGAATTTTTATTTTTTTTAGGGTTTAGGGTTTAGGTTTTAGGTTTTAGGTTGGAGTTTAGGTTTTAGTTTAGGTTTATTTTTAAATTAAGTAAACTAGTATGTTTTGATTTTTTTAATTTACTTTTAGGGTTTAAGGTTTAGGGTTTAGGGTTAGCTTACGGTTTAGGTTTTTTTTTTAATTAAGTAAACCAGTAAATTTAAGTTTATTTAGTTTATTATTTATTTTATTTTTATTTATTTTTATTTTTTATTGTTATTGAATTTAGTTTATTTATTTTTTGTGTATGTTTTTTATTTTAGTTTATTTTTAAGGCTTGGGTTTAGGTTTAGGTTTATTTTTTAGTTGAGTTTTATTTTTATTTTATTTTTTAGGTTTAAGTTTTATTTTTTTATTTTTAGGTTTAGGTTAGGTTTTTATTTTACATTTTTAGGTTTAGGTTTTAGGTTTTTATTTTACGTTTAGTTTTAGGCATTATTTTTTAGTTTATATTTAGGTTTGTTTTTAGTTTATTTTATTTTATTTAGTTTAGGTTTAGGTTTTGTTTATTTTAGGTTTATGTTTAGGTTTTATTTATTTTAGTTTAGTTTAATTTATTTTGTTTATTTTATTTTTATTTTTGGTTTAGGGTTTTTCTTAGTTTAGGGTTTAAGTTTTATTTTTTATTTATTTTTAGGTTTTATTTTTTTATTTATATTTTAGGTGTAGGTTTTTATTTAGTTTTTATTTTATATTATTTTAGGTTTGTTTTATTTTTGTTTTATTTACATTTTTTATTCTTAAGTTTATTTTATTTTATTTATGTTAGGTTTTTATTTAGTTTTTATTTTTAAGTTTATATTTAGGTTTAGGTTTATGTTTAGGTTTAAGTTTTAGTTTAGGTTTTCATTTTTATTTTATTTTTATTTTATTTTATTTAAGTTTTGGTTTTTATATTTATTTTATTTTTAGTTTGTATTTAGTTTAGGTCTAGCTTTTTATGTTTTTAGGGTTTAGGGTTTAGGGTTTATGGTTTGGTGTTTAGGGTTTAGGGTTTAGGGTTGTAGATTTTAAGGATTGGGCTTAAGGGTTTAGGGTTTAGGGTTTAGGGTCTTTTTTTTTAGGGAAATTTATTGCCACATGAAAAAGTACAAAGTCTATAGAAGGGAGTAAATCTCTAAGCTAATGCTCAAAGAGCTACAATAAATCCTAAATAGATAAACCCCCTAACTATTATAATAACGAAGGAAAGAAAGCAAAAGAAAAACCAAAAAATCAAGTGAAAAAAATCATTGTTAGCATTAGCAAACTTCATTTTGTCCATTTAATACCAGCAAGATCCACCTACAAGACTCTCCCAACCTATAGAAGAAATCTGCAACATACTTTAGAAAGGATAAGTAGAATTAAGGAAGCATAAAAAGTAAGAACAAATAAAAGGAGTAAAGTAAAGAAAAGGCTCAGGCTCAGTTACAATCATCTCTAGGAGCAAAACTATATGTAAGCATCCAACTTCAGAAGAACTATTACAATTAAATATAGCGCCACCAACCAAAAGTAGAAAGAGTGGGAAACATCAAGGCCATCATAACTAGCATCCCTCGTGTAGACCATCATCCAAAGTCTGTAATCTAGCAAGGCTGCAAAATCCTCCAAACAACAAACATAACATCCAACCAGCAAGCCCCCAGAACAACCAAGCCTAATAAAGTAGATAATCAAACAACCATGATGGATAGTAGTAATATAGTGGAAGCACAACCAAAGCCACAACCAAAAAAAATAATAAAATCAAAAGGAGCAAGAATTGTGATAGGGGTAACAACACAAACCAAAGAAAAACAAGAGCAAGAAAGAAAAACACAAGTTCTCATATCCTCCACCAACAAAGTAGAAAAAAGAGCCAATAAATACACTCGACTAACAAAGGGGTGACTGACAAGCTACCCAAGAAAAAAGGGGTCATATAATAGAGAGAGAATAAATAAAGTAGGAGGAAACTAGAAATATAGGTCATAGAAAGAACATCAGTATGTTCCCAAAATAGTCACCAAAAGCAGAAAAATCAAAAAAGCGACCCCTCAACCAAACTAGCCAACATATCCTCCTAGCCAACCAGCAGAGAAGCAGAAGGCCTAAGTGAGTTTAAAGACCAATAGGAGTCATCAAGCCAAAATTAACCAAGATAGTCAGGGAATGGGTAAAAGCAGACAGCAGCCACCAAGGAAAAAGAAAATCTAATATAGGTAAGTAGAACAGCCAGCCAAAGACAAATTGGTACAAATCCCAGTAAGACAGACCAAAAGCCAACCAACAGGAACAACAGCAATAAAGGCATTCAACTAAGCCACCAGTACCCGAGGGTAACTTAGAGCTATAAAATAGTGTTCAACCAACCAATCGTGAACAATACCAAAACCCAAAGCATCTATAGCCAAGAGAGGAAGGATAATATAGGAGGAGTTTGAAAGCATAACCAAAAGAACTAAAACAAAATCAATAAAACCAACCACGAAGCCATAGTCCACAAAATAGAGAAAATACCAGCCAACCAACAACCTCCACCATGCCAAAATCAAGCTAGAGATAAACCTCCAAAAAATGGGTCACCAATAGAAAATGAAAAAAAAGCCAAAAACTAGCCAAACCAACCAACCAATTGCAAAACCAACCCAGTGACCTATCAACCACCATAGTAGCATATCCAACTCGTAAGTTAGCAAGTACCCAGAGAGGGAAAAACCCATATAAAAGAAAAACTACTGACCCAAAAGGAGGATATAAAAAATAGCCAGGTAAAATTGTGGTAAAACCCGAGGACAAATACCACCAATAAAAAAAAAACAACCTAGGCTACAATTACAATAACCATCAGGTTGCAAAAACTAAGCCAATCTAAAAGTAAGAGATCAAAAACATAACGGAACTCAGGCCAAAGAGAGAAAATAAGTAGATAACCACAACCTAAAGAGGGTTTAACAATGGACAACTAGAGGCAAAAGATCATCAAAAAATAAGGGAAGAATCTATATTCTGAGATAGGCAATCCAATATTATCCATATTAACCAAACCACTTAATAGTTTAGACAAAGTTTGCTTGCCAAATAAAGTAAACTCAGTTAAGTTGGCACCAAAGTTAGCAACGTAAGCAGGACAAGCATTACCTTCATAAAGGATATGGGAAATTTTAAAATAAACTTGAGAAAGAAGACTTTTAGTATGATTATGAAGATAAAATAATTTAGCATTCCCATTTCTATTGGAATTAAGCATGTCATGAAGCGAGAGGGAATCAGCTTCAATCAAGATGTTGAGGAAACCTCTATTCAAACAAATTTTGATAGCTTTATTAGCAGCCATAAGCTTTGCAAAAATAACCAAATAAGATTTCAGAGGATAGGCAAAAGCACAAGTGACAGTAGCTTTAGAATCCCTAAGGATACCACCACAGCCTCATTTATTAGAAGCAACAGAACCATCAGTATTCACTTTAATCAAATTGTCTTTAGGTTTGATCCAATGGATAATCCGAGCACTTTTATAAGAGTCAAACTTCGGCAGAATGATACCCAATTTTTTAACCGAAAATTTGTAACCTCTAAAATGAATATTACTAATAAGATTGGCATGAAAAAGAGCATGAATTTTTTCTTTAGTTCTATCCAGGATCCTTTTATGGTTCATAGGAATACCATGATATTTTTCATCATTTCTATCCATACGAATGAACCATATAAAGGTAGTAGCAATTCAAACTTTCATATGACCTTTCACTCTATTTTTTAAACATACTTCCAGAAGTTGATATAAAGAAAGATAACCCCGAAAATAGTTGGTATTAAATAAATCATCATACCAAAGCCATAATTTAGATGCAATAGCATCATTGGCAAAAACATGATTTACATTTTCAATATGAAAGCAACAATAGCACTTTGAAGGTAAGTAAAACCCTTTAGTCTAGAGCAAAGTGTCCATAGGAATAAGGTTATTCAAAATCCTCCAAGCTAAAATTGATTAGGAAATGGGAATGATATTGTTCCAAAGTTTAATAAAAAATTAGAGGGGTTTTGTTTATCTCTAATAAAATTTTAAACCTCTTTAAGAACAAAGTCACCATTATAAGAAAGTTTAAAAAGAATTTGGTCAGGTTTGTTAGAAGAAATGGGGATATTTTTAAAGTTGTCAAAAAGAGAAATAGGGATATAATTCTCAAGGTTTCTTTCATTCTAATTGTTATTAAGTCAAAATTAATTAACTTTGATAGCAGCATTAGAGTGGGTAGATAAAATGGTGTCAACAGAGCCATTGCCAATCCAATTATCTTGCCAAAAGAAGGTAGAACCCAACCAAATACCCCAAGATATTTCCCATTTAATGGAGCAAATCCTTTTCCAAACCAGAGATTCACCAACTTTATAAGCACAGTTAAGGGGGTGTTTACCTTGGCAATATTTTTCCATCATAAAATTAGCCCAAAGCCTATCATTCTTTCTAAAATTCCACCAGACCTTTTGAGAGAAGGCAGTGATAGATTAACGAATAGGCTTGCAACCAAGAGCACCTTCTCCCAAAGGACCATAACATTTATGCCAGAGCACCAAGAGCACCTCAATCAAATCATTTTTAATGATAAGAAAATATTTTTGAAAACATTGAGTAGTGAAACCCTCCAGAGCAACAATAGAATTTATGTTCATGGTATTCAGAACTTTGTAAATTTCATCTTGATTAGGCACAATGGTAAGCAAATCATTATCATGATTAGTAACAATAAAAGGAATCAACTTCGATTGATAAATAGCTACATAAGAGCAATTCTTATTAAGCATATTTCTAAAGTAATTAATAACTGATTCCTTAATATAATTATTCTCCATAATCCAATCTCCATCATCATTTTTATGTTTTTGAATATTATTATAGGTTTATTTTATTTAGTTTAGGTTTAGATTTAGGTTTAATTTATTTTAGGTTTAGGTTTTATTTATTTTAGTTTAGTTTATCTTAGTTTAGGTTTAGGTTTATTTTATTTTAATTTTAGGTTTAGGTTTTTATTTAGTTTTATTTTAAGTTTCTTTTATTTTAATTTTAGGTTTAGTTTTTATTTTACTTATTTTTTTAATTTTGTTCAAGTTTTTATGTATTTTATTTTAGTTGATTTTTAATTTTTTTATTTTATTTTACTTTTAAGGTTCAAGTTTAAAATTAAGTTTTACTTACATTTTTATTTTTTTATTTTTTCTTTTTTATTTAGGTATTTTTATTTACTTTATTTGTAGGTTTAGGTTTTTAGCTTATTAGGGTTTATGATTTAGGGTTTATATTTTATGATTTTATTTTTATGTTTTATTTAGTTTAGGTTTAGGTTCATTTTTAGTTTATTTTATTTTATTTTGTTCAAGGTTTAGGTTTAGGTTTAGGTTTAGGTTTTATTTATTTTAGTTTATCTTAGTTTAGTTTTAGGTTTATTTTATTTTGTTTATTTTAGGTTTACTTTTTATTTTTAGTTTAGGGTTTGAGTTTTATTTTTAATTTATTTTTAGGCTCTATTTTTAGGTTTATTTTTTTAGGTTTAGGTTTATACTTAGTTTTTATTTTATTTCATTTTAGATTTATTTAATATTTATTTTACGTTTAGTTTTTATTTATTTACGTTTTTTATTCTTAATTTTATTTATTTTTTAGTTTAGTTTAGGCTTTCATTTAGTTTATTTTAGTTTATTTGAATTTTTTTTTTAATTTTATTTTTAAGTTTAGGTTTGGGTTTTATTTTAGGTTTTTATTTTAGTTAATATTTTCATTTTATTTAGGTTGAGATTTTTATATATTTTATTTACTATTTTGTTTTAGGTTGTTAGGTTTAGGGTTTAGGGTTTGGGGTTTAGGATTTTAGGATTTAGGATTTTAGGGTTTAGTGTTTAGGGTTAGAGTTTAGGGTTTAGGGTTTAGCGCTTAGTGTTTAGACTTTAGGGTTTAGGGTTTTTAGGGTTTAGTGTTTAGGTTTAAGTTTGTTAGGTTTATTTATTTAGTTTAAAGTTTAGTTTAGGGTTTAGGCCTAGGGTTTAGGGTTTATGGTTAAGAGTTTGTTTAGAGTTTATGATTTAGGGTTTTAAGTTTTAGGGTTAGGATTAGGTTTTAGGGTTTAGGGTTTAGGGTTTATTTAGGATTTAGGGTTTAAGGTTTAGATTTTTTAGGGTTTAGGGTTTAGGGTTTAGGGTTGTAGGTTTAGGGTTTAGGGTTTAAGGTTTAGGATTTAAAAGTTTAGAGATGTTTTTAGATTAGGTAAACCATTAGGTTTAGGTTTTTATTTTAATTTATTTAGTTTATTTAGTTTATTTATTTTAGTTTATTTTTTTTATTTAGGTTTATTTTTTATTTTTGTTTAGTTTATTATATTTATTTTAGGTTTACTTATTTTAGTTTAGGTTTTTATTTTATTTTACTTTTTAGTTTTATGTTTATGTTTAAGTTTATTTTTTAGTTTAGTTCAATTTTTATTTTATTTTTTAGGTTTAGGATTTATTTTTTATTTTTAAGTTTAGGTTTACATTTAAATTTTAGTTTTCTACGTTTAGGTATTAGATTTTTATTTTAGGTTTCTTTTTAGGTTTTATATTTTAGTTTAGGTATATGTTTATTTTTAGTTTATTTTATTTTATTTAGTTTAGGGTTTTGGTTTTATTTATTTTAGTTTACTTTATTTTAGCTTAGGTTTAAGTTTACTTTATTTTGTTTATT
Organism: Cymbidium sinense; assembly: GCA_021442155.1. NCBI lineage: Eukaryota > Viridiplantae > Streptophyta > Magnoliopsida > Asparagales > Orchidaceae > Cymbidium > Cymbidium sinense. The sequence goes on along the minus strand of CM038214.1, from coordinate 54,550,175 downwards.
TTTGGTTTAGGATTTTTTTAGTTTAAAATTTAGGTTATTTTTTTAGGTTTATATTTTAGGTTTATGTTTTTATTTAGTTTTTATTTTATTTTATTTTGGGTTTATTTTATTTTTATTTTGCATTTAATTTTTATTTTAATTAGGTTATTTATTTTTAGGTATATTTTATTTTTTTAGTTTAGTTTAGGTTTTCATTTATTTTATTTTAGTTTAATTTTAATTTTTAATTTATTTTAGGTTTAGGTTTAGGTTTAGGTTTAGGTTTAGGTTTATGTTTAGGTTTAGGTTTTAGTTTAACTTTTTATTTTATTTTATTTAAGTTTAGGTTTTTTTATTTATTTTATTTTTAGGTTTATATTTTTAGGTTTTTAGGGTTTAGGGATTAGGGAATAGGTTTTAAGGTTTAGGGTTTCGAGTTTAGGGTTAGGGTTTTTTTTTAGGGTTGAAGGTTTAGGGTTTAGGGTTTAGGGTTTAGGTTTTAGGTTTAGGATTCATGTTTTAGTTTAGGGTTTAGGGTTTAGGGTTTTTTTTAACAAAGAAAAATTAAGATTCAACATTCTTCTTTTCGATTTCATCAACCAAATAGCACACCAAGTTTTCTAAGCACAAGCGATGACATAGATAAAACATATGCATGCATAGAGCAAATCAAAAATCCTAGATAACTAGAATCATCTCTACTGTAAAGACATGGTTCCATAAGCAGCAAGTCGGATCGACCGTTCTTCAATTTCTCTAGTTCCCATAAGAACAACCCTGTCCTCTCGAGAAGTGAGATCCACCATCATATCCCCGATCTCTCCCTCTGCCACCACTACTGGCTAACCTCACATCGCTCACCATAACCACTCACGATTACCACCTATATGAACTACAAGATCCCCTACCACCACGCGATAAGCGCCATCTCCTCCTTTCTCCCAGCCCTCCCAGGGCATGATGTGTTATCATCTAGGTTCTGCCCATTATTAGGGTTTAGGTTTATGTTTAGGTTTATTAGGTTTTAGTGTATAGGTTTATTTTTTAATTTATTTAGTAACTTTAGGTTTAGGTTTAGGGTTTGCGATTTAGGGTTTAGTGTTTAAGGTTAGGGTTTAGGGTTAGGGTTTAGGGTTTAGGGTTTAAGTTTTTAAGGTTTATGCTTTTAGAGTTTAGGGTTTTCAGTTAGGGTTTTGAGTTTAGGGATTAGATTTTAGGGTTTAGGGTTTATGTTTTAGAGTTGCAGGTTTAGGGTTTATGGTTAGTTTTAGGGTTTAAGGATTAGGGTTTAGGGTTCAGGATTTAGGGTTTAGTGTTTTTTTTAAATTAAGTAAACCCATAGGTTTAAGTTTACTTATTTTACATAGGATAATTTCTATTTATTTTACTTTATTTTATTTTTTATTTTTATTTAATTTAGTTTATTTATTTTAGGTTTATTTATTTTTAGTTAAGGTTTTTTATATTAGTTTATTTTTTATGTTTAGGTTTAGGTTTAGGTTTATTTTTTAGTTGAGATTTATTTTCTTTATTTTTTAGGTATATGTTTTAGGTTTTTATTAGAGTTTAGAGTTTAGAGTTAAGGGTTAGGTATAGGTTTGGTTTTGGGTTTAGGGTTTGGGTTTATGGTTTAAGGCTTAGGGTTTAGTGTTTAGGCTTTAGGCATTAGGGTTTAGGGTTTAAGGTTTAGGGTTTAGGGTTTACGGTTCAGGGTTTTGGGTTTAGGGTTTAGGGTTTTAGGGTTTAGGGTTTATGTTTTCGGGTTGTAGGTTCATGGTTTAGGATTTAGGGTTTAGGGTTAATTGTTATGGTTTAAGGTTTAGGGTATAGGGTTTAGGGTTTAGGTTTTAAGTTTAGAGTTTTGGTTTTAGTTCAGGGTTTAGGGTTGTAGGTTTATGCTTAGTTTTATGATTCAGGGTTTAAGGTTTAGGGTTTAGGGTTTAATGTTAAGGGTTTAGGGTTTTTTTTAATAAAATTAAGTAAAATGATAGGTTTAGGATTATTTATTCTCTATTTAAGTTTATTTTATTTTTTATTTTTATTTAGGCTTATTTTTTTATTTTGTTTAGTTTATTTATATTAATTTTATTTATTCTAATTTAGGTTATTTATTTTAGTTTATTTTTTAGGTTTAGGTTTAGATTTAGGTTTATTTTTTGTTGAGTCTTTTATCTTATTTTTTTGGTTTAGGTTTTTTAATTTTTAGGGTTTAGGGTTTAGGGTTTAGGGTTTAGGGTTTAGGGTTTTAGGATTTAGTGTTTTAGGGTTTAAGGTATAGGGTTAGGGTTTAAGGTTTAGAATTTAGGCTTTAATGTTTAGGGAATTTAGGATTTAGGGTTTAGGGTTTAGTGTTTAGGATTTTAGGGTTTAAGGTTTAGGGTTTAGGGTTGTTTGTTTAGGGTTTAGGCTTAGGGGTTTTTTTTTATTTTTTTTATTTTTAGGGTTTAGGTTTTAGTTTTTATGTTTTAGGTTTAGGGTTCATGTTTTAGTTTAGCTTTATTTTTAAATTAGGTAAACCGATAAGTTTAGTTGTTTAGTTTATTTTTAGGGTTTAAGGTTTAAGGTTTAAGGTTAGCTTAGGGTTTAGTTTTTTTTTTTTTTAAATTAAATAAACGGGTAAGTTTATGTTTATTTAGTGTATTATTTATTTATTTTATTTTTTAATTTTATTTATGTTTATTTTTTTATTGAGTTTAGTTTTTTAAATTTTGTGTACATGTTTTATTTTAGATTATTTTTTAGGTTTAGGTTTAGTTTATATCTATTTTTTAGGTGATTTTTATTTTTATTTTATTTTTTAGGTTTAGGTTTTAATTTTTATTTTTAGGTTGAGGTTTATGTTTTTATTTTACTTTTTATGGTTTTGGTTTTAGGTTTTCATTTTAGGTTTATTTTTAGGTTTTATTTTTTTAGTTTAGGTTTAGGTTTGGTTTTAGTTTATATTATTTTATGTAGTTTAGGTTTAGGTTTAGGTTTAGGTTTAATTTATTTAAGGTTTATGTTTAGGTTTTATTTATTTTAGCTTAGTCTATTTTTATTATGTTTATTTTATTTTTATTTTAGGTTTAAGTTTTTTTTTTTTAGCTTAGGATTTAGGTTTTATTTTTTATTTATTTAAAGGTTTTATTTTTATGTTTATATTTTAGGTTTAGGTTTTTATTTAATTTTTATTTTATTTTATTTTATTTTACGTTTAGTTTTTATTTTATTTAGGTTTTTAATTCTTAGGTTTATTTTATTTTATTTATGTTAGGTTTTTATTTATTTTATTTTAGTTTTGTTTTGATTTTTTATTTTTATTTTTAATTTTAGGTTTAAGTTTAAGGTTTGGTTTAGGTTTAGGTTTAAGTTTTAATTTAGGTTTTCATTTTTGTTTTATTTTTTATTTTATTTTATTTAGGTTTTGGATTTTTTTATTTACTTTATTTTTTTGTTTTATTTGGTTTAGGTTTAGAATTTTAGGTTTTTAGGGTTTAGGGTTTAGGGTTTGGTGTTTAGGGTTTATGGTTTAGGGTTATAGATTTTAGGGATTAGGGTTTATGGTTTAGGGTTTTAAGGTTTAGGGTTTTTAAACCCCCTAAATGTTACAATAATGAAGGAAAGAAAGCAAAACCAAAAGTCAACAAAAAAAAAAATCCAGTGGAAAACTTCATTTGGTCTCTCGATCTAGCAAGATCCACCTGACTCTCCCAACCTATAAAAGAAATCTGCAACATACTTTTGAAAGGATAAGTACAATTAATGAAGCATAAAAAGTAAGAGCAAATAAAAGGAGTAAAGTAAAGAAAATGCTCAGGCTCAATTACAATCATCTCAAGGGGCAACACTATATGTAAGCATCCAAACTTTAGAAGAACGGTTACAATTACATATAGTGCTACCAGCCAAAAGAAGAAAGAGGGGAAAACATCAAAGCTATCATAGACAGCATACATCGTGTATCCCATCATCCAAAGTCTGTCATCCTATAAGGCAGCAAAATCCTCCAAACAATAAACATAACAGCCAACCACCATGCCACCAGAATAATCAAGCCCAGTAAGCCAGATAATCAAACAACCATCAAGGATAGCAGCAATATAGTATGAGCACAACCAAAGCCACAACCAAAAAGGAATAACAAAATCAAAAGGAGGAAGCATCATGACAGGGGTAACAACACAAACCAGAGACAAACAAGATCACAAAAGAAAAACACAAGTTCTCATATCTTCCACCAACAAAGAAAAAAAAAGAGCAAGTAAAGACACGCAGAAAAGACGACAAGGCTACTAAATAGTAAAAGGGTCAGTAGCCAAGAGAAAAATAAAGTAGGAGGAAACCAGATATATAGGTCACAGAAAGAACACCAGTAGGTTCCCAGAACATTCACCAAAGGAGCATGAAAAATCAGCCAAAACAACCACCCCTCCAATCAACCCAGCCAGCCAATACAACTAACCAAATTAGTCAGCCAACATGTCCTCCTAGCCAACCACCACAGTAGTAGAAGGACCCAAGTTAGTGTAAAGACCAACAACAGTCATCAAGTTCAAATCAGCCAAGATAGCCAGGGAACAGGTAGAAGCAGATAGCAGCCAAGAAGCCCAACCAAGACAAAAGAAAATCTAATCTAGGTAAGTAGAATAGCTATCCAAAGACCAAAAGGTACAAAGCCCAATAAGACAGACTACAAGCCAACCAATAGGAACAACAGCAATAAAAGCACTCAACCCAGCCACTAGCACATGAGTCAAACTTACAACCATAAAATAGCCTTCAACCAGCCAATCCAGAACAATACCCAAACCCAAAGCCTCTGCAGCCAAGAGAGCAAGGCCAATATAGGAGGAGGTCAAAACCATAACCAAAAGAAACAAAACAAAATCAATAAAACCAACCACAAAGCCTGAGTCAATAAAATAATGAAAATACTAGCAAAACAACAACCTCCACCATGCCAAAATCAAGCCAGAGATAAACCACCAAACCCCAGATCGGTCTGTGAAAATAAAAAGAAAAAATAGCGCATCCAACCAACCCAACCAGCCAAAATAGCCAGCCAACCCAGCCAGCCAACAAAGCCACCCTCTCAACCACCACAGCAGTAGATCTAACTCAAGTAAGTTAGCAAGCAGCTTACAAAAGAAGAAAAACACATATAGAATTAAAAAACTATAACAACCATAGCCATAACCCAAAGGAGGATATAAAAATTAGCCTAGGGAAAATTATGGTAAACAACCACCCAGACAGATAGAAGAGACCAAGCTAAAAAAACAAAATAACCTAGGTTGCACTTATAATAACCACCAGGTAGCAAAAACTAGGCCAATCCAAAAGTAAGAGATCAAAAACATAACCCATCTCCGGCCAAAGAGAAAAAATAAGTAGATAACCACAACCCAAAGAGAGTTTAATAAGGGACAACCAAAAGTAAAATTTCATCAAAAACCAAGACAAGAATTTATAATCTGAGATAAGACAATCCAGTATTATCCAAATTAACCAAACCTCTTAATAGTTTAGGAAAAGTTTGGTTGTCAAATAAGGTGAACTCAGTTAATTTGGCACCAAAGTTAGTCAAGTAATCAGCATGAGCATTACCTTCATGGAGAATGTGGGAAATTTTAAAACAAACTTAAGAAAGAAGACTTTTAGTATGATTAAGAAGATAAAATAATTTAGCATTCCCATTTATATTATAATTAAGCATGTCAAGAAGCAAGAGAGCATCAACTTCAATCCAGATGTTGAGAAACCATTTTCAAACAATTTTGATACCTTTATTAAGACCATAAGCTTAGCAAAAAAATGTAACAAGCTTTGAGAGGATAGGTAAAAGCACAAATGATAGTAGCTTTAGAATCCCTAAGGATACCACCATATATATTTATTAGAACCAACAGAACCATCAGTATTCACTTTAATCAAATTATCTTTAGGTTTGATACAATGGATAATCCGACCACTTTTTTAAGAGTCAAACTCAGGCAAACTGATACCCAATTTTTTAGCCACAAATTTATAACCTCTAAAATTAATATTACTTATAAGATTGGAATTAAAAAGAGCATGAATTTTTTCTTTAGTTCTATCCAGGATCCTTTTATGGTTCATAAAAATTCCACGATATTTAGCATCTTTTCTATCCATCCAGATGAACTAGATAAAGGTAATAGCAATTAAAACTTTGAAATGACCTTTCACTATATTTTTGAAATAGACTTCAAGAAGTTGATATAATGAAAGATAAACCTGAAAATAGTTGGTATTTAATAAATCATCATACTAAAACCATAATTTAGAGGCAATAGGACCATTGACAAAATCATGATTTACATTTTCAATATGAAAGCAACAATAGCACTTTGAAGGTAAGTAAAACCCTTTAGTCCAGAACAAAGAGTCCATAGGAATAAAGTTATTCAAAATCTTCCAAGCTAAAACCGAATCAAAAATGGGGTTTAATAAAAAAAATTAGTGGGGTTTTCTTTATCTCTAATAAAATTGCAAACCTCTTTAAGAACAAAGTAACCATTATAAGAAAGCTTAAAAATAATTTGGTCGAGTTTGTTAGAAGAAATGGGGATATTTTTAAAGTTGTCAAAAATAGAAATATGAATATAATTCTCAAGTTTGCTTTCATTCCAATTTTATTAAGTCAAAAGAATTAACTTTTCATAGAAAATTGAGTGGGTAGATAAAGGGTGTCAATAGAGCCATTGTCAATCCAATGTATCTTGCTTAAAAGAAGGAAGAACCCGACTAAATATCCCTAGATATTCATGATTCGATAACCCATTTAATGGTGGAAAGCCTTTTCCAAATCAAAGAATCACCAACTTTATAAGCACAATTAAGGGGGTATTTACCTTGGCAATATTTTTCCATCAAAAAATTAGCCCAAAAGCTATCATTCTTTCTAAAATTTCACCAAAGTTTATGAGAGAAGGCAGTGATAGCTTCACGAATAGGATTGCAACCAAGAGCACCTTCTCCCAAAGGGCCACAACATTTATGCCAAGAGCACTACGAGAACCTCAATCAAATCATTTTTAATGATAAACCAACATTTTTGAAAACATTGAGTAGTGAAACCCTCCGAACCAGCAATAGAATCTATGTTCATGGTCTTCAGAACTTTAAAATTTTCATCTTCATTAGGCACAATAGTAAGAAAATGATTATCATCATTAGTAATAATAGAAGGAATCAACTATGATAGATAAATAGCTTCATAAGAGAAATTCTTATTAAGCATATTTCTAAAGTAATTAATAACTAATTCCTTAATATCATTATTCTCCATAATCCAATCTCCATTATCATTTTTAATTTTTTGAATATTATTTAAAGCCTTATTTTTTTCAACCACAACATGGAAATACTTAGTATTCTTGTCACCATTCACAATATGTTTACTAGCAGCTTTTTGGAGCCAATAAGTCTCTTCCATATTTTGGAAGTTAACAAGTTTATATTTTACCTCAATTAAGTCTGTAATCATAGAAGGATTAGACATAACAGAGACTTCAAGATCACAAACCAATTTTCCCATAACTTTAATATTATCAAAAAAGGTTTTTAAGATAATGCTTGTTCCACTAGACCAAATTTTGTTGAAGTCCTTTAAGTTTAAACCAAAGTCTATTCATCCCCATAAACAAATTATCAGGATGTAGAGAAGCTTTCAAATTATTAGTCACAACATTAAAAAAATTAATATGTTGAATCCACATGTTTTGAAATCTAAAAGGAGAGGGGTTTTTAGTCTATTTGAATTATCTTTAATAGAAACTAGAAGAGGAGCTTGATTTGGCAAGGTTATAAATGGTCAACATAAGTAATAGGCCATTGAGTAATCTAATGAGTATTAAAAAGAATCTGGTCTGACCTTTGCCAAAGTCTAGAGTTTTGCCAAGTATAATTAGAGCAAAAAATATCAACCAAATTACAATCAAGGATCATATTGGAGAAATCTTCCATGGTATGAATATTGAGAGAGCAACCACCACTTCATTCAGAAGAGAATAAAATGGTGTTGAAATCACCACCAACAAACCAAGGTTTATTTTCAGAGGTAGCAAAATTCCTTAAATTATCCCAAAGAAGATTTCTACCAGATCTATAACAAGATGCATAAATAAAAGAGCCCAAAACATAATAATCACCATAAGAGATTTGAGCATTGACAACTTGATAAAAGTCATCAAGAATGGAGACCTCAACAAAATTATTTTTAAAAACACCAAATCTTATTACTAACATTAGAGAAAAATTCATTGAAACTAATCATTATAGCAACATGGTTAATTTTATTAGCATGAATAAGAGGCTCTAGAATAATAAGAAGAGAAATATTATAAATGTGATAAAGATTTCTAATATGATTATGAATAGAGAGGGTATCGATCCTCTAACATTCCAAATAAGAAAATTAAACATAAAAGGGGTTAAGCAAAGGTTAATTAAGAGAGGAGTGAGATCGATCTAGTATTTTTGGAAAATTTGGGAGTGAAATTTTTATCATTTTTTTTCTTTTTAGAATGATAAGTTTGGAAGCCATTTTCTTTTCCCTTAGAACCATAATCTTGAGTAAGATTTAGTAACATTGGTCATAGATTTAGGAGAAATATCCAAGTGTTTAGAGGGCAGTTCACCTTCTTCCAAATCCATATTTTGTTGAAAAGTAAGATTAACATGAGTATCAAGATTAGAAATGAGAGATGGTGATGATTTAGAACCATTTAAAGCACATGTAGTAAAATTCGGATCAAAAATGTTTTCAAAATGCTCGACATCATTTAAATCCTCATTAAAAGCTTCATTTTTATTGATCAAAGCCAGCATAGATGCAGGAAAAGAATCAGAGGAAATCGAATCATCTTCTGATAACTTAGAGAATTTACGATTCTTCACATTAGAAATATTCAAATTCAAAGAAGGAATAAAAGGTAAATCATCCTTCCAATATTGAATATTGGCCGAATCCCTACCAACATTAAAAGTTGAAACATGTTCAACATGATTAACCCTAATATTTGAGGAATCAACCTCAATATGACCTTCATCATCCTTAGGGATCAGAGTTAATATAAGTAGGAATCGGTTATGGGTAGAGACAACATTTTCCTTAGGAGGAATTAATTTTCTTAAGAGGGGATGGAGAATAAAACATTTTGAATTATCATGACCATGTATTTTACAGTGGGAACAAAAAATCAAAAGGTTCTCCAATTCAAACATTCTGCGAATACCCATATTTGTCAAAGCAAATCCAAACTTCCTTAGGGTATTTTTTAATTATGCCTAATTCCATGAGGATTCGAGCCATAGAAGGGCAAGATCGCTCTGCAGTTGCTTGGTCAAGTTGCAAAGGCCAACCAAATAAAGCCTCGACAGAAAAAAGCACATGATGGGTAACAAAATGAATGCACATATTAGGAAAAGATAGCCACACAGGGACAATAGGAGATTCCTCCTTAATGCTTAAATGTGGTGACAACTTCAGCAAACATATTTAATAATTAAAGATGAAATAAGAATGATGTAAAAAACACATGAATAATTTAGATCATTAGAAAGTTGAATCAGGATATGCTAAGCGTCAAAAGACCAATCAAGAAGGCACCCATATGCTTGAGATTATGGAAAAAAGTGTATATCTTATCCAAATTCAGATGACACAATGCAAATTTATCATAAGAGAAAATTCAAAGGGTTTTGTCAACTTTTTAACATCCACATCATAGCACATTATGGCTGGAAAACCTCTAAAAGATGTCAAAATGACATTAACCAAATCAATAGAGGGAGAAATCTTACCAGAGAGCACTTCCTTAAAAGATTTAGTAGAAGATGCATTAGAGCAATCCCCAAAATGACATCTATATTTTGAGGTGGAACCCAAGGAATAGAACTCACCGCAGCAATGGTCAATCACAAAACATCATGCAAACAACCAGATGCCATTCAAGCCTTTGAAATTGGTCAAAAATGAAGCCAGAGTTATAGAAATCCCTAGTCAAGGGCACGTGACCAAGAGGGATTCAAAAATTAGTAGAGAACGAGAGAGCACTTCGGGGAGGAGAGTTTTGGGTTCATGGTTTAGGGTTGTAGGTTTAGGGTTGACTATTTAGGGTTTAGTGTTTAGGGTCTTATTTATTTTTATTTATTCACATTTTTTAAATTCAGTAAACTAGTAGTATTAGATTAATTTAGTTTATTTGGTTTAATTTATATTTTTTTTAGGTTATTTTATTTCTTATTTTTATTTAGGTTTATTTTTACTTTTATTTAGTTTAGTTTATTTATTTTAGGTCTATTTATTTTAGTTTATTTTTTAGGTTTAGGTTTAGGTTTATTTTTAGTTTAGTTTTATTTTTATTTTATTTTTTTTTAGGTTTATTTTTTTTTTTTATTAAGTTAGGTTTATATTTCATTTTTTTAGGTTTAGGTTTTAGGTTTTTATTTTAGGTTTATTTTTAGGTTTAATTTTATAGTTTTGGTTTAAGTTTATTTTTAGTTTATTTTATTTTATTTAGTTTAGGGTTTCAGTTTAGTTTATTTTAGGTATAAGTTTAGTTTTTTTAATTTTAGTTTCGTTTATTTTAGTTAGGTTTAAGTTTAATTTATTTTGTTTATTTTTGGTAAAGGTTTTGTTTTTTTAGTTTAGGGTTTAAGTTTAATTTTGCATTTATTTTTAAGTTTTCTTTGTATGTTTATTTTTTGTTTAGGTTTTTATTTTATTTTAGTTTTATTTAATTCTTATTTTGGGTTTAGTTTTAATTATTTTTAGTTTAGTTTAGGTTTTATTTATTTTATTTTAGCTTAGTTTTATTTTTATTTTATCTTCTTTTAAGTTTAGGTTTAGGTTTAGGTTTTAATTTATGTTTTAATTTTATTCTTCTTTTTCATTTTATTTTTGTTTAGGTATTTTTATTTATTTTATTTTTAGGTTTTATTTAGCATATGTTTAGGTTTTTTAGCTTTTTTATGTTTGGGTTTAGGTTTTTATTTTAGGTTTATTTTTAGGTTTTATTTTTTAATTTATTTTTAGGTTTATTTTTAGTTTATTTTCTTTTATTTAGCTTAGGGTTTAGGTTTAATTTGTTTCATGTTTAGGTTTAGGTTTTATTTATTTTAATTTAGGTTTAGATTTATTTTATTTTATTTTTATTTTAGGTTTAGTTTTTATTTATAATTTAGGGTGTTGGTTATATTTTTTATTTAATTTTAGGTTTTATGTTTAGGTTTTTTTAGGTTTAGGTTTTTTATAGATTTTATTTTTATTTTATTTTTATTTTACATTTATTTTTTATTATATTTACTCTTTTTATTTGTCGGTTTATTTTATTTTTTAGTTTAGTTTAAGTTTTTACTAATTTTATTTTAGTTTATTATAATTTATTTATTTTATTCTATGTTTAGGTTTAAGTTTAAGTTTTACTTTAGGTTTTTATTTTATTTTATTTATTAAGGTTTTTGTTTTTTTTATTTATTTTATTTTAGGTTTTAATTAGTTTAGGTTTTGGTTTTAAGGTTTTTAGGATTTAGGGTTTAGGGTTTTGGGTTTTGGGTTTTAGGGTTTTAGGATTTAATGTTTATGGTTAGGGTTTAGCCTTTAATCTTTAAGGATTTTAGGGTTTAGGGTTTAGGGTTTAAGGTTTATGGTTTTAGTTTAGGGTTTTAGGTTGTTTTTTAAAATTAGTTTAGGGTTTAGGGTTTTAGGTTTAGGGTTTAGGGTTTAGGGTTTAGGATTAGGGGTTAGCATTATGGTTTAGTTTATGGTTTATTTAAGTTTAGGTTTTATTTATTTTAGTTTAGTTATTTAGGTTTAGATTTATTATATTTATTTAGTTTAGGCTTTTTTAGATTTATGTTTTATTTTTTATTTTTTTTATTTTGGCTTTATTTTATTTTTATTTTTTTAGTTTTATTTTATTTAGGTTTTTTATTTTTTTATTTTTTTATTTTTAGTTTAATTTAGGTTTTTATTTTTTTTATTTTATTTTCTTTTTAAGTTTAGGTTTAGTTTTACTTTTAGGTTTTAGTTTAGATTTTTATTTTATTTAATTTTTTTAATTTATTAAGGTTTAGGATTTTTTATTTAATTTATTTTTATGTTTTATTTAGTTTAGGTTTAGGTTTTTAGGTTTTTAGGGTTTAAGGATTATGGTTGAGGATTAGGGTTTAGGGTTTAGTTTGGGGTTGGGTTTAGGTTTTAGGGTTCATGGTTTATGATTTAAGGTTAAGGTTTATTTAGTTATTTTTTATTTATTATTATTTTTTTTGAGATTTTAGGGTTTAGGGTTTAGGTTTTACATGGTTCAGATTTTAGTTTAGGGTGCAGGGATTTTGATTTTATTTTTTTTAACAAAGAATAAGTTCAGATTAAATATTTCTTCTTTTTGATTTCATCAACCAAGTAACACACCAAGGTTTCTATGACATAAGCGACGTCATACATATAGAATGATCACACATAGGGAAAATAAAAAACCTTAAATAACTAGAACTTCCTCTACTATGAAGACACAATTCCATAAGCAGCAGATCAGATCGACGGTTCTTTAGTTTCTCTAGTTCCCATCAGAACCACGCCGGCATCTCGAGTAGCGGGATCCACGATCATATCCCCGATCTCTCCCTCTGCCGCCACCATGGATGTAACCATCATTACTCCTCTTGCATAACCATTGCTTGACCACCACATCCACCAGACACCTGAGATCCCCACCACCACTATGATAACCACCACCTCCACCTTCTCCTCTACCTCTAGATCTAGATTGAGCCTGGTTGAAGGTGTTATTCTTCCCATCAAGGTTCTGCCCATTCTTATAGTTTAGGTTTAGGTTTTGGTTTATTAGGATTTAGGTTTTAGATTTATTTTTTATTTTATTTAGTTAATTTAAGTTTAGGTTTAGGGTTTGGGGTTTAGGGTTTAGGGTTTAGGGTTCGAGTTTAGGGTTTAAGGTTTAGGGTTTAGGGTTTTAGTGCTTATGCTTTTAGGGTTTAGGTTTACATTTTTGGGCTTAAGGTTTACGATTTAGGATTTAGGGTTTAGGGTTTAAAGTTTTAAGGTTTAGCGTTTAGGATTTTTGTTTAGGATTTTAGGGTTTAGGGTTCAAGGTTTAGGGTTTAAGGGTTAGGGTTTATGGTTTCGTAGGGTTTAGGGTTTAGGATTTAGGTCTTAGGGCTTTGGGTTTAGGGTTTAGGGTTTATGGTTTTAGGGTTTAGGGTTTAGGGTATAGGGTTTAGGGTTTAGGGTTTAATGTTTTAAAGTTTAGGGTTTAATGTTTAGGGTTCTACGTTTAGGGTTTAGAGTTTCGATTTAGGTTTTTTTTTAGGGTTTAGGGTTTAGGGTTAGGGTTTTGTTATTTATTTATTTATTTATTTTTTACATTAAGTCAATTGGTAGGTTTAGGTTTATTTAGTTTATTTTTTATTTTATATAGTTTATTTTGTTTTTTATTTTGATTTTGGTTTATTTTTATTTTTATTTAGTTTAGTTTATTTATTTTAGGTTTATTTATTTTATTTTAAGTTTTTTTAATTCAGTTTATTTTTTTTTTTTTTTTTTTTTTTTTTTTTTTTTTTTAGGTTTATTTTAGGTTATTTATTTTATTTTATTTTTGGTTTATTTTTTTTTTTATTTTATTTTTTAGGTTTTTGGTTTTTATTTTAGGTTTATTTTTAGGCTTTATTTTTTAGTTTAGGTTTAGGTTTAATTTTATTTAATTTTATTTTATTTAGTTTATGTTTAGGTTTAGGTTTAGTTTATTTTTTGTTTAGGTTTAGGTTTTATTTATTTTAATTTAATTTATTTTAGTTTAGGTTTAGGTTTATTTTATTTTTATTTTAGTTTTAGATTTTTTTTAATTTGGCATTTATGTTTTATTTATTTATTTATTTTAGGTTTACTGTTTAGGTTTCAATTTTCATTTTATTTTATTTTAGGCTTATTTTTATTTTTATTTTTGGTTAACTATTTACTTTATTTATGTTTTTTATTTTTTTACTTTAGTTTAGGTTTTTATTTATTTTATTTTTATTTAGTTTTTATTTTTTATTTTATTTTCTCTTTAGGTTTTGTTTAGCTTTAGGTTATAGTTTATATTTTTATTTTATTATTATTTTTATTTTATTTTTTTAGATTTTTTATCTATTTTAATTTTATATTTTATTTAGTTTAGGTTTAAGTTTTTAGCCTTTTTAGGTTTAGGGTTTAGGGTTTAGGGTTTTTTTGTGTTTAGGATTTAAGGTTTAGGGTTTAGGGGCTAGGGTTTTAGGGTTTAGCATTTAGGTTTTAGGGTTTAGGGTTTGGGGTTTTAGGTTTGAAGGTTTAAGATTTAGGGTTTTGATTTTAGGGTTTAGTGTTTGGGGTTTTAGGGTTTACGGTTTAGGGTTTAGGGTTTAGAGTTTAAGGTTTTTAGGGTTTAGGGTTTAGGGTTTAGGTTTTAGGTTTGGGGCTTAGGTTTTAGTTTAGGGTTTAGAGTTTTTTTTAATAGAGAACAAATTCATATTCAACATTCTTTTTTTCAATTTCATTAACCAAGTAACACACCCGATTTTCTATGACACAAGTAACAGCATAGATAAAAAATGAGTACGCATAGAGAAAATCAAAAACCTTAGATAACTAAAACTATCTCTACTATAAAGACACAATTCCATAAGCAGCAGATCGAATCAGCCTTTCTTCAGTTTCTCCAATTTCCATCTAATCCACCTCGGCCTCTCGAGTAGCGGGATCAACCATCATATCCCCTATCTCTCCCTCTACCACCACCATGGTTGTAACCTCTATCACTCCTCCCACCTCCATAACCACCACTGCTCTGACCACCAACTCCATATCCACCAACACATCCATATCCCCCACCACCACTATGATAACTGCCACCTCCACCTTCGCTTCCACCACTTGATCTAGACTAAGCCTGGCTGATGGTGAAGTTCCTTCTGTCAAGGTTCTGCCCATTCTTAGGGTTTTGGTTTAGGGTTAAATTTATTTTTTAATTTATTTAGTTACTTTAGGTTTAGGTTTAGGGTTTGGCATTTAGGATTTAGGGTTTATGACTAGGGTTTAGGGTATACAATTTAGGGTTTTATCATTAAGGTTTAGGGTTTAGGGTTTTGGGTTTTAGGGTTTATGCTTTTAGGGTTTAGGGTTTAGGGTTAGGGTTTATGGTTTAGGGTTTATGGTTCTTTCAAGTTGAGGGTTTAGGGTTTAGGGTTTAGGGTTTAGGATTTACAATTTATGGTTTTTTTGGTTAAAAAAATTTAGTAAAATCGTATGTTTAGGTTTATTTAGTTTATTTTTTATTTATTTTAGTGTTTTTTATTTAGGTTTTTTTATTTAGTTTAGTTTATTTATTATAGTTTGATTTATTTTAGTGTAGGATTTTTATTTTAGTTTATTTTTTAGGTTTAGGTTTAATTTTTAGTTTAGTTTTATTTTTATTTTATTTTTTAGGTTTATGTTTTATTTTTTTATTTTAAGGTTTAGGTTTAGGTTTTTATTTTATTTTTTTAGGTTTACATTTTAGGTTTTTATTTAAGGCATATTTCTAGGTTTTATTTTTTAGTTTATGTTTAGGTTTATTTTTAGTTTATTTTATTTTATTTAGTATAGGTTCAGTTTTAGGTTCAGTTTTATTTATTTTTGTTTAGCTTATTTTAGTTTAGGTTTAGTTTTATTTTATTTTCTTTATTTTATTTTTATTTTAGGTTTACATTTTTTTAGTTTAGGGTTTAAGTTATATTTTTTATTTATTTTTAGGTTTATTTTTTTGTTTAGGTTTTAATTTAGTTTTCATTTTATTTTATTTTTGATTTATTTTATTTTATTATTATTTTACATTTAGTTTTTATTTTATTTAGCTTTGTTTTGTTAAATTTCTTTTACTTTTTAGTTTAGTTTAGGATTTTATTTATTTTATTTTACTTTGTTTTTATTAGTTTAATATATTTTATTTTTAGATTTAGGTTTAGTTTTTTATTTTATTTCTTTATTTTATTTTATTTAGGTTTAGGTTTTTTATTGATTTTATTTTTAGGTTTTATTTAGCTTAGTTTTAGGTTTTTAGGTTTTTAGGATTTTGGGTTTTGGATTTTGGGTTTTGGGTTTAAGGATTAGGGTTTTAGGGTTTATGGTTTAGGGTTAGGGTTTAAGGTTTAGGGTTTAGTGCTTAGGATTTAGAGTTTCAGGTTTTTAGGGTTTAGGGTTTAAGGTTTAGTGTTAGCTTAGGGTTAAAGATTTTATTTAAATTAAGTAAACATGTAGGTTTAGGTTTATTTAGTTTATTTTTTATTTATTTTTGTTTACTATATTTTTTATTTTTATTTATGTTTATTTTATTTTTATTTAATTTTGTTTATTTACTTTAGGTTTACTTTTTTGGTTTAGGTTTGCTTTTTAGTTGAGTTTTATTTATATTTTATTTTTTAGGTTTTAGTTTTATTATTTATTTTACGTTTAGGTTTAGGTTTTTATTTTATTTTTTTAGGTTTAGGTTTTAAGTTTTATTTTTTGGTTTAGGTTTAGGTTTAGGTTTTATTTATTTTAGTTTAGTTTATTTTTATTTAGGTTTAAGTTAATTCTATTTTGTTATTTTATTTTTATTTTAATTTTAGGTTTTTTTTTAGATTAGGGTTTAGGTTTTATTTTTTATTTATTGTTAGGTTTATCTTTTAGGTTTAGGTTTTTATTTAGTTTTTATTTTATTTTATTTTAGGTTTATTTTACTTTTATTATTTTACTATTAGTTTTTTTTTCACTTTCTAATTCTTAGATTTATTTTATTTTTTAGCTTAGTTTAGGTTATTATATATTTTAATTTAGTTTTTTTATTAGTTTATTTTAGTTTATTTTTAAGTTTAGGTTTAGGTTTTAATTTACATTTTTATTTTATTTTATTTTTTAATTCATTTAGGTTTAGGTTTTTTATTTATTTTATTTAGATTAGGTTTAGGTTTTTAAGTTGTTAGGGTTTAGGGTTTTACATTTAGGGTTTAGGGTTTAGAGTTTTAAGGTTTAGGGTTTATGGTTTAGGGTTTAGTGTTTAGACTTTAGAGTTTAAGGTTTTGATGGTTTAGGATTTACGGTTTAGGGTTTAGGGTTTTTAGGCTTTAAGTTTTAGGGTTTTTAGGGTTTAGGGTTTAGGGTTTATGGTTAGTTTAGGGTTAAGGGTTTAGGGTTTTAGGGTTTAAGGTTTATGGTTTAGGGTTTAGGGTTAGGGTTAGAGTTTAGGGTTTAAGGTTTAGATTTTAGGGTTTAGAGTTTAGGATTTTACGGTTAGGGTTTAAGGTTTAGGGTTTAGGGTTTAGGATTTAGTGTTTAAGGTTTAGGGTTTACAGTTTAGGGTTTATGGTTTAGAGTTTTAAGGTTTAGGGTTTACAGTTTAAGGTTTAAGGTTTAGGGTTTAGGGTTTTTAGGTTTTACGATTTACAATTTAAGTTTTACATTTATGGCTCAAGTTTTAGTTTAGGGTTTAGGGTTTTTATTTATTTTTTGTTTTAACAGAGAACAAATTTAGATTCAACATTTCTTCTTTTCAATTTCATCAACCAAGTAACACACCAAGTTTTCTAAAACACAAGCGATGACATATATAAAAAATGAGCATGCATAGAGCAAATCGAAATCCCTAGATAACTAGTACCAACTCTATTGTAAAGATATAGTTTCATAAGCAGAAGATCGGATTGGTCGTTCTTCTGTTTCTCTAGTTTCGATCAGAACTACCCCACAAACGTGGGTAGCGGGATCCACCATCATATCTCCAATCTCTCCCTCCACCACCACCATGGCTGTAACCTCTGTCGCTCCTCCCTCCTCCATAACCACCACTTCTCCGACCACCACCTCCATAACCACCAACACCTCCAAATCCCCCACCACCACTGCGATAATCACCGCCTCCACCTTTTCCTCCACCGGTAGATCTAGATTGTGCCTGGTTGACGATGATGTTCCTACCGTCAAGGTTTTGCCTATTCTTAGGGTTTAGGTTTAGGTTTAGGATAATTAGGTTTTAGGATTTAGGATTATTTTTAAATTTGCTTAGCTACTTTAGGTTTAGGATTAAGGTTTGGGGTTTAGGGTTTAGGGTTAGGGTTTAGGATTTAGGGTTTAGGGTTTAGTGTTTAAGGTTTAGGGTTTTAGGATTTATGCTTTTATGGTTTAGGGTTATAGTTTCGGGTTTAGGGTTTAGGGTTTAGCGTCTACGGTTTAGGGTTTTTTAGGGTTTAGGATTTATGGTTTTGGTTTTATGATTGTAGGTTTAGTGTGGTAGGTTTAGGGGTAGTTTTAGGGTTTAGGGTATATTGTTTAGGTTTTAGGATTTACGTTTTAGGGTTTTTTTAAAAAAAAAATTAAGTAAACTAGTAGGTTTAAGTTTATTTAGTTTACTTAATTTATTTTTTACTTTTATTTAGGTATATTTTTTTTTATTTAGTTTAGTTAACTTATTTTAGGTTTATTTATTTTTGGTTAGGTTTTATATTTTAGTTTATATTTTAGGTTCAAGTTTAGGTTTAGGTTTACTTTTTAATTGAGTTTTATTTTTCTTTTATCTTTTATCTTTAGCTTTTTTGGGTTTTTAGGGTTTAGGGTTTAGGGTTTAGGGTTTAGTGTTTTATGGTTTAGGTTTTAGGGTTATAGTTTGAGTTTAGGTTTAGGGTTTAGCATTTAGGATTTAGGATGTAGGGTTTTTAGGGATTAGGATTTTGGGTTTATGATTTTTGATTTGGGTTTAAGATTTTAAGGTTTAGGGTTCTAAGTTTAGATTTTAAAGCTTAGTGTTTAGGGTTTAGTGTTTAGGCTTTAGGGTTTAGGGTTTTAGGTTTAGGGTTTAGGGTTTTGGGTTTTGGGTTTAGGGTTTTGGGTTTGGGGTTTAGATTTTTAGGGTTTAGGGTTGTAAGTTTATGGTTTAGTGTCAGGACTTTTTTTTAATAGGATTTAGGGTTTAGGTTTTAGGTTTTAGGTTTGGGTTCAGGTTTTAGCTTAGGTTTATTTTTAAATTAAGTAATCTGGTAGGTTTAAGTTATTTTGCTTTATTTTTAGGGTTTAAGATTTTTTTTTAAATAAAGTAAACTAGTAGGTTTAGGTTTATTTAGTTTATTTTTAGTTTATTTTAGGTTATTTTATTTTTAATTTCTATTTATGTATATTTTTTATTTTTATAAAATTTAGTGTATTTATTTTAGGCTTATTTATTTTAGTTTAGGTTTTTTTCTTTTAGTTTTTTTTTTTTAAGTTTAGGTTTAGGTTTAGGTTTATTTTTTAGTTGAGTTTTATTTTTATTTTATTTTTAAGGTTTAGATTTTATTTTCTTTATTTTTAGTTTTAGATTTAGGCTTTTATTTAATTTTTTTAAGTTTAGGTTTTAGGTTATCATTTTAGGTTTTATTGTTTAGTTTAGGTTTAGGTTTAATTTTAGATTCAGGATTGGGTTTTATTTATTTTGGTTTAGCTTATTTTAGTTTAGGTTTAGGTTTATTTTATTTTTATTTTTGGTTTAGCTTTTTTTTAATATAGGGTTTAGGTTTTATTTATTTAATTTTATTTATTTTAGCATTATTTTATTCTTATTTTACGTTTAGTTTTTATTTTATTTAGGTTTTTATTATTAGGTTTATTTTGTTTTTGTAATTTAGTTTAGGTTATTAATTATTTTATTTTAGTTTATTTTTAATATTATTTTTTATTTTATTTTTAAGTTTAGGTTTTTATTTTATTTTATTTTATTTAGGTTTAGGTTTTTTTATTAATTTTATTGTTAGGTTTTATTTAGGTTAAGTTTAGGTTTTTAGGTTTTTTGGGTTTAGGGTTTAGGGTTTTCGGTTCAGGGTTTAGGGTTTAGGGTTTAGGGTTTTAGGGTTTAGGGTTTTTGGGTTTATGTTTTAGGGTTAGGGGTTAAGGTTTAGCATTCATGGTTTAGTGTTTAGTGTTTAGGCTTTAGGGTTTAGGGTTTTTAGGGTTTAGGGTTTAAGGTTACCTTAGGGTTAAGGGTTAAGGGTTTTTTAGGTTTTACGGGTTAGGGTATGTGGTTTAAGATTTTAGGTTAAAGGTTTAGGGTTTAGGGTTAGTTTTTCTTAAAATAAGAAAGTAAACTTGTAGGTTTAGGTTTATTTTGTTTATTTTTAATTTATTTTAGTTTTATTATTTTTTAATTTAATTTGGGTTTATTTCTTGTTTTTATTTAGTTTAGTTTATTTATTTTAGGTTTATTTATTTTTGTTTAAGTTTTTTACTTTTGTTTATTTTTTATGTTTAGGTTTATTTTTTTAGTTGAGTTTTATTTTTATTTTATTTTCTAGGTTTAGCTTCTATTTTTTATTTTTTTGGTTTTCATTTTTAGTTTAGGTTTAGGTTTATTTTTAGTTTATTTTTATTTATTTTATTTAGGGTTTAAGTTTAGTTTATTTTAGGTTTCGGATTAGGTATTATTTATTTTAGTTTAGGTTTATATTTATTTTATTTTGCTTATTTTAGGTTTAGGTTTTTTTTTAGTTTAGAGTTTACGATTTTTTTAGGTTTACTTTTTAGGTTTTGGTTTTTATTTAGTTCAATTTTATTTTATTTTTATTTTATTTTTATTTTACCTTTAATTTTAATTCTAGTTACATTTTTTATTTTTAGGTTTATTTTTTTTAATTTAGTTTAGATTTTTATATTTTTTTTATTTTAGTTTTAGGTTTAGGTTTAGGTTGTGGTTTAAGTTTAGGTTTAGGTTTTAGGTTAAGTTTTTATTTTATTTTATTTTATTTATTTTATTTAGGTTTAGGTTTTTTATTTGTTTTATTTTTAGGTTTTATTTAGTTTAGGTTTAGGTTTTCAAGCTTTTTAGGGTTTAGGGTTTTGGGTTTTGGGTTTTGGGTTTAGGGTTTAGGGTTTAAGGTTTTAGGTTTACAATTTACGGTTTAAGGTTTAAGGTTTATTTATTTTAGGTTTATTTCTTTTAGTTTAGGTTTTTTATTTTAGTTTGTTTTTTAGGTTTTGGTATAGCTTTATGCTTATTTTTTAGTTTACTTTTATTTTTATTTTATTTTATAGGTTTAGGTTTTATTTTAATTTTTAGGTTTAGGTTTATTTTTATTTTTTATTTTTTAGGTTTAGGACTTAGGTTTTAATTTTAGGTTTATTTTTAGGTTTATTTTTTACTTTAGGTTTAGATTTATTTTTTATTTATTTAATTTATTTAGTTTAGGGTTTAGCTTAAGTTTATTTTAAGTTTAAGTTTAGGTTTTATTTATTTTAATATAGGTTTAGGTTTTTTTTTGTTGAGCATTTAGGTTTTATTTTTTATTTATTTTTAGGTTTATTTCTTAGGTTTAGGTTTTAATTTAGTTTTTATTTTATTTTATTTTAGGTTTATTTCAATTTTATTTTACATTTAGTTTTTATTTTATTTAGGTTTTTTATTTTTAGTTTAGCTTAGGTTTTTATTTATTTTATTTTAATTTAGTATTTATTTTTTGTTTTATTTTATTTTATTTTTAGGTTTATGTTTATGTTTAGGTTTAGGTTTAGGTTTTAGTTTAATTTTTATTTTTTTTTATTTTTTATTTTATTTAAGTTTAGGTTTTTTTATTTATTTTATTTTTAGGTTTTATTAAGTTTAAGTTTAGGTTTTTAGGTTTTTAGGCTTTAGTGTTTAGGCTTTAGGGTTTAGGGTTTAGGGTTTTTTAGGGTTTAGGGCTTAGGGTTTAGGGTTTATGTTTTAGGGTTTAGGGTTTATGGTTTATGGTTTAAGGTTTTTTAGGGTTTAGAGTTTAGGGTTTAGGGTTTAGGATTTTTAAAAGAAAATGAAATAACTCGGTAGGTTTAGGTTTATTTAATTAATTATTTATTTAGTTTTGTTTATTTTTTAATTTAATTTAGGTTTATTTTTTATTTTTATTTAGTTTGGTTTAATTATTTTAGGTTTTTTATTTTAGTTTTTTCTAGGTTTAGGATTTAGGCTTTAGAGTTAGGGTTTAGGGTTTAGGGTTTAGGGGTTTTTTATTATTTATTTTAATTTTTTTTATTTAGGTAAATTTTTTATTTTTATCTAGTTAGGTTTATTTATTTTAGGTTTATTTATTTTTGTTTATTATTTAGGTTTAGGATTTAGGCTTTAGTGTTTAGGATTTAGGATTTAGGGTTTTGGGTTTAGGGTTTAGGGTTTAGGGTTTTCATAAAAAAATGAAGTAAACCGATAGGTTTAGGTTTATTTAGTTTATTTAGTATATTTTTTATTTATTTTCGTTTATTTTATTTTTTTTATGTTTGTTTAGGTTTATTTTTTTTATTTTTATTTAGTTTTGTTTATTTATTTTAGGTTTATTTATTTTTAATTATTTCTTAGCTTTAGCTTTAGGTTTATATTTAATTTTTAGATTAGTTTTATTTTTATTTTATTTTTATTTTCTTTTTTAGGTTTAGGTTTTGTTTTTTATTTTTAGGTTTAGGTTTAGGTTTTTATTTAGGTTTTTTAGGTTTAGGTTCTAGGTTTTTATTTTAGGCATTTTTTTAGGTTTAATTTTTAGTTTAGGTTTAGTTTTCTTTTTAGTTTATTTTATTTTATTTAGTTTAGGGTTTAGGTTTAGTTTATTTTAGATTTAGGTTTAGGTTTTATTTATTTTAGTTTAAATTTAAGTTTATT
The DNA here is from genome assembly GCA_021442155.1 of Cymbidium sinense. Lineage (NCBI taxonomy): Eukaryota > Viridiplantae > Streptophyta > Magnoliopsida > Asparagales > Orchidaceae > Cymbidium > Cymbidium sinense. Next base: position 54,527,559 of record CM038214.1, on the reverse strand, counting down.
TTATTTTGTTTATTTTAGGTTTAGGTTTTTTTTTAGTTTAGCATTTAGGTTTATTTTTTATTAATTTTTTGGTTTTTTTAGGTTTAAGTTTTTATTTAGTTTTTATTTTATTTTATTTTAAGTTTATTTTATTTTTATTTAACATTTAGTTTTTTTATTTAGGTTTTCTAATTTTAGGTTTATTTTATTTTTTTTGTTTTGTTTAGGGTTTTATTTATTTTATTTTATTTTAGTTTTTATTTTTTATTATTTTAATTTTAGGTTTAGGTTTAGGTTTAGGTTTAGGTTTTTATTTTTATTTATTTATGTTTAAGTTTTTTCTTTATTTTTAGGTTTTGTTTAGTTTATGATTAGGTTTTTAATTTTTTAGGGTTTAAGGTTTAGGATTTAGGATTTTTAGGATTTAGGGTTTAGGTTTGGGGTTTAGGTTTGATTTAGGTTATTGTTTTGGTTTAGGGTTTAGGATTTAGGGTTTAGGGTTAGTTTTAGGGTTTAGGGTTTAGGATTTAGGATATAGGATTTTTTTTATAAATTAAGTAAACCAATAGGTTTAGGTTTATTTAGTTTGTTTGTTTAGGGTTTAGGGTTTAAGTTTATTTTACTTTTTAGTTTAGTTTAGGTTTTTATTTATTTTATTTTAGTTTACTTTAATTAGTTTATTTTATTTTAATTTTAGGCTTAGGTTTAGGTTTTAGTTTAGGTTTTTATTATATTTTAGCTCGAATCTTTGACGAACTCATTCATCATCTAGTTGAGTGCTATGTTGATGATCTCATGGTCAAAAGTAGAGAAAAGTAAGACCATCTCTTTCACTTGAGTGTAGTTTTTGAACAGTTAAGACAATATAAACTCAAAAGTAGCTCCCTAAAGTGTGCATTCGAAGTAGCTTTAGGAAAATTTCTTGGGTTTGTTGTCCGACACTAGGGAATCAAAATCGATCCGAAGAAGATCAAGACGATATTAGAAATGCCACCCCATAAAAGTTTAACTCAACTCAGATCATTCCAAGGGTGGTTAACATTTTTAAGATGCTTTATATGCAACCTATCAGGAAGATGTCAGCCATTCCAACACTTCTCAAAAAGAATTCCAAGTTCAAGTGGGATAACAAGTATGAGCATGCCTTCGAAGACTTCAAGTATTACCTGATGACACCGCCTGTTCTGGCAGCCCCTATCCCGGGCAAGTTGCTCATACTTTATGGTGTTGCGTTAGATGACTTCCTTGGTGCTTTATTGGCCCAAGCCAATGATGAATGGAAAGAAAATGTCTCTACTACCTCAGCCATCATCTAATCCCTGCTGAGGCTAATTTATCCACCCATTAAGAAGCATTGCCTAGCTTTAATCTTTGCCTCCCAAAACCTACAAATCTACATGCTTCCTCATAAGGTGAACTTAATCTCTAGGATCAATCCACTACAGTATATCATGACACGGCCGATGCTTTTTGAATGGTTGCCATGATGGTTCATGATCCTCTCGCAGTTTGACATTACCTTCGTACGCCACCGTGCGCTGAATGGATAAGCGATAGCAGATTTCCTAGCAGCACACCCACTTCTTGCTGACTCTCCGCTTAGTTATGATCTTCCCGATGAACAAATCATGAACTTAGGGGATACTAGCATTCGTCACTAGGAGATGTACTTTGATGGTGCGACTTCCTCTCAAAGAGTAGAAGAACCACAATCTACTATATTAGGAAAGATAAGGGTAGGATTAGTTCTCTTAACTCTGGACCGTAATGTAATGAGATTCTCATATCATCTATCAAAACCTTGCACCAACAATGAAGTTGAATATAAGGCTTTGATTTCCAGTTTGGAGTTATCTGTTACTCTAAGCATCCAGAACATCAACATCTTCAGGGATTCTCAACTAATTATCAACCAAATCGCTAGGTCCTATAAAGTTATAAAGCCCAAGCTCCATCATTATCACAAGTACACCATGGAGTTTTCGGCCCAAATCCCAGATGTTACCATTTATAAGATTCCTCATAGAGAGAATGTCATAGTGTATGCTTTAGCCAAGCTTGCCAAGGAATTGACATGTCTAGAGGATGAGTCTATATCAATAAAGGTCCAAAATTGACAAGTCTTATATATTATTGATATTGAACTCATCAAAAAGTACTCTCTTGAAGGAGAGGTTTCCATTGCTAAGAAGTTAGATTGGAGGCAACCATTCATGGATTACCTAAATAAAGGCAAACTACCTCAAGAGAAGTTCCAAGCCCATCAGTTGAAGTAGAGAGCACTTTCCTATGCTCTTGTGGATGGTGTCTTATACCGACAATCTTTCAATCATATGTGGTTATGTTGTTTAGACAAGCACAAAGCTCATAAGATCATGATCGAGGTACACATAGGATTATGTGGAGCCAACCAATCCAGTTTGAAGATGAAAGACAAGATCAAAAGACTAGGATATTATTGTCCATCGATGATTAAAGATTGCATGGATATGACTAGGCAAGGCCACCAATGTCAAATACACGGTGTGATCCTACACCAACCACCCAACATTCTACATCCTCCTTCTTCCAAGGATCATTGATTTATCTTAGCTAATACTGACTACTTTCGAAATGGGCGAAGGTGATTTCACTTAGAGAGGTCACAACTCAGCATGTGCTCCAGGTTTTTAGGAGCCATATCATATATAGGTTCAAAGTGCCTTGATGAAATATATCTGATAATGATACCGCATTCAAGAGCACCAAGATCAACAACTTTGCTCAAAGATACAATATAGATTGGAGATATTCTATCATCAACTACCCGAGGGAAAATGGCTTGGCAGAAGCATTCAATAAAACTCTCATCCAAATACTAAAGAAGACACTCAATAATAATAACCGATAGTGGCATGAGCAGTTAGTTGAAGCCTTGTGGGGCTACCGCACCACATATAGAACTCCAACTCAGTCTACTCCTTTCTCTTTAGTATATGGGTCTGAAGCCGTTCTACCATTAGAAGTCTAACTCTCATCACTAAGGGTGGTTGTGGGTAGCAAGATCACAACATAGTAGAACACTAAGTTACGGTTAGAAGAGCTTAAAGGTTTGGAGGAGAGATGCTTGCGAGCATGCTAAAACCTCAAGTTGTACAAAGCTAAAATGATTCAAGCTCACAACAAGTTGGTCCATCATAGAGCTTTTCAAGTAGGAGAGCTTATTTTAGTTTTAAGGAGACCGATTGTTGGTCGTCGTAAGATGGGAGGTAAGTTTGAACCCACTTGGGAAGGCCCATTTGCCATAGAGAAGGCCTACTAAGGATAATCTTATCAGCTTATTAATCATAAGGAAGAGTGCCCAATGCTTCTAATCAATGGGCCTTACTTAAAGAAATACTATAAATCATGTTTGAAAATAATTATCATCAATGAAAATTCCATTTTGAATTTGATCTCTTCCATATTGAAAGTATTCTTGTTTACGAATCTGCCACAATGTGTTTAGGGTAGGTGTAAGGAACTCAAGCAGCGTCCTATCTTTCATCGACAGAACACAAACACAAACTACATAAAAACATATAAAATAAACACATTTTTTTTTGTCTCGGGCTACTCTAAGTTGAGATAATGCCCCCTGCAGCACTCATTCAATAACTGCTCTAGGTTGCTACTAGTGTGTCACTCAGTAACGCCCGCTATGCTTTCTTTCCTTACTAGGCCACTGCACACGGATGAGCACCTTATTGGTTTGGTAGGCCTTATTGCGTGGCAGGTAAGCTACCTCATGTTGGCTTCATTTAAGAGGATGTGAGTCTGCTACACTTTCTTCTTGGATTAGCCTTCGTGCACTAACTGGGTCAAGTATATTTGAAGTTTAGGATAAGTCCCCTAGTGGCTTCTTCCCTCCCGACTACTTGAACTCTGGGTCTAGTCATTCCTCGAGGATCCCCGCTTAGTAGTCGCTCTAGGTCAGATAGCATCTATCCTGTCGACCACAGACTATCACGATGATCAGTTCTGCTTGGAAAGTTGTAAGCCTATTGATCATTGCACATCGACGAACACCTTAGGTTGGTTGGTTCTCACTATGCCAATGGATACACCACTCAAGTTAATGGATACACCATAGGTTGGTTGGTGCTCATACCTTAGGATACACCACTCATGGTAGATATAAGTTTGCTACTCTTTCTCCTTGAGTAGGCCACCATACACCTATAGGCTTTTTTTTTCAAGGGCTCGGGATAACGCCCCTAGCAATACCTCCCCTGTGGGCACGATATTTGGACCACATCCTTTGTGACCCCATTTAGACACTACCCTGGTTATTATCATATTAGACAGTTCTCCTTTCCTAGTAAACATCCCTGTGGTTTGAGAATCCATCTTACGGATGTGTAGATTCTCCCTTGGTTTAGTAAATTTGAGATAGGTCAAGGCTGACATAGCCCCTTTCGTGGTCCCTTGCACACAATAGGTCATGCAAATATATAAGCAAAATATATATTCACTTGTGGATTAGGAGGACACCCAGAGTGGTACCTTTTCCCAAGCAGGTATCCTACCTTTAGGGCAGTGTCAGTGAAACTCCCTATAGGAATGGCTTGACTACTCCTGAGTTGATATATGTCCTCAGTGACATTCACTCAGTAGTTGTGCCTACATCAAGTTTGATTTGTTGTGCTACCAATAGGTCACCCCCCAGCTTGTTTCGATTTAAAGATGTAAGTCTCTATGCCTTTTCCTAGCACATTGTGCAATCAAAGGAAACCCATTAGGTTGGCTAGCTCTACCTCACAACCAGTAGACTATCCCTTTGGATTGGTAAATCTAAGATTGGGTATGTCTGATATAGCCCCTTCTCAGTGGGTCCATTACACACCGATATGGTCCATAAATTAAATCTATTAAATTTGATCAAGCTCACATCCCCAGCTGGTATTCCCTTAATTCAAAATTAAATTAAACCAAACAAACCATATCAAATAACATGAAATTAAGATAAAATTAATCCTGACTACTTTGAGTTGACATAAGTCCCTAGCATTCACTCTAGTCTCCTAGTCAAGCTCGATTTGGCGCTCCAACAGTCATCCCATTGGTTGATCCTTGCTTTAGAAAATGTAAGTATGCTACGCCTTCTTCCTAGCACAGTCATTACACACCAAAAAGGAAATCCCTTAGGTTGGCTAGCTCTACCCCACAGTCGGTAGACTATCCCTTTGCATTTGTAAACCTGAGGTTGGTCAAGGCTGATATAGCCCCATCTTAATGAGTCCATCGCACATCGAAAGGGTCCATACATTAACTCAGATTAAATTAAACCCAATCTGATTTTCTCCAGTGGAGTTAAATCACACCCTTCTCCCTAGTCAAACCCTAAATCATATATAAACAGGTCAAGCAAACAAATCAAATTCAAAACCAACCTTCCTAGCGGAGCCAAATTAAACCAACTCCCCTAATAGAGTCTTAATCAAAGAAATCTAACCAAACTCTTATCCCCATCGAATACATCCCCAAACAAATCTATGAAATCAAACTCAAATCCCAATCCTCAGAGGACAGCTCGAACCTACTTCACTAATGGAAGGTTCATATACCCGATCCCCAGCGGAATCGAACCCATATCTCTAGTAGATATGCCTCCACATCAATTAAAAGAAAATAAATTAAAGTTGATTCGATCTTAATCCCTGATGGATTTTATATTATTATCCCAAGCGGATCTTCTTTCCACAAATCATATAATCAAATCAAAGTCAAACTTTATTACCAGCAGATTTTATTCTTCTAAGCCTTCGACATAGACCACTAACATGTCATGTCCAATGCATGTGTGATCCTCTAGCGAATCTTCTTCCATGTCATTGACATGGAATTCTAATCAAATCTTATTTCTTCATATGCAAAACTTTAATACTTCAACCAAAATTGCAACAATGTATTCATTCAAATTACATCTTCTTAACATTGTAATCAATGTTTTATGATTTGTGATGGTGAAAACTCAAACTAACTATACAATATCATACTAATCATATTATAGTGTAAATTAGCATATTATATTATATTATATTATAATATATCATGTTATATTATAATTTTCAAAATATAATATAAGTATATAACATTACACCCCATTAGAATAACTTAAAAGGAACAAATAAAAAATTTTCTCAAAATATGAATAATGTTAATTTTGGAAGTTAAATTGTTATTTTTCTATTAGAAATGGTACAAATTACCGTAAATTTGTTGTTGCTTTTTGGTGTGTACTGTGAATTTGGCCAAATTCTTCCATCTCAACTTTCAAATTAACATTTTTGAAAGTTTTGACCCAATGTATTATAACAGTAAATCATACTAAAATGTATAATAACATTTAGTAACACACCACCACATTCATATTTATGTGAAGTTATATTGTTATGTACATTATATTTTAATATGCTTTCATACAATATATTATCTTACATTACACCTTAAAATGAATCATTTTAAGGAAAAAAATTTTAAAATTTTGTTGAAAATGAACATTTATTTTGATGCAACATTCCATTCTTTCTATTAAATGACACATCATGGCACCCCAATGATGTTTACCTAAATTTTACCTTAAATTTCACCATCATGAGCCTATAAATCAATATTTTATGAATTATGCCAATACAAACTCTACTACATCATACTATAACAAACTAAAATATGCTAAACAATAAGTAGTAATACAATAGTATGCTATATTGCATGATGCTACACTATGTTATGGCATCCTATATTATAATACACAAACATATTGTACTATATTATATTGCATATCACATCATAAGGGATTGCTTAAGATAAAAATCATAAAATTAGACTAAATAATAAAAACAATATATTTTAGTCACATCACTTACATATTTTAAATTGGAATAATAAATTATGATGCTATTCTCTACCTATTATGAATTTGGCCAAATTCCACCATTTTAAAGTCTAAATCAACATTTTTATAAATAATGCTAGTGTAGGTTTGACTGCATGATTATAAAATACTAAAAGAATTTAAAATGTGTTAAAGAATATATTATGATATTTGATGCTATACTATGCTACAACATATAATATTTATTTTGAACATCTAATCTTACTTTTAGACAACAAGTATATAACACCTTTGATACCACAACCTAATTTCCAAATTTAACAAATTTCATCATTTGATTTATTAAATTAATATTTTATTTATATTAATATATACTATAAGGGACAATACCATAATATACTAAAACATCTTATAACATCCAAAACACATCACTACATGCTCAAATATAAGACTCTACATTATACTATAATATATGATATTTTAATATGATTTAGGTTAAGGTTTAGGGTATTCAAATCATTAATCATCAAGGAAAGTCTAAGACATTTTCTTTATCTACCATAACTATGTAGATTAGGCATTGTAGATCTACACTTAATGACATCTTTATTCAAGGTTTAGAGTTTAGGTTTAGGTTAGTTTATTAGTTAGTATTTAGGGTTAGGGTTTTGGTAGAGTTAGTTTAGGGTTTAGGATTTGGTTTTTTTTTTATTTGGGAAACTCCTTATAGGGGAAATTTTATTTCCACAAAAAAGGGGTTACATGATCCTTAAAGGGGATAAACTCCAGAACTACTGATCAAAGAGCTACAATCAGTCTAGGGAGTAAATTCCCTATCTAAGTACATCCAGAAGCAAAAGAAAAGAGTAAAGCAAGCAAAAGATACAAAGTGATTAACAAAAGTAAGCAAATGAAGGATGAGGGCCAATGTCTCAGAAGTGAGAATGCATGACACTATGGAGCAACTGCAAGAGAAAAAGAGAAAAGCACCGCAAGATTGTATAGGAAGAAGTTAGAGCAGTAGTATAGAGAAAAATGATATGAGAGTAGCAAAATCTGAAAATGATAGTAATAAAGAAGTGGGATAGAGGAGGCTCTCAATCACCACAGATGCAAATATGAGCATCCAAACTTCGAGAAGGGTTACATCACAAGAGCTACTACCAAACCAAAATGGAGTGAAAGCATCATCATATAACAAACAGATAGCAACCATTTGATGAAGATTTTGAGCCAAAATACGCAAGAATAGGACATACAGAGCAAAGAAAGAGCAAAGTGGGTAAGGGGATCTCATGCCAAATATATGTCATTATATTAGGCTCCATGGCATGATAATCCCAACTCAAATGAAAGAGAGCCATCAATGTCAGGTCATCCATACTGGAAACCAGATCTAAAGGATAATAAACATCAAATTTTGAAATGCTACAAAATAGTAAAGACAAGAGCAAGGAATTAACCCCATCTTGTAGACATTAATAAATATACATTCTTGGTAAATAGTCCAAGAAGTCTGTGGTTATTTCCATCAAAAGGTAAGCAAAGAATGTAAGTAATGCATTCTTAACAACCTCCTAGGTTCAAAAATTGAGACCAAAGAATTATAAAGGGAAACAACATACCCCAAGCCCAAATTACCACAAGACATGTACAACAACATAAGAAGAAATAAAGGGTCGCTCCTTCCATAGAAAATCCAAGAAGAGACAATGAGATAACACCATAGAAATAGTTTCCTTATGATCAAACTCATTAATCCAGTTCAGCCAACAATCCTGAGAGTAATAGCCAAGGTGGCCATAAATCCACCCAATGAGATTAAATAATGCAAAGATTAAAATCAAGAGAGGCAAAAGTATAGTCACAATGATCTACACAAATGTAGCATAAGTTAGAGGGAAAAATAGCATATGAAGTTAGTCCCAAATGCACAAAGAAAACCCAAAAGCTAATCAATAATCAAATTGGAAACAACCAACAACCACAAAAAAACAACTCAGGATAAGGGAAACAGCATACCCCAAGCCCAAATTACCACAGGAAATGGGAGGACAACAATAGATAAGAAGAAGGTAAAGGGATATGATAATAGCAAAAACCCAAAAGCCCATAGCCAGAATGGACAGAAAATAACCGAGAACCATAAAGACATCCTGCTTGATAAAGGACCCAAAAATCCAAAGGCCATCAGTGTAAGCAATACAATTATTACCCCACCAAATTTAAGCAAAATAACATCAAAATCACTACAAAATAGGATAGACAACCACAAGAGAGGTCAACATAAGATTCAATGATCCATAACAACCACCAAGATAGAATAGAACAGCAAGTTGGCCAACAACCAACCCCATCAAAATGGAAGATGCTTTCCAAATAGAGAGGGAGAAGGCGCCAAGGCAGTAGAAAATTCAGCAACAAGTGAAATCAGTTGCAGGCCCAATAGAAAATCCCTTCCAGAAATGGGAAAATAGGCTTGCAGCTAAACCCACAACCACTGGGTAGGCAAACAGAGAAGCCATGAAGAAAACCTAATTTTGCAAGGAGATAAGAATAAACAGGAAAACACATTCCTAGCAGAAAGGGAAAAATAAATTAGCCAAAGCAATCAGCAAAACAATAAAGACACAACAAGAAAGACAACCTGTATAAATAGAACAAAGGAATCAAAGATCCAGAGAAGCCAACAAATAAGATAATAAAGAATAGCTAGTTGGCCAAAGAACCACCTAATACAAATAGACAATGCCTTAGAAAACCTAAAGAACCAACAAAAAAACACTGACATAAATCAAAATGAAAAACCATTAAGAAAGTCCAAACCTACAAGGAGATAAGAATAAATAGGAGATAACAGACACTCTCCTGGCAGGTTGGAAGAAAGAAGATACCCAAAGCAATCAGCAAAGCAACTCCAAAGGAACCAGTGACAAGAAGGACAACCCCAAAAATAGCTTGAAGTGGAGTCTAGATCCAGTCACCAACAACCAAGATGAAAATTAAAGAATTGGCCAAAAAACCCCCAATGCAAATAAAAAAAGTAAAGTCCCAAAAGGATAGGGAAAGGATCAAAAGCAATAAACGAGATGATCAAGAAAGAACCCAAAAGCTAATAAAAGAGACCAACAACAAAGCAAAAGACAACAACCATTCAATAACCTAAAAAAGATCCAGCTGATCAAGACAATCCAAAACCCCATAAGCTAAAATCCAATAATGCAATAGTAATCACAAGGTTTTGTACAATTTTAAGCTAAAGGAAGAAAAGCAGATTAGGTGATCAGAGCCTGTACAAGCAAAGAAAGGTCAAGATAAAAAAACCAAAAACCATAAGGTTAGCCCAAATAGATATTAATTACAACAAAGGAAGTGTATTCTACCCATACAGATGGGAAGAGGAATTAGCAATTATCAAACCAACCCTAAGAGCAGCATGACAAAAGGCCCAAAATCCAACAACCAAACATTAAAACATCAATAAATATTGCATCCTACATAATAAACACTAGAAGTAACATTAATATAACATAGGTTACTAATTGGTTCCAAGCTTTCATCTTTGATAACTAGCAAGACATAAAATTTAATGCCAGCTAATCCCACAAAGATCACTAAAATTGGAAATCTGAGGTAATTCTAATCCATAATAAGGAGAAGAATATCGATAAGTTAGATTAATAATGTAAAATAGAGGGATATCTATTAAGCATTGATGCAAGGATCCCATTATAATTCCAAAAAGGAAAGAAGTATGTCCCTCGTTGATCAAAAAAACAACATCAACAAATAGAGCATTAAGTAGTATATCTCCCTCCAAAGAATGAGTAAACCCTTATCATTAACAATGGATGCAAAGATTGACAAGAAGACCCTAATCAAGATTGGGTATAGTAACCAACATGTAACATTTCAAGAATTGACCAAGCAGTATTAGGATGATGCATCAGCAAATTCGAGAGGTACAACAACACTTTATTAGTGTAAGCAGGAAGCCCCCAATTAAAGGAAATGCAATTAAACTAATAGCACATGTCACAGAAATCAAAATAGCAAGTATTATCCGAGTGAAACATCAGCAAAAACCAAGAGAACAACAACACCGAATAAAAATGGGCATTCAGTTAAACAGATATTGAACCATCAATCCCATAGGTTAGATTAATTTCTGAGATAAGGGAGCCCAAGATTGTCCAAATTAACCAAGCCACAAATGTTTGGGTAGGGTGAGTTGATCAAAGAAGATTATACCATCCAATCTAGCTCCTGGCAAGGTAATCAAGACATGCATTACCCTCATGCCATACATGAGTGATGTTAAAATTAAATTGGGTAAAAGAGCTCTACTTGAGAAGGTAATATAAATGTTGCTCATTTTGGTGGAAGTCAAAAGATCAATCAACAGAAGGGCATCCACCTCAATCCAAATATTGAGCCAACCATTTTGAAGGCAAATCTCAAGAGCTTTGTACATCGCCATAAGCTCAACAAAAGGAAGAGCAAGAATTAAGGGGTAATCAAAAAACATAGGACTTTACCATTAAGATTTCTAAAAAATGCCACCACAACCTGAACGCTTTATGAGAGAGAGCCATCGGTGTTAATTTTAATAGTACGATCATGAGGCTTTACCTAATAAATAATCTTGTCATTTCTACAGTCGGGTTGATTCGGTAAGTTAAGACCCAGTTTATTGGCCATAAATTTGCAATCTTTGAATTATTTGTCGTGAAAGAGATTGGCATTAAACAAGTCACAAATTTTGTTTTTAATTCTATCAATTATCCTCATGTGGTTCATGGGATCTCACGATATTTTGCATCATTTCTCCAACCATATGAACCAAATAAGAGTGATAGCAGTTATGACTTTAATGTGATCTTTAATAGTGTTGTCAAAATAAACTTCAAGAAGTTGATATAAAGTTAGGGAGCCATTAAATGACAATGTTAAAGAGATCATCATACCAAATCCAAAGTTTAGAAGCAATGGCCTCATTAACAAAGAAATGATTCACATTCTCAATGTGAAAGATTAACATTTTGAAGGTAATTGAAAACCTTTACCCAACAACAAGGAGTCAACAGGATAAAGTTTTTCAAAATATGCCAAGTAAGAATAGAATAAGAAGTAGGGATAGTGTTATTCCAAAGGTTGAAACACATTGAAGAATCATGAGTTTCTTTAATGTGAAGCCAAACATTTTTAAAGTTAAAACCATTGAGAGCTTAAAAAGGATCTGATCTTGATTGGTAGGAATGATAGGAATAGTAGTAAGTTTGTTCAAGAGAAAAGAAGGAATATAATCAATAAGCTTACTATTGTTCCACATATTATTCTGCCAGAAAGATTTCACTTTAATAGCAGCAGTGGAATGGGTAGAGAGTAAGTCATCAATGGACCCACATCCACTCCAGTTATCTTTCCAAAAGAAGGAGGAGCCAGAGTTAATGCCCCAAAAAATTAAGGATTCTACATCCCATTTGACGGAACAAAGTCTTTTCCAAACAAAAGAGTCTCCCGCTTTATAGGGACAAATGAGGGGTGCTTACCATGACAATATTTAGCAATGAAATTAGCCCAAAGACTATTGTTACTCCTAAAATTCACCAGTTTATAAAAGGCAGTGATAGCTTCTTTGATTGGCTTACATCCAAGACCACCTTCAGCGAAAGTGCCATAACTTTTAAACCAAGAGGTCCAGTGTATTCTTCTAGAGGAGTTATTAGAGCCCAAGAAAAATTTGTAAGGAGATGCTCAATTCTGTTAATGATAGAAATGGTCGCACAATGGTTTGGATGAGATATAAAGGCATGGAATTAAGAGTGCTCTTAATCAAGGTGAGCCTACCACCAAAAAATAGTAAATGAAATTCTCAAACATAAATTTTATTAGAGATTTTTGGGATAAAATCATCAAAAAGATGAGATCTTTTCTGACCTTTAAAAAGTGAAGCCCCGAGATAATTAATAGGAAGTTGATGTTGCTGAAAATTAGTAATTTTGGAGATTTGGTTGAGCCTATTGGTAGGGATTTTGGTAGAAGGAATGAAACAACATTTTCCTTCATTGAGAAAGAGACCACTTTCTTTGCCAAATTCATTTAAAAGGTTCTTAATAGTTTTAATGTGCTGAATAGAGGCATTGTAAAAGATTATAAAATCATCAGCAAAACTGAGATGAGAAATAGGGAGACCACCAAGAGTTTTAAAAAACATGGTAAGATTTTTATTGAAAAAATCATTCAGGCTTCTCAAAAGATATTCAACAACAATAATAAAAAGAGAGGGTGAAAGGGGGTCTCCTTATCTCAAGCCATGCCTTGAAGTAAATAAACCTAGGGACTCACCATTCATAATAATAGAGAACCAAACATTGGTAATACAATTTTTGATGAGGCGGATGAAATTATCAAAAAACCCAAAAAAATGTAAGATTTGAAAGAGGAAATCCCACGAGAGGTTATCAAAAGCTTTAGATATGTCCACTTGAGGAGGACGCCACCTCTAGTAGGAACATCAATGTCATGAACCTCTTGGGCTAGAAGGATATTGTGATATAGCTCTATTTTTAAGGAAGCCAGGTTAGAGAAATAATTTTAGGGAGTAGTGGACTTATCCTATTATTAATTAATTTAGCAATGAGTTTTGAAAGAAGGTGCAAAGATAGGTCTAAAATCTCCCAAGAATGGATTATTAGTTTTGGGAATGAGGATAATGAAGGCTAGAAAAGTATCTAAGTAAAGAGTCGCCATCAAAGAATCAACAACATTAACAAGGTCAAACTTAATAAAAGGCCAATAATGCTAAAAAAAAATGGGTCGGGTTACCATCTACGCAAAGTCGATGTTCATGCTATTGAGAGTACTACTAATCTTAGCTCAGAGGATGCAAAGTGAGTAAATGATTTTCATCATTAGTAATCATGAGGGATCGTGTGTGTTGGAGAGGGCTTCTAAGGAGGGTTGATGTTTAATAAATTTTGAAAATATTGTATGACAGAATCTTTAATTTCATTATTATCAGTGATCCAGCTACCGTTAATATTTTTGATATTTTGAATAGAGTTTAAGGCTTTCCTTTTTTTGAAAAGAGCATGGAAATACCTCATATTTTTGTCACCATCAGCAATATGTTTGCTAGCAGCCTTTTGACATAAGTGGGTTTCCTCCATATTCTGATAATTTATCAAGTTATCTTTAGCAGTGTTCAACTCATCAAGCTTACTAGGATCAGTTAAGACAACATCTTCAAGGGAGCAAACTAATTGTTCCGTAATTTTGAGATTGGCAAAAAGATTTTAAAATGATGCTTGTTCCACCAATTTAGGTTTTATTTAAGTCTTTTGAGCTTAAGCCAAGGAATCATGCCTTTAATGAATTGTCCAGTGAATAGGGCCATCCAATTAATGGAAACAACATTAATGAAATCACATGTTGGGTCCACATATATTGGAATCTAAAAGAGTAGGGAGGAAAGATTATCGGAAGAAGTTTTGATAGAGATCAAAAGTGGAGCATGGTCAAAAGTTCGCTCAAATGCTCAATAGAAGTGAGGCCATTGATTGATCCAAAGGGAATTAAAGAGGGTCCTATCCAAAGTCTAGAGTTATGCCACATATAAAAAAAACCAATATCAATCAAAGCTGAAATCGAGGATCATATTAGAGAAATCTTCCATGGAATGGATGTTAGAGAGTAGCCTCCCTCCTTTCCAGGAAGTAATAGTGTTGAAATCACCCCAACCAACCGTGGTTTGTTATCAAGAGGCGAAGGTTCTTAAGTGTTCCTAAAAGATGTTCCTACCAGCTCTATTACAAGAAGCATAAATAAAGGAACCAAGAGTAGAAAATTCACCCAATGAGATTTGAACATTAACCAATTATTCGAGATCATCAAGGATAGAAATGTTGATTAAATTATTCCAAAAACACCAAATTTTATTACTAATATTATAAAAGAAATTTTGGAAGCCAAGTGTTCTAGAAACATGGGTGATCTTAGAAGAGTGAATGAATGGCTCAATAACAACAAGTAAGGTTATGTTATGAGTGCCACAAAGGCTCCTAACATGATTACAGAAAGTGAGAGTCCCAATACCCTGAACATTCCAAATAAGAAAATTGATCATAATAAGGTGGAAGGAAAAGAAAAGATAATAAAAAATTGAAGAAGAAAAGAGAGCATGAGCAAATTATTTGGGAAGTTAGAGAAGATCGAGTGGTTCTAGTGGAGCTATTACTGAACATTCTAGCTTTAAGGGATTTTTTAATAACAATTTGAAAAGGCCTTTCTATGTCCAATGTTAAAGGGAGTGGTTGGTGATATTCAGAATAGGAGAGATTCAAAAGCATTCCTAATGGTGATTTCTCCTTCGATCGAGTTAGGTTAAGAAATTGGATTAGCATGGATATCACTCTATAGGGTAATAGAAGGAGAGGTTGTGACATCATTAATAGCACAAATTTCATTTTGATTTCCATGATGATTATTTAGATTTTGGTCCGTCACCAAAATATCAACATTTTTCGAATAATTCCGTAATTAGTTTTGAGATTTTGATCCAACTTGAGATTCCATTCAAATCACCATTATGATTCATATGAGTCAAGGGATTATCTTGTGATGCCAAATTATTACAAGTAGAGTAATGTTAATTAAGTTATCATTAGTTTCCTCACAAACCTCAATATCATTATTTTTACCGTTTAGATTGTTTTCCAATAGGAAAATTAGATAGTAAAGGAGTAGGGTAGGAGGGTGAGTTCCATTTTGAGTAGCTTTAGGCACATAAGTGAACTTACTGGTTTTTTCATTTTGTAGAGTGGGATTAGATCCACAATTTATTCTTTTAAGATTAGGGTGTAACACAAAGCATTCAGAGTGATCATGACCATGGATCTTACAATGTGTGCAAAAAATATGGAAATTTTCAAATTTTACTCTCTGATTATACCCAAATTTTTCCAAACTGATCTAAACTTCTTTAGGGTACTTTTTAGTAATATCAATCTCAACCAAGATACGGGCAACTGATGGCCGAGATCTCACGGCGGTGGCTTGATCAATTTCAAGGGGCCTACCAAAAAGAGCCCCAACCGCAAATAGGACTTGATTTGTAACATAATGTATCCTCATGTTTGGAAAGGATAGCCATAAATGAACAATAGGGGATTCCTCTTTGACATCAAATAGAGGTGACCATTTCAAGAGCCTCATTTGACAATTGTACACAAAGTAGGAATGACGAGCAAAGACTCTCGAATAGTCTAAATCATTCGATAATAAGGATATGCATAGGATCGATCAACCCGATAGTGAAAAATCTCGAAAGCTTTAGGCTCTGAAAGAAGAATCAGATATTGTCAAGAGTCGGGTGACGTAAGGAAAATTTCCCAACTAATGAAAATTCAAAGGGCTTTGCCAACTTTTCCACATTAAGATCTGAGCACATTACAGTCGGCATTCCATGGAAGGAAGTTGAGATTAAGTTAACTAAAGCATTAGAGCAAGTGTTCTTACCAGATAATGCATCCTTGAAGGACTTAACAGTAGGCACAATAATGGATGAAGTCAGATCCAAATTACCTTGTAGATCGGAAGGCTTAACCGATGCCTCCAAGTATGACGAGCTCAGTTGCACAAAAAGTGGTGCCTCCGCCATTGTAAGATCATGGAAAAATAATATAAGCGGCCAAACTGAGAGCAATAAACTAGAAAATATGATCGGGGAAGGCCGAGGAGCGGAAAAACCACAAGAAAAATGAAAGGGAACACGAAATCACTAGAGAGAGCACCTAGAGGAGAGGGTTTTTGTGGTAGTAGATTTAGGGTTTATAGTTTTAGGGTTTAAGGTTTAGGGTTTAGGGTTTAGGGTTTAGGGTTTAGGGTTTATGTGGGTTTAGTATAGGTTTAGGGTTTAGGTTTTAGGGTTTAGGTTTTTAGGGTTTAAGTTTGTTAAAGGTTTAAGGTTTAGTTTTAAAGTTTTTTTAAATAGAGAATAAATTCATATTTAATATTTCTTCTTTAGAATTTATCAACAAAGTAGCACCCCAAGTTTTCTAAGACACAAGGGGCATAGATCAAAAATAAGCACCCATAGAAAAATTAAAACCTTAGATAAGTATAACCATCTCTTCTATAAAGACAATTCCATAAGCGCCAGATGGATCGCTCTTCTTCCAGCTCATTAGAACCACCCCCCCCCTTGAGTAGCTAGATCCTCCATCATATCCTTGATCTCTCCCTCCTCGCCACCACCATGGCTATCACTTCCATCGCCTCCCACCTCCATAAGAACCCTGCTCACCACCACCTCCCTCCATATCAATCCCCACCACTACGATAGCCGCCGCCCTTTCACCTCCACCACCATATCTAGACCGAGCCTGATCGTGATGTTCCTGTTCAAGGTACCCATTCTTGGGTTTAGGGTTAGTTTAGGGTTTCAAGTTTATAGTTTGGGGTTTAAAGTTTAGTGTTGTAGGTTTGGGAGAGTTTAGGTTTAGGGTTTAGGTGGAGGTTTAGGGTTTATAGTGAGTTTAGGGTTTAGGGTTTAGGTTTAGGGTTAGGAGTTTAGGGTATTTTAGGGTTTAGTGGGAGTTTAGGGTTTAGGGGTTTAGAGCCTAGGATTTGGGAGCTTTTCTTAAAAAATAAATTGGTAGGTCAAGTTTATCAATTTTAGCTTATTTGAGTTTATTTGAGTTTATCTTATTTTTAATTTTCAATTAGTTTATTTATTTTATTTGGTTTAGTTTATTTATTTAAGGATTATTTATTTTAGTTTAGGTTTTTTATTTTTTTTTATTTTTTATTTAGGTTTACTATTTAGTGAGTTTATTTTATTTTATTTTTATGTTTAGGTTTTATTTTTATTTTATGTTTAGTTTAGGTTTTATTTTATTTTTATGTTTAGGTTTTAGGATTTTAGGTTTATTTTTAGGTTTCATTTTTTTGGTTTAGGTTTATTTTAGTTTAGTTTATTTTAGGTTTAGGCTTTGGTTTAATTTTAGTTTAATTTATTAGTTCGTTTATGTTTATTTTATTTTATTTATTTTATTTTCATTTTAGGTTTTTTTTTAGTTTAGGGTTTAGGTTTAATTTTTTTTAATTTTTAGCATTTATTTTAAGTTTTATTTTTTTAGGTTTAAGTTTTATTTAGTTTTATTTTATTTTCTTGTATATTTATTTTTTTTATTTTAGGTTTAGTTTTATTTTATTTAGGTTTTCTATTTTTTTAGTTTAGTTTAGGTTTTATTTTATTTATTTTTTAGGTTTTATTTTCATGGTTATTTTTTAGGTTTAGGCTTTTATTTAGTTTTTTATTTTTATTTATGGTATATTTAATTTTATGTTTTATTTATTTGTGCTCTTTTATTTTTTTTTATTTTTTTAATTTAGTTTAGGCTTTTATTTATTTTATGTTAGTTTATTTTTTATTTTTTTATTTTATTTTCTTTTTAAATTTAGGTTAAGGTTTAGGTTTTAGTTTATGTTTATTTTTTGGTTTAAGGGTTTTGATTTATTTTATTTTTTAATTTTACTTAGTTTAGGTTAAAGTTTTTAGCATTTTAGGGTTTAGGGTTTAGGGTTTAGGGTTTAGCATTTAAGGTTTAGGGTTTCGTGTTTGGGTTTTAGGTTCAGGGTTTAAGGTTTTTTTTAACAGAGAACAAATTCAGATTCAACATTTCTTCATTTCGATTGATCAACCAAGTAGCGCCCCAAGTTTTTTATGACACAAGCGACGACATAGATAAAAATTGAGAACCCATAAAGCAAATCAAAATCCCTACATAAGTAGACTTGTCTCTAACGGAAAGACACAGTTCCATAGGCAGCAGATCGGATCGACCGTTCTTTACTTTCTCCAATTCCCATCAAAACCACCCCAGCCTCTCGAGTAGCGGGATCCACCATCCCCAATATTTCCCTCCGCCACCACCATGGATGTAACCTTCGTCAGTCCTCACGCCTGCATAACCACTATTACTCTGACCACAACCCCCATATTCACCAGCACCTCCAAATCCCCCACCGCCACTACAATAATCGTCACCATAGCCTCCACCACCAAACCTAGACTAAGCCTAGTTGACGGTGATGTTCCTACAATTAAGGTTCTTCCCATTCTTTGAGTTTAGGGTTAGTTTATGGTTTAGGTTTAAGGTTTGGGGTTCAGAGTTTAGGGTTATAAGTTTCAAGGTTTACGGTTTAGGGTTTTAGTATTTAGGGTTTAGAGTTTAGGGTTTAAGGCTATAGGTTTAGGGTTGTAGGTATTAGGTTTTAGGTTTAGGGTTAGTTTTAGGATTTAGGGTTTATGATTTTTTTACAAAATTAAGTAAACTAGTAGGTTTAGGTTTATTTAGTTTATTTATTTCATTTTTTATTTATTTGAATTAATTATATTTTTATTTAGATTTATTTTTTATTTTTATTTAGTTTAGTTTATTTATTTTAGGTTTATTTATTTTACCTTTATTTATTTTAGTTTAGGTTATCTATTTTAGTTTATTTTTATGTTTAGTTTTATTTTTTAGTTGAGTTTTATTTCTATTTTATTTTTTAGGCCTAGGGTTTATTTTTTATTTTTAGGTTTAGGTTAAGGATTTTATTTTATTTTCTTAGGTTTAGGTTTTAGGTTTTTACTTAAATTTATTTTTAAGTTTTATTTTTTAGTTTAGGTTTACGTTTATTTTTACTTCATTTTATTCTATTTAGATTAGGTTTAAGTTTAGGTTTTGTTTATTTTAAATTTAGGTTTAGGTTTTATTTATTTTAGTTTAGGATTAGGTTATTTTTTTTATTTTTTTTTGTATTTTTGGTTTAGGTTTTTTTGTTAGTTTAGGGTTTAGGTTGTATTTTTTCTATTTCCTTTTAGGTTTTATTTTTAGGTTTAATTTCCAGGTTTAGGTTTTTATTTAGTTTTTATTTTATTTTATTTAGGTTTATTTTATTTTTATTTTATGTTTAGTTTTTTTATTTAGGTTTTTTATTCTTTGGTTTATTTTATTTTTTTAGTTTAGTTTAGGTTTTTATTAATTTTATGTTAGTTTATTTTTATTTTTTATTTTATTTTATTTTTAGGTTTTGGTTTAGGGTTTTTTTTAGGTTTTTGTTTTATTTATTTAATTTTATTTCAGTTCAGCTTTTTTTTTACCAATTTTATTATTTAGTTTAGGTTTAGGTTTTTAGGTCTTTAGGGTGTAGGGTTTAGCATTTAGGGTTAAGGGTTTAGGGTTTAATGTTTAGGGTTTTATGGTTTAGGGTTTAGGGTTTAGGGTTTGGGTTTAGGGCTTAGGCTTTAGGGCTTAATGTTTAAGCTTTAAGGTTTAGTGTTTTAATGGTTTAGGGTTTAGTGTTTAGGGTTTAGGGTTAGTTTATTATTTAGGATTTAGGCTTTAGGGTTTAATGTATTAAGGCTTTAGGGTTTGGGGTTTAGGGTTTGTTTAGTGTTTAAGGTTTAGGGTTTAGGGTTTAGGGTTTAAGGTTAGGGTTAGGGTTTTGCATTTAGGGTTTAGGGTTTAGGGTTAGTTTAGGATTTTGGGGTTAGGGTTTCTGGTTAGGGTTTTTTAAGGTTTAAATTTTAGGGTTTCAGGCTTAGGGTTTAAGTTTAGTGTTTAGGGTTTACGATTTAGGGTTTAGAGTTTATGATTAATGGTTTAGGGTTAACGACTTTTTTTAAAAAATTAAGTAAACTGATGGGTTTTGGTTTATTCAATTTATTTAATTTATTTATTATTTATTTTTTGTTTATTTTATTTTTTATTTTTATTTACTTTAGTTTATTTATTTCAGGTTTATTTATTCTAGTTTTGGTTTTTAATTTTAGTTTATTTTTTAGATTTAACTTTATGTTTATGTTTATTTTTTAGTTTCATTTTATTTTTATTTTATTTTTCATTTTTAGGTTTAGGTTTAGGTTTTTATTTTACTTTTTTTGGTTTAGGTTTTAGGTTTTTATTTTAGGTTTTTTTCGGTATTATTTTTTAGTTTAGGTTTAGGTTTATTTTTAGTTTATTTTATTTTATTTATTTTTGGGTTTAAGTTTAGTTTATTTTAAGTTTAGGTTTAGATTTTATTTATTTTAGTTTAGTTTATTATAGTTTAGGTTTAGGTTTATTTTATTTTGTTTATTTTAGGTTTAGTTTTTTTTTAGTTTAGGGTTTTGGTTTTATTTTTTATTTATTTTTAAGTTTATTTTTTTTGGTTTAAGTTTTTTTTATTATATTTTACGTTTATTTTATTTTTATTTTACAATTAGTTTTTATTTTATTTTTATGTTTATTTTTTTAGTTTAGTTTAAATTTTTATTTACATTATTTTAGTTTTGTTTTTATTTTATTATTGTTATTTTTTATGATTACGTTTAGGTTTGTGTTTACATTTAGGTTCAGGTCTTCATTTTATTGTATTTAGGTTTAAGTTTTTTATTTATTTTATTTTTAGGTTTTATTTAATTTTGGTTTAGGTTTTGAGTTTTTAGGGTTTAGGGTTTAAGGTTAAGTGTTTGGGGTTAATGGTTTAGGGTTTAGTGTTTAGGGTTTAGGGTTTAGGGTTTAGAGTTTTAGGGTTTAGGGTTTAGGGTTTAGGGTTTAGGGTTGTAGGTTTATGGTTTAGGGTTTAGGGTTTAATGTTAGTTTTAGGGTTAGAGTTTTTTCTTTAAATTAAGTAAACTCATGGGTTTAGGTTTATTTAGTTTAATTAGTTTATTTTATTTATTTATTTTAATTTATTTTATTTTATTTAGGTTTATTTTTATTTATTTTAATTTATTTATTTTAGTTTAGGCTTTTTATTTAAGTTTATTTTTAAGGTTTAGGTTTATGTTGAGTTTTATTTTTTTAGTTTAGTTTTATTTTTATTTTATTTTTTAGGTTTAGTTTTATTTCTTGGATTAGGTTTAAGTTTTTATTTTATTTCTATAAGTTTAGGTTTTAGGTTTTTATTTTAGGTTATTTTTTGGTTTATTTTTTAATTTAAGATTAAGTATGTTTTTAGTTTATTTTATTTTATTTAGGGTTTAGGTTTAGGTTTTATTTATTTTGGCTAAGTTTATTTTATTTTAAGTTTAGGTTTATTATATTTTTATTTTAGGTTATGGTTTTTTTTAGTTTTAGGTTTGGGTTTTATTTTTTATTTATTCTTAAGTTTTATTTTTAGGTTTATTTTATAGGTTTAGGTTTTTATTTAGTTATTATTTTATTTTATTTTAAGTTTATTTTATTTTTATTTTAGGTTTAGTTTTTTTTTTATTTTAGTTTAGGTTTTTATTTATTTTATTTTAGATTAGTTTTTACTTTTTTTTATTTTCTTTTTAGTTTTATGTTTAGGTTTTAGTTTAAGTTTTGATTTTATTTTTATTTTTTATATTATTTTGGTTAAGGTTTTTTTATTTATTTTAATTTTAGGGTTAGGTTTTTAGCATTTTAGGGTTTAAGGTTTAAGGTTAGTTGAGGGTTTAGGGTTTTGGGTTTTGGGATTAGGTTTTAGTGTTTTGGGTTTTGGGTTTTGGGTTTTAGGGTTTATGGTTTAGGGTTTAGGGTTTAGGGTTTTTAGGGTTTAGGGTTTAAGGTTTAAAATTTAGGTTTTAGGTCTAGGGTTCATGTTTTAGTTTAGAGATTAGAATTTTTTATTTTTGTTAAACAAAGAACAAATTCAGATTCAACATTTCTTCTTTTCAATTTCATCAACCAAGTAACACACCAAGTTATCTAAGACACAAGTGACGACATAGATAAAAAATGAGCACGCATAGAGCAAATCAAGAACTCTAGATAACTAAAATCATCTCTACTGTAAAGACACAGTTCCATAAGCAGTATATTGGGTCGGCCAATCTTTACTTTCTCTAGTTGCCATCAGAACCACCCTGACCTCTTGAGTTGCAGGATCTACCATTATATCCTTGATCTCTCCCTCCGCCACCACCATGGTTGTGACCTTCATTGCTCTACCCACCTCCATAACCATGCGACCACCTCCATATCCACCGCCTAGATCCCCACCACTATGATACGCCTCATCCTCCGCCTCCACCTTGATCTAGAGGTGATGATGTTCATGCCGTCAAGGTTCTACCCATTCTTAGGGTTTAAGTTTGTTAGGTTTTATGGTTTATGTTTTTTTTAATTTATTTAGTTACTTTAGTTTTAGGTTTAGGGTTTGGGGTTTAGGGTTAGGGTTTAGTGTTTAGGCTTTAAGGTTTAGGGTTAATTCTTTTAGGGTTTAGGGTTTAGGATTTAAGGTTTTAGGGTTTAGGGTTTAGGGTTCGGGTTTAGTGTTTTTAGGGTTTAGTGTTTTGGCTTTAGGGTTTAGGGTTTTGAATGTTTAGGGTTAGGGTTTAGTGTTTATGCTTTAAGGTTTAAGATTTAGGGTTTAGGGTTTAGGGTTTAAGGTTTTATAATACTTTTAAGGTTTAGGATTTATGGTTTTAGGGTTTAGTGTTTAGGGTTCGGGTTTAGTGTTCAGGGTTTAGGGTTTAGTGTTTAGGCTTTAGGGTTTGGGTTTTGAGGGTTTAAGGTTTAGGGTTTAGGGTTTAGAGTTTTTTAGGTTTAGGGTTTAGGGTTAGTTTTAGGGTTTAGGGTTTAGGATTTAGGGTATATGATTTAAGGTTTAAGGTTAATGGTTTAGGGTTTTTTAAAAAAATCAAGTAAACCGGTAGGATTAGGTTTATTTAGTTTATTTTTTATTTATTTTAGGTTATTTTATTTTTTATTATTATTTAGGTTTATTTTTTATTTTTATTTAGTTTGTTTATTTATTTTAGTTTAGAATTTTTATTTTAGTTTTTTTAGGTTTAGGTATAGGTCTATGATTATTTTTCAATTGTTTTATTTTTATTTTATTTTTTAGATTTAAGTTTTATTTTTAATTTTTACTTTTAGGTTTGGGTTCATATTTTATATTTTTGGTTTAGGTTTTAGGTTTTATATTTTAGTTTAGGTTTAGGTTAATTTTATTTTGTTTATTTTAGGTTTATGTTTTTTTAGTTTAGGGTTTAGGTTTTATATTTTATTTATTTTTGGGTTTATTTTTTGGTTTAGCTTTTTATTTAGTTTTTATTTAATTTTATTTTTGGTTAATTTTATTTTTATTTTATATTTAGTTTTTATTTTATTTTAGTATTTTATATGTACGTTTATTTTATTTTTTTAGTTTAGTTTTGGATTTTATTTAGTTTATTTTAATTTAATTTCTATTTTTTATTTTATTTTTTCTAGGTTTACATTTAGGTTTAGGTTTAGGCTTTAGTTTAGGTTTTTAATTTAATTTATATTTTTTTTCTATTAGGTTAAGGTTTTTTTTTTTTTTTTAGGTTTTATCTAGTTTAGGTTTAGGTTTTTAAGTTTTTAGGGTTTAGGGTTTAGGGTTTAAGGCTTGGTGTTTAGGGTTTAGTGTTTAGGGTCGTAGGCTTTAAGGCTTAGGGTTTAGGGTTTAGGGTTTAGGGTTTTTTTTAAATCAAGTAAACTGATAGGATTAAGTTTATTTAGTTTATTTTCTATTTATTTTTATTTAATTAATTTTTTATTTTTATTTAGGTTTATTTTTTATTTTTATTTAGTTTTATTTATTTATTTTAGTGTAAAATTTTTATTTTAGTTTTTTTAGGTTTAAGTTTAGGTTTATGCTTATTTTTTAGTTGAGTTTTATTTTTATTTTTTTTAGGTTTAAGTTTTATTTTTAATTTTTAGGTTTAGGTTTGGCTTTTTATTTTATATTTTTATGTTTAGGTTTTAGGTTTTAGGTTTTATATTTTAGTTTTGGTTTAGGTTTATTTTTAGTTAATTTTATTTTTTTTAGTTTAGGATTTAGGTTTAGTTTATTTTAGGTTTAGGTTTAGGTTTTATTTATTTTAGTTTAGGTTTAGGTTTATTTTATTTTGTTTATTTTAGGTTTAGGGTTTGGGTTTTATATTTTATTTATTTTTGGGTTTAATTTTTTTGTTTAGATTTTTATTTAGTTTTTATTTGATTTTGTTTTAGGTTTATTTTTATTTAGTTTAGTTTAGGTTTTTATTTATTTATTTTAGTTTAGTTTTTATTTTTTATTTTATTTTATTTTTAAGTTTAGACTTTAGTTTAGGATTTTATTTTAATTTATTTTTTTATTCTTTTTAGGTTAGGGTTTTTTTGTTTTTTTTTCTTAAGTTTTATTTAGTTTAAGTTTAGGTTTTTAAGTTTTTAGGGTTTAGGGTTTAGGGTTTAAGGTTTGGGGTTTAGGGTTTATTGTTTAGGATTATAGGTTTTAGGGTTTAGGGTTTAGGGTTTAGGGTTTAGGGTTTAGGGTTTAGGGTTTAAGGTTTTAGGGTTTAGGGTTCAGCATTTTAAGGTTTAGTGTATAGGGTTTAGGGTTAGGGTATTTTTTATTACTTTTTTAATTTAAATAAACTAGTAGGTTTAAGTTTATTTAGTTTTCTTTTTATTTATTTTATTTATGTATTTTTTTAGTGTAGGTTTTTGCTTTTTATTTTAGGTTAATTTTTAGGTTTTATTTTTTTGTTTAGGTTTAGGTTTATTTTTAGTTTAGTTTATTTTATTTAGTTTAGGTTTAGGTTTAGTTTATTTTAGCTTTAGTTTTATGTTTTATTTATTTTAGTTTAGTTTATTTTAGTTTAGGTTTAGGTTTATTTTATTTTTGTTTAGGTTTACATAGTTTATTTATTTTAGTTTATTTTATTTTTTATTTTTATTTTGATTTGTTTTTTATTTTTACTTAGTTTGGTTTATTTGTTTTAGGTTTATTTATTTTAGTTTAGGTTTTTTATCTTAGTTTATTTTTTAGGTTTATTTTATGTTTATGTTTATTTTTTAGTTTAATTTTATTTTTATTTTATATTTTAAGTTTAGGTTTTTATTTTATTTTTTTAGGTTTAAGTTTTACATTTTTATTTTAGGTTTATTTTTAGGTTTTATTTTTTAGATTAGGTTTTGGTTTATTTTTTGGTACTTTTTATTTTATTTAGTTTAGGGTTTAGGTTTAATTAATTTTACTTTTAGGTTTAGGTTTTATTTATTTTAGTTTAGTTTATTTTTTGTTTAGGTTTAGGTTTATTTTATTTTATTTGTTTTAGGGTTTGGTTTTTTTTTAGATTAGGGTTTAGGTTTTTTTATTTTTATTTTAATGTTTATTTTTTAGGATTAAGTTTTTATTTAGCTTTTATAATATTTTATTTTAGGTTTTTTTTTTTTTATGTTTAATTTTTGTTTTATTTAGGTTTTTTATTTTTACATTTATTTTATTTTTTACTTTAGTTTAGGCTATTAATTATTTTATTTTAGTTTAGTTTTTATTTTTTATTTTTTTTATTTTTAAGTTTACATGTAGGTTTATGTTTATGTTAAGGTTTACATTTTAGTTTAGGTTTTTATTTTATTTTATTTAGGTTTAAGTTTTTTTATTTATTTTATTTATAGGTTTTATTTAGTTTAGGTTTAGATTTTCAGGTTTTTAGGGTTTGTGGTTTAGGGTTTAGGGTTTAGAGTTTAGAGTTTATGAGTTAGAGTTTAACATTTAGGGTTTGGGGTTTAGAGTTTAGAGTTTATGGTTTAGGGTTTAGGGTGGTAGGTTTTAGGGTTTAGGGTTATATGTTGTAGGTTTTAGGGTTTAGGGTTTAAGGTTTAAGGTTTTAGGGTTTAGTGTTTAGGATTTTAGTGTTTATAGTTTAGGGTATTAGGGCATAGGTTTTACGGTATAGGGTTTAGGGTTTATTTATTTATTTTTTTGTTTTATTTTTTAAAATTAATTAAGCTGGTATATTTAGGTTTATTTAGTTTATTTTCTATTTATTTTAGTTTTTTTATTTTTTTTATTTTTATTTACATTTTTTATTTTTATTTAGTTTGGTTTATTTATTTTAGTTTATTTTTTAGGTGTAGGTTTATTTTTTAGTTTATTTTTATTTTTATTTTTATTTTAGGGTTAGGTTTTATTTTTTATTTTTAGGTTTAGGTTTAGATTTTTTTTTTAGGTTTATTTTTTTGTTTAGTTTTATTTTTATTTTATATTTTAGGTTTAGGTTTTATTTTTTATTTTTAGGTTTAGGTTTTTATTTTAGGTTTATTTTAAGGTATTATTTTTTAGTTTAGGTTTAGGCTTATTTTTAATTTATTTTATTTTATTTAGTGTTTAGGTTTAGGTTTAGGTTTAATTTATTTTAGGTTTAAGTTTTATTAATTTTTGTTTAGTTTAGTTTAGTTTAGGTTTAGGTTTATTTTATTTTTACTTTATTATTATATGTATTTATTTTTAGTTTAGGGTTTAGGGTTTAGTTTTTTTTTTATGTTTATATTTTATTTTTAGGTTTATTTTTTAGGTATAGGTTTTTATTTAGTTTTTATTTAATTTTATTTTAGGTTTATTTTATTTTTATTTTAGGTTTTGTTTAGTTTAGGTTTTTATTTATTTTATTTTAGTTTAGTTTTAATTTTTAATTTTATATACCTTTTAGATTTAGGTTTAGGTGTAGGTTATAGTTTAGGTTTTTATTTTATTATATTTTCTATTTTATTTTATTTTAGGTTTCTTTATTTATTTTATTTTTAGGTTTTATTTAGTTTAGATTTAGGTTTTTAGCTTTTTAGGGTTTAGGTTTTAGGGTTTAGGGTTTAGGGTTAGTTGAGGGTTTAGGGTTTGGGGTTTATGGTTTAGGTTTTAGGGTTAAGGATTTAGGGTTAAGGGTTTAAAGTTTAGATTTTAGGGTTTAGGGTTTTTAAGGTTTAAGGTTTAGGTTTTAGGTTTTAGGTCTAGGGTTCAAATTTTAGTTTATAGTTTAGGGTTTTTGATTATTTTTTTAACAGAGAACAAATTCAAATTTAGCATTTCTTCATTTTGATTTCATCAACCAAGTAGCACACTAAGTTTTCTATGACATGAGCAACGACATAGATAAAAAATGGGAACACATAAATCAAAACCCCAAATAATTAGAATCGTCTCTACTTTAAAAACATAGTTCCACAAGCAGTAGATCGGATTGGCCATTCTTCAGTTTCTCCAGTTCCCATCAAAACCACCCCCGCCTCTCAAGTAGCGGGATTCGCCATCATATCCTTGATCTCTCTCACCGCCACCACCACCACCACGGCTATAACCAACGTCGCTCCTCCCTCCTCCATAACCACCATTGCTCTGACCACCACCTCCATATCTACCAGCACCACCAGATCCCTCACCACCAATACGATAACTACCTCCTTTTCCTTCACCTCCACCACCAGATTTAGATTGAGCCTAGTTGACAATGATGTGCCTGCCATCAAGGTTCTGCCCATTCTTAGGGTTTAGCATTAGTTTAGGGTTAGGGTTTAGGTTTAATTTTAAATTTATTTAGTTTCTTTAGGTTTAGGTTTAGGGTTTCAGCTTTAGTGTTATGGTTTATTGTTTAGGATTTAGGGTTTAGGGTTTAGGGTTTAGGGTTTACAATTTTAAGGTTTATGCTTTTAGGGATTAAAGTTTAGGGTTAGGGTTTACGATTTTAGGATTTAGGGTTTATGGTTATGGTTTAGGGTTTAGGGTTTAGGGTTTAGGGTTAAGGGTATAGTGTTTAGGCTTTAGGTTTAGGGTTTAGAGGGTTTAAGGTTTCTGGTTTAGGGTTCAGTTTAGGGTTTTTTATGGTTTAGGTTTTAGTTTACGGTTGTAGGTTTAGTGTTTAGGGTTTAGGGTTAGTTTTATGGTTAGGGTTTAGGGTTTTTTTTTTAAAAAAAAAAACTTGGGTAAATCATCATGTTTAGCTTTATTTAGTTTATTTTTAATTTATATTTAGTTTAGTTTCTTAATTTTAGTTTATTTATTTTAGTTTAGGTTTTTCATTTTACTTTATTTTTTAGGTTCAGGTTTAGATTTCTACTAATTTTTTAGTTTAGTTTTATTTTTATTTTATTGTTTAGGTTTAGGTTTTATTTTTTATTTTTAGGTTTAGGTTTAGGTTCTTTTTTATTTTTTATGTTTAGGTTATAGGTGGTTATTTTAAGTTTATTTTTAGGTTTTAATTTTTAGTTTAGGTTTAGGTTTCTTTTTAGTTTATTTTATTTTATTTAGTTTAGTGTTTAGGTTTAATTTATTTTAGGTTTAGCTTTAAGTTTTATTTATTTAATTTTAGCTTATTTTAGTCTATGTTTATGTTTATTTTATTTTGTTTATTTTAAGTTAATTTTTTAGGTTTTATTTTTTATATTAGGTTTATTTTTATTTTTAATATATTTTATTTTATTTAGTTTAGGGTTTAGGTTTAGTTAATTATAGGTTTAGGTTTAGGATTTATTTATTTTAGTTTAGTTTATTTTAGTTTAGGTTTAGGTTTATTTTATTTTTTTTTTTATTTTAGGCTTTGGTATTTTTTTAGTTTATGGTTTGGGTTTTATTTTTTTATTTTAAGGTTTATTTTTTAGGTTTAGGTTTTTATTTAATTTTTATAATATTTTATTTTAGGGTTATTTTATTTTAATTTTTATATTTAGTTTTTATTTTATTTAGGCTTTTTATTTTTTATTTTAGTTTATGTTTTTATATAATTTATTTTAGTTTAGTTTTTATTTTATATTTTATTTTATTTCTAGGTTTAGGTTTATGTTTAGGTTTATGTTAAGGTTTTGGTTTTAGTTTAGGGTTTTATTTTACTTTATTTAGGTTTAAATTTTTTATTTATTTTATTTTTAGGTTTTATTTTATTTAGGTTGAGGTTTTTAGGCTTTTAGGTTTTATGGTTTTGGGTTTAGTGTTTAAGGTTTAGGTTTAGGGTTGTATATTTTAGGGGTTAGCATTGTAGGTTGTAGGTTTTAGGGTTTAGGGTTTAGGGTTTAGGGTTTATGATTTAAAGTTTTAGGGTTTAGTGTTTAGGGTTTTAGTGTTTAGGGTTTAGGGTATTAGGGTATAGGATTTAGGGTTTAGGGTTTAGGGTTTTATTTATTTTTATTTATTTATTTATTTTTATTTTTTTAAATTATGTAAGCTTGTATGATTAGGTTTATTTAGTTTATTATTTTTTTATTTTTTTATTTTTACTTGGGCTTATTTTTATTTAATTTAGTTTAGTTTATTTATTTTAAGTTTATTTATTTTAGTTTAATTTTTAGGCTTAGGTTTATTTTTTAGTTTAGTTTTATTTTTAATTTATATTTTAGGTTTTGGTTTTATCTTTTACTTTTTTCTTTAGTTTTAAGTTTTTATTATGTTTTTTTAGGTTTACTTTTTAGTTTAGTTTTATTTTTGTTTTATATTTTAGGTTTAGGTTTAGGTTTAGGTTTTTATTTTACATTTTTTTAGGTATTATTTTTAGTTTAAGTTTAGGCTTTATTTTAATTTATTGTTTTTATTTAGGGTTTAGTTTTAGGTTTAGGTTTGGTTTAGTTTAAGTTTAGGTTTAGGTTTTATTTATTTTAGTTTAATTTATTTTAGTTTAAGTTTAGGTTTATTTTATTTTTATTTTAGGTTTATGTTTTTTTTCAGTTTATGGTTTAGGTTTTATTTTTTATTTATTTTAAAATTTTATTTTTAGGTTTATTTTTTAGGTTCATTTTTTAGGATTAGGTTTTTATTTAGTTTTTATTTTATTTTATTTTAGGTTTATTTTATTTTTATTTTAGGTTTAGTTTAGTTTAGGTTTTCATTTATTTTATTTTAGTTTAGTTTTAATTTTTTATTTTATTTTCTTTTTAGGTTTAAGTTTAGGTTTTAGTTTAGCTTTTTATTTTTTTCTATTATTTATTTTATTTTGGTTTAGGTTTTTTTATTATTTTATTTTTAGGTTTTATTTAGTTTAGGTTTATGTTTTTAGCTTTTTAGGGTTTAAGTTTTAGGGTTTAGGGTTTAGGGTTTAGGGTTAAGAGTTTAGGGTTAAGGTTTAGGGTTTAGGTTTTAGGGTTTAAGGTTTAGGGTTTAGGGTTTTAGGGTTGAGGGTTTTGGGTTTGGGGTTTAGGGTTTAGGGTTTTAGTTTTAGGTATAGGATTCAGGTTTTAATTGATGGTTTAGGGTTTTTGGTTATTTTTGTAAGAGAGAATAAATTTAAATTTAGCATTTCTACTTTAAGATTTCGTCAACCAAGTAACACCCTAAGTTTTCTAGGACACAAGAGATGACATAGATAAAAAATGAGCATGCATAAATAAAAAACCCTAGATTACTAGAATCATCTTTACTGTAAAGACATAGTTCCATAAGCAGCAAATTGGATCGGCCATTCTTCAATTTCTCCAGTTGCCATCCACCGCCTCTCGAGTAGTTGGATCCACCATTATATCACCTATCTCTCTCACTACCACCACCACGGCTGTAACCAACGTCGCTCCTCCCGCCTCCATAACCACCACTGCTCTGACCACCACCTCTATATGCACCAGCACCTCCAGATCCCCCACCACCCCTATGATAATCGTCGTCTATGCCTTAACCTCCATCTCCAGATCTAGATTGACCCTAGTTGACGATGACGTTCATACCATCATGGTTCAAACAATTTTTAGAGTGTAGGGTTAGTTATTGGGTTTATTTTTTAATTTATTTAGTTAATTTAGTTTTAGGTTTAGGGTATAGGGTTTAGGGTTTAAGGTTTAGGGTTTAGGGTTTTAGAGTTTATTCTTTTAGGGTTTAAGGTTTAGGGTTTAGGGTTATTGTTTAGAGTTTGTGGTTTAGAGTTTAGTGTTTAGGCTTTACGGTTTAGGGTTTAGAAATTTTAGGGATTAGGGTTTAGGGTTTAGGGCTTAGGGTTTAGGGTTTTTTAGGGTTTAAGGTTTAGGATTTTTTAGGTTTACGGTTGTAGGTTTAGGGGATTTTTTTAAGAAAAAAATTCGATAAATCTGTAGATTTAGGTTTATTTAGTTTATTAATTATTTATTTTAGTTTATTTTATTTTTTATTTTTATTTAGTTTAGATTATTTATTTTAGATTTATTTATTTTAGTTTAGGATTTTATTTTACTTTATTTTTTAAGTTTAGGTTTAGGTTTATGTTTATGCTAATTTTTTAGTTTAGTTTGATTTTTATTTTATTTCGTAGGTTTAGGTTTTATTTTTTATTTTTAGGTTTAGGTTTAGGTTTTTATTTTATTTTTTCATGTTTAGGTTATTGGTTTGTATTTTAAAGTTTACTTTTAGGTTTAGGCTTTTTTTTAGTTTATTTTATTTTATTTAGTTTAGGGTTTCTTTTTTAGTTTAGTTTAGGTTTAGGTTTAGGTTTTATTTATTTTATTTTAATTTTTTTTAGTTTATGTTTAGGTTTATTTTATTTTATTTATTTTAGGTTAAGGGTTTAGGTTTTATTTTTTTATTTATTTTTATGTTTAATTTTTTGGTTTTGGTTATTATTTAGTTCTTATTTTATTTTATTTTAGGTTTACTTTATTTTTATTTTATGTTTAGTTTTTATTTTATTTAAGTTTTTTAATTTTAAGTTCATTTTACTTTTAAGTTTAGTTTAGGTTTTTATTTATTTTACTTTAGTTTAGTTTTTATTTTTTATTTTATTTTATTTTTACATTTAGGTTTAGGTTTTGGTTTTGGTTTAAGTTTAGGTTTTTATTTTATTTAATTATATTTTTATTTATTTTATTTTTAGGTTTTATTTAGTTTAGGTTTTTAGGTTTTTAGTGTTTAGGGTTTAGAGTTTAGGATTTGGGGTTTAGGGTTTAGGGTTGTAGATTTTATGGTTTAGGTTTTAGTGTTTAGGGTTTACAGTTTAGGGTTTAGGCTTTAGGGTTTAGGGTTTAAGGTTTAAGGTTGTAGGTTTAGGGTTTAGGATTAGAGTTTTTTTAATTATTTTTTAAAATAAGTAAACTGCTAGGTTTAGGTTTATTTATCTAATTTATTTTAT
The DNA here is from genome assembly GCA_021442155.1 of Cymbidium sinense. NCBI lineage: Eukaryota > Viridiplantae > Streptophyta > Magnoliopsida > Asparagales > Orchidaceae > Cymbidium > Cymbidium sinense. The sequence goes on along the minus strand of CM038214.1, from coordinate 54,494,926 downwards.
TTTTTATTTTCATTTAGGTTTATTTATATTTTTATTTAGTTTTAGGTTTATTTATTTTTGTTTTGGTTTTTGATTTTAGTTTATTTTTTAGGTTTAGGTTTATTTTTTAGTTTAGTTTTATTTTTATTTTATTTTCTAAGTTTATGCTTTATTTTTTATTTTTAGGTTTAGGTTTAGGTTTTTATTTTATTTTTTTAGGTTTAGGTTTTAGGTTTTGATTTTAGGTTTTATTTTTTAGTTTAGGTTTTGATTTATTTTTCGTTTATTTTATTTTATTTATGGTTCAATTTTAGGTTTAAGTTTAGTTTATTTTAGGTTTAGGTTTAGGTTTTATTTATTTTAGTTTAATTTATTTTAGTTTAGGTTTAGGTCGATTTTATTTTTAGTTTAGGTTTAGATTTTTTATTTTATACTTTAGTTTAGGTTTTTCTTTATTTTATTTAAGTGTAATTTTTATTTTTTATTATATTTTCTTTTAGGTTTAGGTTTAGGTTTATGTTTTAGTTTAGGTTGAGGTTTAGGTTTTAGTTTAGGTTTTTATTTTATTTTATTATTTTTTTGGTTCAAGTGTTTTTTATTTATTTTATTTTTAGGTTTTATTTAATTTAGGTTTAGGTTTTTAGCATTTTAGGGTTTAGGGTTTAGTGTTAGTTGAGGTTTTAGGATTTAGGGTTTAGGGTTTGGGGTTTAGAGTTTAGGGTTTAGAGTTTATGGTTTAGGGTTTAGGTTTTAGTTTTAAGGTTTAGGGTTTAGGGTTTTAGGGTTTAGGTTTTAGGGTTTAGGGTTTAATGGTTTAGCATTTAGGGTATAGTGTTTAGGGTTTTAGGGTTTTAGGGTTTAGGGTATAGGGTTTAGGGTTTAGGGTATAGGGTTTATGGTTTAGGTTTTAAGTCTAGGGTTCAGGGTTTTGTTTAGGGTTTATGTTTTAGGGTTAAGGTTTTAGTTTAGGGTTTAAGGTTTTGGTTTTTTTTAATAGAGAACAAATTCAGATTCAACATTTTCTCTTTTTGATTTCATCAACTAAGTAACATACCTAGTTTTCTAAGACACAAGCGATGACATAAATGAAAAATGAGCATGCATAGAGCAAATCAAAAACACTAGATAACAAGAACTGTCTCTACTGTAAAGAACCAACTCTATAAGCAGCATATCGGATTGTCCATTCTTTCATTTCTCTAGTTCTCATCAAAACTACCACGACCTCTTGACTAGTGGGATCCACCATCATATCCCCGATCTCTCCCTCCGCCACCATCATGGCTGTAACGTCCATCGCTCCTACTGCCTCCATTATCACCTCTCCTCCTACCACCACCTCCATATCCTCCAGGATGTCTAGATCCCCCAGCACCACTGCGATAATCATCGCCTCTGCCTTTGCCTCCATCGTTATATGTAGACTGAGCCTGGTTGATAGTGATGCTCCTGCCGTCAAGGTTCTGCCCATTCTTAGGGTTTAGGTTTATTTTTAGGTTTATTATGTTTAAGGTTTAGGTTTATTTTTTAATTTATTTAGTTACTTCAGGTTTGGTTTAGGGTTTGGGGTTGAGGATTTGGGGTTTAGGGTTTAGAATTTATGGTGTAGTGTTTAGGGTTTACAGTTTAGGGTTTTAGGGTTTATGCTTTTAGAGTTTAGGGTTTAGGATTAGGGTTTAGGGTTTAGGGTTTAGGGTTTAGGGTTATGGTTTTAGGTATAAGAATCAAGTTTTAGTTTAGGGTTTAAGGTTTTTGGTTTTTTTTAATAGAGAACTAATTCAGCTTCAACATTTATTCTTTTTGGTTTCATCAACTAAGTAACACAGCTAGTTTTCTAAGACACAAGCAATGATATAGGCCAAAATGAGCATGCATAGAGCAAATCAAAACCCTAGATAACTAGAACCATCTCTATTGTAAAGACATAGTTCCATAAGCAGTAGATCAGATCGACCATTCTTCAGTTTGTCCAATTCCCATCAGAACTGCCCCGGCCTCTCGAGTAGCGGGATCCATCATTATATCCCCGATCTCTCCCTCTACCACCACCATGACTATAACCTACGTCGCTCCTCCTACCTCCATAACCACCACCTCCATATCCACTAGCACATCCAGATCCCCCACCATCACTGTGATAACGGCTGCCTCCGTCTTCGCCTCCATCTCTTGATCTAGACTGACCATGGTTGACGGTGATCCTCCTGCTGTTAAGGTTCTGCCCATTCTTAGAGTTTAGGTTAAGGTTTAGGTTTACTAGGTTCTTAAGTTTAGGTTTATTTTATAATTTATTTATTTACTTTAGGTTTAGGTTTAGGGTTTAGGGTGTAGGGTTAGGGTTTAAGGGTTTTGGGTTTAGGGTGTAGGGTTTAGGGTTAATGGCCTAGGATTTTAGGGTTTATGATTTAGGATTAGTGTTTAGGGTTTAGAGTTTACAATTTGGGGTTTAGGGTTTAGTGTTTAGGGTCATAGGTTTAGGTTCGTAAGTTTAGGGTTTAGGGTTTAGGTATTAGGGTTTAGGGCTTAGGATTTTCTAAAAAAATTAAGTAAACTGGTAGGTTTAGGTTTATTTAGTTTGTTTTATATTTATTTTAGTTTATTTTATTTTTAATTTTTATTTAGGTTTATTTTTTATTTTTATTTAGTTTAGTTTATCCATTTTAGGTTTATTTATTTTAGTTTAAGTTTTCTATTTTAGTTTATTTTTTAAGTTTAGGTTTTCATTTTGGTTTATTTTTTAGATGAGTTTTATTTTTATTTTTTTAGGTTTAGGTTTTATTTTTTTATTTTCAGGTTTAGGTTTAGGTTTTTATTTTAGTTTTTTAGGTTTAACTTTTAGGTTTTTATTTTAACTTTATTTTTAGGCTTTATTTTTTAGTTTAGGTTTAGGTTTATTTTTAGTTTATTTTATTTTATTTAGTTTAGGTTTAGGTTTAGACTTAGTTTATTTTAGGTTTAGGTTTAGGTTTTATTTATTTTAGTTTAGTTTATTTTAGTTTTGGTTTAGGTTTATTTTATTTTGTTTATTTTATTTTTATTTTAGTTTTAGGTTTTTTTTAGTTTAAGGTTTAGGATTTATTTATTATTTATTTTTAGGTTTTACTTTTAGGTTTATTTTTTAGGTTTAGGTTTTATTTAGTTATTATTTTATTTTATTTTATGCTTATTTTATTTTTATTATAATTTTAATTTTTATTTTATCAAGGTTTTTTATTCTTAGGCTTAATTTATTTTTTAGCTTAGTTTATGATTTTCTCTAATTTATTTTAGTTATTTTTTATTTTATACTATTTTATTTTTAGGTTTAGCTTTAGGTTTTAGTTTAGGATTTTATTTTGTTTTATTTTTAATCTAGGTTTAGGTTTTTTATATATTTTAGTTTAGGTTTTATATAGTTTAAGTTTAGGTTTTTTATGTTTTTATGGTTTTGGGATTAGGGTTTAGGGTTTAGGGTTCAGGGTTTTAGGGATTAGGGTTTTAGGGTTTAGGGTTAGGACTTACGGTATAGGGTTTAGGGTTTAATGTTTAGGCTTTAGAGTTTAGAGTTTTTAGGGTTTAGGGATTAGGGTTAGCTTAGGGTTTAAGATTTCAGGATAGTTCAGGGTTTAGGGTTTAGGGTTTTTTATGGTTGTAAGCTTAGGATTTAGGGTTTAGGGTTTAGGGTTTAGGATTTTGGGTTTAGGGTTTAGGGTTTAGGTTTTAGGGTTTAGGGAATTATTTTTAGAAAAAATTAAGAAAACTAGCAGGTTTAAGTTTATTTAGTTTATCTTTTATTTATTTTAGGTTTTTTATTTTATTTTTTATTTTTATTTTAATTTATTTTTTAGGTTTAGGTTTACGTTTATGTTTATTTTTTTGTTTAGTTTTATTTTTATTGTATTTTTTAGGTTTAGGTTAAGGTTTTCATTTTATTTTTTTAGGTTTAGGTTTTTGGTTTTTATTTTAGGTTTATTTTTAGGTTTTATTTTTTAGTTTAGATTTAAGTTTATTTTTAGTTTATTTTATTTTATTTTGTTTAGCGTTTAGGTTTAGTTTATTTTAGGTTTAAATTTAGGTTTTATTTATTTTAGTTTAGTTTGCTTTAGTTTAGGTTTAGGTTCATTTTATTTTGTTTATTTTAGGTTTAGATTTTATTTTAGTTTTGGGTTTAGGTTTTCTTTTTTATTTATTTTTAGGTTTGTTTTTTAGGTTTATGTTTTTATTTTGTTTTTGTTTTATATTATTTTATGTTTATTTTATTATTATTTTACACTTAGTTTTTTTTATTTTATTTTTTTTGCTTTATTTTATTTTTTAGTTTAGTTTAAGTTTTTATTTATTTTATTTTAGTTTAATCTTTATTTTAGATTTTATTTTATTTTTAGGTTTATGTTTAGGTTTACGTTTAGGTTTAGGTTTAGGTTTTAGTTTAAGTCTTTATTTTATTTATTTATTTATTTATTTATTTAGGTTTAGGTTTAGGATTTTTTACTTATTTTATTTGTAGGTTCTATTTAGTTTAAGTTTAGGTATTTAGGATTTTAGTGTTTAGGGTTTAGGGTTGTAGATTTTAAGGATTAGGGTTTAGGATTTAGGATTTAGGGTTTGAGGGTTTAGGGTTTAAGGTTTAGGATTTAGGGTTGTAGGTTTAGTGTTAATGATTTAGGGTTCTAGGTTTAGGGTTTAAAATTTAGGGTTTAAGCTTTTTTTATTTTTTTTCATTTTTTTTAACTTAAGTAAACTAGTAGGTTTAAGTTTATTTAGTTTATTTTCTATTTATTTTTATTTATATTTATTTTTATTTTCATTTAGTTTAGTTTATTTATTTTAGGTTTATTTTTGTTTGTTTAGGCTATTTATTTTAGTTTATTTTTTAGGTTTAGGTTTAGGTATAGGTTTATTTTTTAGTTTAGTTTTAACCTTTTATTTTTAAGTTTTTATTTTGTTTTTAGGTATTATTTTTTAGTTTAGGTTTAGGTTTATTTTTAGTTTATTATATTTTATTTAGTTTAGGATTTAAATTTATAATATTTTAGGTTTAGGTTTTATTTATTTTAGTTTAGTTTATTTTATTTTAGGTTTAGGTTTATTTTATTTTATTTATTTTATTTTTATTTTAGGATTAATTTTTATATTTAGTTTTGGGTTGGGTTTTATTTTTTATTTATTTTTAGGTTTTAATTTTAGGTTTATTTTTTAGGCTTAGGTTTTTATTTAGTTTTTATATTATTTTATTTTAGGTTTATTTTTCTTTTTAAGCCTAGTTTTTATTTTATTTAATTTTTTTATTCGTAGATTTATTTTATTTTTTAGTTTAATTTAGGTTTCTAATTATTTTATTTTATTTTTAGGTTTTTTATTTATTTCATTTTTAGGTTTATTTAGTTTAGGTTTAGGTTTTTAGGTTTTAAGGTTTAGGGTTTAGGGTTTAGGGTTTAGTGTTTAAGGTTTAGGGTTTTGGGTTTTAGGGTTTAGGGTTTAGGGTTTGGGTTTATGGTTTAGGTTTAGGGTATAGGTTTTAGGCTTTAGGGTTTAGGGTTTAGGGATAGCAAAGGGTTTAGGGTTAGTTTAAGGTTTAGTGTTTAAGGTTTAGGCTTTAGGCTTTAGGCTTTAGGGTTTAGGGTTTTAGGGTATAGGATTTAGAATTTAGGGTTAGTTTAGGGTTTAGGTTTTAAGATTTAGAGTTTTAGGGTTTAGGGTTTAGGGTTTAGGATTAGTTTTATGGTTTAAGGTTTAGGATTTAGGCTTTAGGGTTTATGTTTTAGGGTTTAGGATTTAGGATTTTTTTCTTTAAAATTAAGTAAACCGATAGGTTTAGGTTTATTTAGTATATTTTTATTTATTTTATTTTATTTTATTTAGGTTTATTTTTTATTTTTATTTAGTTTAGTTTATATATTTTATGTTTTTTTATTTTAGTTTATTTTTAGGTTTAGGTTTAGGTTTATTTTTAGTTTTTAGTTTAGTTTAATTTTTTCTTTGATTTTTTAGGTTTAGGTTTTATTTCTTATTTTTCGGTATATGTTTAGGTTTTTATTTTTGGTTTATTTTTAGGTTTTTTTTAGTTTAGGTTTAGGTTTATTTTTAGTTTATTTTATTTTTTTATAGTTTAGGGTTTAGGTTTTGGTTTTATTTATTTTAGTTTTGTTTATTTTAGTTTAGGTTTATTTTTATTTTATTTTGTTAATTTTAGGTTTAGGTTTTTTTTAGTTTAAGGGTTAGGTTTTATTTTTATTTATTTGTAGGTTTTATTTTTAGGTTTATTTTTTAGGTTTATGTTTTTATTTAGTTTTTATTTTATTTAGGGTTTTGTGCCACCATCCTTCAAGATCTTTGATGGTAGTGGGAGGTCACGATAACACATTGCACACTTTAGAGCTGATTGTTGCAACACCGGTGGTAGCAACCCACCCCTCTTTTGGCTTTTCGTTTGCAGTCAGACAAGTGTTGCATTTTATTGGTACGCTGAAGTGCCCATTGATTTGGTGAAGACTTTTGTTGAGTTGGAGCACCTCTTCATCAAGAGGTTTACTGGAGCTCAACAGACGGTGACTGTAGGCGACCTCATTGTAAAGAAACAGGAACTCAACGAGTCCCTTGTTGATTACATTCTCTGGTGGCACAACCTAAGCATGAAATGCGAACCACAGCTATCCGAACAACATGCAATTGAGATTCTTCTCAAGAACATCCATGGCCTTGTCTCTTTCATGCTTAAGGGCTTTACCATCAAAACATTTGAGAAATTAATCTATAAGGTAGCTAAACAAGGAAAGCCCTTTCACGATAAATCATCTAGGCCCATGCCGTAGAAGGGGTTTGAGAAGAAGCCAAGGACACTTGTGTTAGAGGACAGAGGGAAGCAACCACTACCTCTTCCACCACCTTAGCCATCATATCGGCCATCGTAGACCCCATAATGACCATTTCCACCACCTCAGCAGCCTACCCAGTAGTAGTATTCATATCCATCGCCAGGTAGCTGCTTTCCACCTACTCTTGCCGATAGATTGAATAAGCCATATTCATTCAAGAGGGAGGTAGTTAGGAAAATCTTTAAGAATCTCATAAAGAATCCTAACTTTCAGTTACTAGAGCCTAAGAGGTCAGAGGAAGTGGGTAAGAGCGATGATCTCCCTACCACCATGCATGTAGACCATGTCTTAGAGGATTGTATCACTTTTAAGGACTAGCTTAAGTGCAACTATAAGTTGAGAACCATAGTTATCCTTAAGGAATACTTATTAGAACAACCATCCAATTCTATTAAAGTAATCCTTGGGGATACTTGCGATCCTCTTAAGACCAAAGAAGGTTAGGATATCACCCTATCCCTAACCTCTAAAAAGATCATTTCCAAGATCAAGAAGCATTTCTTATAGGTGTTTGAAGTAGCTCAAACCTCCCAACACCAAGGAAGGTTTGCAAGTTGCAAAGGATAACTCGGGGAGGGTGACAACCCATCAGTAGCAGCAGCTCACCATACTTGCCCAGGATAGTCCAATAGCATAGCCACCATCCAGCCCGATTCTCCACCTACCACCTCTTTTGCTAGCTCCTCTTCTACCAGCAGGAGCGTTGAATCTGTGAATAAGGGCACTAAATCCCTTACTCCGCTTACTTTACATGATTTCTATCATGTACCTCCATTCAAAAATAAATTAATAAAGAAGTTTTGATCCCTTACTCCACTTATATATTGTCTACTTCTGATGCTCTTGATATTATTCCTATTAAAAGCTCTCCAAGTCTAAGGAAAAATAATAACTCTAGAAGTTTTGATCATTTCTTTTTTGATTTAGAGTTAGACTATCCTTCTTTGAATCAATCGAGTTCACCTCTTGAGATTGACCTGGAGTCAATTGACTCTGAGGATCCTATAGGAGAAGCTGTAGGTATGCTTGATGAGAAGGTAGAAATTTTCACAAGCTCATCATTCCAAGAAGTCACTGAAGTCAATCTACATAGTGGCAGAGTTTTACCTCCTTGGGTAGCACCTCAGGAAAAGGGTAAGTAAGTCATTGGTTCTAGTGAGCAGATAGCCCCTTCATAGGATGCTCCACTCATCGATATGCTTGTGGAGGACCAAGCTAGAGTTGATAACAATGTCCTAGCTCACCTTAAAAAGTTTCTAGCTAAGTTAAGCATATACGATGCCCTTGTCTTATCCAAAGAGATGATGGAATCTCCAATTAAGTCCTTACTTGATCTAGAGATATGGTTAGCATACATGGCCCCTACTAAAGAGGAGGCAAGCCACTCGTAAGATATCTTAGAAGTTACATTCAATGTTTAAGACTTACTCCTAGGGATGATCGAGCACAACTGCCACTTTACATTACATTGGATGTTGGCAAATACAGGCTATCTGGACTTCTGGTTGACCCAGTTGTATCAGTCAACATTATGAGTCTAAGAACCCTTACCTACTTAAGGATCTACATCACCAAACTCCAAAAGAAAGGATGATGTTGAGAGGATTCAATGAACACATAGAGTGTTTATGGTGTTTATGTTTGGAAGAATGTGGGGGGGGGGGAGGGGATACTTTTGAGGTGATTGGGTACAACATTGAGGTATGATGTACTATCTTGAAAGATAGAGGCATCACCCTATAATGGACCAAATCACATAATAAGGACTCCTAAGGCATGATGGGTCTATGAATGTACAAGAGAATTTCCCCCTTCTTTACATGGATGAATAAAATTATGTTTATATTAAAAAATAAACACCAATAGAGTTTTCTAAGACATAAACAATGACATAGATAAAAAATGGGCACCAATAGAGAAAATAAAAAACCTTAGATAAGTATAACTGCCTCAACTATAAAGACACAATTCCATAAATAACAGATCCAATTTGTTGTTCTCCAGTTTCTCAAATTCCCATCAGAACCACCCCTACCTCTCGGGTAGCGAGATCTGCCATCATATCCTCGATCTCTCAGTCCACCACCACCATGGTTGTATCTTTTGTTGCTCCTCCCACCTCGATAACTACCACTGCCCCGACCATCTCCTCCATATCCACCATCACCTCCAGATTCCCCACCACCACTGCGATAACCACAGCCTCCACCTTTGCCTCCGCTGTCAGATCTAGATTGAGCCTAGTTGACAATGATGTTCCTACCGTCAAGGTTATGCCCATTCTTAGGGTTTAGGGTTAGTTTAGGGTTAGCTTGGGTTTTGGTTTGGGTTGGGTTTAGGTTTAAGGTTGTATGTTGTAGGTTTTAGGGTTTAGGGTTTAGGGTTTAAGGTATATGGTTTAGGGTTTTATGGTTTAGTGCTTAGGGTTTAGGGTTTAGGGTTTAGGGTTTTATGGTTTAGGTTTTAGGGTTTACGTTTGAAGGTTTAGGGTTGTAGGATTAGGCTTTAGGCTTTAGGGTTAGTTTCAGGCTTTAGGGTTTAGGGTTTAGGATTTAGGGTTTAGGGTTTTTTTTAAATTAAGTAACCAGGTAGGTTTAGGATTATTTAGTTTACTTAGTTAATTTTTCTTTATTTTCATTTATTTTATTTTTTATTTTTATTTATTTTTATTTATTTTTTATTTAGATTAGTTTATTTATTTTAGTTTAGGTTTTTATTTTAGTTTTTTTTTTATGTTTAAGTTTATTTTTTAGGTTTAGGTTTTATTTTTTATTTTTTGGTTTAAGTTTGGGTTTTTATTTTATTTTTTAGTTTTAGGTTTTTGGTTTTTATTTTAGGTTTATCAGGTTTATTAGTTTAGGTTTTTGGTTTATTTTATTTTATTTTATTTTATTTTAGGTTTAGTTTAGGGTATATGTTTTAGGGTTAAGGGTTTAGGGTTTAGGGTTAAGGTTTTATTTATTTTATTTTATTTATTTAAATTTTATTTTTGGTTTATTAATTTTAGTTTAGGGTTTAGGTTTTATTTTAGTTTTTTTTAGGTTTATGTTTTTATTTAGTTTATATTTTATTTTATTTTTGTTTATTTTACTTTTATTTTATGTTTAATTTTTATTTATTTTAAGGTTTTATTTTTATGTTTATTTTTTAGTTTTTGGTTTTTATTTAATGTTTATTTTATTTTATGTTTAGTTTATAATGTATTTAGGTTTTATTCATAGGTTCATTTTAGTTTTAGTTTAGTTTAGGTTTTATTTATTTTATTTTTATTTTTTATTTTTTTTTTTAGGCTAGTTTTAGTTTAATTTTTTTATTTATTATTTATTTTGTTTAGGATTAGGTTATTTTGTTAGGTTTTGTTTAATTTAGGTTTAAGTTTTGGGTTTTAGAGTTTAGGGTTTAGGGTTTAGGTTTAGGGTTTAGGTTTTAGTAGGGTTTAGGGTTTAGGTTTAGTTTAGAGGGTATGGGTTGGGTTAAGGGAGGTCAGAGTTAGATTTAGGAGTTTAGGTCGGGGTGATCAGTTAGTTTGGGAGGGTTTGGGGGGTTTAGGTGGGTTTGGGATTTAGGGTTAAGGGTTAGAGTTTAGAGTTAGGGTAGATTTAGGATTTAAATTTTAGGTTAGTGTTATGATTTAGAGTTGTTTAGTGTTTGGTTTGGGTTATAAGGTCAGTAAAGTGGTCAGTTTAAGATTTAGTTTTAGGGTTAGGGTCTTTAGATTTAGGGTTTAGGTTTAGTGATCAGTTTAGTGTTTAGGGTATATTTAGGGTTTATGGAGGGTTTAGGATTTGGGGCTGGGTTTAGGCTGGGTTTAGAGGTTAGAGGAGGGTGGGGTTGGGGTTTAGGTTTAAGGTTTAGGTTTAGGTGGGTTTAATTTAAGTTTATTTTTAAATTAAGTAAAATGGTAGGTTTTGATTTTTTGTTTTTAGTTTATTTTTGAGATGTTTTTAAAAGAAATTAAGTAAATTAGTTGGTTTAGGTTACTTTAGTTTAATTAGTTTATTTTTTTGTTTTAGTTTATTTTAATTTTTTTATTTTGGTTTATTTTTTATTTTAGTTTTATTTATGTTAGTTTAGGATTTTTATCTTAGCTTATTTTTTAGGTTCAGGTTTAGGTTCTGATTATTTTAGTTTACTTTTGTTTTTATTTTATTTTTGGTTTAGGTTTATTTTTTTTTATTTTTAGGTTTAGGTTTTGGTTTTTATTTTCTTTTTTTAGGTTTAGGTTTTAGGTTTTTATTTTAGGTTTATATTTGGTTTTTTTTGTTTAGGTTTAGGTTTTATTTATTTTAGTTTAGTTTATTTTTAGGTTTCATTTATTTTAGTTTATTTTATATTATTCAATTTAGGTTTAGGTTTAAGTTTAGTTTATTTTAGGTTTAGTTTTAAGTTTTATTTATTTTAGTTTAGGTTTAAGTTTATTTTAATTTATTTATTTTAATTATTTTTTTAAATTAAGTAAACCAGTAGGTTTAAGTTTATTCATTTTACTTTTTACTTATTTAAGTTTATTTTATTTTATTGTTTTTATTTAGGTTTATTTTTTATTTTTATTTAGTTTGCTTATTTATATTAGATTTATTTATTTTAATTTCAGTTTTTATTTTAGTTTATTTTTTACCTTTAAGTTTATTTCTTAGTTGAGTTTTATTTTCATTTTATTTTTAGGATTAAGTTTTATTTTTTATTTTTTAGGTTTAGGTTTAGGTTTTCATTTTATTATTATTTTTTTTTTGGTTTAGGTTTTAGGTTTTTATTTTAGGTTTATTTTTATGTTTTATTTTTTAGTTTAGTTTTAGGTTTATTTATAGTTTATTTTATTTTGTTTAGTTTTGGTTTAGGTTTAGGTTTAGTTTATTTTAAGTTTAGATTTAGGTTTTATTTATTTTAGTTTAGTTTATCTTAGTGTAGATTTATTTTTAGTTAATTTTATTTTATTTAGTTTAGGTTTCAGTTAAGGTTTAGTTTATTTCAGGTTTAAGTTTATTTTTTATTTATTTAATTTTGTTTATTTTAGTTTAGGTTTAGGTTTATTTTATTTTGTTTATTTTAGGTTTAGGGTTTTTTTAGTTTAGGGTTTAGGTTTTATTTTCTATTTTTTTAAAGTTTATTTTTTAGGTTTATATGTTTAGGGTTTTTTTAGTTTAGGGTTTAGGTTTTATTTTTTATTTATTTTTAAGTTTATTTTTTAGATTTTTTTTATTTTTATTTTGTTTTATTTTAGGTTTATTTTATTTTTATTTTATGTTTATTTTTTATTTTATTTAGGTTTTTTATTTTTAGGTTTATTTTATTTTTTTTAGTTTAGTTTAGGTTTCTATTTGTTTTGTTTTAGTTTAGTTTTTATTTTTTATTTAATTTTATTTTTAGGTTTAGGTTTAGGTTAAGGTTTAGGTTTTACTTTAAGTTTTTATTTTATTTTATATTTTTGTTTTATTTAGGTTTAAGTTTTTTATTTATTTTATTTTTAGGTTTTATTTAGTTTAGGTTTAGGTTTTTAGGTATTTAGGGTGTATGGTTTAGGGTTTAGGTTTCAATGTTTAGGGTTTAGGGTTTAGGGTTGTAGAATTTAGGGTTTAGGGTTTAGCATTTAGGGTTTAGGGTTTAGGGTTTAAGGTTCACGGTTTAAGGTTTATGGTTTTATGATTTACGGTTGTAGGTTTAGGGTTTTGGGTTTTTTATTTTTTTTAGTTTTTTATTTTTTTTTTAAATTAAGTAAACTCGTATGTTTAGGTTTATTTAGTTTATTATTTATTTACTTTAGCTTTTTTATTTAGGTTTATTTTTATTTTTATTTAGTTTAGTTTATTTATTCTTGTTTATTTTTTAGGTTTAGGTTTTTTATTTTAGTTTTATTTTTATTTTATTTTTTAGTTTTAAGTATTATTTTTTATTTTTAGGTTTAGGTTTAGGTTTTTCTTTAGCTTTTCTTTTAGGTTTTTATTTTAGGTTTATTTTTAGGTAATATTTTTTTGTTTAGGTTTACATTTATTTTAGTTTATTTTAATTTATTTAGTTTAGGTTTAGGTTTAGATTTAGTTTATTTTTGGTTTAAGTTTAGGTTTTATTTATTTTAGTTTAGTTTATCTTAGTTTAGGTTTATTTTATTTTTATTTTAGGTTTATAATTTTTTTTAGTTTAAGGTTTAGATTTTATTTTTTATTTATTTTTATGTTTTATTTTAGATATTATTTATTTTAATCAGGGTATCAAGATTTAGGCTAGTAGTGATCAGCCTCAGGTCCAGTGGTCAAGATTCCAGGACTCCTGCCAAGATTTAGTGGTAGGATCCATGATCTTTTCAGTGGTTAGGCCCAGTTTGTGGCCTAGGGCCCATGGCCCAGAGCCTGGGCTCAGGGCCTGTGACTAGTGGCCCAGGCCTGGGTCAGCCTGGGTTAAGGGCCCAGTTTAAGGGCTGTGGCCTGTGTATGTGGTTGATTAGGTGGATGCTCAGTTAAGTTGGCAGGGCCTTTGAGCCCAGGGTCATTTAGTGGCCTTGGCCTTTAGACTCCAGGTTTGGTTGGCCCAAGGCCTGGTTTATGGTTTTAAGCTGTGTTGGTTAGGGCCTGGGTTCAGGCTCAGTGTTAGCCTGTGGTTGGTTTGGATTTAGGATTTATGGTTTAACGCTCACGATTTAGGGCCTAAGGTAGGGTCTTTTGGGGTTTTGGGTTTGTGGTTTTGGTTTAGGGTTGTATGTAGGGCACAGGTTTGTTAATTATTTTATTTTATTTTAATTTTAATTTTAGGGTTTATGGCTCTGGGTTTGGTTTTAGGTTTAGGGTTTAGGTTTATATTTAGGTTTATTTTTAAATTAAGAAAACTAGTAAGTTTGGTTTTTTTAAATTTATTTTTTGCCTAGGGTAGGATTATTAGGGTTTAGGTTTTTTTAATTTTTCTTAAATTAAGTAACCCAGAGTTTAGATTTAATTAGTTTGATTTTATTTATTTTAGTTTATTTTATTTTTTAGTTTTATTTTAGGTTTATTTTTATTTAGTTTAGTTTATTTATTTTATTTATTTTATTTTATTTTAGGTTTAGTTAATGTTTAGGTTTATTTTTTTGTTTAGTTATTTTTTTATTTTTATATTTTAGGTTTATTTTATTTTTATTTTAGGTTTAAGTTTAGGTTGTGGTTTTATTTTAGGTTTATTTTAGGTATTATTTTATTTAGGTTTATTTTAGTTTATTTATTTATTTAGTTGACATATATGTTTAGGTTTAGTTTATTTTTGGTTTAGGATGAGGTTTTATTTATTTTAGTTTAGTTTATCTTAGTTTAGGTTTCTTTAATTTCTATTTTATGTTTAGGTTTTTTTTTTGTTTAAGGTTTTGGTTTTATTTATTTATTTTTAGGTTTTTTTTTTTTAGGTTTAGGTTTTAACTTAGTTTTTATTGTATTTTACTTAAGGTTTATTTTATTTTTATTTTAGATTTAATTTTTATTTTATTTAGGTTTTTTATTTTTTTTAGTTTAGTTTAGGTTTTTCTTTATATTATTTTAGTTTAGTTTTTATTTTTTTTTTATTTTTTTTTATTTTTAGGGTTTAAGTTTTAGATTAAGTTTTTATTTTATTTTATTTTTTTTTGGTTTAGGTTTAGGGTTTGGGGTTTTAGGGTTTAGCATTTTGGGTTTAGGGCTTAAGGTTTGAGGTTTAGGGTTTGGGGTTTAGGGTTTAGGGTCTAGGGTTTAAGGTTTAGGGTATTTTAGTTTTTAGGGTTTAGGGTCTAAGGTTTAGGGTTTAAGGGTTTAGGGTTTAGGGTTTAGGGTTTAGGGTTTTAGGGTTTAAGGTTTACGGTTTAGGGTTTTTAGGGTTTAGGTTTTCAGTTTAAGGTTCAAGTTTTAGTTTAGGGTTTTAGTTTTTTGGTTTTTTTTAATGGACAACAAATTCAGATTCAACATTTCTTCTTTTTGATTTCATCAACTAAGTAACACACTAGGTTTTCTAGGACACAAATGATGACATTAATCAAAAATGACCAAGCATAGAGCAAATCAAAATCCCTAGATAACTAGAATGATCTCTACTGTATTGACAAAGTTCCACAAGCAACAGATAAGATCGACTCTCCTTCAGTTTCTCAAATCCCCATCAGAATGAGCACGACCTCTCGAGTAGCGGGATCTACCCTCATATCCCCATCTCTCCCTCCGCCACCATCATGATCAGAACCTTTTGGTTTACTGGCCAGGGTTAAGGGTTGGGTTTTGGTTTAGGGTTTGGTTTAGGGTTTTATGGTTTATGCTTTTAGTGTTTAGTTTTAGGTTAGGGTTTAAGGTTTAGTTTAGGGTTTAGGGTTTAGGGTTTTATTTTTATGGTTTAGGGTTGTAGGTTTAGTGTAGGTGGTTTAGTTTTGGGGGTTTAGGGTTAGTTTTAGGCTTTGGGGTTTAGGGTTTAGGGTTTAGGGTTTTTTTATTTTTTTAACAATTAAATTAAGTAAACTGATAGGTCTAGGTTTATTTAGTTTACTTTGTTTATGTTTTTTATTTATTTTAGTTTATTTTCTTTATTTATTTAAGTTTATTTTTATTTTATTTTAACTTAGTTTATTTATTTTAGGTTTATTTATTTTAGTTTAGGTTTTATTTTAGTTTATTTTAAAGTTTAGGTTTAGGTTTATTTTAGTTGAGTTTATTTTATTTTAGTTTAGGTTTAGGTTTGGTTTGGGTTTAAGGTTTAGAGTTGGGTTTAGGGTCTTGGGTATGGTTTAGGGTAGGTTAAGTTTAGGGTGTGGGTGGTGTATACTTGGGTTTAGGGTTTAGGAGGAGTTTTGGGTTTAGGGTCACTGCCAGTGGTTTTTTTATTTTATTATTTTTAATCTTTATATTTAGAGTTTAATGTTGGGTTTGGGTTTGGGTAGGTTTTAAGTTTAGGTCCGGTTTAGTTTATTTTAAAAAGTAACTCAGGTTTAGGTGTTTTGTTCATTTTTAGGATTAGGGTTGGTTACCAGGGTTAAGGTTTTTTTTAAATTAACTAAATCTGTAGGTTTGCATTTATTTAGTTTATTTTTTTAATTATTTTGATTTATTTTATTTTTTTAAATTTTGTTTATTTTATTTTTTATTTTTATTTAGGATTATTTTTTATTTTTACTTATTTTAGTTTATTTATTTTAAGTTTATTTGTTTTAATTTAGGTTTTTTATTATAGTTTATTTTTAGGTTTAGGTTTATTTTTAGTTGAGTTTTATTTTTTATTTTGTTTTTTGTTTTTTTAATTTTAAGTTTAGGTTTAGGCTTTTATTTTATTTTTTTAGGTTTAGCTTTTAGGTTTTTATTTTATGTTTATTTTTAGGTTTTATTTTCTAGTTTATGTTTATGTTTATTTTTAGTTCTTTTATTTTATTTAGTTTAGGTTTAGGTTTAGTTTTTTAGATTTAGGTTTAGGTTTTATTTATTTTAGTATTGTTAATTTTAGTTTAGGATTAAGTTTATTTTAGTTTGTTTATTTTATTTTTATTTTAAGTTTAAATTTTTTTTAGTTTAGGGTTCAAATTTTATTTTTTATTTATTTTTAGGTTTATTTTTTAGGTTTAGGTTTTTATCTAGTTTTTATTTTATTTTAATTTAGGTTTATTTTATTTTTATTTTATGTTTAGGTTTTATTTATTTAAGTTTTTTATTCTTAGGTTTATCTTATTTTATGTATTTAGTTTAGATTAATATTTATTTTAGTTTATTTTTATTAGTTTATTTATTTTATTTCTAGGTTTAGGTATAAGTTTTAGTTTGGGTTTTTATTTTATTTAGGTTTATGCTTTTTTATTTATTTTATTTTTAGGTTTAGGGTTTAGGGTTTAGGGTTTGGGGTTTAGGGTTTAGGGTTAGGGGTAGGTTTGCATTTATTTAGTTTATTTTTTTAATTATTTTGGTTTATTTTATTTTTTTAAATTTAGTTTATTTTATTTTTTATTTTTATTTAGGATTATTTTTATTTTTATTTATTTTAGTTTATTTATTTTAGGTTTATTTGTTTTAATTTAGGTTTTTTATTATAGTTTATTTTTTAGGTTTAGGTTTATTTTTAGTTGAGTTTTATTTTTATTTTGTTTTTTAGTTTTAGGTTTATTTTTTAATTTTAAGTTTAGGTTTAGGCTTTTATTTTATTTTTTTAGGTTTAGCTTTTAGGTTTTTATTTTAGGTTTATTTTTAGGTTTTATTTTCTAGTTTATGTTTAGGTTTATTTTTAGTTCTTTTATTTTATTTAGTTTAGGTTTAGGTTTAGTTTTTAAGATTTAGGTTTAGGTTTTATTTATTTTAGTATTGTTTATTTTAGTTTAGGATTGAGTTTATTTTATTTTGTTTATTTTATTTTTATTTCAAGTTTAATTTTTTTTTAGTTTAGGGTTCAAATTTTATTTTTTATTTATTTTTAGGTTTATTTTTTAGGTTTAGGTTTTTATTTAGTTTTTATTTTATTTTAATTTAGGTTTATTTTATTTTTATTTTATGTTTAGGTTTTATTTATTTAAGTTTTTTATTCTTAGGTTTATCTTATTTTATTTATTTAATTTAGGTTAATATTTATTTTAGTTTATTTTTATTAGTTTATTTTATTTTATTTCTAGGTTTAGGTATAAGTTTTAGTTTGGGTTTTTATTTTATTTAGGTTTATGCATTTTTATTTATTTTATTTTTAGGTTTTATTTAGTTTTAGTTTAGTTTTGGTTTAGAGGTTTTGTGGTTTTATTATTTTTTAGGGTTTGGGAGGGTAGTTTGGGTTTAGGTTTCTGTTTAGCTTGTGGTCAGGTCTGGGTAGGCTCAGTTTTTAGCATTTTTAAAGCTTGGGTTTAGGGTTTTTTAGTGTATGGGTGTTAATTTAGGGTTTAGAGTTTAGTTTATTTAAGGGTTTTAGCTTTAGGGTTTAGGATTTAGTAGAGTTGGTTTTAAAAAATTTAAGCAAACCAGTGAGTTTAGGTTTATTTAGATCCATTTATTTATTTTATTTTAATTTATTTTATTTTATTTATTTAGGTTAGTTTATTTATTTAGCTTATTTTTTTAGTTTAGTGTTTTATTTTAGTTTATTTTAGGTTTTGGTAGGTTTATGTTCATCTTTAGTTTATTTTATTTTATTTTATTTTTGAAGTTTGGGTTTTATGTCTTATTTTTAAGTTTAGGTTTAAGTTTTTATTTTATTTTTTTAGGTTTAGGTTTTAAGTTTTTTTTTTTTGTAGTTTAGGTTTACGTTTGTTTTTAGTTTATTTTATTTTATTTAGTTTAGGGTTTGGGTTTAGTTTATTTTAAGTTTAGGTTTAGGTTTTATTTATTTTAGTTTAGGTTTAGGTTTATTTTTTTGGATTAAGGTTTAGGTTTTATTTTTTATTTATTTTAAGGTGCATTTTTTAGGTATAGGTTTTTATTTAGTTTTTATTTTATTTAGGCTTTTGTGGCACCATGCTTCAAGATCTTTGATAGTAGTGGGAACCCACGATAACACATTGCACACTTTAGAGCTGGCTGTTGCAACACCGGTGGAAATAATGCACTCTTCCGCCTTTTTGTTAACAGTTTGTCAGGTGTTGCATTTGATTGGTACGCAGAACTACCCAATGGTTCGGTGAAAACTTTTGTTGAGTTGGAGCTCCTCTTCATCAATAGGCTTGCTAGAACTCAGTGAGGGTGACTTTAGGTGACCTAATTGTAGTGAATGTAAACTCCCGAGTCCTTATTAATTACATTCTCGTGGTATTAAAGCATGAAATGTGAAGCACAGTTGTCCGAATAACATGCCATTGATATTCTTCTCAAGAATATCCATGGCCCAATCACCATCATGCTTAAGGGATTTACCAGCAAAATATTCAAGAAATTAATCAACAAGGCAGCTAGCTTATAAGAGGAAGCCAAACAGTTGCCCTTCTTTGACCAATCATCTAGGCCCAAGCCACAAAAGGTGTTTGAGAAGAAGCCAAGGACAATTGTGTTAGTGGACAAAGGGAAAATGCCAGCCAGAGTTCAGTATGAGAGACTACGAGCTCAGTAGCCTTCTTTTCCACCTTCTCTTCCACCACCTTGGCCATCATACCGGCCACCACAATGACCATTTCCACCTCCTCAGCATCCTACCCAATAGTGATATTCATATCCATCGCTAGGTAGCTACTTTCCACCTACTCTTGTCGATAGATTGAATATGCCATATTCATTCAAGAGGGAGGTAGTTAGGAAAATATTTAAGAATCTTTTAAAGAAACCTGACTTTTAGTTACTAGAGCCTAAGAGGCCGGAGGAAGTGGGCAAGAGCGATGATCCTAGCTATTGCTCCTACCACCACATATTAGGCCATGTCTTAAAGGATTGCATCACTTTTATGGATTAGCTTGAGCGCAGCTACAAGTTTAGAGCCATAATTATCCCTATGGAATACTTATTAGAATAACCATGCAGTTCTGTTAGAGTAATCCTTGGGATATCTCCTCTTAAGACCAAAGAATATTAGTATATCTCCCTATTATGAACCTCTAAGAAGATCATTTCTAAGGTCAAGAAGCTTTCCTTGCAAGTGCTTGGAGTAGCTCAAACCTCCAACACCACAGAAGGTTTTTTAGTTACAAAGGATAACTCGAGGAGGGTGACAGCCTAGCAGCAACAGCAACTCACCATACTTTTTCGAGAGAGTCTAGAGTGTACCCACCATCAGTCCAAGATTCTCTCCACCGATGCCTACCACCTCTCGCTAGGTCCTCTGACAGAGCATTGTATCTACGGATAAGGGTATTAAACCCCTTACTCTGCTTACTTTACTAAATTTCTATCATGTACCTCCATCGAAAATAAAATTAATGAAGAAAGTTGATTCTACTTATATATTATCTACTTCTGATGCTCTTGATTTTATTTCTATTGAAAAGCTCTCCAAGTATAAATAAAAATAATAGCTCCAGTAGTTTTGATCCTTTCCTTTCTGATTCAGATTCGGACTATTATTCTTTGAATCAATCAGGTTAACCTCTTGAGATTGACTTGGAGTCATCTAACTCTGAGGTTCCTATTGGAGAAGTTGTAGGTATGTCCAATGAGATGGTAGAACTTTCCACAAGATCATCATTCCAAGAAGTCATTCAAGTCAATCTACAGAGTGGCAAAGTTCTATCGCTTATGGTTGCACCTCATGATAAGGGAAGCAAGTCACTAGTTTTAGTGAGCAGATATCCCCTCTATAGGATGCTCCATCCATGAATATGCTTTTGAGGACCAAGCTAGAGGTGATTATAATGTCCAAGCTCACCTTAGAAAGTTTCTAGCTAAGTTAAGTATATACGATGCCCTTGTCTTATCCAAAGAGATGAGGGAATCTCTAATCAAGGCCTTACTTGATCTAGAGATATGCATCGCTCTACTAACCACTACTAAAGAGAAGGCATGCCACTCGAAGGACATCTTAGGAGTTACATTTAGCGATGAAGACTTACATTAAGCACATCTGATTCTTTACATTATAGTGAATGTTGGCAGATACAGGCTGTCCTGAGTTCTGGTTGACCCGGGTGTTGCATTCAACATTATGAGTCTAAGAACCCTTGCTTACTTGAGGATCGACATCTCCAAACTCTAAAAATAAAGGATGATGTTGAGAGGATTCAATGTACAAGGCGAGAGGGCCTTATGGTATTTTTTTTTGGATGTATGGGGGGCACCATGAAGATCGTAAGGGGAGTACTTTTGAGGTGATCAGGTACAACATTGAGGTATGATGTACTATCTCGAAGGATAGAGGCATCACCCTACAATGAACCTAATCACATAATAAGTACTCCTAAGGCATGATCGATCTTTGAATGTACCAGAGATTTTTCAGGGGGTCCACTGCACACTGACATGTTCCATAAATTAAACCTATCAAATTTCATAAAGCTCACATCCCTAGTGGATATTCCCTCAATTGAAAATCAAATTAAACCAAATAAACCATATGAAATCACATGAAATTAAGATAAAATTAATCCTGGCTACTTTTAAGTTGAGATAAGTCCCCAGCAACATTCACTCAGTAGTCGCCCTAGGTCAAGTTCGATTTGTTGTGCATGTAACTGGTCACCCCAGTGGTTGTTCCTCACTTTAGAAGATGTCAGTGTACTACGCCTTTTTCATAGCACAGCCATTGCACACTGAAAGGAAACCCCTTAGGTTGGCTATCTCTATCCCACAGCCGGTAGATTATCCCTTTGGATTTGTAATCCTGAGATAGTTCAAGGCTGATATAACCCCTTTTCAGTGGGTCCATCACACACCAACAAATCCCATACATTAACTCGAAAATTAAACCCAATCTATTTTTTTACGTGGAGTTAAATCACACCCTTCACCCTAGTGGAGCCCCAAATCATATATAAATAAGTCAAGCAAACAAATGAAATTCAAAACCAACCTCTCTAGTGGAGCCAAATTATACAAACTCCCCTAGTAGAGTCTAAATCAAAGAAATCCAACCAAACTCTGGATACATCCCCAAAGAAATCTATGAAATCAAACTCAAATCCTAATACCCAGTGGATAGCCCAAACCTACTTCCCTAGAGGAAGGTTCATATACCCGATCCCTAGTGGACTCGAGCCCATATCTCTAGTAGATATGCCTCCACATCACCCTAAATAAAAAAAACTAAAGTCAATTTGATATTAATACCCTTTGGATTATAGATTCTTATCCTGAGTAGATCTTCTTTTGATAAATAATATAATCAAATCAAATTCAAACTTATCACCAATAGATTTTTTTCTTCTATGCCCTCGACATAGACCCCTCATATGTTATGTCCAATGCATGTGTGATCCCTTAGTGGATCTCCCTCTATGTCCTTGGCATGGAATTCTGATCAAATCTTATTTCTTTTCTTATGCATATCTTTAATACTTCAACCAAAAGCCTAACAATGTATTCATTAAAATTACATCATCTTAACATTGTAATCAACATTTTATGATTTGTGATGGTACAACCTCAAACTAACTATACAATATAATGCTAAACATATTATAGTGTGAATTAACACACTATATTATATTATAATATACGATGTTATATTATAATTTTCTATAATAAAATATATTGTCTAACATTACACTTCATTAGAATCACATAAAGGAACAAATAACAAAATTTTCTCAAAATATGAATAATGTTCATTTTGGATGTAAAATTGTTACTTTTCTATTAGAAATGGTATAAAATAGCAGAACTTTAGTATTCCTTCTTTGGTGTGTGCCGTGAATTTGGCCAAATTCTTCTATCTCAACCTTCAAATTAACATTTTTGTGAGTTTTAACCAAATGTATTATAACAAAAGTAAAACATACTAAATATACAATAACATTTAGTAACACACCACCACATTCATATATATGTGAAGTTATATTGTTATGTACATTATATTTTAATATGCTTTCAGATAATATATTATCTTACATTACACCTTAAAATAAATCACTTTAAGCAAAAAAAATTTTAAATTCGGTTGAAAAATTACATTTATTTTGGATACAAAATTCCATTCTTTTGATTAAAAGACACACCATAGCACAACCCTAACGAGGTTCCCTAAAGCTTACCTTAAATTTGGCCAAATCCCATCATCTTAGCCTATAAATCAATATTTTTATGAATTATACTAATACAAACTTAAGGTAACCCTAAAATATGCTAAATAATAAGTAGTAATACACAATCATATGCTATAATGCATGATGTTACCCTATGTTATGGCATCCTATATTATAATACACCATAACATAATATAATATATTATATTGTATATCACATCACAAGGGATTTCTTAAGATAAAAAATCTTAAAATTAGTCTAAACAATAAAAACTATATATTTAGTCGTATCACTTACATATTTTAAATTGGAACAATATATTATGATGTCATGCTCTACCTATTATGAATTTGGCCAAATTCCACCATTTTAAAGTCTAAATCAACATTTTTATAAATAATGCTAATGTAGGCTTGACTGCATGATTGTAAAATACTAAAAGAATTTAAAATGCTATGAATAATATATTATGATATATGATACTATACTATGCTACAACATATAATATTTATTTTTAACATAAAATCTTACTTTTTAAACTACAAGTGGTATAGCACAACTTTGGTACTACAACCTAATTCCCACTTAAATTTAACAAATTTTATCATCTAATTTAGTAAATTAATATTTTCATGATTTATATTAATATAGACTATAAGGCACAATACCATAATTTATTAAAACATTTGAAAACATCTTATAATATCCAAAAACACATCACTACATGCTCAAATATATGATGCTACTTTATACTATAATATATTATATTATAATATGATTTAGGGTTAGGGTTTTGGTTATTCAAATCTTTAATAATAAAGGGAAAGTCTATTGAAGACATTTTCTTTAGCTACCCTAACTATGTTAGGATTAGGTCATTCTTTAGATCTACTCCTAATAACATCTTTATTCAAGGTTTAGGTTTAGGGTTTGGTTAGTTTTAGGTTAGTTTAAAGTTTAGGGTTTAGGATAATTTAGGATTAGGTTTAAGGTTTGGTTTAGTAGATTTTAGAGTGGGGTTTGGGGTTTAGGGTTATGGTTTTAGGGTTTGGAGGGTTTGTGGTTATAGGTTTTAGTGTTAAGTTTGGTTTGTGGTTTAGAGGTTAAGGTTTAGGTAGGTTTAGGGTTTAGGGTTTTAGGGTTAAGGATTTAGTTTAGGGTTAAGGGTTTTGTGTTTAAGTTTTAGGGTTTTTAGGGTTTAGGGTTTATGGTTTAGGGTTTAAGTTTAGGGTTATAGGTTTTAGTGTTTAGGTTTAGGGTTTAGGGTTTAAAGTTTATGGTTTTAGGGTTTCTGGGTTTAGAGTTATAGGTTTTAGGGTTTAGGTTTTAGGTTTAGGGTTTAAGTTTTAGTTTAGAGTTTAGGGTTTAAGGTTTCTTTTTAATAGAGAACAAATTCGGATTCAACATTTCTTCTTTTTGATTTCATCAACCAAGTAGCACCCCAAGTTTTCTAAGACATAAGCGATGGCATAGATAAAAAATGAGAACCCATAGAGAAAATCAAAAACCTTAGATAAATAGAACTATCTCAACTGTATAGATTGTTCCATAAGCAGTAGATTGGATAGGTTATGCTTCAGTTTCTCCAGCTCCCATCAGAACCACCCCCGCCTCTCGAGTAGCAGGATCCGCCATCATATCCCTGATCTCTTCCTCCACCACCACCACAGCTGTAACCTCCATCGCTCCACCTGCTTTTATAACCACCACTACTCCGACCACCACCTCCATATCCACCATCACCTCTAGATACCCCACCACCACTATGATAACCTTCACCTCCGCCTTCACCTCCACCACCAAATTTATACTAACCTTGCTGACGGTGATGTTCCTACAGTCAAGGTTCTACCCATTCTTAGGGTTTAGGGATTAGGTTTTAAGGTTATTTTGGGGTTTAGGGTTTAGGGTTATAATTTTTAAGGTTTAGGGTTTAGGGTTTAGGGTTTAGGGTTTTAAGCTTTAGTGTTTAGGGTTTAGGGTTTAGGGTTTTAGGGTTTAAGGTTTAAGGTTTAGAGTTTAGTGTTTAGGATTTATGGTTTACGATTTAGAGTTTTAGGGCTTAGGGTTTAGGGTTTAGGGTTTTGGGTTGTAGGTTTAGGGTTGTAAGTTTAGATTTTGGGTTTAGGGTTAGTTTTAGGGTTTTGGGTTTAGGATTTAGGGTTTAGGATTTTTTTTCTTAAATTTCATAAGTCTAGGTTTATTTAGTTTATTATTTATTTATTTTAGTTTATATTACTTTTATTTCAATTTTTATTTTATTTATTTTATGTTTATTTATTTTAGTTTAGGTTTTTTATTTTAGTTTATTTTTTAGGTTTAGGTTTATTTTTTAGTTGATTTTTATTTTTATTTGTTTTTTAGGTTTATGTTTTATTTATTATTTTTAGGTTTAGGTTTTTATTTTATTTTTTTAGGTTAAGGTTTTAGGTTTTTACTTTAGGTTTATTTTGAGATTTTATTTTTTAATTTAGGTTTATGTTTATTTTTTTTTATTTAGTTTAGGTTTAATTTTTTTTAGGTTTAGGTTTAAGATTTATTTATTTTGTTTAGTTTATTTTAGTTTTATTTTATTTTTATTTTATTTTATTTTTATTTTAGGTTTAGGTTTTTTTTTTTTAGTGTAGGGCTTAGGTTTTATTTTTTATTTATTTTTTGATTAATTTTTTAGGTTTAGGTTTTTATTTAGTTCTTATTTTATTTTAGGTTTGTTTTATTCTTATTTTAGGTTTAGTATTTATTTTATTTTAGTTTTTTATTTTTTTTGTTTAGGTTAGGTTTTTATTTATTTTATTTTTGTTGAGTTTTTATTTAATATTTTATTTTATTTCAGTATGTTTAAGTTTTAGTTTTCATTTTTTATTTATTTTTTTTATTTAATTCTTTGTTTTGTGCTATTTTATTTACTCTTTATTTTAGTTTTATTATTTTAGCTTTTATTTCCATTTGTTTAGGTTTAGCTTTAAGGTTAAGATTTGTGGTTGGGCTTCAGTGGTTTAGGGCTTCATTTATTGGTCAGTTTGTGTTTCTTGTTTTGGGTAGTTTTAGCTTGTGGTTTTAGGCTCTGCTTCAAGCTTTCTTTTAATAGAGAACAAATTCAGATTCAACATTTCTTCTTTTTGATTTCATGAACCAAGTATCACCTAAAGTTTTTTAAGATAGAAGTGATGAAATAGATAAAAAATGAGCACCCATAGAGCAAATCAAAAGCCATAGATAAGTAGAATTTTCTCTACTTTAAAGACACAATTTGATATGAAGCAGAACGAATCGTCCATTCTTTAGTTTCTCTAGTTCCCATCAGAACCTCCCCCTCCTCTCAAGTAGCAAGATCTGCCTTCATATCCCTGATCTCTCCCTTCGCCACCACCACAGTTGTAACCTCTGTCACTACTGTCACCTCCTTAACCACCACTGCTCAAACCACCACCTCCATATCCACCAACACCTCCAGACCCCCTCCACCATAGTGATAATCGCCACCTCCACCTTCGCCTCCATCGCCAGATCTAGATTGAGCGTAGTTAACAATGATGTTCTTGACGTCAAGGTTTCTCCCATTCTTAGGGTTTAAAGTTAGTTTAGGGTTTATGCTTTATGTTTTTTTTTATAATAGAGGACAAATTTAGATTCAACATTTCTTCTTTTTGATTTTATCAACCAAGTAGCACCCCAAGTTTTCTAAGATACAAGCAACAATATAGATAAAAAATGAGCACCCATAGAGCAAATCAAAAACCCTAGATAAGTAGAACCATCTTTACTGTAAAGACATAATTCTATAAACAACAGATCAGATCGACCATTCTTCAGTTTCTCTAGTTCCCATCAGAACCACCCCTGTCTCTCGAGTAGCAGGATTTGCCATCATATGTCTGATCTCTCCCTCCGCCACCACCACGGTTGTAACCTCCGTTGCTCATCCCACCTCCATAACCACCACTGCTCCGACCACCACCTCCATATCCACCAGTACCACCAAATCCCCCACCACCACTATCATAATCGCCACCTCTGCCTTCTCCTCCTCTTGTAAAACTAGACTGAGTCTAGTTGATGGTGATGTTTGTGCGTCAAGGTTCTGCCCATTCTTAAGGTTTAGGGCTAGATTTAAGTTTTTGGTTTGGGGTTTGTGGTTTAGGGTTGTAACTTTTAGGGTTTAGGGTTTAGGGTTTAGTTTTTCTGGTTTAGGGTTTAGGGTTTAGAATTTTAGGGTTTAGGGTTTTAGGGTTTAGGGTTTAAGGTTTAGGGTTTTAGGTTTAGGGTTATAGGTTTTAGGGTTAGTTTTAGGGTTTAGGATTTCAAGTTTATGATTTAAGGTTTAGGGTTTTGTTTTTTAAATTCAGTAAACCAGTAGGTTTAGATTTATTTAGTTTATTTTTTATTTATTTGAGCTTATTTTATTCTTTTATTTTTATTTAGGTTTATTTTTTATTTTAATTTAGTTAGTTTATTTATTTTAGTTAAGTTTTTCTATTTTAGTTTATGTTTTAGGTTTAAGTTTATTTTTTAGTTGAGTTTTATTTTTATTTTATTTTTTAGGTTTAGGTTTTATTTTTTGGTTTTAAGTTTAAGTTTAGTTTTTTATTTTTTATTTTTAGGTTTAGGTTTTAGGTTTTTATTTTAGGTTTATTTTAAGGCATTATTTTTTAGTTTAGGTTTAGGTTTATTTTATTTTATTTAGTTTATGTTTAGGTTTAGGTTTAGATTTAGTTTATTTCAGGTTTAGGTTTCGAATTTACTTATTTTAGTTTAGCTTATTTTAGTTTAGGTATAGGTTTATTTTAGTTTGTTTATTTTATTTTTATTTTAGGTTTAGGTTTTTTTTTAGTTTAGGGTTTAGTTTTATTTTATATTTATTTTTCAATTTTATTTTTAGGTTTATTTTTTAGGTTTATTTTTTAGGTTTAGGTTTTTATTTAGTTTATATTTTATTTTATTTTATTTTATTTTAGGTTTATTTTATTTTAATTTTAGGTTACGTTTTTATTTTATTTAGGTTTTTTATATTTTAGTTTACTTTAGGTTTTTATTTATTTTAATTTATTTTAGTTTTTGTTTTTATTTTATTTTCTTTTTAGGTTTAGGTTTAAGTTTAGGTTTAAGTTTTAGTTTAAGTTTTATTTTTATTTAATCTTGGTTTAGATTTATTTATTTATTTTATTTTTAAGTTTAATTTAGTTTAGGTTTAAGTTTTTAGCATTTTAGGGTTTAAGGTTTAGGGTTTGGAGTTTAGTGTTTAGGGTTTATGGTTTAGGGCTTAGGGTTTAATGTTTAGGGTTTAGGTTTTATGTTTAGGGTTTAAGTTTTAGTTTAGGGTTTAGGGTTCAAGGTTTCTTTTTTTTTGACAGAGAATAAATTCAGATTCAATGTTTGTTATTTTCAATTTCATGAACCAAGTAGCACCCGAAGTTTTCTAAAACCTAAGCGATGACATAGATCAAAAATGAGCACCCATAGAGCAAATCAAAAACCCTAGATAAGTAGAACTGTCTCTACTGTAAAGACATAGTTCCATAAGTAGCAGATCGTATCGATCGTTCTTCAATTTCTCTAGTCCTCATCAGAACCACCCCTGCCTCTCGAGTAGAAGGATCTGCCATCATATCCTTGATCTCTCCCTCCACCACCGCCACAGCTGTAACCTTTATCACTTCTCCTGCAACCATAACCACCACTACTCCGACCACCACCTCCAAATCCATCAGTACCACCAGATCCCCCACCACCACAGCGATAACCGCCGACTCCACCTTCACCTCCACCGTTAGATCTAGACTGAGCCTAGTTTATGGTGATGTTCCTGCCATCAAGATTCTGCCAATTCTTAGGGTTTAGGCTTAGTTTATGCTTTAGGGTTTAGGATTAGTTTAGGCTTTTGGGTTTAGGGTTAGTTTAAGGTTTAGGGTTTAGTGGTTTAAGGTTGTAGGTTTTAGTGTTTAGGGTTTTGGGTTTTGGGTTTTGGGTTTTTGGTTTAGAGTTTAGGTTTTTAGAGTTGGGTTTAGGGTTTAGGGATTTAGGGTTTAGGGTTTAGGGTTTAGGGCTTATGGTTGGGTTTAGGGTTTAGTTTTTAGGGGTTGTAAGTTTAGGGTTGCAGTTAATGTAGTTAGTTGGGTTTAGGGTTTAGGGTTTAAGGTTTAGGATTTAGGATTTAGGGTTTAGGTTTTTTTTATAAATTAACTAAACTACTAAGTTTAGGTTTATATAATTTATTTTTTATTTATTTAAGTTTATTTTATTTTTTATTTTTATTTAAGTTTATTTTTTATATTATTTAGTTTAGTTTATTAATTTTAGTTTAGAATTTTTATTTTAGTTAATTTTTTAAGTTCACGTATATTTTTTAGTTGGGTTTTATTTTTATTTTATTTATTAGGTTTGGTTTTTCTTCAAGTTCAAGTTTAGTTTTTTATTTTATTTTTTTAGGTTTAGGTTTTAGGTTTTTATTTTAGGTTTATTTTTAGGTTTTATTTTTTAGTTTAGGTTTAGGTTTATATTTAGTTTATTATATTTTATTTATTTTAGCTTTAGGTTTAGGTTTAGATTTTTTTTATTTTAGTTTAGTTTACTTTAATTTAGATCTCATTTTATTTTATATTATTTATTTTAATTTTATTTTAGGTTTATGTCTTTTTTTAGTTTAGGGCTTATGTTTTATTTTTTATTTATTTGAGGTTTTATTTTTAGGTTTATTTTTTAGGTTTAGGTTTTTATTTAGCTTTCATTTTATTTGATTTTAGGTCTATTTCATTCTTATTTTATGTTTAACTTTTATTATATTTATGTTTTTTATTATTAGGTTTTGGTTTTTCTTTATTTTATTTTAGTTTATTTTTATTTTTTATTTTATTTTATTTTTATGGTTAGGTTTAGGTTTTAGTTTAGGTTTTTATTTTATTTTATTTTGGTTTAGGTTTAATTATTTATTTTATTATTTGGTTTGATTTAGTTTAGGTTTAGGTTTAAGTTTTTTAGCTCAGTTTTGTTTAGGGTTTAGGGCCCAGGTTTTAGGGCTCAGGCCTGTGGCTCAGTGGTTTAGTGGCCACATATGGTTTATTTTGAGGGCCTGTGGTTTAGGTTACTTTTAGGGTAAGGTTGCTTAAGGTTTAGGGGCCTGTGGGTTTAGGTCAGTTTATGATTTAAGATTTAGGGCTCAGGGTTTAAGGCCAGTTAGGTGGGGATTTAGGGTGGTGGCTCAGTGGGTAGCATTTGGGTTGGGCTCAGTTTGTTTTTAGGATCAGGGTCAAGGCCCAGGATTAGCATTAGGGCTCAGGTTTAGGATTAGTTTTAGGGTTTGGATTTAGTGTTTTAGATTTAGGGTTTAGGGTTTAGGGTTTAGGGTTTAGGTTATTTTTTAACAATTAAGTAAACTCGTAGGTTTAAGTTTAGTTCTTTTGGCTTATTTTTTATTTTTATTTTGTTTAGTTTATTTAATTTAGGTTTATTTATTTTAGTTTTGGATTTTTTTTTATTTTAGTTTATTTTTTAGGTTTAGGTTTAGGTTTATGCTCATTTTTTAGGTTTAAGTTATATTTTTTTTTTTTAGGTTTAGGTTTAGGTTTAGGTTTTTGTTTT
Organism: Cymbidium sinense; assembly: GCA_021442155.1. Taxonomy (NCBI): domain Eukaryota; kingdom Viridiplantae; phylum Streptophyta; class Magnoliopsida; order Asparagales; family Orchidaceae; genus Cymbidium; species Cymbidium sinense. The sequence continues at coordinate 54,464,979 of CM038214.1, read as the reverse complement.
AATTTTTTAGGTTTAGGTTTTAGGTTTTTGTTTCAAAATTATTTTTAGGTTTTATTTTTTAGTTTAGGTTTTAGTTTATTTTTAGTTAATTTTATTTTATTTAGTTTATGATTTACATATAGTTTATTTTAGGTATAGGTTTAGGATTTATTTATTTTTGTTTAGGTTTAGGTTTATTTATTTGGTTTATTTTTGTTTAGTTTTAGGTTTATTTAGGTTTAGCTTTATTTAGTTTTTATTTTATTTTATTTTAGATTTATTTTATTTTTATTTAAAGTTTATTTTTTATTTTATTTAGTTTTTTTATTTTTAGGTTTAGTTTATTTATTTTTTGTTTAGTTTGGGTTTTTATTTATTTTATTTTAGTTTATTTTTTTATTTTTTTATTTTATTTTATTTTTATGTTTATGTTTAGGTTTAGGTTTAGGTTTTAGTTTAGGTTTTCATTTTATTTTATTTTATTTATTTAATTTAGGTTTAAGTTTATTTATTTATATAATTTATAGGTTTTATTTAGTTTAGGTTTAGGTTTTTTTGTGTTTTAGGGTATGGATTAGGGTTTAGGGTTTGGGATTTTAGGTTTGGTGTTGGTTTTTAAATAGGGTTTAGGGTTTAGGTTTAGTTCTTTTGTGGCTTTAGCTTTAGGCTTTAGGGTTTAGGTTTAGGGCTAGTTTTTAGGTTTAGGGCCTGTGGTAGTTTGGGGTTGTAGGATTAGGGTTTTTAGTGGTTTAGGGTTAATGTTTTTATTTTTATTTTATGTTTTTTAAATTAAGTAAACTAATAGGTTTAGGTTTATTTAGTTTATTTATTTTATTTTATTTTATTTTTTATTTTTATTTTTATTTAGTTTAGTTTATTTATTTTAGTTTAGGTTTTTTATTTTTGTTAAATTTTTAGGTTTAGGTTTAGTTTAGTTTTATTTTTTTTAATTTTTATTTTTATTTTTAATTTTAAGTTTAAGTTTTTATTTTATATTTTTAGGTTAAGATTTTAGGTTTATTTTTATGATTTATTTTTTAGTTTAGGTTTAGGTTTATTTTTAGTTTATTTAATTTTATTTAGGGTTTAGGTTTAGCTTTAGTTTTTATTCTATTTAGGTTTTTTAATTTTTTTTAATTTAGTTTATGTTTTTATTTATTTTATTTTATTTTATTTTATTTTATTTTATTTTGCTTTTTAGGTTTAAGTTTAGGTTTAGGTATTAGTTTATGTTTTCATTTTATTTTATTTTTTAATTTATTTGGGTTTAAATTTTCGTTATTTATTTTATTTTTGGGTTTTATTTAGTTTAACTTAAAGTTCTTAGCTTTTTAGGGTTTAGGGTTTAGGGTTAGTTGAGGGTTAAGGGTTTAGGGTTTAGGATTTAGGGTTTCGGGTTTAGGGTTTAGGGTTTAGGGTTTATGGTTTAGAGTTTAGGTTTTAGGTTTTAGGGTTTAGGGTTAAGGTTTAGGATTTTAGGGTTTATGAATTAGGGTTTAGGGTTTAGGTTTTAGGATTTAAGTTCTGGGTTTCGGATTCAGGTTTTAGTATAGGCTTTAAGGTTTTTCATTTTTTTTAAAAGAGAACAAATTCAAATTCAACATTTCTTCTACCAAGTTACACACTAAGTTTTCTAAGACACAAGTGATGACATAGATAAAAAATGAGCACTCATAGAGCAAATCAAAAATCTTAGATAACTAGAAATGTATCTACTATAAAGTCAGAGTTCCATAAGTAGCGGATCTGATCATCCAATCTTCAGTTTCTCCAGTTCCCACCAAAACCACCTCGTCCTCTTGAGTAGTGTGATCTACCATCAAATCCCCTATCTCTCCCTCCACCACCACTACAGCTGTAACCTCCTTCGCTTCTCTTGCCTCCATAACCACCATTACTCCGATGACCACCTCCATATCCACTAGCTCTAGCAGATCCCCCAACACCATTGTGATAATCGCTACCTCCGCCTTTGCCTCCACTACTAGTTCTAGATTGAGCTTGGTTGATGGTGTTATTCCTGCCATTAAGGTTATGGCCATTCTTAAGGTTTAGGTTTATTAGATTTTAGCGTTTAGGTTTGTTTTTTATTATATTTAGTTACTTTAAGTTTAAGTTTTAGGTCTGGGGTTTAGGGTTAGGTTTTAGGGTTTAAGATTTTATGATTTATGCTTTTAGGGTTTAGTATTTTGGGTTAGGGTTTAGGGTTTAGAGTTTAGGGTTTAGGGTTTTAGGGTTTAGGGTTTAGGGTTTTAGTTTAGGGTTTAGGTTTTAGTGTTTCGGATTTAGGCCTAGGTTTTAGGGTTTAGGGTTTTTGGTTTAGGGTTTAGCGTTAGTTGAGGGTTTAGGGTTTAGTGTTTAGGGTTTGTAGGGTTTAGGGTTTAGGGTTTAGGTTTTAGGTCTAGGGTTCAGGCTTTACTTTAGGGTTTAGGGTTTTTAGTTTTTTTTTTAATCAGAAAATAAATTCAGATTCAACATTTTATCTTTTTGATCTCATCAACCATGTAACAAACTAAGTTTTCTAAGTCACAAGCGATGACATAGATAAAAAATGAGCATGCATAAAGCAAATCAAAAACCCTAGATAACTAGAACTATCTCTACTATAAAGACACAATTCCCTTAGTAGCAGATCGACTCAGCCATTATTTAGTTTCTCTAGTTCCCATTAGAACCTCCCTGGCCTCTCGAGTAGGTTAATCCACCATCATATCCTTGATCTCTCCCTATCCTACCACCACGGTTGTAACATCCATCAATCCTCCCCCCTCAATAACCACCATTGCTTCGACCACCACCTCCATATCCACCAGCACCTCCATATCCCCCACCACCACTGCGATAATTGCCACCTCCACCTTTGCCTCCACCGCCAAATCTATACTGAGCCTGGTTGATGGTGATATTCCTATCGTCAAGGTTCTGCCCATTCTAAGGGTTTATGTTTATTAGCTTTAAGGGTTTAGGTTTATTTTTTAATTTATTTAGTTACTTTAGGTTTAGGTTTTGGGTTTGTGGTTTAGGGTTAGGGTTTAGAGATTTAGGTTTAGGGTTTAGGGTTAGTTGAGGGTTTAGGGTTGGGGTTTAGGATTTAGTGTTTAGGGTTTTAGGGTTTAGGGTTTAGGATTTAAGTTTTAGGTCTAGGGTTCAAGTTTTACTTTAGGATTTAAGGTTTTTGGTTTTTTTTTAAATAGAAAACAAATTCAGATTCAACATTTTATCTTTTTGGTTTCATCAACCAAGTAATACACCAAGTTTTCTAAGACACAAGCGACAACATAGATAAAAAATGAGCATACTTTGAGCAAATCAAAAACCCTAGATAACTAGAACTATCTCTACTATAAAGATGTAGTTCCCCGAGCAATAGATTGATTCAACTGTTCTTTAGTTTCTCCAGTTCCCATCAGAACCACCCTGGCCTCTCGAGTAGGGTGATCCACCAGCATATCCTCGATCTCTCCCTCCGCCACCACCAAGGTTGTAACCTCCGTCGATCCTCCCCCTTCAATAACCACCATTGCTCCGACCACCAACTCCATATCCACCAGCACCTCCAGATCCCCCACCATCACTATGATAATTGCCGCCTCCGCCTTCCCCTCCATTGCCAGATATATACTAAGCCTGGTTGATGGTGATATTCCTGCCATAAAGGTTCTGCCCATTCTAAGGGTTTATGTTTATTAGCTTTTATGGTTTAGGTTTATTTTTTAATTTATTTAGTTACTTTAGGCTTAGGTATTTGGTTTGGGGTTTATGGTTAGGGTTTAGGGTTTAGGATTTTAGGGTTTATGTTATTATGGATTGGTTTGGTTAGGGTTTGTGGATTTGTGGTTTGTGATTTAGGTTGTGGTTTAGGGTTTAGGGTTTAGGGTTTAGTGTTTAGGGTTTATGGTTTAGTGTTTAAGCTTTAGGGTTTAGGGTTTTGAGGGATTAGGGTTTAGAGTTAGGTTGGGGGTTTAGGGTTAGTTTAGAGTTTTGAGGGTTTAGGGATTAAGATTTAGGGTTTAGGGCTAATTTAGCATTTAAGGTTTATAATTTTAGGTTTTAGGGTTTAGGGTTTAAGGTTTAGGGCTTAGTGTTATCATTAGGGTTTAGGGCTTAAGGTTTAGGATTTTGGGTTTAAGGTTTAGGGTTAGTCTAGGGTTTATTTTTTTATTTTTTTTATTTTTTAGGGAAACCCATATAGGGGAATTTTATTGCTCAAATGAAAAGGGTTACAAGATCCTAAAAGAGGAGTTAAACTCTGAGTCTACCACTCAAAGAGCTACAATCAACCTAAAGAGTAAAATCCCTATCTAAGTACAAAACTCACACAATAAAAGCAAATACAATACCTAATTATAAAGAAATAAACCTATGCACGAAGCAATGCCCACCACCATCCTAATGGGAGTAGAAGAGCTTTTGATCCAACAGAAATTGTCTGCTGGAACCCGCATTAAGAGAAGAAACCTACAAACCATCTTGGATGCTAGTTAGTACCCATAAAAAAGAAAATAATTGTACTGGGAAACCATAAGACAGAGAAAAAAGGGGTGCTACAAAAAATCCACACTAGTTTGTGGCAGCCACATACATTTGCATCCCGAGTACCACACATATGCTACTACCATCCAAATTAGTGGATTAATTTGCCACCCATCTGAACAACCAAACCTGAGATGATCGTCCATCCGAAGTAAAATTATAAATCTCAACAACATGATATAATCACTAAAGAGAAAATTATTGCTATCCACTGAATGGAGCCAAATCACTTTCAACTTTGAACCATCAATTATGATTAGAGAGCATAGCTTACCAAAATTGAGAAAAAAGAAAGGCGAGATGACAATAAATAGCCGACAACCACCATATAATAAAAACAAGATAAGCACATAGAGATCTCTAATGAATATGCAATTTGTAATTTTACCATCAACCCACTTATCCGAAAAATGCAACATGCAGCCAACTGCCTGAAATTCCCAATCCAAAGGGAAACGAAAACAATACTAAAAAGCCATGTAAGTCCAACCTCTATCAATAAATAAACTCACCAATCCACCCATAATCCATATGAACATAACCTGAAAGATCCAAATAAACTCAAATAGAAAGGCACGCATTTAAGTGAAATACTACCCACATCAAGCAGCCACAAATTGCCAATCTAAAGGGAAATATATCCAGCACCAAAGAAACATAAAATGCCAACCTTTATCAATAAAAAACCCCACCACTCAACCTAAAAGTGATATAAGCAGAGCAAGAATAGTCGGCCTAAATGAACCAGAAAGGCATTAGAGCAATCAACATTCACTCAAAATTCTAAGACAAAAGAAACAATCCATTCTCACGTAGAATAACGCAACAACCACAACATTACCGAGTAACAAAACGATATCCAACTTCTAGCATAATTCAAAATGACAGGAGATAAATTTTTTCCCGTAGGCATGGTAACCAAAATACTCTGAAAATCCAGTCAAAACTATGGGATGCTATAACAGTTAGTTATATCGCCCAAAGGAGTATTAGGAAGCACTCCTAATAGCAGTAATGGTTGGTATACTGCCAGGAAAGGCACACTAAGCATGATGAAAAATCCCTGCCCAACCATCAAAAGAATTCTCCCTACAATATTCTGAGACAAGCCCCTCAAAACTGAGAAAAAAACTGAGTGGATCCAGCACCATAAGAATGAATAGGAGATGGAAAATCTCTACCAATCAGCACAATATCCAATAGCCAAACATAAAAGCTTACATTTTCCTAACAAAAGGTAAACCGGTTCTATCTAAATTTAAAAATCCCCTTAATAAAAGGGGCTACTATCATAAAAATATATCTTAACCATAGAGGACTTTGCACACAAATTAGCCAAAAAATCCACACAAGAATTCCCTTCTTTATAAATATGAGAGATGTGATAATCAAGAGAAGCAAGAAGCCTTCTAGTATGATTGAGAGTATAGTAGACTTTAGCATTACCAAGAACTCCAGAGTTTAATAAATTTAGAAGCAGTAAAGCATCAGTTTCAAACCAAATTTTTTTTAAAGCCTTTCTGAATGCATAGTAATATCACATAGTGAAGGCCATAAATTTCAGCAAAAAGAATAGAACAGGGTCTTAAAGGAATATCAAAAGCAGTTATCATCTTACCTCTAAAATCCCTTAAGATACCCCCACACCCATAGAACCCGTTAGCAACAGAACCATCTGTATTAACCTTAATAGTATGATTTTGAGGTTTAGTCTAATAAATAGTTTTACAGATATAATCTAATTTAGTAGACGGAAGAAAAATCCCATAATAGTGAGCCAAATGTTTAATGTCTTTAAAACTTAACGGATGAAGAAGTTTAGCTTTGTAAAGGGTGGAAATTTTACCTTTAGCTTTAGCAATGATGCGGTGAAAATTCATGGGAATGTCATTATGTTTAGCCTCATTTGTTTCCATCCAGATATACCACAATAGAGTAATAGCTAGCACATATTTAACATGACCTTTCAAAGCATAGGATAGGAAGTTATTTAATAGGTGTATGATAGAAAGGGATCCATCAAATAGTAAAGTATTCAACAGGCTATCATACCAATGCCAAACTTTAGCCGTAATGGGGCCATTAACAAAAACATGATCCAAAGTTTCTATGTGAAAGAAACATTGACACTTAGAAGGGAGGTGAAATCCTTTATTTTGGAGAATGGTATCCATAGGAATGTAATGTTTAAGAATACATCATGTGAGAATCAAAAATGAAGCAGGAATAACATTACTCCATATTTTGGAAAATATTGGTGAGTCTTGATTGTTAGATCTAATAGTTTGCCACACATCCTTAAAAACAAAGTCTCTAATAGCAGACTTGTTGAATAGAATTTGATTCATTTTATTGGTTGTAGGGGTGATATTCAAGATTTTGTTAATATGATAGTATTAGGGACATAGGCACCTAGTTGAGCTATATTCTAAGAATTCTGAGTAATGAAATAATTTACTTTGATCCTTTCTATTGAATGGGTGTTAAGTAAGGCATCTATAGAACCCGCACCCAGCCAATTATCTTGCCAAAAAAATGATCAGCCAAAATTAACACCCCAAGTTATAAGCTCTTTAGCTTCTTAGTTAATGTTATAGAGTCTTTTCCACACAGAGGAGTCTCCTATTTTGAAGTTGCAAAGTAGGGGATGGTTACCCTTACAATATTTAGCAAGTATAAAATTCAACCATAGGCTATGATTACTTCTAAGATTCCACCACATTTTATAGGAAAAGCATTTTATGGAATCTTGTAAAGTTTTACAACTCAGGCCACCTTCATTCAAACAGGCACCAAACTTGCGTGTTTTTTAGATGATGAGTTTGAGCCCTAGAAGAATTTATTGAAAAGCCGATTAATTTTATTAATAATAGCTATGGTAGGGACAATAGTGGAAAGCAGATAGAAGGGTAAGAAGCAGAGAATACTTTTAATAAGGACTAATCTGGCTCCAAAAGAATGAAGGTGGAACTCCCAGGAAGAGATTTTCTTATAGATTTTTGAATTACTTCATCAAAAGGAAAGATCTTTTAGATATAAAAGGTACCTGTGTTTTGATAGGGAGAGTATAATGGGAAAAGCTCGTGATATTCTTAATATTATTAATCCTAGGGATAGGGATCGAATTACTAGCAATGAAGCCACTTTTGTCAGGATTAATTTTAAGTCTACTCTCCCTCCAAAAATGAATAAGAAATTTATACAATTTCTTAATGTAATGGGTAGACCCATTGCAGAAGATAATGAAATCATCCACAAAGCAAAGAAGAGAAATAGGAAAACCACTCCTAGTCTTATAGCACATGTTGGGCATTTTGAGAAACATAAATTTAAGATTTTGAGAAAGATATTCCACTGTAATAATGAAAAGGGCAAGAGAAAGGGGGTCCCCCTGCCTGATACCATGCGATGAAGAAAAGATGTTGTGCATCTTAACATTAATAAGTAAAAAAAATCTTGAATTTTTAGTATCATTTTTTATTAAATTAATGAATGAATCAGAGAAGCTGAATAAAGAGAAAATTTTGTAGATGAATGACCAACTAATGTTATCATAGGCTTTAGATATGTCTAACTTAAGGACAAGGTTCTCACCTCAAACTTTAGTGTTTAGAACGTGGACAATTTCTTGAGCCAATAATACATTATCAGAAATAGAATGACCTTTAACAAAGCCAGTTTGATTAATAGAAATGATTTTGGGAAGTAGCATACCTAATCTTTTGGCTAGGATCTTCGAAGCTTATTGAAAAAATTACAAAGACTTATGGGCCTAAATTGATTCCAATGTTCGATGTTTTCAATTTTAGGAATTAGTACAATGGAAGTACTAGACAAGAATTTGGGGAGGGTGGTCCCTCTAAAAAAATCAAGAACAACTTTAACCACATCATCTTTGATAATATTCCAACATTTTTGAAAAAAGAGTGGAGTGAATCCATCAGGGCCAGCCACAGAACTTGAATTCATACTCAGAAGGGTCAATATAATTTCTGCTTAAGAGGGTAAGGATGTAAGCATTGTGTTGTCATCTTCGGTGATGATTTTGGGGATAACCTCATGACTTGCCAATTCCTCATACATCACATGATTATTAAGCATGTTATTGAAGTAAGAAACACCCGAATCAACAAGTTCATTTTCATCAGAAATCCAACTATTATTAGATTTTTTAATTTTCTTAATGCGATTTAAGACCTTTCTCTTATTGAATAACGCATGAAAATATTTCGTGTTCCTATCTCCCTCTGATAGTTTTTTAGCAGAAGCCTTTTTCCTCCAGCAAGTTTCCTCCATATCTTGATAGTTGGTTAATTTATCTTTGGCTTGGTTTAATAAAATAATTTTTAAAGTACCCAGGATAACCTCTTCCTCTAAAGATATGACCTCTTGTTCTAATACTTTTAAGTTAGTGAAAATGTTTTTGAAGCAGTTTTTATTCCATGATTTGAGAAACTATTTAAGCCATTTTAATTTCAGCCAAAGTCTCTTCATCCAGTATCCAACCACATATTTTGAAAATGAAAAGGAGTATAGAGGGATGGGGACTCTGTATTAACCTTAATAGAAATAAGCAAAGAAGAGTGATCAGATAGGGTTCTACTAAGATGTTCAACCGATGTATTCGAAAAGGAGTTTATCCATAAATCATTAAATAGGATCCTATCAAGTCTTTGACACATTCTGTGGTTATTCTAGGTTAATTGGAAGCCACAGAAGCCCAGGTCCGTCAAGTGACAATCAAGAGCCATATTATTAAATTCCTCCATAGATAAAGGGCTAGGAGGATTTCCACCCCTTTGTTCTACCGAGGAAGCAATAATATTAAAATCCCCATCCACAAACCAGGGAGCATTAATCGAGGTCAAGAAATTAATCAGATCATTGCACAAGTTCTTTCTACCATACCTGTTACATGAAGCATAGACAAAAGATCCAAAGCAGGACCAATTTCCAAAGGAGATTTTAGTATTCACGACCTGCAGAAGGTCCTGAATAATATGGAATGCAAAATAATTTTTCCAAAAGATCCAAACTTTATTACTTGAGTTCACGAAAAACTACTAAAGCCAATCATTCTAGCAATAGATTGGATGTTAGAAGGAAGGATAAAGGGTTCCAAAATTGCCAGAAAAGAAATGTTATGAATGCAAACTAAATTGCTAAGTCTATTACGAATAGAGAGGGAGCCTATCCCTCTCGCATTCCAAATCAAGAAAGAGACCATTACTTAGGATGAGAAGAGCCAGATCTAGTAATTCTGGCATAGATAGGAGATTTAAATTTATGTGATTTGTTTTTCCTATTTGAGACAGTACAAAAATCATTTTCCAAACCAACAGCCTCACCATCTGGTAAAGAAATTCCAATTAATTATTTATTACATGTAGATGCCTGAATATTAACTATCAATTCTCCTTCTTCCAACTCATTATTCATCTCCTGATGCATTTTAGGTTCTAGATTTTGGTCCACGTTAGCAGAACAATTGCATGATGGGTTAGAATGAGGCAAAACACAAACCCCTAGATCCAGGGTGGAAGTTATCTCTAAATACTGCACCTCCTCCAAACCAACCTTATCATTCAACTAATCTTGGGCTATTGGAGATGACATAGCAATACAATTAGCATTATTAAGAGAATCAGTAATAAGAGGAGATCCTAAATCAGAATTGGAAACATTAATATCGCTATTTTGGATTTGAGACTTGGATCCACCATGAGGAAATTGATCCTTCATTAGATTTGTGCCTATGAGGGATTGGTCAACCATATTCAGATTTGGATCAATTTTATGCCTAAGAGTTTGGGGCTCATTTTTATCAGTTATTTGGGTGGCCATCTCCTTTGATGTTTCATTCAAAATGTCTTAGTACCAAGAGTAGATTTGGAGACCAAAGAATTTTTTTTTAAAATGCGGATGAGCTACAAAACACTCAGCAAAGCCATGTCCATGAATTTTGCAATGAGAACAAAATATAGGAAAATTTTCAAATTTTACTTTTTGCAAATATCCATATTTTTTTGATCCTATCCAAATTTCCTTAGGATATTTTTTACTAATATCCACTTCCACAAGAACACGAGAATAGAAGGTCTAGAGCTAGAAGCAGTAGCTTGATCCAATTGGAGAGGTCGACCGAATAGGCTGGCCATCGCATATAAGAATTTTGGGTTAAATAAATGCACACGAAGGTTAGGGATAGACAACCAAACTTGAACAATAGGAGATTCCTCTTTAATGGCAAAAAAGGGAGTCCATTTTAATAAACGCATTTAACAGTTGAACACATGATAAGAACGTCTTGCAAAAACACAAGAGTAATCCAATTTGTTAGCCAATTGAATCAAAACATGTCGAGAATCAATTAAACCCATTGAAAAAACACCTATCAATTTTAGTGCATTAAAAAAACTTCAGATATTCTCCATAGACGGGCAGCGAAGAGAAAATTTACCAGCCAAAGCAAACTCATAAGGCTTAGCCAATTTTTCCACCACAACAATAGAACACATAATAGAGGGTACACCCCGAAATGTAGTAGGAACAAAATCAAAAAGACTCACCGGCATTATTCGCTTTACTCGCAAGCACATCCCTACATGATTTAGAAGCTATGATAGGATTAGTACTATTTATCCCTTTCAAATCCTTATTTGCCATAGTTGGACTAGACAGGGCTAGATTACCCCACGGGGGAGCCACAGTTGAATCCATAGTTAATAGTATGGCATACCAGCGCAAGCACTAGCACTCTGTTTCGATATAAGGCAACAAAAACAAAGCAAGGGAAATCACTGAGGAGGGGCGACAAAAAAGTCAAAAGTGACAGAAGAAGGAAGAGAGAAAGGAGAAGAACAAAAACCCCTCGCTCGAGAGAAATGTAACCGAACGATCGCCGATAAAGGCGGAGAGATCACCGAAGAGGGACGACGGCTAGGGCACTCTAGGGTTTAGGATTTTGGGTTTAAGTGTTAGGGTTGTAGGTTTGGGGTTGAAGGTTTAGGGTTTAAGTTTAGGGTTTAGGATTTAGCTTTAGGGTTTAGGTTTAGGGTTTAGGGTATAGGGTATAGGTTTTTTTTAAAAAAATTAAGTAAATTGGTAGGTTTAGGTTTATTTAGTTTATTTTATATTTATTTATATTAGTGTATTTTATTTTTTTTTTTATTTAGGTTTATTTTTTATTTTTATTTACTATACTTTATTGATTTTAGGTTTATTTATTTTAGTTTAGTTTTATTTTATTTATTTTTTTAGGTTTATGTTTATTTTTAGTTTAGTTTTTTTTATATTTTATTTTTAGGTTTATTTTATTTTATTTTAGGTTTAGGTTTAGGTTTTATTTTATTTTTAGGTTTAGGTTTGGTTTTTATTTGAGGTTTATTTTTAGATTTTATTTTAGTTTAGGTTTAGGTTTATTTTAATTTTATTTTATTTAGTTTATTTTAGGTTTAGTTTATTTTTTGATTTTATTTATATTAGTTTAGTTTATTTTAGTTAGGTTTAGGTTTAGGTTTATTTTATTTTTCTTAGTTTAGGTTTAGGTTTTCTTCTAATTTAGGGTTTAGGTTTTCTTCTAGTTTAGGGTTTAGGTTTTATTATTTAATTATTTTTAGGTTTTATTTTTAGGTTTAGGTCTTTATTTAGTTTTTATTTTATTTTATTTAGGTTTATTTTATTTTTAATTTTCATTTAGTTTTTATTTTATTTAAGTTTTCAATTTTTAGGTTTATTTTATATTTTTAGTTTAGTTTAGGCTTTTATTTATTTTATCTTATTTTTACATTTAAGTTTAGGTTTAGGTTTTAATTTAGGTTTTCATTTTATTTTAGTTTATTTTATTTATATTTAGGTTTGGGTTTTTCATTCATTTTATTTTTAGGTTTTATTTAGTTTATGTTTAGTTTTTTAGGTTTTTTTGGTTTTAGGTTTTAGTTTGGGTTTATCATTTAGTTTATTTAGGGTTGTATGTTTTAGGGTTTAGTGTTTAGAGTTTAGGGTTTAAGATTTTAGGGTTTAGGGTTTAAGGTTTAGGGTTTATGGTTTTAAGATTTAGGGCTTGGGCTTTAGGGTTATAGGTTCACGGTTCAAAGTTTAGGATTAGATTTATTTAAAAAAATTTTAAATTTTTTATATTTTTATTTTTTAAAATTTTTTATTTTTTTAAATTAAGAAAACTAGTTGGTTTAGATTTATTTAATTTATTTTTCATTTAATTTAATTTAATTTATTTTTTAATTTTCTTTAGGTTTATTTTTATTTTTATTTAGTTTAGTTTATTAATTTAGGTTTATTTGTTTTAGTTTAGGTTTTCTATTTTAGTTTAATTTTAATGTTTAAGTTTATCTTTAGGTTTATTTTTTGTTCAGTTTTTTTTTAGGTTTAGGTTTTATTTTTTATTTTTAGGTTTAGGTTTAGTTTATTTTAGGTTAGGTTTAAGTCTTATTTATTTTAGTTTAGTTTATTTTAGTTTAGGTTTAGATTTATTTTATTTTATTTTATGTTTAGGTTTTTTTCTTTAGTTTAGGATTTCGGTTTAGGTTTTGAGGTTTATTTTATTTTAGGTTTTTTTTTTCATTTTAGGTTTTATTTTTATTATATTTAGGTTTTTTAGTTTTAAGTTTAGCTTAGGATTTTATTTATTTTATTTTAGTTTAGTCTTTATTTTTTTATTTTACTTTTATCTAGGTTTAGGTTTAGGTTTTCATTTTATTTTAATTTTAATTTTTTATTTTTTATTTGGTTTAGGTTCATTTATTTATTTTATTTTGAGGTTTTATTTAGTTTATGTTTAGGTTTTTAGCATTTTAGGGTTTAGGGTTAGTTGAGGGTTTAGGTTGGGTTTGGGTTTATGGTTTAGGGTTTAGAATTTAGGGTCTAGAGTTTGGGGTTTAGGTTTTAGGGTTTAAGGTTTTAGGTTTAGTATTTTAGGGTTTAAGGTTTAGGGTTTAAATTTTAGGTGCAGTTTAGTTCTTTAGTTTAGGTTTTGGTTTTTTTTAATGAGAATAAATTATGATTCATCATTTCTTCTTTCAATTTCACAAGTAGACCAAGTTTTTAAGACACAAGCATGAACATAGATAAAACATAAGCCTGGGGAATCAAAACTCTAGATAACTAGAATTGCCTCTATTATTCTATAAGAAGCAGATCGGATCGGTCATTCTTTACTTCAGGTTAACGGTCTCTCAGTAGCGTGATCCACCATCATATCCCTAATATCTCCCTCCACTATTGTAACCTCCAGGTCCTAAACCACCATGCTCCAACCACCACCTCCATATCCACCACCACCTGATCCCAGCCATCTGATTGCCAAATCTAGAGCATGGTTTTGATGTTCCTACCATCAGTTCTTATTCTAATGGTTTATATTTATCAATTTAGGGTTTATTTATTTTTAATTTATTTAGTTACTTTAGGTTTATGTTTAGATTAGGTTTAGTTATGGTTTAGTTTATGGTTTTAGGGTTTATGGTTTAGTGTTTGGGGTTTTTTATTTTCTTGGGTTTAGGTTTATTATTTTTTAGGGTTTTAGGTTTTAGGACTTTATTTTCATTAGGATTTAGGTTTAATTTTAGCTATTTTCTTTTAAGTTTTATTTAGGATTAGATTTATTTGGGTTTAGGTTTTATTTAGGGTTTATTTTTAGGTTAGTTTAGTTTTAGTTTAGTTTAAGATTTAGGTTTTTAAAGTTTATTTTATTTTGGTTTATTTTTTAGTTAGTTTTTTGGTTTATTCTTTAGGTTTAGTTTTATTTGGGTTTAGGTTTAGGGTTTAGGGTTTAGGATTTAGGGTTTAGAGTTTAGAGTTTAGGGTTTCGGGTTGGTTTAGGGTTTAGGGTTTAGTGTTTATGGTTTTTTAGGGTTTCGAGTTTAGGGTTTAGGGTTTTTTATTTTAGTTTAATTTTAAGGTTTAAGTTTAGCTTTAGGTTTATTTTTTCTTTTATTTTTTTTTAAGTTTAGGTTTTATTTTTATTTTTAGGTTTAGGTTTATGTTTTTTTTTTTTTGGGTTTAGGTTTATGACTCTTCTAGGTTTATTTAAGGAAAAGATAAGATTCAATTTAGATTCAGAAAGAGATCTCACTTAAGATCATCTCAAGGGGCAACAATACATATGAGCATCCAAACATCATGGGAAGGGTTACAATCATATGCATGCTACCAACAAGAGAGAAGATATGGGGAAACATCAAGGCCACCAAAGCTAGCATACCTGATATAAGCCACCATACAAAGGCCAAATAGTCCAATAGTGATCAAGTTCCTGCACCAAAAAAATAGAGAAAAATAGCTAGCTAGCAGCCAGCCAGCAGCCAACCCACCAACAAAACTCACAATAGACCAAACACATAAAGCCAACATCCAAAAGTTACAGTCAGTGCTAGTGGCCGAGAAGAACCCACAACTATCTCTATAGCACTAGAAATCCAAATCCAAGGGCAAAACCTACACCCAAATAGCAAAATAGTAGAAGATAATTAGCACCAGAGAGAGGAAATCCATAGCATAGAGAGACCAAGAGGGCATCCATAAATTACCATCAAAACCACCACCAAGGCAGGCAAAAGGAAAGAAAATCCACCATCACAAACCAAGAGGAAAATATCTGGAAACAAGGAGAGCCAACTAAACAAAAGGGAGTCAATACCAATAGCCAACATAAAGCCCAAAACACCAAGCCATGACACAAGCATCCAAGGCAAGACAACACCCACAAAAAACCCCTCAAGCAGCCAACCTCCAACAACAAGTCCTAAAATAAGACCAAAAAAATCACAAGAGATCATATCCTCCACCAAAAAAATAACTACTAAAACCACCCATGCTAGTAGCCAACAAGATGAGCAGTAGGAGAAGTCAGAACAACAGAAAAACTGACACCCAAGCCCAAAAGAAAAAATAAAGGTAAAAATAGTTACACCCAAGAGAGGATAACCAACCTAGGAGCAGACTAGAAACCCAACCAAAAGCACCTAAACCAACCATCAAACATAGGCAACACATCCACCCAACCAACCAACCCAGCCAGCCAACCAACCCAGTCAGCCAACAAAACCAACCAGCAGACAGAGCCAATAAAGAGATCAAAATAAGGGAAAAGAACAACAATAGACAAACCCACAACACACTTGGAGATCTCCAAAATAACCAAGAAATAAAAATGGTAGTCACCCAACCAATTTAGAAAAGGCCAAAGAAGACCACCTAACCATAAACAACAAAATTGTAAGGAAAGGAACAAGTCCAGAGGAAAATAAAACCCCTTCCAAATCCCAAAGACCAGACAGTCACTACAAAGAAGAAAATGGGGAGATAGTAACCACATAATAGCTAACTCCAATTCACAAGGGAGATGGAACTAACCAGCAGAAACCTCCAAGACAAACCAGGAAAGGAGAACACAAACCCCCAAAAAACTCAAAACTAAGCCAAGCCAGAAGAGGCCAACATTAGCCATGAAAAAATAACCACCCAAAACATCTAGGCAGATGAAAGAAACAAATAGCAACAACTAGCAGAACCAACCATAGCATCCACAAATCCAATTTGAAAAAGCCCACAAGTAGCCAAAACTAGAGGCAAACCCAACATTCATTGGTAAAAAGGGTAGGCCAAAATCTAGCACAAGCACAACTCAACAAGCGAAACAAAGCATGAGCCACATAAAGAAAACCACCAGGTTCAGAGGATAGGGAAACCAAATAAAACCAGCAACACTATGACCCAAAGAAAGGTCAGGAAAGTATAGAATGGGGTAAAGAGGAAGGGAGTTTACATAGAAATAAACTCAGAAAAACCACTTAGTGAGGTGAGCACAAAAAAACAACAAAAAATAGAATAAAACCACCATAGGAAAAGATCAACAAAAGAGTAGAAGGTTAAAATCTGATTTATGCAATCCAGTGTTATCTAGATTGACTAGACCACATAGATGCTTAGGTAAGCTATGGTTATCAAATAAAGTGAGCTCATTTAATTCCCCTCCCAAACTGGCTAGGAAATAAGCATAAGCATTACCTTCATGAAGAATGTGAGAAATTTTGTAGCAAACTTGAGAAAGAAGCTTTTAGTGTGATTAAGAAGATAAAATAAGTCTGCATTTCTCATATTATTATTATTGAGCATATCCAGTAAAAGAAGAGCAACAACTTCAATCTAAATATTAAAGAGGCCTTTGATTAAACAAATATCAATAGCTTTGTTAATAGTCATGTGTTCAACATAAATAACAGAACAAGCTTTGAGGGGTTAGGCAAAAGCACAATTGGCAGTGCCTTTATAATCCCTGAGAATTCCACCACAGCCATATTTGTTTGGGAAAACAAAACAATCAGTATTGATATTAATAGAATTTTCTTTAGGCTTAATCCAATGTGTAATCCTAATACTCTTGTAGGAAGGATCATCATGCAAAGTGATACCCAATTTTTTAGCCACAAATTAATAACCTCTAAAGTAAAATTTTCTAAATAAATTTGCATTAAACAAAGCATGAATTTTTTCTTTAGATCTAGCAAGGATCCTTTTATAGTTCATAGAGATGACACGATATTCAACATCATTTTTATCCATCCAAATGAACCAAATAAGCATAATAAAAATTAAAACTTTTATATGACCTTTCACAGTTTTATGAAAAAAAAACTTCAAGAAGTTGATATAATGAAAGAGAGCCGTGAAAATAGTTAGTGTTAAATAAATCATCATATCGTATCCATAGTTTGGAAGCAATAGCACCATTGAAAAAATCATGATTAACATTTTCAATATGTAAGCAACAAAATAACAAAGGTAAGTAAATCCCTTTAAGCTAGAGAATCAACTAGATGAAGTTATTCAAAATCCTCCAAGCTAAAACTAATAAGAAATGGGAATGATAATTTTCTAAAGTTTAATGAAATAATTAGAGGTGTTCTTTATTTCTAATAAAATTCCAAACCTCTTTCATAATGAAATCACCATTGTAAGAGAGCTTGAAAAGGATTTATCCTACTTTATTAGAAAAGATAGTGATGTTGCAAAACTTATCAAAAATAGAAATAAGAATGTTCTCAAGTTTGTTTTCATTCCAATTATTATTAAACTGAGTTGTAAGTTTAGGGTTTAGGGTTAGTTTGAGGGTTTAGGGCTTAGGGTTTAGGGTTTAGTATTTAGGGTTTAAGGATTTTTTTAAAAATTAAGTAAACTAGTAGGTTTAGTTTATTTAGTATATTCAGTTTAATTTTTATTTATTTAGGGTTTAGGGTCTAAGGTTTAGGATTTATGTTTTAGGGTTAGATTCTAGGGTTTAAGGTTTTAGGGTTTAGGGTTTAGGGTTTAGGGTTTACATTTTAGGTTTAGGGTTTAGGTTTTAGTTTAGGGTTTAGGGTTTTTGGTTTTTTTTAACAGAGAATAAATTCAAATTCAACATTTCTTCTTTTCGATTTCATGAACCAAGTAACACACCAAGTTTTCTAAGACACAAGCAACAATGTAGATAAAAATGAGCACGCATAGGGTAAATAAAAAACCCTAGATAACTAGAACCATCTCTACTATAAAGACATAGTTCCATAAGCAATAGATCGGATCAGCCGTTCTTCAGTTTCTCCAGCTCCCATTAGAACCACCCCGGCCTCTTGAGTATCAGGATCCACCATCAATTCCTGGATCTCTCCCACCGCCACCACCATGGCTGTAACCTACGTCGCTCTACACGCCTCCATAACCACCACTGCTCTGACCACCACCTCCATATCGATCAACACCTCTAGATCCCCCACCACCACTATGATAACTATCTCCCTACCTTCGCCTCCATCACCAGATCTAGACTAAGCCTGGTTGACGGTGATGTTCTTGCCATCAAGGTTTTTCCCATTCTTAGGGTTTAGGTTTTTTTTTAAGGAAAGTTAGAATTTTATTGCCATAAAAATAAAGCATACAATGTCCTTAAAAGGGGTAAAGCTCAAATTTCTACTACTCACAGAGCTACAAGAAACCAAAAGAGCTAAACCCCCAACTAAGTATAATGGAAAAGAAAATAAAATAGCAAAAGTAACAACATAAAAGCAAATGAGTGAAGACACAAAAAAGACTAATAAAACTTAAGAAAATAGTAAAAGGACTAGTCAGCAGTAGCTCATGATCCCTTTGAGAAGGGAAGATAAGCAAGATCCATATTAGCAGTACTTGAGTTGGTTGAGTAAAGATCATTCCATCTATGAAATTCCAACCTGCAAAAGAAATCTACAAAACACTACAAAGGCAATGGTCATAGCTCAAGGGAAAATGATAAAGTAAACAATTTAGAAAGAGCTAAGAAAGAGGAGGCTCGGGTTCAATTAAGATCATCTCAAGGGGAAACAATTCATATGAGCATCCAAACATCATGAGAATGGTTACAATCATATGCATGCTTCCAACCAGAGAGAAGATATGGGGAAACATCAAAGCCATCATAGACAGCATACCCGATAATCAACCATCCAAGGAAAATAATCCATAGAGAAAAATAGCCAGCTAGCAGCCAGCTAGTAGCTAACCTACCAACCAAAACCCATAACAGAACAAGAACATAAAGCCAACATCCCAGAAGTTATAGCAGGGTCAGTGGCTAAAAATAACCCATAACTACCTCCATAGCACTAAAGATACAAATCCAAGGGAAAAGCCTCCTCCTAAATAGCAAAATAGTAGAAAATAAATGGCACCAGAGAGAAGAAAGCCATAGCATAGAGAGTCAAAGAGGGAATCCATAAATTACTATCAAAACCACCACCAAGGCAGGCCAAAAGAAAGAAAATCCATCATCACCAATCGAGAGGAAAATATCAGGAAGCAAGGAGAGCCAACTAAACGAAAGGGAGTCAATATCAACAACCAACATAAATCCCAAAACACCAAGCCATGACACAAGCATCCAAGGCAAGAAAAAAGCCATAAAAAATTTCTCAACTAGCCAACCCCCAACAACAAGTCCTAAAATAAGACCAAAAAAACAACAAGAGCTCATATCCTCAACTAATGAAATAACCACTAAAACCACCCAGACCAACAACTAATAGGATTAGTAGTAGGAGAAGTCAGAGCAGCAGGAAAATTAACACCCAAACCAGGAAGCAAAAATAAAGGAAAAATGGCTACACCCAAGAGAGGATAACTAACCCAAGAGCTAGAAACCCAACCAAAAGCACCTAAACTAACCATCAAACACAGCCAACACATCCACCCAGCTAACCAAAATAGACAACCAGCTTAGTCAGCCAGCAAAACCAACAAATAGATAGAGCCAATATAGAGCCCAAAATAAGGGAAAAGTACAACAGTAGACAAAGTGACAACCCACCTGGAGATCTCCAAAATAATCAAAAAACAAAAATGGTAGTCACCCAGCCAAACTAGAAAAGGCCAAGGAGGACCACCCAACCACAAGCAATAAAATTGTAAGGAAAGTAACAAGGCCAGAGACAAACAAAACCCCTTTCAAATCCCAAAGAGCAAACAATCACTACAAATGAGAAAATGGGGAGACAATAACTGTAGAATAGCTAACTCCAATTCATAAGGCAGATGGAACTAACCAGCAGAAACCACCAATCCAAACTAAGAAAGGAGAACTACAACCACCAAAAAACCCAAAACTAAGCCAAGCCAGAAGAGGCAACAATAGCCATGAAACCATAACCACCCAAAATAGCCAAGCAGATGCAAGAAACAAATAGCAGCAACTAGCAGAACCAACCATATCATCCACAAATCCAATTCAAAAAAGGCCACAACTAGCCAAAATTAGAGGCAAACCCAACAGTAATTGATAAAAGGGGTAGGCCAAAATCTGGCACAGCCACAACCCAATAGGAGACACAAGGCCCGAGCCACAAAAACAAAACCACCAGGCTCAGAGGATAGGGAAACAAATTAAAAATAGCACCACTATGACCCAAAAAAATGTTAGGCAAGTATAGAATGGGGTAAAGAGGAAAGGGATTTAAGTATAAAAATAAACTTAGCAAAAACCACTTCCTAGTGAGGGGAGCACAAAATAAACTACAAAAAATAGACTGAATAATACCACCATAGCAAAAGATCAACAAAAGAGCAGAAGGTTAAAATCTTAGGTAAGCAAGTCCAGTGTTATCCAGATTGACCAGACCACGCAGATGCTTAGGTAAGCTACGGTTATAAAAAAAATTGAGCTCATTTAATTCCCCTCCTAAATTAGCTAAGAAATCAGCACAAGCATTACCTTTATGAAGAATGTGAGAAATTTTGTAACAAACTTGAGAAAGAAGCTTTTTAGTGTGATTTAGAAGATAAAATAAGTCAGCATTTCCCATTTTATTATTATTGAGCATATCAAGTAAAAGAAGAGCATAAACTTCAATCCAAATATTAAAAAGGCCTTTGCTTAAACAAATATCAATAGCTTTGTTAACAACCATGAGTTCAACATAAATAATAGAATATGCTTTCAAGGGGTAGGCCAAAGCACAAATGACAGTGCCTTTAGAATCCTTAAGAATTCCACCACAGCCATATTTGTTTGGGAAAATAGAACCATCAGTATTGATCTTAATATAATATTTTTAGGCTTAATCCAATGTATAATCCTAATACTCTTGTAAGAATGATCATCATGCATAGTGATACCTAGTTTTTTAGCCACAAATTTATAATCTCTAAAGTAAAAATTACAAATTAAATTTGCATTAAATAAAGCATGAATTTTATCTTTAGTTCTAGCAAGGATCCTTTTATGGTTAATAGAGATGCCATGATATTTAGCATCATTGCTATCCATCCAAATGAACCACATAAAGGTAATAGTAATTAAAACTTTGATATGACCTTTCATAGTTTTATGGAAACAAACTTCAAGAAGTTGATATAATGAAAGAGAGCTGTGAAAATAGTTTGTGTTAAATAAATCATCATTCTATATCCAAAGTTTGGAAGCAATAGTAGCATTGAAAAAGACATGATTAATATTTTCAATATGAAAACATCAATAACACTTATAAGGTAAGTAAAACCCTTTAGGCCAGAGTAAGGAATCAACCGAATGAAGTTATTCAAAATCCTCCAAGCTAAAATTGAATAAAAAATGGGAATGATATTGTACTAAAGTTTAATGAAAACATTAGAGGTGTTCTATTTATTTCTAATAAAATTCCAAATCCCTTTAAGAATGAAATCAACATTGTAAGAGATCTTGATAAGGTTGCTTTTATAGAGAACTATGAACCCTATACTAAAATAAATCTTGTTATACTTAAATCCTTAGTACATCAAAGACCCATCAGCCTTAGGAGTCCTTATTAAGTAATTGAATCCATTATAGGGAAATATGTTTATCTTTTGAGATAATATATTTATTTCTTAATGATGCATTTGATTACTTGAATAAGTACCCTTAAGATCTGCATGGTGTCATAAATATTTTCAACAATTTGTTTGACAACTCTACTTGGGATAGTTCCTCTCACCATCTTTATAAATAGACTATTATCTATGTATATTAGCAATGTAATTATGTTATTCATGTGTCAGGATTGCCTTTCATTCTACTGGGTACCTCTCCAAGTAGAGCATTGTTAACAAATTATAGAACCTCCCTATTTATCAAAATCAAATAGATGGGTCCTATAATTTGCACATTTTTAATTATCGCAATAAATGTTTCTTTTAAAATTCTAGCCATGATAAAGATGGATAAAAATGTTTTAATTGTTTAAAAGATTTTTGACTTTATTATTTTAATCAAAATAATTTATAACTTGTATAATTTTCTTACTTGAAATTAAAAATAGTTGGACTACTCATTTTTTTCTACTACTTCTCTATTGATAGCAATAGATTACCTGATGGCTCCATTATAAAATTTGGAGTTATCTTTGAAGACCTAAATATCACTATCGATGGAGTGACCCTAGCTTCTATTAGTAATGTGATTATTAAAGATAAAAATCTTATCATGGAGTTCTCAGGGTATCTTGTATCACACCTATTATTTCTAGGCAGGCGGCTATGGAAACTATTGAAAGAGCCCAAGTAGGTCCTATACTATAGAAAATCAAACTACTTACTAAAAGACATATGTTTTCTTCTTTCCTAGCACTTTTGAGATAGGATCCACTTCTAAGCCTCCCATGATAACCAAAAAAGTAAAAAAAAAAGGCTTAGAGAAAGCGAAGATAATCCATTAAAGGAGCTAAGGTAATGGAGGGGTACACCTATCCAGATACATCTCTTTTTTTCGGAGGAAGTAGGTTGTACACTCTTTCTACAACCAGGAAGAAGAAGTATCTAGAATAGAAATTTTTCCACATCGCCCCTTCAATTATAAGAACAAGAGAAGTTTCAAACTATTTATTAAATAAACTCAAGATATACTGTGATAAGTCCATCATAGAACTACAAGGTCCTCTACTTATACCAAGGAAGTGTTATTTGGGGTCACAAAGGGAAAAGTCTCCAAGGACCTTGAGAGAGAAATTTTGGGAGAAGCAATGATTATCCAAAATAAGCAAAATGAAAACGTAGTTTCTTAAAATAAAAGAAGACCCTATAGACTCATGCTTGTTGTCTCTGATAGATATCATCGCCATCAAAGTCATCAACTTGGCCTAGAAATAAACCAACTGATATAAGGAGAGAAGGGTATATTCTTAGGAAGGTGACTAAGAAAGTTTATGTGAGAAACACCCCATTGGCCAAAGATCTAAAGTGACACTCACTTCTCTTATCACCCATCATAGTTAGAGAGATTGACCATCATTATACCTTTTAAAGAAAGTCCTCCATCGCCTTTGCTTAGGTCCCAAACTGAGGGTTGTTGACTCCATGACCCATATTATATGAGATTGATTTTTATGATAAAAAATACATGTTCAAATGCTACTTATCAAGCTAAATTCAAGTGTGTAGGAAAAATTATTCAGCTCCTGGTTCTTCGGTTATATCAAATTGCTAAAGCTACTCGACATGGATTGGGTGGGAATTTTTTCTAGGAATTACTATATTGAGGAAAATGAAAAGCTCACTAAATTAAAATAAATGATTTATTCATTTTATACTCATCATTCTAAAATTATTTATATTTTTCTATATCTTAATATTACAACTTTTCATTGAGTTATCCATTTTTTATAGTACGAACTACATGCATGATATAAGTTCCATTAAATGTGTGTTCAAGCTAAATAAATTATGTTTAAAATTTATTAAATCATTTATATGTCATTCATAACTTTTATTCGTAATTTTTAGTGCATTGAAATTGATTTATCCCAAATTTATCCTTTTTTCCTCTTATTCCTATTATTCTTTCTTCTCTCTCATATTATCATTTTCATCTTAACATTATTTTGGCCAAAATTTTTAATGAATTTTGTGTAATAAATTGTGTGAAGTTCATTCAAAACATTTCCATATTATTTTACCACATTTTTCATATTTTAAAATTATTTATTTGAATTTTTGAATTTAAATTATTTTTGAATTATTCTTTAATTCAAACTCCTTTATGCATGCAATGTACTTGCTAAATAAAATCAATCTTTTTACATAATATGTTGAAGGTACCAAGCATGATTAATTATGATTATTAGGAGCCTAGTTAATTTATTTTGAATAATTTTTAATTTAAATTCAAATCATCCCTCTTTTTCAAAATAATTCATTTCCTTTTTCCAATTTGACATATTTTAGGAAAGTATAAGGGAGGTCGGCCACTATGCTTTAAATTTATTACATTTATATGTTATTGAAACATTAAATATGTATAGAATACAATTAGCTTTTATTTAAAATTAATTCATGCATTATTTTAAGAGTTTCCTATTTCTGGAAACCTCTTTGGCCGAATTCTTTGAACTAGAATTTAATGGATCCGATTTATTCAAAACTCCCTCCTTCATATCTAAACTTACTTGGACGAAATTTCTATGGGATTTCCTCCATCCTTGGCCATGAATCTCATAGCATACATTCCATATTGGGTTTAAACAAATTTGTAAAGGAGCCTATGGAAGATCTCTTTGGTCGATCCCATCTCTTTTGGATTTGAAATTCAAATTGATGCCAAATAAATTTCCCTCACATTGGATCAATTTTTATCTGACCCTATACTCCTCCCTCATCTATGTAAGAGCCATGTTTCAACTTGAAAAAGGCACCAAAAAAGTTAAAAACTCTTTCTTGCTCTCTTGCTCACCCTTGGCCATTCTTGCTATACAATCTCCTGAAGATTTTTAGTGATTCAAGTGCAAGCATTCCTCATCATTTTTCCCTTTCCCTTGGACATTTATTTGGCTTGAAGATTGATTGAGAAAATTAAGGTTTTTTTGTGTTTCCACCCATGGACAAAAACATCAATTCCTTGATGTTTATTTTCTAGGTGCTAATTTCTTAAACTTCTTTTATTTCTTCTTGGCTTTGGAGTTTACATGGTTATATAAATTTTCTTATGTTCATTTCATGAAATAATCTTTAGATTTCTTTTGGGCCAAAAACAAAGATAAAAAGATCAATTTTTGTGGACTTAGCCTACTTGATAATCTTTTGATTTCTTATTTGGCCTAAAGCTAACATAAAGAAATCAATTTATTTGTTGCTTAATCATTGAATATTATTTTCGTTTCTTGTTTGACTGAACTCTTTTTAAAGGTTATTAATTTCCTAAGTTCTTAATCATTTGAATATCCATTGTTTATCCCTTTAGCTTAAGGTTTCATATAAGTTAGTTAAATTTGATTGTGCATAAAATCTTATTACCTCTCTTTTTTCATTTAGTTGACCACATCACATCTTGTATAAAATATTTTGTGCTTATTAATTACTTGTATTCAATTGATTTATGCATATATTATGTGATAGCTTTCATGTGATATAATTCAAATCCTTATTCAAGTAATTATTGAGTTGTTCCAATTGCACATATATTTAACATTTGAACAAAAATTAGCTTCTATGAAAAAGAATTCAAAGTAAAGTGGTTGGTGATTGCATTTTAGTTTGCATTTCAAAGTCTTTCAAGAAAATCATTTCAAACCTTTTAAAAATCATTCAAGCAACATTATGCTACTTAATTGCAATAAATATCTCATTGAAGATCTTGTTGTAATTTCATTTAAAATTAAATTGAGCTCTCTTTTTCATTAATATTCAATTGCCTTAATATTAGTATAGATTGGGTTGTACTTGCCCATTAAGGAAACTATGTGTTGGGTTGTGCTTACCCATTAAAGAAAGTACATGTTGCTAAATATTATTTCAAAGTATTTTATAGAATAGGCAATCCTAAAGGTTATTTGGCATATTTTTGAGCAAGTTGCTATAGTACAAAAGAAAAAGATGTTTAATTATTTAGGCAATTTATTAGAAAATTAATCTGGTTTGCCTTTTATTAGTATGCAGAATTGTCAAATGGTTCAGTTTCCACATTCACTGAACTTGAAACTAATTTATGAAGCAATTCACCGATACCTACAATCACATTATAATAAGTGATTAGTCATCAAAATATGAAACTTGATGAATTTCTCATAGGTTATATTCTGAGATGTAGGATTCTCAACCTTAAGTGTGAACCCTAACTAAGCTATAAGAATAAAATGCTACAGAAATCTCTCTCCAGAATATCCATGGTCCTATTGCCATTTTTATAAAAAGGCTTTACTATTAAGACCTTTGAAAATTTGTTAAATAAAGCCTCCAGCCTTCAAGGGGAAGCCCATAAGATGTTGTTCCTAATATACCAATCCACAGTGGAACCTTCTAAACCTAGGAAAGTGCTAGAAGAGACCAAGCTCCTTTTGTATAGAAGAGAAGGAAAAAAAACTCCAAGCCAAGTCCAAGTAAAGCATCTTCCACCTCAAAGGCTATAATAATAGTAATTAGCACCACCCAAGAAGCACCTTGCATGTCCTGTCACTGAAAAAATAAATCAAATTTATTCTTTCAAGAAAGAAGTTGTAAGGAAGATATCTAAGAATTTGAAGAAAAAGTCATGTTTCAATTTGCCAAATCCATAGAAGTTAAAATAAGTTAGCAAGGTCAATGACCCAAATTATTGTCCATTTCATCAAATATTAGGTCATACCATTGAAGATTGTTTCACTTATAAATATTGGCTTGAAAGGAATTACAAGGGAAGGTGCTTATTATTCCAAATTAATACCTTGTGGTCTCTAGGCAGGGGTCTGTTAAGGTGATCACAAGTGAATCTTCCAACTCTTCTTTAAAAGATACTTCCCTTTTAAATGATTGGAATATAACTTTATCCCTCTCTTCTAAAAATTATTTGATGCAAAAGTTTAAAAATTATATGTATGATGATCTAAAAACCTGAAAGATGATCATCTAAGTTGATCCATTCATGTTAGAAGCCATTCTCCTCAACCCTATTTATCACCACTAGATGCTCAAATGTTTGAAGAGACTGATGAGGAAGGAATAACTATTGTATCAAAGTGAGTACTTTTTAATAAGGACAAATAGGCTAGGCCCTATGTCCCTTTATCTTTACATAGTTATTTTAAAATTTTGAATAAGGCATTTCTTATGCTTTTGCTATCTCTAATGATTGTGGTATGAATAAATTAAAAAATAAAGAAAATATAAAAGAACATTCTCATAATGAATGTAATATAATTTATAAGTTAGGTTCATAAAATGATAGTTCTATAGTTGATTTACAGGGAAATCCTGTTAACATAGAAACATATTGATCCAATAAACTTGTTATTCCTAAGGTAAACTGCAATGTCTTAAATCATATTTGGAAGCAACCTACCAGGCTAAGCATTTATGATGTTCCTATTATGTCCAAAGAAATTATGGAGCTTTTAGTTTAAGCATTCCTTGACCTAAAGATGTGCTTGACACAACTAACAGAAACTTCCTTAAATGAGGCTTGTTGTTTTAAAGAAGTCATTAGAGTAACTTTCTTAGATGAATATTTACTTATGGAAACTACCAACCATAATCGTCTCCTCTACATTCCAATCAAAGTAACAAAGTTATAGATTATCTAGAGTTCTTATCAATCCTAGCACCTTAGTCAAAGTCATGAATTTCAAAACATTATCATTTTTAAAGATCAACATATGGAGACAAAGTTCTAACAAAATGTTATTAACGGGGTTTAATGAAATAGGGAAAGGACTTTTGGTTCAATAATTTAATTATTAGAAATATATTGGTTGAAAATTGAAGCAAACATTCATATTATTAATTAAGAGTCATCTTTTAATGATTTTAGGTACGAAATGGATACATGAATATATAATGGTTCCTTCAACACTCTACCAATGTATTAAATACACAATGGATGGAGTGCACTATACCATAAAAGGAAATATACAACCATGTTTTATTCATGAAGTTGAGCTCCATTAAGATGTTGCTTATTATATGCATAAAAGGCAAGTGACTAATTTTGTGATCAAGCATTATTAAGGAATCATAGAAAATAAAATAGAAAATCAAGATAAATGAAAAAGAAGAAAAAAAAGCAAAAGGAGTGAAAATAAGAAGAAAAAGAAAAAGAACCTCCTATAACTCAAATTGATTTGTAATTTAGCAATGATGAAGATCCAAATCAAAATTATGCTTTAATAAAGCATGAAATATCATTAGAATTAGATAGTGATGAAGAGTAGACTCAAGCATCTAAAGATGGACTTGAATTATCTACTGTTGAGAAGTTAAAAAAGTATGTGGACACTTTGACTTTGATTCATTTGTGTCAATATAAAATTGCACAACTAGAAGTCAAAGTGTCCCCTAACCTTTTAGAAGAGGTTGGGAAGTTCCCAAATTTATATTTTGTTCCTAAATCTTTGAGTTCAAAAGTAGATATAAAGCTCAAGGACCCATCTTACACTAAAATAATAGAACTTTTTTTATTGGTATCTTGATTATATTAGAAATACAATTTAAAAGGGTTTAATCCCTATTAACTAGCCCAAAGGTATAGACCAACAAATGGAAATTTTATGGGACACTAAATATTAAAAAAATTAAAATCCAAGGTTGGCATTATGTTCAGTACATTGGACTTCTAAACGATGATGAGTATTGTTTAATGGTAAGCAACCATATGGAGTCTGATCAATGTTTTGAAGTTCATCCAATCCTTTGAAAGAATTCTATCATAAAAACTTAGATAATATAGATGATTACTAATCCAGAATGTACCCTTGGAACTTAGAGAAAAAATAAAATTCACTATTGATAAATTAAAGGAAATCAAATTAAGAACTATGGAATACCCACAACTAACTTTTATTAGTTTGCTATTGGGTTTAGAAGATTCCTATGTGTTCATTAATTTACTTTCTAAATACAAAGATTATTTTTTTTAGAATTATAATAAAAATGCCAACTTTGTCTCTAGACATTGCAATCAAAAAATTAGAGATTAAACTAGATGTAATTCCAATAAAATAAGCCTTGAGACACATGTATTTAGAGATTGAACAATAAGTACTTGTGAAGTAAAGAAATTAATTGAAGTTGATTTCACATGAGTAGAAAAGTATCAATTTTGGTTACCAAGTACTATGTTGTTAATGAAAAGGAATGTCAAAATGTGCAATGTGTAGATTTGAGAGACTTAAATAAGGCTTTCCCCAAATATGAGTTCCCATTATCGATACCAAAACTTATGGTGGATATAGCCTTATCGCATGAAAATTTTTCATTTATGGATGAGCCATCTGGGTATAATAACATCAAATGACCCTCAAAGATGAGAAACATACAACATTCAAAACTTTGATTCAGATATTTTATTATACGATCATGTCATTTATTCTCAAAAATGTTGGGGTTACTTATCAAAGGGCAATGACTAGAAGATTTGATGATTTGATTCATAACCAAGTTGAATGTTACATCGATGATCTAATCATCAAAAGTAAAGAAAAGTCATCTATATGATTATGGTGTTTTAATTTGGAGTCATTTGGATACCACGTAGATCTTAGAGGATACTTATTGAAGTGATCGAGTATGATATTAAGGTATGATATACCATCTTGAAAGATGAAAATATTACCCTACAATGGACCTAATCACCTAATAAAGACTCTAAGGCAGATGGGTCTTCATTTATACTAGAGATCATTCCCCTACTTTACATGGAAAAGTACAATAGGGTTTGTTTTATGCTAGGTTCTTTAGTTCTCTATAAAAGAAAGCTTCCATAATTAATTACATCCTAGGAAATGAGACTTTCCTAAGAAAACTTTTGATTAAAGTAGTCAATCAATATCTCAAAAGATTTCAAGCTTAGACTATCAAAGGATTGTTTTTAGAAAATCAAGTGGGAAAGTTCAAGTTGGATGACTTATTTTCATATTCCAAAGGAGGATAAGTAGGGGGCACTCATAATACTAGGAATCCTAGTGAGCACCCCAATTTACCCTATACTAAGGCTTTATGTATTTGAAAGAGGAAGTTTATTTTATTTGAGTTAAAAGTTTATTAGAATGCTAGGACTTATAATCCATCAACACAAAATTTATGGAGATGCATAAGAGGTGAGGACTTATGTTCATAGCATGAAGAAAACTAATAGCCTCGGATCCTAAATCTAGGATGCTTTAGCACAAGCAAAGAACACGACTTAAGTCTAAGCAGAATGTGGGATGTAATCATTTACCTCCATAAGGGAGGGTAAACCTATCTCAACTCTTCTAAACTTACAACTGCCTGGAGTGGCTGCCAACTAACACCTCCTATGATTCAAAATCATGTAGGCTAGTCTAATGTATGTGCAAGATAGTTAGGCTATTATTTAATTAGGAAGGAAACTAAAATCCTAGACTCATTCCCTAAGAGACTAGATCATGGCTACCATGAAGACATGACCTAGACTAATGCACCTTTTATAATTTTTTTATCATGACACATTCATTTGGAAAAAGGCTTAGGATAATTATGCCTAAATGTGTGATGAAATATAGTTATTGGCTAAATCAGTGGGAGGAGGTGTTCTCTACTATAAGAGATGCCCTCAAAAATCAAGCATTCCCTTATCATGCAAGAGTGGAGACCATTCCTATTCAAGAATAAAATAAGATGATATGCAAGATATTAGAACAGTCAACATTCAGCTAAGGGGTTTCTAAATCTTTTAATTATCTTGATTATAGCCTATGTTTTAAAGTGAGGTTATGAGTTATTTTAATAATTAGTTATGAGTTATTAGTGGGGGTATAAAATTAATTTTACCCTAAAGAGCCCACCGCATCCAGGCCACATATTCAAACATCAAGCTTAAGAAACTTATAAAGAATATGCAATTTCTATTACGTACGATACACAAAACAATCAAATATTTATAGATCTTTTGAAATAATAAGAGGTCGGTGCAACCGGGTACCATCATAGCTAAAGTATTTATGTTTATTCTATAGAAAATATCATTAGGCTAATAGCAGCCTAACATCCAGTCTATGCATGAATAATCCTAACATCGAGTCTAAAATATCACATCACTAAACAAAACTCAACATCACAACATACACCACCCTAACTTAGAGATTGAAGTGGTGACTTAGTATTCTAATGTGTGTGATTAAGCTTAGTGTTATATGTCTTGACTAGGTTATAGAATTATAATTGTCTAAGGTTTAGGATTGTTTAAGTTAAACATGGAGGGTGGTTTCATTTCAAGTGTTTAAAAGGATTAATGGATTTTAATTTGTATTTTCCTTTGTTTCATTTGATATTTACTTAGCATCTAATAATTATAAAGAGAAGAAATAAGTTTGACCCTCTTTCATCCTAACCCTAAGTTATTTTGTCAAGGGCATGTTATTATGATTTTGTTTCTTTTAGTGAATGATTTATTAAATATTTTATTAATCCTAAATTTGGGTTAATCTTAAAGAATCTTATTCAAACATGAGAGTCATCTTAAGATTAATGAAATTGAATTACTATCACATGGATAATGTTATATGATTCCCTTTCATCATCAATGGCCTGCATATGATTTTGAACTTAACATACCTATACATGCATTGTATTTTTGGCACACTTAAATGGTTTTGAATGCATATATTTTTAGTATACAAGAGGGACTCTATTCTCTAGCTAAGTACACATACACATGTATTAA
This sequence comes from Cymbidium sinense, assembly GCA_021442155.1. NCBI lineage: Eukaryota > Viridiplantae > Streptophyta > Magnoliopsida > Asparagales > Orchidaceae > Cymbidium > Cymbidium sinense. The sequence continues at coordinate 54,433,346 of CM038214.1, read as the reverse complement.
AGATTGACACAAGTATGTGCCATTATTTAAATCAGGGAAGTGAGATAATCTAATACCTCCTTAGGGCTAGTTAAAGCCTCATATTCTCGGGATGTCTAGACTATATACTTACAATATTAAATACATATGAATGTATCCACAACCATGAGAATGAAAATCATACAAAATATTATATGTTAACAAATTTATTTATTCATGCAAAGAAAAGCTTTATCCAAATTCTAATGTATGTAAACATGTGAATAAAACTAAGTACGTGCCGGTGTTTAAACCAGGGAAGTGAGCTAATCAAAGACCTTTTTGAGGCTACTTAAAGCCTCGTATTCTTGAGATGTCCAGATTATATACTTACTAACATTCAAACACATGTAAACATACACATGAATCATGAAAAATAAAATAATGCTTGAACATGTTTAAGCTATAAACAAATGTAAATCATAAGAATATTCATAGCTAAAATCAATTTAACTTTTCATCATTAATTTATAATTTTAAAAATAATTTTGGAATTTATTAGTGGTAATAGCCACACATATAATAGGATTAATCCAACATATGCAATTTATACATAATTAAATTCAATTGATTCTTTTATTTTAAAAAGATGAATGCATGATATCAAATAACATACAAATTTATTATGAGTGAAAAGAATAATTAAACATTACCACATAATACATCTAGTCACAATACTTCCTAAGGATAACCAAGTTAAATAAAATTATTTCAGGTTAACTAAAGCTTCTAATGGAATTTGATTTTTATGTTTGAATCATTAAATCCTAAGGAGGAGAAATGATATATGACGTTTTGCCTAATCCCACATTAGTCACTTAATGTGTTTAAGGAAAAGTATTTAAGTTGATTTTATGGATTGATTAAGTTCAAGCCATTAAGTAACCAATTTAATTTTCCCTTCCCTATGCTTATTAATTTAATTAGCCACTTAACCATGAGCCTTAAATAATATGTCAATGAGAAATTGAAATTTACAATCCTCTTTAAGGACCTAATGCATTTAGGTTCAAGCTTAAGTGTTAATTAGATTAAGGAGATATATAATTAAGTATTTATATGGTTTTTCCACAACCATGGGTTAGCCATATGTTTCTTAAGGTTCTTTATATTGTTAAACACATAAGAGGAACCCATGAATTCAATTTAAATTATCTTGAACAATTATCATTTCAATTTGATTTAATTTCATCATTAATTGCCTAATTAATCCTTAATTAATTACCCTCCTATGAAAATTTAATTAGGCAAATGACCAACGAAAAGGCCTTAATCATTTTTCCTCATCATTTCCATTGTTAATAGTGCTTAACCATCATTAATAAATTAATCTTAACTATTTGGCAATTTTTATAGTTATGAAATTGATTAAGGAGAGTAATTAGGATTAATAATCTAAATTTTCCTAATTACCTAGCCAAAAAATCCCAAGAAAATTATGAGAGGCAGAGGACATCCTAAGAAATCAACACATTCAATTTCAGATAAATTGGCCAAGTAATTAAGACTTAATTAAGGTAATTAAGAAAAATAACAAACTCTAATTAAGAATTATTCATTAATCAAACCTTATGGATTTTATATTTATTAAATTTTCCTATGTTTTCCCATTCCAAAATGGATTTACTCATATTTTTAGGATTTTTCTTCAATTAGTTATGAATTTTTCAAGTTCTAGCTAATTAATGACATTTTTAACACCTAATTAACCTCATAACTTGTTGGCGCCACATAGAAGCTGACACAGTAGCACTTTCCATGTGGCAGCAATGGATTAGTTATTTAAATTGTCCCTCATGGTGGCTGAGTCAACGGCAATGGACTCAGTTTCATCCTTGATGTCTGATCTCGGATCGAATGGTGGAGATTATTTAAATTGTCCCTCATGGTTCCTATTGGATTAAATCAAGATTTATAGTAGATTAAATCATCGCCGTCCATTCTAATCATGCAGAATAGATGGTGGATGATCATTCATCCCCTGAGTATCAAAAGATGGATACCGTCCACCTTCTATTGCTTGATTTGAGTTTGCCAGAGCTTGGGGACATCCAGTTCAACTGCAAAATGTGTGGGGAAGAGATTTAAGGAGATCTTGTGATTGAAATTGCATAAAATCACATTTTGCTTCATAAAACACCAACACCTAAAGGACTTTCTACTATTTTTCATAAATTTATTTTGCCGAAGCTCAAGACTAGCAATCTAATGACTGAGGTAGCTTCATATTGAAGAGACAAAGCCCTACTGTGAAGCTCTTGAGTTGCCTCCCTGTCAATAGCTCTGTGGACCAAACACTGCCATAACGGTTGCTAAAGTTGGTCTAGAAGTGGTCTTCAGTGCTCGTATCGATTGGGAATCAATTCATTTTGAGTCATTGAAGCTTGGAGAAGGTGTGGGAGGAGTTAATTGAAGTTTGGTGAGGTTTGAGCGAGGTTAGACAGACAGACGGCTTAAGTTCAAATAGAGTTTGGTGTCACCAGTGATGGGGTGCACTAGGGGATTGAGGAAGGCTCTAAGACTGCTCAAAATTACCTATGGATGCTCTGTGTGAAGTTTGAATGGATGGGGAAGAGTATACTCTCCTCCCCAAGTAAACTAAGGGCTGAGATTGGCTCAGCCTTTCGCAGTCATCCAGCCGAGGAAGGTGGCTAGAGATGGAAGAGGATTGCTGAGGTGGAGGGTCTTGAGAAGCTGAGGTAGCTGCAAAGGCTGTCATGGAGTGTACCTCTTCCCCCAAGTGAACTAATGGTGGGATAAGGGTAAGCTCACCCTCTCATGACCTAAGGCTAAACCCAATAGCCTTGGGTTAGATCGGGTCAGTGGTCCTAGTATCCAAAATGAGCTAAGGGTGGCTGACTTGGGTTGGTGAATAGGTGAGGCCATCCAAATGGGGATTTTCTCTCATTTGGATGGATCAATTCATAGGTTTTAACCCAAAATTGGTTCACCATGGGTTGGGCCCATTTGGGCTGACCCATGGTGACCCAAAGATGGGTCATGCCAAGTATGGTTGGGTTTGGGCTTGGTTTGAATGAGTTTGGCTCAATTTGGAACATATAGGTCAAATGAGTTTCAATTGGGCTAGGTTGACCAATTCATCAAATTTGGTCAAACCAAGGGTTTGAATGTGTTCAAATGATGATTTTGAATGTATTGGTGCCATTGGTTTGGTTTAATTTAAAGTGGATTGGATTTGATTCATATGGGTTCATATAGGTCAAATGGGTTAAGTTGACCAGTTTGGTCAAATTTTCCAAATTGGCTTATGTGGAGGGTTGATTTAGGTTCATTTGATCATTTTAGAATGATTGTGGATGTTGGTTTGAGTTCATTTGGATTTGGGAATGATTTGGTTCAATTGAATTCTTTAGGTCAATTTTGGTTAAATGGGTAAATTGGGTTGGTTTGACTAAATTTATTGCAATTGGATATTGGATCATGTTCAATAATCAATTTGTGATTGATTAGAGGTTTTGGTTTCAATCAATTTGGTTTGGAATGAGATTTGATCCAATTTGGCCCTTTAGGTCAAATTGGCTCAACTTGAGTCAAGAGCCCAAGTTAGCTTGGTTTGGCTTAATTGATGGTTGAGTCATGTTCAATATTGAAATTATGATTGATAGAAATCATTGGTTTTAATTGATTTGGATTGGAATGTGGTTTAGTTCATTTTGGTCCATGGGTTAATTAGGTCAAGTTGGGTCAGGTTATCAAATTGGCTTGGTTTGACCCAATTGATGTCAAGTGGACAATCAAGGATGATCAACAATCTTTATAGAAGATATTGAATGGGCTGATTCAATCCAATTTGGGTTGGATTGAAGTTTAAGTCTATTTGATCATTTAGAACATTTTGGGTCAAGTGGACCAAACAGGTTAATTGAGTTAGATTGGATTGAATTGGGTGTTGAGAAGAGTTCAATGATGAATTTAGAGTTTATTAATGCCTTTGATTATAATTGATTTGAATTTAATTAGTTTTTAGCTCTTTTGGACCCTTTAGCTCAAATGGGCTAACTTAGGTTGATTAGATACATTTGATTGTGAGGTTTGGAAGGATTTGAAATAGAGTTTTGAAAGGCTGGAATACTTTTGTTAAAATTAATTGAATATGGTTTCAATTGAATAGGATTGAGTCATAAGATCATGGGATGATTGTAGAATTGATTTGAGCTAATGTTTAAGTTAATTTGGCTTGGATCTTGGATAAGAAATAAATTGAATTTGGGATTGGTCATGTTGGTTTGAGGTTGGTTTTGGATAAGTGGATAAGCATAGGTTATGGTTTAGGCCACGAGATAGGTAGAACCTATTTATCCTAAGGCACATCCTAAGCAAGGGTATACCTTCCTAAGTCCTTAAACTAAAGTTTAGTGTTCCCTTAATCACTAGAAGTGTCCTATGATTAAGGAAATCCTAGTGCTTATAAGATTCCTAAGTCTATGATGGGAAGGATGAGTCCTCACTCTAAAAGGTAGGTCAACAATGATATGCTTTCAAATAATTATACCATTATAACCTAAAAAAGTAATCCTTTGAAGTGTGCCTTTGGAGTAACTTTAAGAAAATTTTAAAGGTTTGTAGTGAGGCACTATGGAATAAAAATCAATCTTAAAAAAATTAAAGATATAATAGAATTGTAGTCACCTAAAAGTCTCACGCAGTTAAGGAGATTTAGATTCCAACCATTTGTGACATTAATAAAGAAGATTTTAAATTTATTTGAATTAAAAAAAGTCAAACTATACATGAGAGTTTAAAATATTTTTAAATGAATCCTCTTGTGTTGGATGACCAAATCCCAGGAAAGCAATTAATTTTATATAATGTAGCTTTAAATGAATCTCTTGGAGCTTTATTATCGCAAGTTAATTAGGAAGGCAAAGAAAATGGCCTCTATAATTTAAGCCACATACTTACTCTAATGGAAATAAATTATTCACTCATTGAAAAGCATTATTTAGCTATGGTTCTCCTTCAAATGATAATCTTCTAGATGGATAGATCATGAATTTAAATGAAGAAAATTATGCTACTTGGTAATTATACTTTGATGATGCAACATTCTCTAAAATAGATAAAAAATTTAATTCTTCTATCCGAGGAAAGGCATAGATTGGATTAATCTTTCTAACTCCAGATAAAAGAATGATTTGATATTCCTACCATTTATCTAAGCCCTATGCAAATAATGAAATAGAATATGAAGCTCTCATAACTAGTTTGGAATTAACCATACTTATGGATATTGAGGAGATTAAATTCTTTGGAGATTCTCAACTAGTTATTAACCAAGTGAGTAGATTTTATAAAGTAATGCATCCAATACTCTTTGATTATTTTCAATATACCATGAAGTTACTTGAACAAGTTCCTTTTGTGACTTTGTATAGAATATCATGCAAAGACAATTTTATAGATGATGCTTTAACAAAACTTGCAAAAGAAATAATGTACCTAGAAAAAGAATCAATATCTATAGAAGTTTAGAAATAGTAAATTATATCTCACATTTACTTAAATTATACAAACAAACAAATGTAAAGGATAGCCAGTCTCACTAAAGATCAAGAAAAATTTGACTAGAGATGCCCATTCATTGACTACTTAAGTAAAGAAAGGCTACCACAAGACAAATCTCTAGTGAATCAAATGTGGTTGTATTATTTAGATAAATAAGAAACCCATAATATTGTGACTAAAGTATATTTTAGATTATGTGGTGCTCACATATTCAAGCCCAAAATAAAATTTAAAATTAAAAGACTTAAGTATTTTTGGCCTTCAATGCTTCATAACCATATGGAAATTGTGCATCGTTGCCATCAATGCCAAATACATGGTGTAGTTTTAGATTAGTTGCCTAATATATTGCATCCATTGATTGCCTCTTTTCCTTTTAAGAATTGGCGTATTAAAATCATAAAGCCTATTGATCCTCTTTCATCAAAAGGGCTTCATTTTATATTAGCTACAACTGACTAATTTTTAAAATGGGTTGAGGTGATTCCATTTAAAAACATTAAAGCATACCATGTACTTAAACTCTTCCAAGAAAATATTATATATCGATTTGGAATTCCTTATCGAATTATATCTTATAATGGCCCAGCATTTAAGTCTACTAAGATAAATCATTTTGTGGCCCAGCATAACATTGATTGGAGATATTTGACCATCTATTACCCTAAGGCAAATGAATTGGACAAAACTTTTAAATAAACACTTGTATGAATTTTGAAGAATGTTCTTGATGAGAATAAACATCAATGACATAAAAGTTGGTTGAAGCCTTATGGACCTAATGGATAATATATAGGGCACCAACTCAATCTGCACCTTATGCTTTGGTTTATGTAACTAAAGCAATTCTTCCATTAGAAGGGAAACTTCTTTCTTTAAGGTTCGCAATCAACAACTATATTACAATAGATCAAAATGATAAACTTCAATTTGAAGAACTTGAAATTCTTGAAGGAAAGTGCCTGAGAGCTCAATAAGATCTTGAACTTTACCATTCATGTATAGTTCAAAGTCATGATAAATTAGTTCATCCTAGAACTTTCTAATTAAGAGACTTAGTCTTTGTTCTTCGAAGGCCAATTTTATATTATCATAAGATAGGCAACAAATTTGAGCCAACATGGGAAGGGCCATCCATTGTGGAGAAAGTCTACAAAGGAGGTTCTAATTAGTTGATAACTTGTAATGATGAACATCTAATGCTACCTATTAATGGATGTTACTTAGAAGAAGTATTATGTATAAATTATATCCCAATTTCAAAAAGGATCAATAAAGTTATGTTTCACTAAAATTTTATTTATGTAATTTATTTGGGGTCTAGAGATCGATCTTTTGTGAAATAAATGAAATTAACTAAATTTAATTGTTCAAAATCATTTGAAAATAATAATCAAATGTAATCCAACCAATCATTTAATGTGATCAAATTAGTCATTTCACCCAAATAAACCCAAGCTTAACCTATTAAGCCTAATTTGTGTCAAATGGGTCAAAATTGAAATTAACTTTAAACTAATTTAACTCAATCATATAGATTGATTGCAAATCGATCCTTGATCATTTTTCAATTGAAATCATGCTAAATTTTCTCTTGGATCATCAAAGATTGGTCAGATTTGATGGCCGATCCTTGGATCTCTAGCGAAAGGAGGGGAAGATAATCCCCACCATTGGTTTCTTCTATTTGGAGATAATCCACACCAAACAATCTGATTTAATCCCTTAAGGAAATCATGGGAGAAATCTTTGAGATCAATCTCCCGTGCACCGCTGCTTTTCACTTAGGATCCACATGTCCCAACGGAGACACACTGGCACCACATCAACACTACTATTTAAAATGAGAATTTCTCATTTTCTAAATTATATAAATATTACAAAAAGCTAGAAACTCCAAAAAATAATATAAAATAAAAAATGCAAATGAGTGCTCTATGGATTCATCTTAGTGAGTACATCTAATAAACACAAAATCCCCAATTAAGTTTGGGTAAGTTTGATTAATTTAACTTTAAATAAAATTAATCAAACTCAAATTACTCATAAACTATTAATTCAATTAAAATGAAACTTTAGGGAACTTAAATTAAAGTTAAAATACACCTTTAGAAAAAATTTCATTAATTAACTCAAAGTAAATCCAAAGATATTAAATTTAAAACTCAAAATAATAATTTTAATAAAATAAATTAATATTAAATGAAATAAATCATAAAAAATGATCAAATCACTTTAAATTATCATAATAAACTTTAATGAATTTAAACACACCAATGAAACCCCCTCAAACTTAGTAAATCATAGAATGGCCTAATTTGGTAATTAATTGAATTAATTAATCCAATTAATTAAGCTAAAATTTGGAAAATCATAGTAAATCAACCAAAACTCCAAAAATTTAAATGAACCCTTTATGGATGCATTTTCTAGAGAGGAATATAAATAAAATAAAACCCTTACATAATTTTTTCTAAATAAAGCTTAATTTAGGTTTTAATAAAATAATTAAAACCTTAATTACACCTTAATCATACATTTGTTTAAAATGAAACTTTAGGAAAGTAAGATTGGTAAGGACCACCTATTGCAATAAATATTTTAAACCAATTGACATCTAGATTTGGAAATATTGAATTTCCAAGTCTCTAAGTCAATATAGATTAAATAATAAATTAAAAAAATCATAAAATCACAAAATTCATAAAAGTAACTTAAAACATCTTCATTAACATCAGAACACTTAAAGCTAATTTTTCAACATTCTAATATCAAAGAATTTCGTTAATTATAAACTTTGGGTTTAATGAAAATCATTAAAAATGCAAAACCTAATTAAACCTTAACGTAAATAATTCATAAAATTCATGATCAAGCAATTAAAGAAATCTTAATCCATACTCAAATTGAGATTGGATTAAAACACTAACCAAAATTTGTTAGGTTAACATAATTAAATCAAAATGATCACAAATTTAAAGAACATAAACATTAATGAAACAAATAATCAAACCAATTGAAATCAAATTGAAAATAAATTAAACCAATACAATTTAGTCAAATCATATAAATGAAAAGAAAAAAATATTGGAAACAAAATCAAAATATTAATCCAAATTAAACTCAGACCCAAATCATTTAAATGAATCAAAAAGAAGTTAATTATGATACTTAATGATCTCAATTAGGCCTTTAGGATGAACCTTCATCTTATGGTGAGGGTTTCATTCTATTAGGATTTAGGATGTTGAATAGAATGGGTTCCACCTAAAGTGGAATCAATTCTACTCTTCATTCTTAAAAACTTAGAATTCATAAATATGAATTTAAAAAAATAAAAAAAATCATAACTCATCAAATCATTTGAATTGAAACTATCCAAAGGTAAATGAAACAAACTTCAAAACCTAAACTAAAACTTGAAACTAAAGAGGCCTAGCAAAGTCTTGCCACATAAGCCCATTTTTTCACACACTAGATTATTAGGTCGTGGAGACTTAGGTTAGGTTGATCTGTGATACCCTGTGTTATGATGTGATGTATGTCTTTGTGATGTACTATTTTATACTGCATGTCTAGGATTATTTTCCAATTAGACTGGACGATAAGATGTTCTTTTTAGAACTAATACTGTCTTCTGTAGGGGTTATGCTAAAAGGGGCAGCTGTAAAATAAATTATAAATTTGTTGTTTTCTTATATATGTTGAATAGTCCCTTAGCATAGCCCTACAAGATAGGTGGGATTGGCAAGAATCTAATGCTAAGCCTATATATTTATAAAATATAACTGTTGTGTGCTATTTCCATTTTCCTGACATCTATTTTACAGGGCTTAGGATTTATTTTTGAATTTGAAATATAAATTTAAGTTTAGAATTAGGCTAGGATCTATGGGGCCTAGGATTCCTACCAACAGATTGACAAATTTCCCTTGTGAAGCCTAATGGATATTCTAAAAAAGAAGATGATCCTGGGAAGAAGACCCCTGGATCTAAACTTGTAGTTATAGGCCAGGTTGTATAAAGGTAGAGCTCACCTGCCATTTTCTCTTTCCTCTAGAGTGTATAGTGGTAGTCAGCTGTATTAGCCTATTTTATAATTTGAAATTAGCTTGTTTTATTTTTGGTGTGTAATAGAATTAATTTGCTTTTCTAGGTTTCTTTTTGTGTTATATTTTCTATGATGAATGCCTGGATAATTAGGCTCTCAGGAAAACTAAAATTTCTACCCAATCTAAATCTAAATAACTTAAATAATAAAAATAAAGAAACTTAAACCTTCATATAAATTAAAGTCCTAGGAATAACTTTAAATCAACTAGAAATAATTAGCTTTTATGAATCATACTATCATATTATTCTAACTTCGTGAATTAGGCACATCACCCATGCTCACTTCTAAGGGGCATTTGACTTGTGAGGATGACCACCTTCTTAGGGAAGTCTATCTTCTCTGATTAATTTGGTCCATGATCACTTGTAATTGCATATCATTTTAGCATAAAATGCATATCCCAAGACCTTATATGAATCATAAGTCAAAAAGTCAAAACATCTAAAAGCTAAAAAATGTGCATTAGTTAGGTGCATTTCATACCTTACATGATTCTAGTGAATAGGGAGTGAGTCTAAGTTATTAAATTCTTTTCCTGAATTACAATAGTGCAACCATCTTGCATACATGAGACTTAGCCTCAAGAATTTAAAATAAACTTAGGTGGTGTTAGTTGGCAGCCCTTCTAGGTGAGTTTTAAGTCCATAAGAGTCAAGGATATGTTTATTCACTCAAATGAGAGGAATGATTAATAATCCCCAAAACTGAAACTAGGTCAAGAAACTGACTTATATTAGAAGCACTTATAGACTTAGGTTTTAAAGCATCTGACTTAAATAAGTCTTCAACCTTAGGCATTTCTATAGTTTTATTTGTAGAATATTTTAGAAAATATCAAAATATAAATTAAATTCCAAAATTTAAAGCTCAATGATAGGATTGTTGAAATGCTTACTAGGCATTCCAAAATTAATAAGAATTTCCTACTTAATTTCAATTGGTTCCCAAAAGAACACTTTCTACTTTGGATCATTCCTGATTGAAATTCCAAAATATCTATTCTTTGAAAACCAACATAGAAATCTATAGAAATAATAGCTTATTTCTTTAATCAAGAGTATTCTTTGAAAGACATCCTTCATTGTTAAGATGTAGCTAACTCTAAGGGCTTGCCCTTATAGGGCACCATGATCCCAATTTTAAATAAACCTTGCTCTTCTTCTCATGTAGTTCAAAGAAAAACACTTTGGTACATAAAGACCCATTGACTTTAGGAGACTTATGTTAAATGATCAAATCCATTATAAGATAACATGCTTATCTTCTAAGACAATATATTCACTCCATAATGCTGCATTTGATCATCCAAATAAGATTAAAATCTATGTGTTGTCATAAATTTTTCTCACAGTTGTAATTGGAAGTTAATATTAACTATGTTGAGAACTAAGAGATTTTAATAGGAATTTTGTAATATTGTTAAAAATTTGATAGAAAAATTTATTATTTTGTTACTATAAATAGTAAGTATCATGCCTTTTTCAAATCTTATAGGGGTTTTAAGCAAGGCGATCCACTCTACCCAAATTTATTTATTTTGGTAGTAAAATATTTCTTTGGATTAATAAACAAGTTGTAAGCTAGGAATAAGTTTTCTCATTTATGTATTAGAAGCAACCTCTATATCTCCTATTTTGCTTTCATGAATGATTTTTTTTATATTTTGTAATGCTAGCAAACAAGCCATTAATCATGCAATGAAGACAATCAAGCATTATAAATTTGTGTTTAGCATGAGTCTTAATAAAACTATGTGTTAGTTTTTAGACTAGAAGGCATGCGAAGATGAAATAATCACATGGATAAAACAAATAACAAGATTTTCCAAAGCAAGGCCACCAATAAAATTTTTGGGAGTGAACTTAAATAAGGTAAGGACTAACTCAATATTATTTGATGATATTTTACTAAAGGTGAATTAACATATTAAATCTTAGAAAATTGGAATCTTATATTTTGGTGGGAGATTAGTCTTAGTTCAAAGTGTGATGAATTCAATCCTTCTTTACTCAATACAAGTCTTTAAGAAGCCATTAAGGGTTCAAAAAAGATTTAAAGGTATGTTTAATCAATTTATTTGGACTCTGAATGGACACTCTATTCATTGGGCAAATTGGAAGAAGTTTTACAAACCAAAAAATAGAAGGTGCCATGAGATTTTGATCACTACGAGACTATTTACATCAAAAGAAATGAAATAGAATAAAACATACAATTTTTATTATGTTTATAGCACCATGACGCTATGTTCATAGCACTGAGGTGCTACCCTGATCTTCTAGAAGAAACAACTACCTGGTATAGCTATCAAATTATGATATATCATCATGGCATCACAATCTTGGCACCTAGGCACTGCCTAATTGCCCAATCCAGCTATCAAATTATGGTGAAGTACTGTGGCATGGCAATCTTGGAATTGAGGTGCTGCATCAACTATTGAGAGGGAATAGCTAACTCCTATAAATAGGAGTGAGTAGTTCACTCCAAAGATCTTCTTCTTCACTTGACTCCACTATTTCTAAACTAGCGCTCTCACTTCACTCCAAGCTTTCACACTTTAGGTAAAAGAATTTATGTTCTTGCTTACTAATTTAATAAAAAAATCCCACCAATGATCTTTGATCTGGTGTGGAAAACTTGGAAACTTGAAGACCTCTATAATTAAATTTTATTCTAGCATGAGATGAAAACCCCCTCCCCTCCATTGATCTTAGATCTAGAATAAGAGAAAAGAGTGCTCCATGCTATATTATTTTAAAATCTAGTACAACTAAGCTAAAATGATGCCAAAATTTCTAAACAAATTTAAAAGATTGACACTCTAAATTCAAAATTTGGCCTATAGCACCAAGGCACTGGATATCGACACCGCGCTCTCGGGTATTCATATTATGAGAGCTACACCGCAGCACCTAAAAATTAGTGCCACATCACTTTAATAAAATTTCATAGAGCCACAATGCCATTGTGTCATGTCCTAATACAACTAAAATAATATCGTAGCACCATGGTGCCATAGAATCAGTGCTGCGAAATCATGCCCATGTGCCACTTGGAATATGACTTAGAACATTTTGACAAAATAAAATAAAATTTCACAACACTGTGGTGTTGTTGGGATAATACTGCAACACTATGTCATCTTCTGTATGTGAAAAAGAAGTTAAAAAATATTTTATTATGGATAAAATAATGTCCCATAATACAATGATGTTGTAGAACAGCATTCTACCTCCATCGTCAAGGCATTGAGAGTTGTCCATCATGTAGGAAATCCCTTATTTTGGCATTCTGAAGGGATGTAAGTCCAACCTTCTATTTATTCACAATGTGAACATCTGCCCCTTCACTATGCGAACACCTTATAATATGTTCAGCATGTGAACACTCTTATACCACTTATACTAAAATTCTAAGTCTACTACAGATACCTGAAACAAGGCAACCCATGGCTACTAATCAAATTCTCTGGACATTATGAGTAAATCCCTCTGATGTTGGTATGTTGTAATAATGTAATCTTGGGATGATGGAACCATGGGATATTGATGATGATTACACTCATATTTCCTTTTAGATAATCATTTATGCCACACACACACCTCCAAGACCCCAAATGCATATCTGATAAATAAGTTTATTACTAACTTTAATCGAGAGTTTTCTCCTGCTGCGGTAAGAGGGATAATTAAGTATGGAGGCTTGCATCCATAGGAAATAGAAACTAGATGAAAACAAACCCTAATGTGATGTTATGGGAAATCTGGTTGATATATATTAATCAACCTCTTGAAAAACATACACCTACCCATCCCATAGAGATGGCAGAGCACATCTTTGAAGGTGTTTTTTTGAAGTGATCAAATTTCTGGTGACTCCTCTGGGGAATTCTTCTCCCTCCATCTCTAGTTGGAAAATTAGAAATATAAATGGTGTCCTAAGAATATCACATATTGTATTCAATAGATTTCTCAATTCTAGTAGAATTTTACTTTAAATTTACACTCAGGTTTGAAATAATCCATGGCAAACTCAAGCAATATGATGACTGTTTGACTACGAGAGGGATCTACTGTAAAATTCCCCCAAGCTATAATTAACACTGGTTTCATAGGAGCCATTATCCAGTTTGGAATAATCTCTGAGGTTGTCCAGTATTTACTAGCTAGACCAATGAATGGATTCATTCCCAAAGTGTACAACAAAAGAAATAAGTCAACCTTGAATGACACAACCTTAGAAAGAAAATCTATCTCTGATAGGTTATCATAGATAACCTTGTATGCTAAAAATAAAATGAGTGCCAAGCTCAAATTGAAATCTATCATAGTCAAGCAACTTAGCATCGCGTCTGAGGAATAGAGTCCAACATAAACTTCTATGATAGCTTCTAGTAGCAAAAATGATAACAAGAAATCTTCTTCAAGTACTAAAATGTCCAGAAGAGCTTGAAGAAAATACAATGGCTCTCATAGAGCTACCAAACTACCCATTCATATTGAGTAGCAATCTGACCCACAAGTAGAGGCTAACATACCTATAGATAATATATTCAACTTATTAAAATTGATAAAAAAAAAACAACCTCGAAGTAGTTATAAAAAATATTTCTGAAACAAACTTATAAGTTCTTTATCTCAGAATCAGTCATGATAAAAGAAAACTATTTATTCTTGAATCTACAAGATCTTGAAGACTATTAAGAATAGAGGTCATCAAAAAAGGATCAAGAAATTGGTGAGCTAAGTCACTACACCAGGAAAATCCAACTTCAAAAGAATTGGGAATAATAAGAAGTATCACCTTGCCCATATTGAGTAAAAATCAAGACCAAAAAATTTGATGATCGGTGAGAATTGATAATAAGCCAACCAATCAAAAACAAATAGATGGCTAGTTGTCAGAATATCTCGATAATAATATCAAATAAAGTCACATCACTTAGACCTTTCTAACCTAATCGGTGACCACCATGGTGTGAGATATGGGACTCATTCTCAAAGATCAATCACAGGTAGGTTCAGGACTTATATAGAGAGTCAAAGAATCAAAAGATGTCAAAGAGGACGGAGCTCATCATAAATCAGCTCCCCAGATAATGAAGAAGCTGACTCTCCTTTCATCGGCTAGAAGCGTTAGCCTGAAAGAACTAACTGATGGACATGACATGGATGATCAACTTTTTTAAGAAGATGAAGATCTCTCAACCAATAAAGAACAACAAAGTTTAGATCTCAAAGATAATGAAGAGGTTGATCACATGGTTGATACTTACCTAAGAAATAAAGGTGTAGTGTCTAAACATCAAAGTGAGTAAGATCAACAAAGAAACCCAAGTCACCGAGAGCCTAGAGGCTTGGCTTAAGTAGAAGTGGAAGTGACTAAAGAACTCAAGGATATTGTAGCAAGGCTACAACAACATGTGGGTTCCCAAGTCTAAAGGAGAGACCAAGAAATTGGTCAGCTCAATAACCACCATAATGAAATGAGAGGGCTAATGAAGGGCTTATTTTGTTAGCTTAACCTGCTAGCAATAGAAACATAGTGGATACCTCAAAGAATCCACTAGAGATAAATAATATAATGGAGAATGATGGTGTACAAAATGCTCCACCCAATTTATTAGCAGCTGCAACATAAAGACAAGAACTTCTAAGGGAAGCCATACTGAACCATCATCAGGAAGGTGATGTTATCACCAAGTCCCAAGTGGAAGATCTTATTAGCAAATTTTTAAAGCAGTGGTAGCCTCAAAAATCACTGAGCAACTGGTAGGAAAAGGATGACCATATACAGTTGAGTATGATCAAGTACAATATCCTAAGGGATATGTTGAGCTAAAGTTCAACACTTTCTCACGCACAGAAAATTTGCAATAACATTTGTCTCAGTTTAAAGCATCATGCAAAAATATTGGCAGAAATGATGCATTGTTGCTACATCAATTCATCAGTAATTTTACTTTTATGGCCTTCAAATGGTATGTTGAGTTACTTAATGACTTAGTAAAAATATTCACTAAGCTAGAAGCACTCTTCATCAAGAGATTTGCAGGCACAATAAAGAAAGTAACAATCATAAATCTTACCTTGGAGAAAAGGATAAAGGATGAGAGTGTCACTAAATATATCACTAGATGGAAGAACCAAAGTATGAGATATAATCAACAGCTCACATAAGAACATGTAGTGGAACTCCTTTTGGGAAATATTGATGATCAAATGGCCCCATACCTTGCAATGAAAACAATCAAAATATTTTATGAATTATTAGATTGTGTAGCTAAGTTTGAAGATTGTCAAAAAAAGGGCTTAATTTGGGCTATAATAATAGATCTACAGGAAGAGGAAAGCAACCCAAGCGACAAGATTCCAAAAAAAATGTTGTGTATAAAAAATTCACATTTATAGTGGACAAAAAGGGAAATGGAGGAACATAAACTTCCCAACCGGTCATAAAGCTGATAGAGGAGAAGAAAAGAGTACCAACCGTCTAAGAAAAGATGGCTAAGTAGTACTTATTTAAGAGAGAATGTACTACTATTATTTCAAACATGCCCTAAAGTTGGGATTACAAATTTGAGAGCCATGTTGACCAGATCAAGTAGAAAAACTCGATAATCCCAATTATTATCCCTTTCATTGGCTTATAAGTCACCCGATTGAAGTTTGTTTTATTTTTAAAGATTGGGTTAAGAAAATTTATCACAATTGGGAACTTATCTTATTAGACAACATCTTAGTGAATCCTAAAAAGGGAAAGGTGAGCATTATTTTGGTAGAGCCAAATGAGAATGCCGAGTCATGCAAGGCTCATAGCACAAAGAAAGACAAATAAAGAACTACATAAGTACAAGCAGAAGAAGAAAGTGGCTCTGAAACTTTCATCTCAAAGAAGATTAAAAGAATGATCAATATTTTTTTAGCTATAGAGGGCAGTCAATGGAGGAATGCCCTAGAACCAAAAATTTATCCTAAGATACATCCCCTAATAAAGAGGAAAGGTTTATACAAAATAAAAGAGTATATAAAAAATAATAATCCTTTTACATCAAGGCCTCATAAGTCAAGAAAATATAAGAGAACTCAGAAAAAAAATTAAATACACAAAAGTGATAGATTCCTAGAAAAGCATGAACAACCATCTTGAAGATTAGCTAGGTTAAAGGAATATATGCACCATTTATAGCTTGATATAGAAGATCCTAAAGAATAAGTTGTAAGAGAAACTTGTCGAATGATAAATATGGTTACAACTTCAACTGATTTCAAAGAAGAGCTATGTTTTCTAAAAGAAAAGCCTATCAGACAAAAAAATAACCTAGACTCTAAGAAGTTTCGATCAGAAATCAAACAATAATTCTGGGAGTCATGAAACCTATAGAAACCCCAAAGATTTATAGAGCTCAAAAACTTCTTCTATTAAGAAAAGCCAAGTAGAAGAAGTAATATAGGTGCAACTAAGGAGTGGAAAAAAGATTCCTCCACCTTGACAATAGTAAGCCAGTGAACAAGGTAATAAAATTCAAATTAATGAAGATGCCTTACCTCCACCACTGGCTAAACCCCAAAAGTCTACCAAAATAAGAATTTACTATAATGTTCCAGAACACATGCACAAGCTTCCTACTCTATTAGGTATTTATGATACTCTCATGATATTCTAGGTTATATAAGAGACCTTAATAAAAGCCTTATTAAGCCTAGAGCAACATGAAGCATTCTTCGATAAAGAGAGGATGAAAGAAGATCTTATTTTCCAAAAGCTAGCAACTATCACTTTCAATAATAAAGACTTACAACTCAATTCGACTGAACATAGTCGACCTCTCTATGTTATGACTGAAATTAATTCTTCAAGCATAAAGAGAGTGTTGATTGACCAAGGTGGTTTAGTCAAATTCCTGAGATCCAAGATACTTAAGGCATTAGGTTTAGATGCTTGATACCTTGACAAAAGCATAATATTTTTACAAAGTTTCAATGAATAAAGGCAGTAAACCTTATTGTCTAGTGTCCTACCTATACACTTCAAGAAATTATATACATAAGCTAAATTTCATGAAATTGAGGCCAAAGTTGCATATAAGGCACTCCTTGGTAAGCCATGGATTCATGAGTATGGTATAGTACCCCCACCTCTTCATCAATGCATAAAATATATACAAAAATAAATCAAGATCTATGGTGAAGAGCATCGAATTTATAGAGACATGTATACATTCTTGATACATGAAATCAAGATCTATGATGATGCCAAGTACTATATCCCTAAGAAGATTAAAAAGGTTAACACTCAAAAGAAAGAAACTCCACCTATCAAACTAATGTTAAAGAGTGGTGATTCAAAAAGAAATTACTAATAAATCAAAATAACCCAAAATAATTCTCCACCTTTGTAGTGATACCAAAGAGGATAAGGAAGAATTGGTACATAAGAGGGTCTCAAATAGTCAATAGAAAGAAGAGGCTAATATCAGTAGTATGACCAAATCAAAACATGCATATCTTAGACACTGACACGATAGTGCTTTCCATGTGGCATCATGGTGTTGGTTACTTAAATTGTCCGATGTCGTAGCTGACTTAATGAAGGTGGACACAATTTTTTCATGGTCATCCAGTATTGAATCAGACAGTTGAGATTAATCCCTAGATTTCAAAGGGATTAAATCAGGATTTCTAACATGATTAATCATGGTCATCCATTCTAATCACTTAGAATAGTTTATGATTTGTCATTTCATTAGAGTAAAAAGATGGATATCATATACCTTATGTCACTTGATCTAAGCTCATCAAAGCTTGTTCGATGGTATAATTGACACCAAAATAATCAGTGAATGAATCTAAAGGGATCTTATAGTGGAAATCACACAAAAACACAATTTACTTTAAAAAAAACCAACACTTATGTGGGAACTATAGTTGCTAGATTTTTACCTCGCTGGAGCTATAAACTAGTGGTCCTTCGATAGTGGTAGCTTCGTCTTGAAGAGAAGAGGCCCTATTGAGAAGATCCTGAGCTGCCTTCCTAAGAGGAGCCAAAGGTGGCTGCCATTGGGTAAGGGGGTGGAGAACCCACCCAAATGGGGATTTTGTTCCATTTAGGTGGATTGGTTCAATGAGTTTGACCCAAACTAGGTTCAACATGGGTTGGGCCCACTTAGGCAGGCCCATGGATTAGTCATGCCAAGTTTGGTTGGGTTTGGGGTTATTTTAGTTAGGTTTGGCTCAATTTGACCCATATGGATCAAATGTGTTCAATTGGGTTAGGTTGACCAATTTGACCAAATTGGATCAAACAAATAGTTTGGGTGAGTTCAAATGGTCATTTGGAATACATTGGTGCAATTGGTTGGACTCAATTTGGAGTGGATTTAGGTTTGGTTCATATGGGTTCATTTAGGCCAAATGTGTCAAGTTGATCAATTTCATCAAATTGATTAAATTAGGATGACTATGTTTCATTGATCATTTGAGAGTGATTGTAGCTGTTGCTTTGAATTGATTTGGATTAGAATGAGTTTTGATTTAATTTAATCTTCTAGGATAATTTGGGCTAAATAGGTCAATTGAGTTTGCATAGTAAAATTGGCTTCAATTGATGATTTTAGGGTGTTCAATAATCAATTTATGATTGATTAGAGGTATTGGTTGCAATCATTTTGGATTGAAATAAGATTTGGTCCAATTTGGCCATTTAGGTTAATTGGGTCAACTTGGGTTAACTGGTCAAATTGGCTTGATTTAACCTAACTGATTGCAATTAGGTAATTAAAGATGATCAATAATCAATATAGAAGGGATTGGATGAGTTGATTTAATCTAATCTATGTTAGATTGAATTTTGAATCAAATTGATCATTTAGGTCTCATTGGGTCAAGTGAACAAATCAGGTTGATAAGATTAAATTGGGTTGAGTTGTTGTCAATTAAGTGTTGAGATGGGTTCAATGATGGATTTAGAGTTGATTAGTGGCCTTGATCATAATTGATTTGGGCTCAGTTAGGTTTTGGCTCATTTGATTCCTTTAGGTCAAATGGGCTAACTTGGGTTGGTCACTTTTCTTAGGTTCAACTAGTTTGATTTCAAGTATTGGCATACCTTAAAATTATCTTATGAATAATTAGAGAGGTTGAGAAAATTAAGTTGGATTTAGTTTACTTGAATGGGATTGAATTGAGTTATAGGATTGAGGTTGGTTAACTTGAGTTAAGATCCAGGTTAATTTAGCTTGGAGTTTGGATCACAAAACCAAATTCAATTGAGATTAATTGAATAGGTCTGAGTTGGTTTAGCTCTAATCACATAGCTTAATTTTGAATTAGTTTATGGGCATGAGTCTTAGTTTATGCCTTAGTGTAGGTGAATCGTATTTGTCCTAAGGTAAACTTTTTGCTTAAGGTTATGTTATGTAAGTCTCTAAACTTAGGTTTAATATTTCCTTAATCACTAGAAGTGTCTTAGCACTAAGGAAATCAAAGTGTCTACAAGATTCCTAAGTCCAAGATGAGAAAGGATAATTCTCACTCCAAAAATGAGGTCAACACTACTATCATAAAATATAAGCTTTTCTATAATTTTGATTTTTTTTTACATGGATAAAGATTTAGTTAGGCTATCCAATGCTTTCAAATTGTAATGTTTCTCATAATTAATTACATAATGAATTCAATGAGGTGATGATTGACATTTATTAACCTTCAATGTAGGATGCAAGTCTGCAATGTTGGTCACCTTTATTATACGAAAAAAATTAAGTTAATGCACTATTTGTCATTAAAAATCTAACAATCTTTATTAAATATTTTTAGTGCTTAAAATATAGATAGGCATTCACTAATCATGAGACACTTATTACTACACAATCTTTCTAATCTAGCAATTCTTCCATGAAATGAGGAGAATAATGTGTTAGATCACCTCATCTGTTAACCTCTAATTTTACTCAACTTTCATCTCTTTTATGCATAAAAAGCTTAATGTTTAATGTTTTTTTGACACTAAAACTTAAGAATAGCTTTCTTAATCATCTAGTCTACCATTTTATGAGTTGAATGATTGATTCAAACTTCTTAGCCCAACCAAAAATCTAATGTTTTTTAATGGCTATCACTTGATGCATTCAAAAGATTGATGTTTGACATCTATAAGGAAACAATGTCAAACCTTAGACTTCTTTGTTATTCAATATCCTATCTCATAAATTGAATGAGAAAGTTCTTAATTTCACCTAACTTTAATGTTCATCATTGGTCATTCCTTATTGCATATTAAAGCATGACTTTTCATATTTATTAATCATTGATGTTTACTAATGCCCTACTAATTGCTTAATCTTCCTTCTTGTGCAGTGAATAATCAATTTAGTCAACTTAATATTAACTAAACATGTATATTATTTTCATATATTAATCAACATTTGATACAATCCATTATAGTCATTCAATCTCCCCACTTCTAAAAAAAATCAAGTTGACCCACCCTAAGTTACTTTACCTTCGAAACTCTTTATTGATTGTTGCATAATGCATAATACATGGTAATGCATAATATTTGAAGCACATTACCTGTTGATGTAAGTTGTAAGATGCTCTAGTTATTTAGCCTCTTTTATTATTCAAATTTGAATTAATTCAAACCATCTAATGCCACACCCAACCTTTTACTTTTATCATAAATTATTATTAATAATTACCAAAGTGTGATGTCTAATATCTGAAGTAAAATTTTTCTTCATATAGTTTCTCTTTCTATGAAGAGAATGACTGTCATATCACTTATTGGTGATAAACTTAAGGAATTCCATATTAATTCTCATTCAATGAATGCTAATGATTGATGTCTAAAGCCCATCTAACTAATTATTATGTTAGAGTATTTTAAAGAGAAATACCAAGTTACATAGTTAACTATTGCTCAACTTTTGATGATCTTTATCAAGCACCACTAGATGCTTTGTACAAAATGATAGTTTAAACCTATCATCCATAATGCTACACATGAACCAAGCTGAGTTGACTATTGCTTGCTTAAGCTTATGCTTGTTTATCTACATCTTATTTAAGCATGGCTCGAGGTCAATTCAAGCTTTTAAGATTTTGTTTGAAGCTCAATCTAAATTACAAAAATCATGCACAATCTCAATCAAAACTCAATTTGAGCTCAATTTATTTTTTGGATTGTCGATCTTTTAATGAGTAGGTTATTAATAAAATAAGTGAGAAATAAAAATTAAAGTTTATTGAGTTTTAAAAATAAAGTTTAAATGATACTATACGTGAATGTGGATTAATCAGAAGTCTAAATGATCTTGTTTATTAACTTTAAATTATATTGCTCATGAACATAAATGAATCAAATAATAAGTTCTATAAACTTGTTCATTTAGCTAATAAGTATTTATAAAGTGTTTAGGCTCATTTGATTAGTTAATCAAAATATTTTGAATGAGCTCATTTCAAGCTAAGCCATGAGTTGCTTGCCAAAAGCTTGGTTCAATAGCAACCCTAGTCATCCATTAATGTCGGACAACTAGTTATTTATTCTTTGATAACTGATATTATTAAGAGAATATCCTTATTGATCATCCACCAATGGATGATGATAAATCTTACACCACAAGACTATTATTAGCACCATGAGAGATCTCTTCTATAATTTATGTCTTAATAATTTGTTAGCACATCCAATGGATAAAAACATTTCAATTATTTATAATGATTAACTCATATAATGAAAACATTTCAATTTAGTAGGTTCCTTACTTTTTTTTCTTTGATTTTTCACATAAACACTATATCTCTTAAGGTTTATTTTTACCTTATCTATGCATTTTTTATGATTTTAGTATAAAAATATGTTGTCAAACTCATTCTTTATGGAATGAACTTTTTTAGCAGATAATATTAAGTTTAAAAAGAATCAGTTCACCCTCTTTCTTTTGATGTGCTATAATCATCACAATTTACAAAGTTCTTTAAGAGACATGATTTACATCAAAAATAAAGATTAGTTAGATTAAAAAAATTATGTTGAAATAAATCGATCTTGATGAAATGGCTAAAAAAAATTCAATAATGTTTTTAGAAATAATAAAATGGGATTAATTTATACTGAATCAAGATGCAATGTGATTAAATGGTGGAGATTTTAACCACACATTTAACATTCACTAAGATCAATATGGCAAAAGAATTGATCAATAAAGGCATTATGCACTGCTAAAAAAAACTTTAAGTACTAATTTTTTGGGGTTGTATTGACAATTTTAAGAGTTGAAAAAGACTTGAAGTAGTTCTAAAAGAGTTAAAAAAAACAGTGTGAAAGCAAGCCACTAGGAAGACCTTTGATAATAGTTCAATAACTATTGGAAATAGATTTTTGTGATGCCTAAGATTATAATGGTTAAAATCATTAGTATTTTATAATAGTTACTTTAGACATTTCTATATTATAATAAATAAAATTATTGCTACAACTTAATAGTTCACCCCTATAATTTCTTAAAATGTGAAATTAGATAAATTATTTGATAGCTCTCTTACTATCTAAAAACTTTTTTCCCATGAGATCTTATTATCTAAAGTTTAAGAATTCTTATTATCTAATTCTTTTACAATTTTTATGAAGCATCAATTTCATATTTATTTAATAAACAATGGATCAAATATATATAAAGAAACTTAGAGAAAGCTAAAAAATGATTTAAAGCAAGCAAATTGAATGCATCAAACTTGGGGTGAACTAAGCACTTTTTAAACAAATAATATGTTCCATATAGAGAAACTTGTATTCTTACTTTTAGTAAAATTCTTGTTTTTATAAAAGGAAAGATTAAAAAGATTAGCTAATAAGTCATTTAGAATAAGCAAAATAATAAATGAAAGTGATCATCCCTTTTTTAATCTTTTAGTTCAACTATGCTATTAATAACTAAAAAAATAACCTCCACAATGAACTAAATAAATGCATAAATTTTCTTCATAGATGTCATTCAGTATCTCATTAATGATGGTTCTATCACACCCTAAGATCACTCACTAGCCAAACCATTAGTAATTTTTTAGATTAAATTTTTTTTTCAACCATTGATACCATCTTCATGTTAAAATTATGAGTATTGTTGTAGAAGAATCACAATAGCACTTAAAGAAGAAAGATAGAGTTTCCAATATTGAATAAATCTTTCAACCTCTATATCACCTTATTATTGGAGTACATAATGATGTTTAGATGTAAATGTACAAGTGTGTAAATGAATGATGAGATAGAGGTGATGGTTATAATCAAATGGCTAGTAGTGATTGAAGTTGTTATAAGTGTACATTATATTTTTCTTGATAGGTTATGGTAAATGGTATAATTGGTATTTAAACTACGCTCAAGCTAATGAACCTAATAGGTATTGTAATGTAGAAGAGTAAAATTAGCTAGAATATTGGTTTTGTGAAGTGATCAGTGAGCTGATCTTTGGTGTTGATATGATCTACTAATATGGCTTGATTACTATTGCATTCCCTTATAAAGTGATAATCTACTTCAATGTGCTTTTTTCTTATTACAGTATAGTGTAGTAGAAGAAGTCTAAGCTACATTAAAATCAATGAAAAGTCTTCTGAGCAATATTTTATCTGTAGTCATAGTTGTATGAGGCTTGTATTATGCCTCTATAGATGACCTTACAACTATAGGTTATTTCTCGACAAACTAAAAGATTAGGTTGGGATCTAAGAATGCATATAGCCAAATCTAGATTTCTTATCTTAGATATCACCAACCTAATCTAAATCATTGTTGGCATATAGATGAATAGTCCTTAGTGAAATAAGTAATCCATTATGTAGTGTGCCTTTGAGGTATCGAAGAAGTCATTTAAGTTACTATTGATGGAAAGAAGGTGCTTATGCATATGTTGATAATCAATTTACTATTAAAGAGATGTGTGGATGTATGATGCTGAGATATTTCAGGGAACCAACTAAGTTAAAGTATTCAATTGGATCTAGATGTTATGTTCTATGAGATTGTTATCTCTATGAGGCTCATGTTCCATCCTATTAATTTTGATGATAATAAGCATATGCATGGATGTTCTAAAATTTGTGTTAATAATTTTAGATACATTGCATAATATTACTAATTACATATCCAACACATCTCATAATATATGTTTGATACAATAATAGGAATGGAAGGATAGAAGATAGATCAAGATGGATAGCTTGTAACTTAAGATACAATATTTCAGGTTATAGGCTTTTAAAACTATCTTAGAGGTTCATATGAATTCATTAGCATTAATTGATTTGCTCACAATTTAACTTATTATTTAAATTTATTATAATTATTGATAAATAGCTTAATTTCTATAAATAAATTAACCTTATCTAACTTTCAATCAAGTTCATAATTTTAGAAAATTTATATACTTCATATATAGAATTTTAATTGTCAAAAAAAAGAAATGATAATTAATTATGATTATTGAGTGTAACTAGATTATATATTTAACATAACTAAAATTTTTAATTCAATTTATATTTTTTATGATAACTAACATATGTATGATCATATCTAAATTATATCATAATTTGTACATGTCATGTTTCAAAATTGATAAAAAATTAGTATTTCAGCAAACATCATTTTATATTCAAGGAGTGTCAATCTAAATTCATTTCCAATTGATTCCATGAATTTTTTTTCTTTAAATTGATATGTTACATGACCTTCTTTTGTTTACAATTGAATTTATTATGATTTTACTAACATTAGTTGATTTTAATATTGAATGAATATTACCCATTTTTGAATATATTAAAGCCATCTTTGGTTATTTTTTACTTGCCCATATGACTAGCCACATTTTAGTTTTTTGAATATGGTATATATTTAATATAAATTATTTTTATTGAATATTATATTATTATTATTATTATATGATAAAATGATGTTTGAGTACTATATCTCATTGAAAATAATTCAAAATAACCTTCTTGCTTATAAATTTTCTTCATTTTCTTCATAAAAATGCTATTCTTTTGAAATTAAAAAACTCTCCATAAAATTTATAAGAAAATTTATTAAATTTCCCATTCAAGTGTTCTCCAAATATTTCAAGATCAAATTATTGGTTTGAATTCTTTAACATCTTCAACGAAGCAATCTTTCTCAAATTCCATGAGTTTTTTTTCTTGATCTTAATCTCTTTTAGTTGTTCATACTATTGTAACCATCTATTGTTTTTTCAAATTTTTACCTTTTTATGTATTTGTCTTTGCACATCAAAGTTTAAGTTTTTGGTATCAAAGTTTCTTCAACCTTTTTATTTTTTTATTTTTTTTTTTGTAAAAAACTCTTATAATAGTTTGTAGGATTTATTTCATCTGCTATAATTTTCATCTTCTTCCAAATTTATTTTGATTTCATGAAATCTTTCTTCATTATTCTTATTTAAAAGTTCATTTATCCTAAGATCTATTTTAGAATAATATTTTAAGTATTTAAAATTAATTTTTTATGCTGAAAATACTTTTATATTTGCTAGATCTCTCTTTTTTAATTAAAAGCTTATCTAGTTTTCTTAGGTATACCTTATACTAATTTTATTTAAGTTTTTTTTGATGTTTTACATTAATTTAGACTATTATTGTGCTCGAAATAAAAGTAATTATTTGTTGAATTTTTATGTTATTTGGTAGATTTATTGTATATTAACTTTCATTATCAAAATATAATTTATAAAGATTAAATTTTTTTGATTTTTAACTTTTCATTTTAATCCAACTAATATACTTTAAATAAATAATCTCTTATCTTTGTAAAAATTAGTGAAGCTTGCTATTTTTACTATTTAATAATTTATGAAATAAAGATTTTTAGTAGAAAGTTAATCATTCTTCTTATATTATATGCAGACTTGTTATAATTCCTTTTTAATTAAAATTGTTATTTGATTAAATTTATTTTATTGTATAATAGACTATTATTAATTTACTTTAAAATGACTTTTTCATTAGTCTATAAATTACATTAAGATAAACATTTTAATAAGATTATTTTTAAGTTATTTATTTTATTATTTCTTACCAAAAGCTAGTGTGCATTCTATCTTGTAAAGCTTGTTTGAAAATTTATTATAAGTTGTAATTTGACCATTTATAAGTTGTGAGATCACCTTTTGATTTGAATAGCTTGATAGATTTGTGAAAAAAAATTATATCTAAATTTATTATTTTGTTATTTTTGTTTGCTTTAAAATTTTTATTGTGGTTGTACTCACCCCTCTATAGGAGAGTATGTGTTACTTGTAAGGGTTGTACTCATCCCATTATAAGATAGTATGGTTTGTAAGTGATTTTGTATTTAGTGGATTCTTAGTCGAGGTGTCTAGCTGTGGATGTAGGCCATTTTTAAGGTTTGGCCAAACTACGTAAAAATTTTGAGCCTATTATCTTTCTTTAATATACTTTACTTTTAGTGCATTATAAATTATAGTTTGGTATTATTAAAACAAAAATTAATTTTATACTAAAAGATAAATTTTGAGAGTTAACTTTTAAATTATTAAATACATCCAATTCATCTCCCTCTTGGGTTCCATTGTGACTCATAAACTACACTATATTTTTTATTATAGGCAACTAACCTTGCTTTGTAGTGGGAGATCGTTCCATCAGAGTTGTACATTATTTGAAAGATTTTTTTATTACTTAGCATTTTTTCAGCTATGGTGGGTGGTACAAGCTCCCATGTACTTTATTTTTTAAGAACAATGTATTCTTCAAACATTGCTTGTCTCCACTTTGAGACACAAATAGTTGAGGAATAATTGGTAGGATTTGAATTGGTGGTGATATGCATTAGGCTAAAGGTTATTCTCAGTTTGAGATGCCTTATTTTAGAATGAGTAAACATGAGATGAGTGGGAAGAGTTGATGGTGGACTAGGTTTGGTGTCTTTTATTGTGATGAGGAAAGAATTATTATTGGGTGATTAAGAGGGAGTTAGGGATGTGTTGCGAAAGTGTGGAGAGATAGGCAAATAAATTGTTTAAGAACAGGGTTGTATGTAGTTTAAAGTGTGGCTAGTTGATGATTTCAGTTGTTGACAAATGTAAGAAGCTGAAACTAATGTATTAGGTTATGGTGTTAAGGTAAAGTGTTCGGGAAGGAAGTTAATGTTTACTAGTTTGTAGGGAAAGGTGTATTCATTGAAGATGATATGATGGGATGTAAAAATTTTGGCAATAAGAGGGTTAAAGCAAAGATATCCTTTTTTTATTGAAGGGATAGGAAATAAAATCATAGTTAAGGGATGGTGGAAAAAGTTATCCTTGAAAAGCATTTCCATTCAAAGATTATGAGATGATCCAAAGTGGGTGGTTTATTATATAGGTGTCAATATAGTAAGATATTATTTGTTGTTGAAAATGGGAGATGATTAATTAAGCAGTGGTGGATAAGGTTTCTTTTTACAAGGATTGTAGTAGATTGGCTTCAAAAAGAAGGATGCATGTGGTTTCTATAATATGTATGTGTTTAGGATAGGCCACTCCATTTCGTTAGGGTGCATAAGGGCATGGTTTGAAGGATGATGCCCATGTAGATAGTTTTTAAAAGTGCAATGAGGTATTCATCACCTCCATCGGTTCAGAGTATTTTAATTTATTTACTTAATCGTTGTTCAACCAGACTTTTAGATTTAGTGAAAGTTGAAGTAGTTTTAAATTTTATATGAAGAGGGAATACTAATGTATACCATGATTGGCACTAACAAATATAATTTAGTTATTATAGCAATTTCTAGATGTTATGGGGGAGAACCATAACTATTTGAGTAGATAAATTCTAATTTAGAGTTATACGAAGTTGATATATAAAATGATAAATAATGACCTTTATTACATGACACATAGTACATGAGTGATTAATTGGAGGAATACATATTACCAAACATTATTTAGTTAAAAGAGACATTAGAGATGTAGGAAGGTGTCCTAGATAATGGTGTCATAAGGCTAGAATTGATTAAGTAGATAGAAGAGCTAGTTATTTTGGTTGGAGTTCACTCACTGAGTTGATAGAGAAGAGACCACTATGGTAGAGTCCTCTAAGAAGAAGCTTGTTAGTCTTTGAGACCATAATGGTGTAGCCATGGACACCAAAAAGAATAGTGTTAATCATTGGTCTTCTAAGTTTTGATGATTACAAATATTTCTAGTTCAACTATTACTTTAACAAATTAGCTATGTGTTCAAGCTATAGTAAGCTTTTTCATGCAAGTACTGCAAGTAAGTTGCTCAATAAAAATTGACTTAGAAGCACAAACAATGGTTATATTCATGAGCTAGATCAAAGAAGAGCCCATAAAGACTATAAAAGATGAAAGGTTGATTCCAGAAGACCCAAGTCATGATTGAAGTTATATTATTATTTTAATATTAAAATATTTAATCTTACTCTAACTAGCATGTGAACGATATCAAGCACATAAACATGTAACAGAATATAACATAATTCGTTTAAAATAATTTTTTTAGAAATTGTACTACATAATTTATGTTGTTCTTGATGATTTTCCATGTTTATTATTTAATTTTAGCCATAATAATTAAATTGGATAACTCCAAAATTTCCAAAATTGAATTAATCATACAATATGATATATGATCATATTGTATGATTGTTCTTTTTTGGTATAAATTTTATGATGATAGGATTAAGTCAATTAATTATATATTTGGCAAATTTCATTAATTGTATAGCTTAGGTGATGTTGCATTTTATTTTCCTGATTATTTTTTCATTTATCTTCTCATTGAACATTAAGCTATAACTGAAGAGATTATTCTTTATTGAGAACTTGTGTAAGAATTTTTGTTGAGATAAGTATCTTTGTTCCTTGATGAGAGAGCGGCATCCTTCTTATCTTGAAAGATAAGGAGAGTGATGTAGTGTTTCTCCATTACCCATTAAAGAGAGAGGCATCTATATCTTGGTTTCTTATGTTAAAGGACATGTACTAAAATTTTTGTAGGAGATTTAGAGTGGGCATAGGACAATTAAGCCAAACCACTAGTTTCTTCTATTATTTTAATGGCTTTGATTTTAAGTTATCTCTCTCTCTCACCCATACCTTTAAGGGTTTGATTTAGTTTTCCTTTTAAGAAATATTTCATAGCACACCAATTGGACCTCCACTCTTTGGCTTGCCATTCTTACAAATGGTTTGAGAGAAAGTTGCTAGTTTCACACTCAAACAACCAGAAGCAAATCTGTTAGTGGCATATCTAAGGAATTGAAATACTATGGAAGGGTACTCTATTACCTTACCTCCTCAATCAAATGATATTCCTTTTGATTTTTGAAAAGTTGCATGTTTACTATCATTTAATTGATTTAATTTTTTGGTGTATAATATGATAGTAGTTGGATATTCACCCTTACATAAAGTTTACATGGTAAATGTTTTGAAACACCTTTTAACTTTTGGTCAGCAGAAGATAATTAATTAGTATAATTAAATTTTTAAGTGTTTGAATTGAATTTTCTATGCTTCAAAATCTAAAGAATACATGCATGTATCCTCTTGCAAAAGTAACAAACAAATTTTTTGGAAAAGTTTAATGTTACTTATGAAGGAACTAATGAGGACAAAAAAATTTGGTTTCTTATGTTGAAACACCTTTTGAAAACATGCATGTATCATGCAATTTCTGAATAATTCATGAGTGAAAACATCCATTAGGGTCTTTAGTTTAATTTGCATATTTTTAATTCAACTAAAGTAAAACCAACAAAAATGCCTTAAAGGTTACTGATCTTATTTATTGTGAATGTAAAAACTAGGTCAAAATACAAATGGGAGTGTCCTTCACTCATGAACTCAAATTAGATGGAAAAATAAGAGGAAATTAGTGATGCAAAGAAGGGAGAAATAAAGACTCATCATGCATTTGGATCAACACAAATTCAAACACTTCTAAATAAGAATCTATAGAGGAAGCTTTAAACCTATATTTGACGGTAAAAGAAGAATCCCATGATTGTTGATGAAAAAGTAAATAATCTATTTTTGATAAACTCCCAAATTTTTGTATTGAATTACATGTTGCATTCAACTCTTTAAAAAACTATTTTTCACTAAAAGAAAATTTTTTTGTCTTTGAAATGGGTTATAACAAATTTTTGAATAAATGTAAAAAAAATTTTAAAATGATTACAAAGAATTAGAAATTTAAAATGACAAAATGACATGACTTATCTAAAAAGGTTGGGTTTCTTAAATGTTTTAATAAACATTTGAAAAAAGAAGTTGAAAATTATGAAAAGAACACACCCACACAAAGAGAAATTTATAGCTAATAAAATCATGCATTCTTTCCCTATTGTTCGCTATTTTTCTTATGGTATGTTTGGGCACATTAGCTAATATATGTATACATCATTCACATACAAACCCAACATATACATAGATTCTAAAAACATCTAACATTTTCATAGCTCACTTATTTTTAGATATATGGAACCCAAAAAAGTATAGGTTCCCAAAATTCTAACTTAAATTTATATTATAGATATGATTTCACTTAACGATCGGTGGAGGCATGTGGTTCTTAGATAGTTGGTGCTTCAGCCATATGATAGGAGATGAAAGCAAATTCATTTCATTGGTACTCAAGAGCAAAGAAGAGATCACCCTTCAAGAAAACACAACTTATAAAGTACTCGGGATAGCTACAATTGATATACAAAACTTTCTATGGAAAAGGCCTTTGTTGTTGAAGATCTAAAAGTCAATTTTCTTAGCATTATTCAACTCTATGATGGGGGTTTTATTGTAACTTTTTTATTAATAAATGTTCCTTTAAATTGTAAAAATATTTTAGAAGGTATTAAAACTTGAAATAGCTTTACAAGTTTGTAATATAGACTTCATATCCCTGATTGAACCCACAATGTAGAAGAAGCGATATATGATGAATCCTAGGTTGAGGCAATGCAGGAACAACTGAATCAATTTGCTAAAAGAGATGCTTACGAGTCAGTTAGTATCTAGACCATCATCACTAAATGTGATTAGAACTAAGTAGGTAATTCAAGAATAAAGTAAATGACTTGGGAGTTATTGTTAGGAACAAAGAAAGGCATATGGCTAAAGAATTTAACTAAATAAAAGGCATTAGTTTTGAGGAAACTTTCACAACAATTGTATGTTGGAAACATTTGATTATTGCTTAAATTTTCTTATTTTAGAGCCTTTAAAATTTTTAGTTGGATGATTCAAAGTGCTTTTTTGAATTGTGTAGTAAGACAAGACGTGTTTATTAAACAACCACCTAGATTTGAAAGCTCATTATATCGTGAATATGTTTGTGAACTATAAAAAAAGTTTTGTATTATTTTAATCAAGGGTTTAGTTTATTTTTATTAGAAAACTCTTTAGTTAGAAGATCTATTGATACTACATTATTTATCAAATGAACAAAAATCTTTTGTTAGTATATCTATTGATATTACATTATTTATCAAATGAATAAATTATGATATTCTTCTTATAGAGATTTATGTAAATAATATATTTTTTGGATCCATTAATTCTTTGATGTTTAAAATTTTTCTAGACTAATTAGAAAAATTTTGACATGATCATGATGAATGAGCTTGGTCACTTCTTGAGATTCAATGTTATGCAAAGGCAAAAAAGATACATTCTTAAGACAATCTAAGTACACTAATGAGTTAATAAAGAAAGTTTAGATTGGAAGGATGTAAAATCCTTAGCACCCCTATAAGCCATATCACTTAATTTGATAAGGGTTCTACAAAAAAACTCTATTGACCTTAAGAAATATCAAGAGATGATAGGCTATTCACTTTATTTAATTACTAAGTAACTTGATATTAAATTTAGTGTCTATTACTTTACATGATTTCAAGCTAATCCAAAGTGTTTCATTTATAAGTTGTGAAAAAGATATTTCAATATTTAAATTGTACACCTAATTTAAAAGTTTAGTACCCTCATGAGAGCACATCTTTTAATCTTATTAAGTATTCTAATTTTGATTTTAGAAGGTGCAAAGTTGACAAAAAAAATACTTCAAGTACAAGTTAGATTGTCAGTCACTCATTAGTTTTATGATCTAATATAATACAAAACTCTATTACTTTATCTACTATTAAATCTGATTACATTATTATGGAAAGTTATGTAACACAAGTCTTATGGTTAATGCAACAATTTGTTTATCTTCATTTACATGTAGGCATAATGTATAATAGCACTAGTCTTATTTTCATAATTAAAAATATTATTCAATACTTATATACCAACAACATAAATGTTTGGCATCATTTTTTTAGAGATTAATTTCCAAAAGGAGACATTGATATTCAATTCATTGACATGGAGAATCAATTTTCACAAAAGCCCTAAATTTTGAAAGGTTTAGCTTTCTTAGATCATGGTAAAGAGTACTGGAGTTCAATGCTCAGAACATTTTTATTTTAGTTTTAGTCATTTCATTTTATTAAACATTTTTTTATTTTTAATAATTTTTACTTTATTTTATTTTATCTTTATTCATGCATTTTTCATACTTCCTTATTTTCCTTTAAGACTTTTTTACTTAATCATTTTCTTTCTTGTGTTTCATCTTTTAAAGTTGATTCCTTCATATCATTTTTTTCACTGTGGTCATATTGTACAATAAAAAATGATATGGTATCATTGATCTAGATCATCAAAATAGGTTTGATGAATGGCTTGATGATTTACAAAAAAATATATCATATTATAGATTCCACAATCATATAGTATGATTTGCTTGGAACTGTATGATTGGCCTAGCTAACTAGTCATTTTAAGTGAATGTTGGGATAATTAACATTCATATGACAATCATATCATATAACAATCAAAGTAACAATTGATCTAAATATTGGGATGATCTTTGATACTTGTAAAGAGAACCAAAACATTAAAATTTGCCCATCATTTCTTTATTCTTTCTCATAAGTGTTTTCCTTCTCTTCTCAAATTTCTTGAGTTGTTTGATAGTGTGCAATATACTTTGTATGGAAAACAAAAGACCACAAGATTGGTAGCAAAATCACTTTAGATCTGACAATGAAGAAGTTTCCCACCTGAAGTGCAACGAATGTGGAATCATTGATTCAAAGCCTATTTTATAGGAGAAATTATCTTGTACCATACTCAATCTTTATGCTATCATACCCTTTAAATTCTTGATTTCTCTCACCTACCCCTTCACTCTCACTTTCTTTTTAATTTTTGAAGTTTTTAATGTACTACAACCACAACATTCTCCAATTTAGAGTTCATGGTAGAAAATTTTCTATCTCTGATATAGTATCAGAAACCCCACTTATAATTTTTCATCTGTTAACATGGTCATTAAAAAGTCAGTAGACATGTGTTGAATGCTTATGTTATCAAATAGGTGCTTAGGTATAATGCCATTCCCAAAGCTAGTACAACAACAACAACAATAATAAGCCGTCGTCCCACTAAGTGGATTGGCTACATGAATCCTTCATCTCCATTGTGTTATATTATCTGTCAAATTCTCATCTAATTCAAGTATACTAAGGTTATTTTTTATTCATCTTAACCAAGTATTTTTAGTTCTACCTCTACCTTTCTTAACATAAGGCAAATCTAATGCATCTACTCCCCTAATCAGGTCATTAGATGATTGACGCTTTATGTGTCCAAACCATCTAAGGCGGTCTCTCTAATCTTATCTGCCACTAGAGCTACTCCAACTTTTTCCCAAACATACTCATTTAATATTTTATCTTTAAGATTAAAGCCACTCATCCACCTGAGCATCCTCATCTCTGCAACTCTTAACTTAGTCATATGCTTCTCTTTTATTGGCCAACATTCTGCACCATAAATAATTGCAAGTCTTACTATCATCTCATAAAATTTTCTCTTAAGTTTAAGTGGTACTTTTCTATTACACAATAGGCCATTCCCAAAGCTACTGATTGTATAAATATCACACCTCTTCTTTCTATCATCACTTAATTCTACATGACTCATACACAATTCAACATGCATATCTTTTTACTTATTACATCTAAAACCTCATAATCATCAGAAATCCAAAATCTCAAGAAAAGTATAATCTAGCATCAAGATACATTATTGCATATATGCATGATGCTAAATATAACTTCACCATTTTAGGAAAACTAGGCCACACTTTTTACTTCATAAATCATTCCATCCATAATCATTTAAGGTGAGAAGTGACAACATTTCATGCCATAGTAAAGATAGAAGAAAAGAGGCTATAGAGTGGGGGAGCCATCAACACACTAGCATTACCCCTAGGATGCTTGTATTGAGCATTTTGCATGGATTAAGCTCAAAGTTAATATGCACATTGAAGAGCAAGGAGCTTGCTAAGAGGAAAACTAGGAGAAACACATAAGTGATATTGTATTAGTTATTATGTTTTGTATCAATTGCACTAGAAACTTTTTGCATGTTTATTCTACATGACTTTTCTAGTTTGTTCCCTTCCCTATCATAATCTATGAATTATGAGTTTATGCAATATTATCTTTAAACTTATTTATATGAAAGACTTATGATTAAGTATAATTTAAAATACAAAAATTTCTAAATTATAAGTTTATGCAATATTTTTTTTTAAACTTGCTTATATGTCACATAATTAAGTACTATTTAGAATACAAAAATCTATGTAGTAAAAGTGTGAATTACTTACCTAATCAAACACTCAAATTTGTCTACAATGATATGTATAACTATTTAGTATAAATTTTCTTATGTAAATCAAATCTTTCTCTTTTACTCTATTTGTTTTTACTGTTTTTACAAATCAATTTGTGAATAAATATGAGTGTGAATGTATGTGATTTTGTAATTTATAGAATGATTCAAGTAATGAAAAAAATATGATTGGGATGCATAGACTAAGATAAAAGTTTAATTAAAATATTCCAAAAGTGGGAAGTATGAAAAAAATTCTCAAAGTAGAGAAGTATTTAAAAAAATTAATAAAATATTTGTGCCTCCCCATCCTTTTATTAAGTGCTTCTTCATGATAGTCATTTGTTTGCTTGAATCATGTAATAATATCTAGTCATCCAAATGAAATTTAAGCAACAATTTATTTTGTTACAAAATTATATAAATAATTTAGTAAATTGATTGATATCATTTACTTAAGTAATGAAGTATGATCATACAACTATTGCATATAAGATAATATTTATAAGGTAAGTAGAAAATAGTTATTAAAACATATTATACAATCATTAATTGACCATTTTAAATATTGTAGGCATAATTGTGCTTAAGCCTTTGTCCAAATGAATGTGTTAAAAATAATATAAAATATTGTACATTTTTATTAGTCTAATTCATGTCTTCATGCCAGTCATGATCTAGTCACTTAGGGATTGAGTTTAGGACTCTAGTTTCCCATCTTAATTAAAAAACAACTTAGTTATCCTGCATTTACATAAGATTTACCTACATGGTTCTAAAGTGTAGAGGCAACCACTCCAAAAAAGTCTAGAAGATGGTTTATCTCTTGTGGAGCTAAACCACTATGTCCCATTTTTCAATTAGACTTAGGTCATGCTTCTAGCTTGTGTTAAAGTATCCTAGATCCAGGTTCTCATGCTATTTATTTCCTTCAGCTATGAGTATAAGTCTTCACCTCTTAAGTATTTCCACAATCTTATGTTGATGAACTATAAGCCCTAAGATTCTAAAAAAATTTTAACTCATATAAATAAGCTCTCTCTCTCTCTCTCTCTCTCTCTCTCTCTCTCTCTCTCTATTTCAAAAATATAAAGCCTCACTATAGGGTAGGCTAGGGTACTCACTAGGCTTCTTAGTATTATAAGTGCTTTCTACTTATCTTCTTTAGAATTCATAAATAAGT
This sequence comes from Cymbidium sinense, assembly GCA_021442155.1. Lineage (NCBI taxonomy): Eukaryota > Viridiplantae > Streptophyta > Magnoliopsida > Asparagales > Orchidaceae > Cymbidium > Cymbidium sinense. The sequence goes on along the minus strand of CM038214.1, from coordinate 54,396,723 downwards.
CTTTCTATTTTGACATCTCCCACTTAATTTTTAAGAATACCAAATCCTTTGATAGTCTAACCTTGAAATATTTGGAGATATTTATTGACTACTTTAATTGAGAGTTTTTTTAGGAAATTCCTATTTCCCAATATGTAATTAACTATGGAAGCTTACTTCTATAAGGAACCAAAGAACCTATCATAAAATAAACCCTTCTTTACTTTTCATATAAATTAGGGGAAAGATCTCTAGTATATATGAAAACCCATCTACCATAGGAGTCTTGATTAGGTTATATGTCCATTATAAGGTGATGTTACCATCTTTCAAGATGGTACATCATACCTTAAAATAAGTACACCCTAAGATGTGTGGTGTTCACATGACTCCAAATTAAAACACCATATAATTTTTTCGGTGACTTTGCTTGGGAAAGTTCTTCTCACCATCTTTAGTAGTCAATCATTATCTCCAAGCATCGATAGTGGATTTATATTTTATACAAGTCTGAGATTATCATTCTTTCTATTGGACACCTTACTTATTTCATCCTTAAGCAAAGGTGGCCAATAGCCTTTAGGTTTTTGAAACTCACTCCAATTAGGTCTTAAAACCATTATTGGACCTCCAATATGTAAAATAAAATTAACTAAGGAAATTACCTAAAAATAAATCAAACAAAATCAAGAACCTCTTAGCACTAGCTTGGCAATGTAAGGTTTATCCAACATTTTTTTAAAGATCCTCCCCAGAATTCCAAATCTCTCCAACATACACATGAACCCCATTTAACATAATCAAATTTGTTGAATCAAGGTTCCAATTCAAAGTCAAAAGCCAAGTCAACACTATCAAAGCAAGAGTCTAATACTATGTTATTCTCTTTTCTAAAAGTGAAGAAAACCCCAGTTCTCTTTTCCTCCAAATAACTAGTCATCATGTCTACCGAGAAGCTCATTTTCTCTTTCACCTCGGGTGTGGATTTGTCCATGGATTAGGCCATACTCACCTTGGCTCCTATCATCAAGTTTGGTCTCAAATTTGGGCATTTCAAGGTTACCTATGAGGGACTTACCCTCAACAGTGTTAGTAGGGAGGAGGTGGCTGATAAGAAGCCACTTCTATAGTTTGATCTCCATTCAGACACTGAGTATACATCTCTGAAGAGAAAGGCCTTAGAGGTTCCCCTACCATGAGTAGCATTTATACCTACCATAGCTTTAGTTAGCACAGCCTCTACATCAACCTCAGTCTTTCAGGGGAAGTTAGTCCTAGCTTTTGAGATTGTCTCCCCCACCTTTGAGGTCAATTCTAGCTCCCTTCCTGTACCTTTGACCAAAACCCAGCGTCGTAATAAGAACAGGAAAATTAGGAGACATTATGGGCACATGGCCAAGGAAGTTGATGATGGTTCACAAGTAGCTGAGGAGGGATCTACTCGTGAGACCTATCTTCTTCTTGGTGGTAGTAGGTTTCACCCCCTTTCAGTTATAAAGAGAGAGGATGATGTTAGGAAGATTGCAGCATCACTCCCACAACCCATGGAGTATGAGACGGGATAGGAGGAGAGAAAACCCCCTGAGGTCCATGCTCAAGAGAGTAGGGAGAGTCCATGGATGCTCTGAGTCTGCCACTTTGCATGAGTTAAGACAAGTGATCCATAGGAGTGTTACAGATCAAATATATAGAGAGAGGACCACAGAGGCCAAATTTTGTTGCCTAAGTGGGCAAGAGAGATAGTAGGAGTTTTGCCAGACACTCAATGGTCTTAGCTTGGATTGACCATTCTAATCAATGAGCTGATAGAACTGATAATTTGAACAGGATAGTAATCACCAGTTCCAGCCACAAAAAGAGATATTCAGTTGAGAGGTAGCCAATGTCATCACCATACATGGCTCCACTCATCGACCACCATCAACCGTCCATCTTCCATCATCTACAATGCCTACCATGAACCATAAGTCGGTATTTGGAGAAAGAGCATTTCCCTAGGTGATATGATTACATCCCAAGGACCACACTTCATCTAATCCACTAGTGGAGGTGAGGCCGAGTGTTCCCACTAGACCTTTCATCCTAATGGTGGAGAAGAAAGAGTGGTGGACCAAGAGCATAGTAGTTTCTCTACCACCATAGTCGGAGGAGAAGGAAGAAGGGGATACTAGGTTGGCCACTATGATTATTGAGCCAGTTAGAGATAACACTCCTCCCATCCATAACATACACTACATCACCTCATTTGAGCATAGTTCAATTGTGAGTCACCACTCAACATATGTCCTAGCTTGGTCGAGTGGATGACCAATCTTTGTAGGAGATTTTAGAATATTATCATGTTGCGGTGAGGCAGATAGTTAGAGATGATTAGTCGATCAAGAGGATGGTGTGGTAGATTTCAATGCCGATGAAGATGATATTTTGGATGACCTTATCAAAGTTCAAAGTTCATAGTGAGGATCCTGCAAAGGGCACAGCAAGGGAAGCCCAAGGTAATGTAATTGAGGAAGATGAGGCACTAGACTCAACTCAATGCCTCCTTTGACAAATCAAAATTAGAGATAATCAGATTGACAAGATGGAAAGGTGAGTAGAGGAATTGATGGCAATGGTCCTAGGATTGTAGAATCAAGCACCTGTCTCACAACCCACTCCTATGGAGGATGATAGTCTTGAGCTAGTGCACAACTTAGATCTCCCCAAGAGCACTACTCTTATGGATGAGGATGCCAGTAGCTTGCGTAAGAAGGTAACTGATAGTACCTCCATGCATGAAAAAGACATTAAGCATATGGTTGAGCAACAAGTGAAGGAAGAATTGGCACAAGCCTAAGGGAGTTCATCGGTTTGAAAGGGTAGACTTTACTCAAAGGAATTCGATGAAGTTTAATGCCCCAAAAGCTTTGTGCCACCATACTTCAAGGTATTTGATGGTAGTGGGATCCCAGGCAGTATATAGCACACTTTAAGGCCAATTATTGCAATGCTTATGGCAGCGATGCCTTACTTTTTTGGCAATTTATTAGTAGCCTTTTTGGAGTTAGATTTGAATGGTTCATCAAATTGCCCAATAGTTTTGTGATGTTCTTTGCAAAGTTAGAGTAGCTCTTCATTAAGAGATTCATAGGAGCTCAATAAAAGGTGATTATAGGGGACCTCATTATAGAGAAACAAAAATCCAATGAGTCCCTTGTTGATTATATTCTTTGTTGGCACAACCTAAGCATGAAATGTGAACCACAGCTATAAGAGCAGCATGCCATTGAGATTCTTCTCAATAATATCCATGGCCCAGTCACCTTCATACTCAAGGACTTTACTATAATTACATTTGAGAAACTAATCATGAAGGCAGCTAACCTATAAGAGGAAGACAAATAGTTACCCTTCTCAGACTAATCATCTAAGCCCAACCCTAGAAGGTGTTTGAGAAGAAGCCAAGAATAGTAGTAGTGGATAAGAGGAAGTAAAGTAAGAGCACAGTTTGAGAGGCCTGGAGTTCAACAACCTCTGCTCCAACCTCTTCTTCCACTACCTCGACCACCACAACAGCCTATATAATAGGGCTATTAGTATCCACCGCCAGGTAGTTATTTTCCACCTACTCTTATCGATAAACTAAACAATCCATATTCATTCAAGAGAAAGATAGCCAAGAAGGTCTTTAAGAACCTTCTCTATAAGCCTTATTTCTAGTTACCCAAGCCTAAAAAATTGTAGGAGGTGGGTAGAAGTGAGATCCTAACTACTACCACTACCACTACATGTTAGGCCATATCTTAGAGGATTGTTTTACATTCAAGGATTAGTTTGAGCATAATTACAAGTCATACGCCATAGTTATCCCGAAAGAATACCTAGTAGAATAATCTTCTAGTTTTATTAAAGTAGCCTCTGGGGATACATCATATCTTCTTAAAATAAAAGAAGGTTGGGATATCTCTTTATCCCATACCTCTAAGAAAATCATTTTTAAAATCAAGAAACTTTCTCTACAGGTGCCTCACACACCTCAGACCTCCAACAACAAGGAAGGTCTACCAGTTCTAAGGGACAACTCGAGGAGGGTGGAAGCCCATCTGTAGCAGTAGCAGCAGCCATTACATGCCCGAGATAGTTCCATAGCACAACCACCATCCGAGTCCAGTGTTCTTCCTTCCACCATTGTAGTCTAGGGCTATAATCGAGTCAGATCGAGTCAAGTTTTTACCTAATCTAGCTAAGCTTGTTTAGTTTAACCAGACATCAAACTCATTAATTTAGCTCGAGCTCGGCTCATGAAAAAAAATTAAGCTCGAGGTCGATTTCAAAGCTCGAGCTTGATTAAGAAGCTCAAATTCAAAGGTTAGATTTTTTAATTTTTTTTGTATTGTTAATTTATAATGATTTATATATATGTTGTATAATCATCTAGATTAGAAAACTACTTTTATAAAATGTAATTATATATAAGCATTTAAATTTTTTTTACTGCAAAGTAATTTTACATTACTTTGGCTTAACTCAATTAAAATAAGTAATAAATTGTAGATAGCATATCATGATAAATACCCATATATAGAAATTTACTATGATGGTATCATATAACCTTCTAATTTCAAATCAAACAACCTTCTAATTTTATAGTAAGTCATACACTCCTAAATATAGGCTATCAATAAAATATACAATATCCCTAAACTAATTTTGATATTTTTAGGTAAGGTTTGAAAAAAATACGTGAACCACTGATAACATGGGCATGTCTAATCTCTAAAATCTCCCTTACAGTCTAAGGATGATAGAAATCAAAAACTCACAAAATCAAACATCCTCTTCTCTTGGTGTGGGAACATCACATCATGAACATAACCAAATTGACTATATCAAAACAAAATTTTGTAGTAGATCAATACATAATTTTATACAAAAAATAAGAAAAATAGTCAATGTATTTTTAACAAGGAAAGTAAGTTAAATCTGATGAGAACTAGAATTTCTAGGCTTATTTCTTTTAGAAGCATCCTCATCTAGTACCATACAAGGCTGAGCATATGGCCTAACAATCATAATATAATAAAATGAGTTTCTTAGAGCAATAAATTCATGTCAAAAAAGTCTTAGATAAAGAGAAAAGTAAGGAAAGTCTTAGTTAAAGCTCAAGCTCGGCCAAAATCATTTGAAGGAGAAACAAAATATGTAAGCATCCAAACTTCAATAGAAGGGTTACAATTGCACATAATGCTACCGGGCAAAGAGAAGAGGGAGAAAATATCAAAGCCATCATAGCCAACTTACCTCGACTAAGGTATTCATCCAAAGACTAATAGCCAACAAAGCTCTAGTTTTTGCCACCAAAATAACATAAACAACTGACCAACAAAGCCACCCATCCAACCAAAGGCCCAAAAAGATAAACCCTCCATCAACAATTAGAAAAATAAATAGGAGCAATAGGAACAGTAACCAAGCCACCACCATAAGAGGAAAACACCAAAAGACAAGCAGCAGCACCATAGAAAGCAAAAAATCTTAGAAAGAGACAATACCCATAGCCAAACTACACTCAAAGACACCTAACCATACCAACATCCAAAGAAAAAGGGCAAAGAAGATAGCAGCCAACAAGCATTCCCCATCAAGCCATACCAAGATGGAAGCAAAGAAAAAACAAACAACCAACAAGCTCCAAGGCTTGCCACCAACAAAATAGAACGAACAACAAAGCCACCACCAAAATAAGAAAACACTAAAAGACAAGCAATAGTAATAGAAAAAATTAGAAGCTCACAAAAATAAACATCCTCTTCTCTAGGTGTGGGATCCTCACATCATGAATAGGACCAATTGACTACATCAAAACAAAATTTTGTAGTAAATCAATGCATAGTTTTATACAAAAAAATAAGAAAAATAGTAAATGTGTTTTAGGGGAAAGTGAGATAATTCTGATGAAAACTAGAATTTCCAAGCTCATTTCTTTTAGAAGCATCCTCATCTAGTACCACCCAAGACTGAGCATAAGGCCTAACAATCACAATACAATAAAATAAGTCTTTATTGCAATAAATTTAGGCCATAAAAGTCTCAAATAAAGAGCAAAGGAAAGTCTCAGAAAAGGCTCGAGCTTAGCCAAAATCATCTCAAGGAGCAATAATATATGTAAGCATCCAAACTTCAATAGAAGGGTTATATCATATATAATGCTACTAGCTAAAGAGAAGAGGGAGAAAACATCAAATCCATCACAACCAACTTACCTTGACTAAGGAATTCAACCAAAGACCAATAGCCAATAAAGCTCCAGTTCTACCACCAAAATAACATAAATATCGACCAAGAAAGCCACCCAGCCAACCAAAGGCCCAAATAGACAATCCCTCCATCAATAATCAAGTAAGAAAATAGGAACAATAGGAATAGCAACCAAGCCACCACTAGAAGAGAAAACAACAAAAGATAAGCAGCAACAACATCTAAAACCAAAAGGGATGCTAGCAACAAACCCTAGAAACCAATAGATCAACCACCATTCAACCACAAAGCTAATAGTAATACAACAGTAACAGCTCAATACAGGCCCCAAAAGGCAAAAAAAATAACCAGGACAAAATAGTAGCTGTAACAACAACTATAAAAGTAGTAAGCTACATAACCCAGATGACAACAAAGGCTCAATAGCACCAACCAAAAGCATGCTCAGAAAACCACCACCTAGAGGAGCCACAAAACCCAAGTGTGAAGCTCCGCACCAGAAAACCAAAGAAAAGAAAAATAGCCCAAGCTTAGACAGAAAATAAGGAACCTCCATGAGCCAAAAGAAAAGGTTTAAGTTTCGAGTTAGCCCAAACTTCAAAAAAGGAATGCCAAGGAAAGCTTAGATAAATAGAATTATAACTAAATTTTGTAAATAATAAAGTTTATGTTTGTAAAAATAAAAAAAATATCCTATATTCTCCTTTCACTAATCTTTCAAATGATAGGAAGAGGAATCTCCATCTCTTCATCATCATCTTCTTCTTACAAAATAAAAAATAAATATTATATGATAACTAATAGTTAAATGCCATGAGTAAAAAATAAATAAATAAGTATATAAATCACATTACTTTGAATCTTCCCTTCAAGTCGTAATGGCATCAAACCCAATTTGATCTACATATGAGTGTTTGAATAGTTTCCACACCAGGTTTAGATCAGTGGGTATCAACAACTCTTTCACTTGCACTGAATGTTGATTCTAAAGCTACTATGGTTATTGGCATAATAATATGTCAACAACCATCCTAGATAGTATATAGTACTTTGTTTGATTGCTCTTCCACCAAGCAATGACATCAAAATTTTGGCCTTCTGGACAAATCTCTAAACCATCCTCTAAGTATTTATCCAAATTAGATTTTGGTTATCTTACTTACCTTTACTATTACATATATAGTAAAATCATGCCATCCACTAAACTTTTTGTATCAATTGCTTGAGTAGGCCACTACCATTATTTCCACTAATCTTTTTTGACATCCCAACTCTCAAGTTGCCACTATCATCTTCAGGATCAAAACTAACTACATACTCTTCAAATAACTCATACAATAAACTATGTATAACTGCCACATTCCTCATGCTTTCATCTCCTATATAAATTTTAGAATATGCAAACTCAATCACCATGAATTTCATCCTTGGATCCAAAATAGCATCAAAGGCCATAAGAAGGTGACATTCACCCTAGTATTTGTCAAACTTTTCTTTCATTTTCTTAGTCATTTCCATAATAAAAAATTAGATGAAAGTGACCATCATCTGAAACTTTTTATAGAGTCAATTTGAGAGGGGAATAAATTAGTTGTTAGGTACTCAGTGCCTTAGATAATATTAGTTGCTTCATTAAAGAATCCCAACACATCACAAACTTTCCAATTTCATTCCATTCTTCATCTGTGGGACAATTAATATGTAAACTTCTCTTTCACAATAAGGAAAAAAGGCTTCTCTTAATTTGAATGCAACTATCAACATAGATAGGTAGAGTTCCAACGAGTTGGACAATCCATCATAAGTTTTCTAGTTGGTAATTGTAATTGTTGCACATCATCATCAAATCTTAATAATCTTCCTTCAGATGCATTAATAAAACTAAATGTATCTCCGATTTTATCAACAACATATTCAATACTTTTGATCCCATCTTTCACCATTAAATTTAGAATATGAGCACAACAATGTACATGGAACAATCATCCACCAAAAAATATTTTTTTCTTGATTCTAAAACTATCTTTCAGTAACTTATTGGCCTTGTCATTATTAGCTACATTATCAATTGATATGATAAAAACTTTATTTTCAACACCCCAATCAGAAAGTGCCTTATAGAATGTATCCACAATTTCGTAGTGTGTGGAGGAGCTAAATATAAAAAACTTAAAAACATTTTTGTAACCTCCAACAAGTATCAACATAATATGCTATCAACCATATAAGATATCCTCTAATTATTTGACTTCCATATGTCTATGGTAAAGTTGATTCTATTTATATTTTTCAATAAGTTTCTAAGCCTTTTTTTCTCTTTTTCATATACCAACATAACATCATTACATGCAGTAGCTCTTGAATTCCTCATGAAATATGGAAACATCGACTTTAAAACAAGATTAAACTGAAATTCCTAAACAATTGAAATGGCTTCTCATTAATCAATATATAATGAGCAATCATCTCTCTAACTTTTTCATGATCATATCTGAATGTAATTAAAGCACTGTCATCTTCAGCTCTTTGGTGCCTTGCACTTTCATTATCAGTTGGCTAAAAAGATAGCAATTTTTGTTTCTTTAAATTGCAAATTTTATCCAACAATTCTCTAAATCTCTTCTAAATTGGGTGGTAGCACCTGTATTTCCTAGAGCAAGCTTCTTTTTGCAATGCATACATTTCCCCTTCCTTTGACCATTTAAAGAAATTACTTCTTTGAACACTTCCCAAATCTTTGATGTCTTCTTTATTTTCTTCCATTTTAGTATGCTATCATTTTCATTTTCTACTTCAATCTCATCAATGTCATTATCAACATTCTCTCCATCACCATCATTCTTATTATCATCAACATCATCATAATGCTCATTTTTAATCTCAAAGTCAGTAATACTAATAACATTTTGTTGGTCATCCATATGAAATTGAACATGCTCCTCAAAATTTTCATTCCCAACATCAATTGAGTAATTAACTTTAACTTCAATAACTCTTTCCATTGATACCTAAATATTTCATAAAAATAAAAAGAATTTTACATTTTTCTTAATAATAAATAGAAAGAGAATCATGATATGGAAAAAATAATCTCATAAAAAATTTGTAATAACCACATAAAAACCATTAACAAAAAAACCTTTAACAAACCCTAAAGCCTTAAATAAAAGATTGAAAAGTTTGCTCTCTTAAATCAATGAAATCCAATATAAATGAAATAGAACTACTAAAAATACCAAATAAAATTATGACAAATAATCAATATGTGCAAATGACATAAATAACACTAATTATAACATAAATCATGAAAATAATAAAATAAATAATAAATTAGGAGAACAATAGAGATAAATTGAATAAACTTACATCATTCCTCACCAATCATCATAACACAAATATTTCTTTTATTTGTACAAGAAAAGAAAGAGGAAACACATACCTAAGAAGAAATCAATTGATCCATCAGCTATATGTGACTAAATTGCAAGGATTCATGCGATGTAAGTCTGAACATAAGAAGAAACACATTTGACTATGATTTATGCAAGGAGAAAAAGAATAAACCTAACCAAACTTTCAAGCTTTTCTTATCCTGACTCTCAAGTAAGATTTTCTCTATTGGCGGTGGCAATCATTTATTTTGTGAGTAGTGGCTGCTTCTAGAAGTGACTATTTGCAATCAAAGTGGAGCATGAAGAAGAAAGAAGGAGTTCAACCTTCAAGAATCGCATTCAAGAGTTTCTGGAAGATAGCTCCCACTTCTTGTTCTAGAGCTTAATACCAAATAGAAGTCAAAAGTTGAGAGATGAGAGTATTAGGGGTTAATACTGATAAATGTATTTTTCTAAACAAGCTTCTTGTATCTTATTTTAGAGCATAAGGTATATGATATGACTAGATTAGTAAGCTTTCGAGTTCAAGCCAGGAAAAACTCAAGCTCAAGCTCATATATTAAACAAGATAAATAAGCCTGACTCATGAGCTCGATAATGAGTCAAGTTCGAGTCAGCTCATGAGCCAACTTGGCTCACTTACTATTGTAGTCACTACTTCTACTAACTCCTCCACCACTAGCAAGAGCATTGTATCTATGGATGAGGGCACCAAGCTACTCACACCCTCACTTTACTTGGTTTCTACTATGTATCACCTCCAAAATTAAAGAAATCAATAAAGAAGAATGATTATGCTTACATCTTGTTGACCTTTGATGATCTCAAAGATTTTATTCTTTTTAATAGCTCTCCAAGTCATAGCAATAAAAATCTAAATAATTCTGATCAATTTAACTCTGATTCAAAAATTGATTGCCCTTTTCTAAATCTTTAAGGTTCACCACTTGAGATTGATTTGGAGTCATCCAACTCTGATGATCCTTTAGGAGAAGATGTAGGTATACCCGATGAGCAGGTAGAACTTTCCATAAGCTCCTCATCACAAGAAGTCATTGAAGTCAACCTCTGTAGTGATAAAGTTCTACCTCCTAGGGTAGCACCTCAAGATAAGGGTAAATAGGTCATTAATTCTAGTGAGCAGATAGCCCCTCCACAAGATGCTCCACTCTTGGATATGCTTATGGAGGACCAACCCAAAGTCAACTACAACGTCTTGGAACACCTTAAAAAGTTGCCTGCTAAGTGAATCATATATGATGCCTTTATTTTATCTAAGGAGAAGAGGGAGTCACTTTTCAAAGCATTGCTTGACCATGAAATATGCTTAGCTCAGTTGGTGACTACTAATCCAACTAGAGATTCTTAGATTCTTAGATGATTTTAAAAGGAAGTCCTAAGAGTCAGATTCCTAGATGATGACTTACTTCTAGGGATAATAGAGCACAACCCTCCCCTCAACATCAATATGGATGTTGGAAAATTCAAGTTATCTAGAGTATTTGTTGATCCAGGTGCATTAATAAACATTATGAGTCTAAGAACCCTTGCCTACTTGAAGATTTACATCTCTAAACTCCAAGTAGAGAAAATGATGTTGAAAGGATTCAATGAACAAGATGAGAGGGTTACCTTTGGAGATAGATAATTGGAAGATAGTAGCCAAGTTTCACATAATAAATTATAATACATATTTCAATGCTTTGCAAGGGAGACCTTGGATACATGAGAACAACATGGTTCCATCTTCCCTACATCAATGCATCAAGTTCATACAGGATGGAACTGAGTATTGTGTCAAAGGCGATCTCAAGCCATATGCAGCACATGAAGTTGGGATTTATGAGGATGCAATATATTATCTCACAAAGAAATAAAATGTCTTCTCTCATGAACTTCAAGAAAAAAAAGAAAAAAAAGTAGAAAAGAAAAGGGAGCGAGAAGAAGATTTTGAGAAAGATATAGAGATTGAGATAAGATTCCACATATAGTTTGTTACTCCATTCGAACAAGTGGGGAGGATAACCCAACCTCCACCAGAACGAGGAAGAGGCAAGTCTAAAGGGAGCCCTAGAAGTCGAAGACCTCCATACCTACCACAATCATCCAGGCGTACACTTTACATCTCTAGTTTTTTCACTGTGGTTAGCATGTGAGATCTTCTCATTAGTAGATCCTATTGGAGATAACATGAGAGCCCTACAGTGATAAAGGCTGGGTATCCAAGCAAACCATTAGTGTATCTAAATCTTCTTTATGCAAAATTATCATACAGTAGATGAGTGCCTTAGCTCTAACCCTACTTTCCTCATAAAAAGTTGAGGGTTTGTGTTGACCTCGCTTTTGGAGTGTGAACTCATCATTCACCATTGTAGACTTAGGAGCCTTCTAAGCACTTGGATTTCCTAGTCATAGGGCACTTCTAATGGCTAAGAGAATACTGAACCCAAGCCTAGAGACTTAGGAAGGCATACCCTAAGCTTAGGTTATACCTTAGGACAAATAGGTCTTACTTATCATATGGCCTAAACTAAGACTCATTTTTGTCTGCTCATCCAAAACCAACCTGAAGCCAACACAGCCAACCTCCATAGGATTTTGTTTCTGATCTAAGCACCAAGCTAAATTGGCTTAAGCTTTAACATATGTTAATTCCACCAAGATCCTATGGATCCAACCTAAAACCCATTCAAGCAAACTAATTCCAAATTAATTATCACAAAGCACTCCAACCATTCAATAAACCATTTCAAACTTTTCCAATACTTGCAATCAAACCAATTGAAATAAATAAATCCAATCAACCCAAGTTAGCTCATTTGACCCAAAAGGTCTAAATGAGCCAAAATCTAATCTAACCCAAAACAATTACAATCAAGGTCACCAATCAACTTTAAATCCATCATTGAACCTCTCTCAACACTAATTGACACCAATTCAACTCAATCAACCTAATTGGTCCACTTGACCCAAAGTGGCCTAAATGGCCAAATTGACTCAAACTTTAACCCAACCCAAATTGGATTGAATCAACCCATTCAATCTTTTATATAATGATTATTAATCATCTTTGATTGCCCAATTGCAATCAATTAGGCCATGCCAAACCAATTTGATCACTTGATCTAAGTTGACCCAATTAACCCAAATGGACCAAAATGAACCAAATCTCATTCTAACCTCAATTTTGTGATCAATAAAACCATCAATCATAAATTGAGTATTGAACATGACTCAACCACAAATTAAACCAAACCAAGCCAATTTGGTCTCTTGACCCATGTTGACCCAATTTGATCAAAAAAAAATTGGGCCAAATCAAATCATAAACAAAATTGATTAAAATTAATGCCTCTAGCCAATAATAGATTGATTATTGAACATGATCCAACCTTCAATTGAACCCAATTGGGGAAACCTAACCTTTATCCTAAATTGACCTAAAGGGTCTAATTGAATCGAATCTTTCCCAAATCTAAATTGATTCAAACTAATACCTACAATCATTCTTAAATAATCAATTAAACCTAAACCAACCCTCCACCCAAGCCAATTTGGCTAATTTGACCAAATTGGTCAACTTAGCCTATTTGACCCAAAAGAACCCATATGAGCCAAAATCAAATTCACTTCAAATTGAACCAAACCAGTTGCACCAATATTTTCTAAATGATTATTTGAACATACCCAAGCCATTGGTTTGATTCCATTTGACCAATAGGCCAACCTAGCCCAATTTAATCCTATTTGACCAATACAGGTCAAATTGAGCCAAACCATACAAAAATAAGTCCAAACTCAACCAAACTTGGCATGACTCATTCTTAGGTCACCATAGGCCAGCCCACGTGGACCCAACCAATGTGATCCCAATTTGGGTCAAAATCATTGAACCTAGCCACCCAAAATCCCCATTTGGGTGGGATCTCCCACTCCTCAAGCCTTGGCAGCCACCTTTGGCCATTCTTGGACATGTGGACCATTGACCCAGCCTAACCCAAGGTTGTTGGTTCAGCTTTTGGCCATAAGAGGGTGAACTCACCCTTAGCTCTCCATTGATTCACTTGGAGGAGGAGGTACATCCCATGTTAGCCCATGCCATTGCCTCAACCTCTCAACACCTCCACCTCAGCAGCCCCCTGCCAACTCCGACCACCTACCCTGACTGGATGACTACCAAAGGCTGAGCCAATCTCAACCCTTAGTTCACTTGGGGAAGAGAGTATACTCCTCCCCATCCATTTGAACTTCACAGAAAGCTTCCTCAAAGTATTTCAAGCAGTCTTAGACCCTTCCCTTAATCCCTAATGTTGTCCATCACCGGCGAGACCAACCACCAATCAAAATTGAGACCCTTGTCTATCCAACCTCACCAAAATTCCTCCAAACTTAAATTAACTCTTTTCAAACCTTCCCCTAACTCTAGAGAGTCAAAAGAAATCGATCCCTAATCGATTTGATCACCGGAAAGCACTCCAAGACAAACTCTAATGAGCTATGCTGTGACAAATGGTCCATAGAGGGATGGTGGGGAGGCAGATCAAGATCTTCTCAGAAGGGCTTCATCTCTTCAAGATGAAGCAATCTCAATTGATGGACAGCTAGTCTCTAGCTCCTACCAGGTAAAAATCTAGCAAACCATAGATTTTCTCCTAAGTGTTGGGCTTTTATGAAGTGAATCCTGATTTTATGCATTTTCCACCGCAGGATTTTCTTAGATTTCCTCCACACACATTTTGGAGTCGATCTCGTCATCCTACGATCTTCGGTGAGCTCAGATCAAGTGACAGAAGGCAGACAATGTCCATCTTCTGGTGCTTAGAGGATGAGGAATCATCAATCATCCGTTCTACAAGATTAGAATGGGTGGCCAATATTTAATATGCTACATTATTCATTTTACACCATTAGAAACCATGGAATTAATCTCCATCGCCTGATCCAAGATCGAACAATAGGGACAAAATCGAGTCCATTGTCACTAAGTTTGATGCCGCATCAAATATTTTAAATAACCTATCCTGTGGTGCCACATATAAAGTGCAACCGCATCAGCTTCCACATTGCGTTAATGGTTTAGGAGAATAATTTAGTGTTAAAATGCCATTAAATAGCTAAAACTTTAAAAATTTATAATTAATTGTAGAAAAATCCAAAAAATACAAATAAACCCATTATAAAAAGGGTAAGTAAAGGAGAAATTAATAAAAATAAAATCCCTAATATTTGGTTAATGAATAGTTCTTAATTAAGATTTGATGTTTAGTCTAATTACCCTAATTAAGGCTTAATTACTTGGCCAATTGATCACAAATTGGGTGGATTAGTTTCATGGGATGTCATCTAGCCTCCCATAATTTTCTTAGAATTTTTTGGCAATGTAATTTAAAGAATTTGAAATTTGAATCCTGATTATCCTTCTTAATCAATTTAATAACTATTAAAATTGCTAAATAGTAAGAATTAGATGGTTAATAATGATTAATCACTCTAAACAGTGGGAATGATGAAGAAAACTAATTAGACATCTTTCCTGGTTATTTTCCTAAGTACATTTCCATAGGAGGATTAACTAATGCATGTGTTAATTAAAGTTTAATTAAGTAAATTAATTATGAAATCAAATCAAATTTATTTTAGATAATTCAAATTCAATTCATGGGTTTCCTCTACGTGTTTAATAACATAAAGTCTTTAAGGAAGTTATGGTTAACCCAAGGGTGTGGAAAAACCATAAGAGTACTTAACATAGTTTTTCTCTTTAATCTACTTAGCTCTTAAGCATGAGCATAATTTGCATTAGGTCCTCCTAAGTGCATTGCAAATTTTAATTTTTTATTGGCATATCATTGGAGGCTCATGATTAAGTAGTTAATTAAATTAAAGAGGCTTAGAAGGGTAATTAAATTGATTGCAATCCATATTATTTACTTAATTAGTCTTCTTTAAACATAATAAGTCACTAATATGGGATGGGGAAAAATAGAAAATGTCTTTCTCCTCTTTAGGTTTTAATAATTCAAACACAATTTAAGCTTCATAATAATTTTGGTTAAATCTTAAAGAATATTTATTTATCTTGATTATCTTTAGGGATTAATGTGATTGAATGTTTTATGTTGCAATATTTAGTCATTCCTTTTTCAATCATCATAAATTTGAATTCCATTTGTATCGTGTATTCATGTTTTTAAATAAAAGAATCAAATGAATATATTTATGTATATATAAGTTGCATATGTTGAATTAATCCTACTATATGGCATGGCTATTATCACTAATAAATCTCAAATTATTTTTAGAAATTATAAATTAATTATGAAATTTTAAATTGATGTTAGCTATGAATATTCTATATGATTTACATTCACTTATGGTTTAAACATGTTAAAGGATTGTTCTATTTTCATGATTCATGTGTATATTTATATGTGTTTGAATGTTGGTAAGTATATATAGTCTGGGCATCCCTCAAATAGGAGGCTTTAAGTATCACCAAGGAGGTCTTAGATTACCTCACTTCCCTTGTTTAACAATGGCACATATTTACATAATTTCATTCATATATATACATATGCTAGAATTTGGATAGAGCCTTTCTTTACATGAGAAAATAGTTTGCTAATATACAATCTTTTGCATGATTTTTAATTCATATGTTAGTGTATACGTTTATATGTATTCAAAATATAAAGTATATAGTTTGAACAAGCTGAGAACATGAGGCTTTAAGTAGCCCCAATGAGGTCTTACGTTACCTCACTTTCCTGGTTTAACAATGGCATGTACTTGCTTAAAGCTCTAATACATTTGTATGGACATTCTCTCTTTTCTATCAAAAATACATGCATCAACCATCATTCAAGTGTGCCAAAAATTCACACATGTACATTGCATGGATAGGTATCCTAAATTAAATATCATAAATAGTAAAAATAAAGACATATGAATCTTATTAATGATGAAAAGGAATGATGGAAAGTTGTCCATGTGGTAGTGATTCAATCTCCTTAATCTTAAGATGCCTTTCATGTTGAATAGAATTCTTTAAGATTAACCCAAACTTAGGATTAATAAAATGTTTAATAAATCATTCACGAAAAAAAAGTAAAAATCATAACAACATGCCCTTTAGAAAAGGAATGATGGAAAGTTGTCCATGTGGTAGTTAGATTTTATTTTCTATAAATATGTAATTTTGTAATAAGAAATAGGAATAGTGTTATGGGGTCTAGGATAAGCAGTGGCTAGAAGGCAAAGGCCTAGGAGGCCCTGTGAAGCCTGGAGCAAAACCAAATCAAAATAAGGAAAGAAAGATGAAGATTGAAGAATACCCATAACATTATTCCATTGTAATTGTAATTTTCTTTTATAATCTGGGTTATATAAGGGTATAAGGGTAGAGTTTGGCTATCCAACTTGTTTTATTTTTTGGGGTGTATGGCAATACTTGACAACACCAACCTTTTACTCCTTTAAGAAAATTTATGAATGTTTGATTATCATGTTTAGATTGTGTGATAGAAATGACATATTTTTCATAGGTTGCTTAAGCCTGGTGATTGAATGTGTGGCCTGGATGTGGTAGGCTCTTTAGGATAAAATTAATTTTTTGTCCTCATTAAACAACTCATAACTAAATTATAAGTATAATTCACATCCTCATCTTAAAGCCTAGGTTATAAATAAGATAATTAAAATATTTAGTAACCCTTTAGTTGAATGTTGAATGTTATACTACCATACATAACATCTTATTTCACTCTTGAATAGGGAGGATCTCCATTCTTGCACGATAGGGGAATGCTTGACCTTTGTGGGCATCCCTTGTAGTGGAGAGCACCCCCTCCCACTGATTTAGCCCATAATATTATTTCATCATACATGTATGCATAACCATCCCAAGCCTTTGTCCAAATAAATTCCTTGAGATGATATAAAATATTATAAAATTCTGCATTAGTCTATGTCATGATCTCATGTCAATCATGATCTAGTCTCTTAGAGAGTGAGTTTAGGACTCTAATTTCATTTTAATGAAATAACAGCTTAGTTATCTAGCACTTTAAATAAGACTTGTCCACATGGTTTTGAAGTGTAGGAGATGTTAGTTGACGGCCACTCTAGGTAGTTGTAAGTTCATAAAAGTCGGGATAGGTTTATCCTCTCTTGTTGAGGTGAGCCATTATGTCTCATTTTTTATTAGACTTAGGGCATGCTTTTAGCTTGTACTAAAGCATTCTAGATTCAGGATTTGAGGTAATTTATTTCCTCTGAGCTATGAGTATAAGTCCTCACCTCTTTGGCATTTTCATGATCTTATATTGATGGACTATAAGCCCTTGCATTCTAATAAAATTTTAACTCAAACAAAAATAAACTCTCTCTTTTAAACATATAAATCCTCACTATAGGATAGGCTGGGGTACTCACTAGGCTTCCTAGTATCATGAGTGCTCTCTACTTATCTTCCTTTTGAATCCAAAAATAACTCTTTTTGTTTTGAAATCTCTCACTTGATTTCCAAAAAAAATGCCAAATTCTTTGATAGTCTAACCTTAAAATCTTTGAAGATATTTATTAACTACTTTAATCAAGAGTTTTCTTAGGAAATTATTATTTCTTAAGATGTAATTACTTATGAAAGCAAGCTTCCATATGGAACTAAATAACCTAGGATAAAATAAACTTTGCTTTACTTTTGCATGTAAAGTAGGGGAAAGATCTCTAGTATATATAAAGACCCATCAGCCTTAAGAGTATTTATTAGGTGATAAGGTCCATTTAAGGTGATATTTTTATCTTTCAAGATGGTACATCATACCTTAATGTCATACCCGATCACTTCAATAACTACCCTCTAAGATCTAGGTGGTGTCCACGAGACTCCAAATTAAAATACCACATGTTTTTTGGTGACTCCATCGGGGAAAGTTCTTCTCTCCATATTTAATAGTCAATCATTATCTCCAAGCATAGATAGTGGACTTATATTTTATACAAGTCTGACACTATCATTCTTTCCGTTGGACAGCTTACATATTTCATCCTTAAGCAAAAGTGGCCAACATTCTTTAAGTGTTAGGACCTCACTCCAAGTAGGTCTTAAAATCCCTATTGAACCTATAATATGTAAAAGAAAATTAACTAAGAAATTACTTTAAAATAAATTAAAAAATTCAAGAACCTCTTACCACTAGGCAATGTAAGGTTCATCCAACATCTTTCAAGATTCCATTGAAGTTCAAAAGAAAGTAATAAAATTCCTCTCCAAGATTCAAAAACTCTCCAATATACACATGAACCTCATTTAACATAATCAAATTTGTTAAATGATGGTTCCAATTCAATGTCAAAAGTCAAATCAATAATATTCAAAGTAAAAGTCTAATGTTATGTCATTCTCTTTTCCAATAGTGATGCAGAAACCCCAGTTCTCTTTTCTTTCAAGCAACTAGACATCATGTTTACTAGGAAGCTCATTTTCTCTTTCGCCTCGGCTATGGATTTGGCCATGGATCACGCCATACTCACTTGGGCTCCTATCATCAAGTTTCACCTCATATTTGAGCATTTCAAGGTTAGTATGGAGGGGCATTCCCTCACTGCTGTTACTAGGGAGGGATGGCCAATAAGAAGCCACTTTTATAGTTTGATCTCCATTCAGATATTAAGTTTCCATCCCTAAAGAGAAAGGCCTTAGATGTTCCCCTACCATGAGTACCATCTACACCTTCCATAGCTTCAGTTGAACTAGCACCACCTCTACAATAGTCCCAGTCTTTAATGTGAAGTCAGCCCTAGCTTTTGAGATTATCTCCCCCACCTTTGAGGTCGGTTCCAGCTTCTATCTTGCACCTTTGACCAAAACCCAGCATCGTAACAATAACAAAAAAATTAAGAGGCATTACAAGTACATGACCAAGGATGTTGAGGATGGATCACATGTAGCTAAGGAGGGATCTACCCATGAGACCTCAACCCTTCTTAGAGGTAGTATGTTTTACCCCCTTTTAGCTGTAGAGGGAAAGGAGGATGTCAGGAAGATTGCAACATCACCCCCACTACCCATGGAGTATGAGACACTAGATAGGGAGAGGAGGAAAACTTATGCTGGTATGAGGTTTGTGATTTGGAGAGTAGGGAGAGTCCACGGATGCTCTAAGTGTACCACTTTGCATGACTTGAGATAAGTGATCCCTAAGAGTGTTAGGCATCAAATCTATAGAGAGAGGACCATGTAGGCCAATGTTGTTGCCCAAGTGGGCAAGAGAGATAGAAGCTGGTTTGCTTTAGGCAGCCCTCGACTGGACTAACCAATTTGATCGGATGAGATCAATTTTGACAGGATAGTACTCATCGGTTCCAACCATAGGATGAGATATTCAGTATAGAGGCATTCAATTTCATCACCATTACATCTCTCCACTCATCGACCACCATCACCCATCCATTTTCCATCATATGAGGTGCTTATCAGGTACAACAAGTTAGTATCTAGAGAAAGAGAATCCCCCTTGGTAATATGATTACATCCCGAGGACCACACTTCATCTACTCCACCAGTGGAGGTGAGATTGAGTGCTCTCGCTCAACCTTCCATCCTAACGGTGGAGAAGGAGTGGTGGCCCAAAAGCTTCGTAGTTGCTCCACCATCGCAGTTAGAGGAGAAGGAAGGAGGGGATACAGGGTTGGCCCCTATGATTATTGAGCCAGTTGAAGATAGCACTCCTCCCATCTATAACATATAGTGCATCACCTCATCAAAGCACAGTCTAGTTGTGAGTCATCACTCATGTCCCAATAGTGCTGGGTGGAGTGGATGATCGATCTTTGGAGGAGATTTTAGAAGACTATCATGTCATGGTGAGAAAGATAGATGGAGATGACTAGCATGATCAAGAGGAGGGTATGGTAGATTTCAATTCTAATGAAGATGATATTTTGGATGACATTGCTGAAGTCCATATGGTAGATGCTCGAGGATCCTTGCATAGCTAGAAAGCCCAAGGTGTTGTAGTTGAGGAAGGTGAGGCATCAGACTCAACTCAATGTCTCCTCCAACAAATCAAAATCAAAGATGATCTGATTGATAAGATGGAAAGAACAGTAGAGGAATTGATGGCAGTGGTCTTAGCATTATAAAATCAAGCACCTATCTCAAAACCCACTCCTATGGAGGTCGATAGACCTGAGCTAGTGCATATCTTAGATTGCCCCAACAACACTACTCCTAAGGATGATGATGTTAGTATCTTGTATAGGAAGGTAATCAATAGTACCTCCATGCATGAATAATACATTAAGTAGATGGTTGAGCAGCAAGTGAAGGAATTTTTGGCATAAGCCCAAAGGAGCTCATCGGTTCTAAAGGGTAGACCCTACCTGGAAGAATTTAATGTAGTTCATTACTCCAAGGGTTTTATGCCACCATCCTTCAAAGTATTTGATGGCAATGGGAACCCTAGGAAGTATATAGCACACTTCAGAGCCAATTATTGCAATACCGGTGGTAGCGACATCTTACTTTTTTAGCAGTTTGTTAGTAGCCTTTTTGGAGTAGCATTTGATTGATACACTAAATTATCTAATGGTTCGGTGAAGTCCTTTGTAGAGTTAGAGCAACTTTTCATTAAAAGATTCATGGGATCTTAGCAAAGGGTAACTGTATGGGACCTCGTTGTAGATGAGCAAAAACCCAATGAGTCCCTTGTTGATTATATTCTCAGATGGCACAACCTAAGCAAAAAATGTGAGCCACAGTTTCAAGAGTAGGATGCCTTTAGATTCTTCTCAAAAATATCCATGGCCTAGTCACCTTCATGCTCAAGGGTTTTACCATAAAGATATTTGAGAAACTAATCAACAATGTGGCTAACATATATGAGGAAGAAAAATAGTTACCCTTCTCAGACCAGTCATATAAGCCCAAGACCTAGAAGGTATTTGAAAAAAGCTAGAAATAGTGGTAGTAGTGGATAAGGGGAAGTAGCTTGTGAGAGCACAATTTGAGAGGCCTAGAGTTTAGTATCCTCTACTCCCATCTCCTCTTCCACTATGTCAATAACCACAAAGGCCACCACAGCAGCCTACACAGCAGTACTATCAGTATCCACAGCCATGTAGCTATTTTTCACCTACTCTTGCCGATGAACTCAATAAGCTATACTCATTCAAAAGGGAGGTAGTCATGAAGATCTTTAAGAACCTTCTAAAGAAGCATGATTTCCAGCTACCCGAGCCTAGAGAGTTGGAGAAAGTGGGTGGAGTGATGATCCTAACTACTTCCCCTACCACCGCATGCTAGGCCATATCTTAGAGGATTGATTTACCTTTAAGGATTAGCTTGAGTTAGCTACAAGTTAGGATTTATAGTTATCCCAAAAGAATACTTAGTAAAATAACCTTCTGATTTTATTAAAGTAATCTTTGGAGATACATCGATCCTCTTAAGAAAAAATAAGGTTGGGATATCTTCTTATCCCACCTCTAAGAAATCATTTCTAAAATTAAGAAACTTTCTCTCTGGTGCCTAACTCAGCTCAAACCACTAGCACCAAGGAAGGTCTGCTAGTTATGAGGGACAACTCAGGGAGGGTGGAAGCCGAGCCACAGCAGCAACCTCCACATGCCCGGGATAGTTCCATAGTATAACCACCATCCATGTGTCAGCATTCTTCTTTCCACCATTATAGCTACTACTTTTCAACAGCTCCTCCACCACCAGCGGGAGCATTATACCTATGGATGAGGGCACCAAACCACTCACACTGCTCACTTTACTTGATTTCTACTATGTGCCACCTCCAAAATTAAAGAAATCAATGAAGAAGAATGATTCTGCATGCATCTTGTCTACCTTTGATGATCTTAGTGATTTTATTCCTATAGATAGATCTCTAAGTCATAATAATAACAATCAAAATAATTCTGATCAATTTCACTCCGGTTCAAAAATAGATTGCTCTTTTTTGAATCTTCGGGGTTCCCCACTTGAGATTGATTTGGAGTCATCTGACTCCGATGATCCTTTAGGAGAAGCTGCAGGTATACCCGATGAGCAAGTAGAACTATCTATTAGATTTATGAGCCTCATGTTCAATCCTATTAATTTTGATGATAACAAACATATGCTTGATGTTCTAATGTATATTTTATGTGTTTTAGATATATTAATTATTAATTAAATATTCAATACATCACATAATATGTTTGATGAAATTGCAAGTATGGAAGAATGAAAGATAGATCAAAATGGATACCTTGAAGCTCAAGATTCAATTTTTCAAGTTATATGCATTTATAAATATCTTAAAGGTTCATATAAGTTCATGGCATGAATTAATTTGCTCATAACTTAACATATTATTTTTATTTATTTTAAAAATGATAATGAGGTTAATTTACATAAATCTTCATCTAATTAACATTTAATGCTTCATGCATAGCATTTAAATTGTCAAAATAAAAAATGATAATTAATTATAACAATTGAGTGTAACTAGTTTATAGACTTAATATAATTAAATATTTTAATTTAATTTAAAATTAATATGATAACTAACATGTGTATGATTATCTCTAAATTATATCAAAAATTGTAAATGTCATTTCAAAATTAATAAAAAAATCATGAAATTTAGTATTTCAACCAAAGTCATTTTATCATCAAGGAATTTAGATCTGATTTCATCTCAGTGGATTTCTTGGATTTTGTTTCTTAAATTTGATAAATTACATGACCCAAGTTTGAATAAAATTAAATTTATTATATTTTTTCAAACATTAGTTGATTTTAATAATGAATGCATGCTACATGCCTTGCATATATCAAGATCCATATTTCATTATTTTTTACTTTCCCATGTGACTAACCAATTTTTGGTTGTTTGAATTTAATATTTATTTAAAACAAATCATATTTTAATTGAATATTATATTATTATATGATAAAATGATATTAGAATAATATATTTCTTTGAAATAATTCAAAATGACCCTCTTGCTTATAAATAGCTCTCATTCTTATCATGAAGGCTACTCATTCAAATTCAAAATCTCATTCAATTTAGAAGTATATTTTAAGTATTTTAAATTAATTTATTGTGCTAAAAATATTCTCATATTTGCTAGTTCTCTACTTTTAATTAAAAGTTTTCTAGTTTACTTAGATCTATCATATACTAATTTTATTTAAGTATTTTGTGATCAGTTGCATTAATTAAAAGCATCATTTTGGTTAAAATAAAGTAAATTATTGTTGAAATTTTAGAGTATATGCTAGATCTATTATAAATCAAATTTCTTAATCAAAATAAAATTTATAGAAAGTTAAATTATTTTATTTGTCTTTATCATTTTATTCCAACTAATATCCTTTATTTAAATAATTTTATCTTGCTAAAATTTAGTAAATCTTGCTATTTTTATTATTTACTAATTAAGAAAAAAGAAGTTTAGTGGAGAATTAGTCATTTTTAGACTATTATATACATACTAGTTATAGTTTCTCTTAAACTTAAAATTATTCCTTGCTGAAATTTATTTTATTATGCAATAGACTATTGTGAAATTGTTTTGAAATCATATTTATATTAATGAATTGTAATAACATAAACATATTAGTAAGATCACTTTAAGATATTTATTTTATTATTTATCAAATAAGTGCATTCTATCTTGTCAAAATTGTTAACTTGATCATTTATACGTTGTGAGATCACTTTTTGAATTGGATAGATTGGTATATTTGTTAGAGATATATTTTATCAAAATTTATTATTTTGTATTTTTTTTCATGCTATAAAATTTATATTGGCATTGTACTCGCCCTTTTGTAAGAGAGTTCATATTATTAGTTGTACTATTGTAGAGTATTGTGTTATTTTGCATTTAAGGATTCTTTTTGGTTAGGCATGGACGATCGATTTTGTATTAACCACATATAAATTGTGTTATTGTCTCTCTTCACTTTTAAAATATATTTTTGCTGAACTTTGAGAAATGTATCTCGTCAATATAAAATCAAAAATTAATTTTCTACTAAAAGTTAATTTAAGATTTAACAATAGAAAGTTAAATTATTTTATTTGTCCTTATCATTTTATTCCAACTAATATCCTTTGTTTAAATAATTTTATCTTGCTAAAATTTAGTAAATCTTGCTATTTTTATTATTTACTAATTAAGAAAAAAGAAGTTTAGTAGAGAATTAGTCATTTTTAGACTATTATATACATACTAGTTATAGTTTCTCTTAAACTTAAAATTATTCCATGCTAAAATTTATTTTATTATGCAATAGACTATTGTGAATTTGTTTTAAAATCATATTTATATTAGTCTATGAATTGTAATAACATAAACATATTAGTAAGATCACTTTAAGATATTTATTTTATTATGTCTTATCAAAATTAAGTGGGCATTCTATCTTGTCAAAATTGTAAGTTGTAACTTGATGATTTATACGTTGTGAGATCACTTTTTGAATTGGATAGATTGGTATATTTGTGAGAGATATATTTTATCAAAATTTATTATTTTTTATTTTTTTCATGCTATAAAATTTATATTGGCATTGTACTCGCCCTTTTGTAAGAGAGTTCATATTATTGTAGGGGTTGTACTCACCCCATTGTAGGAGAGCAGTTTGTAAGCTATTTTGCATTTAGTGGATTCTTAGCCAGGGGTGGCTAGGCATGGATGTAGGCTGATTTTTGGGTTTAGCTTAACCAAGTAAAAATTGTGTTCCTATTGTCTCTCTTCATTTTACTGTACATTTTTTGCTCCATTGAGAAATGTATCTTATCAATATAAAATAAAAAATTATTTTTCTACTAAAAGTTAATTTAAGATTTAACTTTTAAAATTTTTAATAAAGCCCCCACCCGCCCGCCGTAGTAGGTGCTATAGTGACCCAAAATTAGTATCAAAACCAAGGCTCTTTTATTGGCTTAATTTCCAAGAGTAGATCTTTTCACTATGGCACAAGGTTTCGCTAAGGACTCACTACCTGAGGGACAACCCACTCAAAGACCTCCACTTTTAGATAGTGTACCATTTTATTATTGGAAAAATAAAATTAGTACATTTTTAAGAGGTCAAGATGGATGCATGTGGTATATGTTAACACATCAATATCATACACCCACTGTACAAGTAAATGGCATTAAAGTAGGAAAACCTTTTAAGGAATGGGCTGTAGTTAAAAGAGAACTTGATGAATTAAATGCTAGGGCAAGTAATACTTTACATTGTGCTTTATTACTTGATAATTACATGAAAATTTCTATTTTAAATACAATAAAAGAAATATGGGATAAATTAATTATAACTTATGAAGGAACTAGAAAAGTTAGAGATGTTCACATAAATAGACTTGTTCATGTATATGAGTTATTTTCTACATCTTCTTTTGAATCTATTTTTAATATTTATACAAGATTCATGAAAATAATTAACATATTGTATTCTCTTGGAAAACATATAGAATCAAGACTTAGTCTATAAGATTCTTAGATATCTTCCAAAAGAATGGGATGCTAAAGTAGCAGCTATTAGTGAAGCTAAGGATTTATCTACTTATCCACTTGATCAGATTTTGGGTTCTTTGATAGCAAATGAATAGGTTATTGCTGAAAGTGATAAGATGGATAACTCATCAAAAAGGGAGAATGAGAAAGGAAAAGCTATTGCATTACAAGTTGATGATAGTGATGAGCATAGCACCTCAATCTCGAATGATGATAGTGATGAGGTGGTCATGCTATCCAAAAGGCTTGGGAACTTGCTAAGGAAAAGAATCAAATGTGTAAAAAATATAAAAATTATAAATTTCAAACTAAGAAATTTCCTGCAGGTGAAGAGATGATTTGCTACCATTGTAAAAAGCCTGGACATGTAAGAGGTGATTGTCTAGAACTTGCTGATTCAAAGAAGAAAGAGATTGATGTGGAGAGAAGAAAAAATATGAAGGATAAAAAGTACCATAAGAAGAAGAAGAAGGATTTATGGGCCAATCCAAATTCAAATGAATCAAGTACTTGCTCATCTCATGAAGAGGTCAACATATCTCTTATGGCAAATGGAGAATCTGACTTAGATTCTCAAGAGGTATGTAATGATATATCTTATGATGAATTAGATTATGCTTTTAATGATTTATTTATTGAATATAAAAATTAAAAGAAAATACAAAACCTTAGAAAAGAACATAAAATTTAGATATGCATTTTTGTGATTTAAAAATGAATGTGATAATTTGAAAATTAAAAATAATTTTTATTAGAATGTTCCTTACTTGTATGTAAACTTGAAAGAGAGAATATCTTGTTAAAAGAAGATTTTAAATTATGTTTGAAATCACAAGTTCATTATAATGCTTCATCAAGTAAAACATTTAATAAGTATTATTTGCATCATACACATCCCACTCATATATCTTATAATTATTATGCTAAGCCATATGCAAACACTAATGTTTGGTGCGACTATTGTGGTAGAAAATGGCATATTTCATTTGATTGCTATCCACATAAATTACAAAATACTAAGCAATCATCTTATGTATGGGTACCAAAAGGTACAAGCACTACACAAACAACACATGCTAGATATATTGCTTTAAATTTAGAATGTGGACTCAAACATGCTTGGGTTCCAAAAGTTAACATGTCATTTTCTTTTGTAAGAATGCCATCAAAACAAAATCAAAGAAGGCATGTGGTACTTGGACAGTGGATGTTCAAGACATATGATGGGAGATAAGGATAAATTCTTAATTTTAGAATCAAGTGATGGAGGATTTGTTACATATGTAGATAATGCAAAGAGAAATATCATTGGCATTGGTTCTATTTGTAAGAATTCTATCACTTTAGATAAAGTTATTCTAGTAGAGGGATTAAAACATAATTTAATTTTTATTAGTCAAATATGTGATAAAGGTCTAAATGTAGTATTTCATGCATCCTATTGTATTATAAAAAATAATGAAAATTTTTTGTTAGTAAGACAAAGACTTAAAAATATTTATATCATTGATTTAGATAGCTTTCATGATGTGAATTTTAATTTAATTTCTTTTAAAAGCACTCACAATGATATATGGTTATGGTATAAATACTATGTCATATCAACATGCACACACTCAATAAAATTGCTAAACATGATTTAGTAGTTGGATAGCCTAAATTAAATTCTCATTCAAACTATCTTTATGATGCATGTATTCATGGTAAGCATTCTAGAAGCTCATTTAAAAGTAAAAAAATATTGTTTCTACTTCTAGACCTCTAAAATTATTTCACATGGATTTATTTGGTCCAATTAGCACCACTAGGTTAGGTGGTAAAAATTATAGTTTTGTGATTATTGATGATTTCTCTAGATATGCTTGGGTTTTGTTTGTAGCTAATAAAGATGATATTTTTGGTGAGTTTAGAAAGCTTTCTAAATATATTCAAAGAGAACAAGTTCTTTTGATTAATAGGGTTCAAATTGATCATGGCGATGAATTTGAAAATAAATTATTTGAGGATTATTGTGATGAACATGGGATTAGACATAATTTTTAGGCACTTAGAACTCCCCAATAAAATGAAGTAGTAGAGAGAAAAAAATAGAATATTAATTGAATTAAGTAGATTTATGCTTGATGAGTATAAATTGGAAAAATATTTATGGACAGAAATTGTAAATGCTATATGTTATGTGATGAATAAGATCTATTTTAGACCAATTTTGAAGAAGACCGCTTATGACTTTTTTTTTTCTTTTTTTTTGGAAAGAAACCTAAGATTGAACACTTTCATGTATTTGACTATAAATGCTTTATTTTTAATAATGGAAATGATCTTTTAGGTAAGTTTGATTACAAATCAAATGATGGTATTTTCTTAGGATACTCTCTTTCTAGTAGAGCTTATAGAGTTTTCAATAAAAGAAAAATGATTGTAGAAGAATCAATACATGTTATTTTTGAAGAAAATTTATTTTATCCCATTAGAAATGAAGTGATTGATGAAGAGATTGATAATTTTAAGAAAATATCTTTAGAAGATAATGTGAATGATTCATTGTCTAAAGAATGGAAATATAATAAAAATCATCCAAAAAAATTTATTATAGGGGATCCTTCAAAAGGAGTTATGACCAGAAGACATAGTATAGAGGTTGTAGATCATTCAACATTTTTATCTGAGGTTGAACCTAAAAATTTAGAAGAAGCATTAAAAAATAATTTTTAGATTATTTCTATGGAAAAGGGGTTGAATCAATTTGTAAGAAATGATGTTTGGGAATTAGTCCCAAGACCCCAAGATCAAAATGTCATTAGAACAAAATGGTTCCTTAGGAATAAGCTAGATGACTTGGGTTATATTGCTAGAAATAAAGCTAGGTTAGTTGCATATGGGTACACACAAGTTGAAGGGATATATTTTGAAACATCTTTTGCATCCGTAGCAAGACTAGAGGCTATTAGGTTACTCCTTGCTTATGCTTATTTTAGGGATTTTAAACTTTTTTAGATGGATGTCAAGAGTGCATTTTTAAATGGATTTATTGACCAAGATATCTTTGTAGAGCAACCACCTGGATTTGAGAGCCTTGATTGTCTAGATCATGTGTATAAATTAAAGAAAGCTTTATATGGTTTAAAATAGGCTCTCATGCTTTGTCTGATAGTTAAGTAACTTTTTTGATTTATCATGGATTTAGAAAGGGTAAAGTAGATACCACCTATTCCTTAAGAGCATAGATGATGATTTTAATATGGTACAAGTGTATGTAGGTGATATATTATTTGGAAGTACTAATGAATCTTTGTGCCAAAAGTTTTCATCTTTGATGTCTAAAGAGTTTGAAATGAGTATGATGGGAGAACTTAATTTTTATTAGGTCTTCAAGTGAAGTAACAAGAAAATGGCACATTCATCTATCAAACCAAGTACACAAATGAATTGCTTGAAAGGTTTGACATGAAAATATTTAAATATAGTAAAACTCCTATTAGCCCATCTACAAAATTGGATTTAGGTGAATCAAAAAAATCTATTGATCAAAAACTTTATAGGATTATGATAAGTTCACTTTTATACCTTATTGCTAGTAGGCCTGATATTATGTTAGTTGTTTATTTGTGTGCTCATTTTCTGGCCAACCTAAAAGAATCTCATTTAATAGCATTCAAATGTATCTTTTGGTATTTCATAGGCAGATCTAGGATATGTTTATGGTATCCTAAAAATTCTTTGTCATGTGATTTAGTTACTTATTCTGATATTGATTTTGCTAGATGCAAAGTAGATAGAAAAAGCACATCAGGCACATGTCAATTTTAAGATCATCCCTTGTGTCTTGGTTATCTAAGAAACAAAATTATGTAGCTTTATCCACTACTAGGTTGAGTACATAGTTGCATATAGTAGTGTTGCTCAAGTCCTTTGGTTAAAGCAACAATTAAAAGATTTTAGTATTAAGTAAGATCACATTCTAGTTCAGTGTGACAATACTAGTGCTATTAATTTGACCAAAAATCCTATCCAACACTCATGAACCAAGCATATAGAAATTAGACACCATTTTATTAGGGATCATGTTTTGAAAGGTGATGTTAATATTAATTTCATTAGTATCAATTTACAAATTGTGGATATTTTTACAAAACCATAACCAAAAGAACATTTTTGTACTTTAAGAAGCATGCTTGGAATGTTATATCCTAATATTTAAAATTATATGTAGTTTGTTCTCTCTTTTTGATGTTGTCAAAAGGGAGACAAGAGTAAAATGTTGGTTATTATTAAGTATATTTCATGCATATCTTTAAGGGGAGCATGATTATTCAACTCTTTTGCACAAATTTTATTTAATAAAAAAGAAATTTTATAAAAATGAAAACTATGATGAAAGGTAAATTTGCACCTTCATCAAAATCATTACCCAACATTAGTTTTCCACCATTAAAAAGGGGTGAGATTTTTGGTTTTATGAGCCTCACGTTCAATCCTATTAATTTTGATGATAACAAATGTATTATTGTATATTTTATGTGTTTCAAATATATTAATTGCTAAGTACATATCCAATACATCTCACAATATGTTTGATGAAATTGCAAGTATAGAAAAATGAACGATAGATTAAAATGGATACCTTGAAGCTCAAGATTCAATATTTCAAGTTATATGCATTTATAACTATCTTAGAGGTTCATATAAGTTTGTGGCATAAATTAATTTTCTCACAACTTAACATATTATTTTTATTTATTTTAAATAATGATAATGAGATTAATTTATATAAATCTTTATCTAATTTACATTCAATGCTTCATACATAGCATTTAAATTGTCAAGATAATAAATGATAATAATTATAATTATTGAGTGTAACTAGTTTATAGACTTAATATAATTAAATATTTTATTTAATTTAAAATTCATATGATAACTAACATATGTATGATTATCTCTAAATTATATCATAATTTTTAAATGTTATATTTCAAAATTAACAAAAATACATGAAATTTAGTATTTCAGCCAAAGTCATTTTATAATCAAGGAATTTAGATCTGATTTCATCTCCAGGGGATTCCTTGGATTTTTTTCTTTAATTTGATAAGTTACATGATGCACATTTGATTAAAATTAAATTTATTATTATTTTTCAAACATTAGCTGATTTTAATAATGAATGCTTATTACATGCTTTGAATATATTAAGAATCATATTTGATTATTTTTGACTTACCCATGTGACTAGCTAATTTTTGGATGTTTGAATTTAATATTTATTTAATATAAATCATATTTTTATTGAATATTATTTTATTATATGATAAAATGATATTAGAATAATATTATTTTTTGAAATAATTCAAAATGACCCTCTTGCTTATAAATAGCTCTCATTCTTTTCATGAATGGTTAATCATTAAAATTCAAAATCTCTCCAGCGAATCTAAGAAAAAACTTCCTAGATTTCCCATCTAAGTGTTCTCCAAATATTGCAAGGTCAAATCCTTGATTTGGAAGCTTCAGCATCTTCAACTAAGCAAGCTTTCTAAAATTACTTGAGTTTATTTTTCTTGATCTTAATCTCTTTTAGTTGTTCATACTATTTTCACCATCTATTTGTTCTTTCAAATTTTTACTTTTTGGTGGATTAGTCTTTGGACATCAAAGTTTAAGTTTTGCACATCAAAGTTTCTTCAATCATTTTTTTCTTGAAATATTTCTTTATTAGTATTATTTGAAAGATCATTTATTCTTAGATCTATTTTAAAAGTATATTTTAAGCATTTTAAATTATTTTATTGTGCTAAAAATATTTTCATATTTGCTAGATCTATCTTTTTTTATTAAAAGCTTATTAGTTTACTTAGATCTATCATATACTAATTTTATTTAAGTATTTTGTGATCAGTTGCACTAATTGAAAGCATCATTTTGGTTGAAATAAAATAAATTATTGCTAGAATTTTAGAGTATATGCTAGATTTATTATAAATCAATTTTTTTAATCAAAATAATATTTATTAAAAGTTAAATTATTTTATTTATCACTTACACTTTTATTCTAACTAATATTCTTTGTTTAAATAATTTTATCTTGCTGAAATTTAATAAAGTCTACTATTTTTACTATTTAATAATTAAGAAAAAGAAGTTTAGTAGAGAGTTAATCATTTTTGGACTATTATATACATATTAATTATAGTTTCTCTTAAACTTAAAGTTATTCCTTGGTGAAATTTATTTTGTTGTGCAATAGACTATTGTGAATTTATTCTGAAATCATATTTATATTAGTCAACAAATTGTAATAACATAAACATCTTAGTAAGGTTACTTTAAGATATTTTTTTTTTAAATTTCATGTCAAAATTAAGTTGGCATTCTATCTTATCAAAATTGTAAGTTGTAACATTATCAATTATAAGTTGTGAGATCACTTTTTAAATTGGATAGCTTGGTATATTTGTGAGAGATATATTTTATCAAAACTTTTTATTTTTTATTTTTCTTTTCGTGCTGTAAAATTAATATTAGGGTTGTACTCACCCCTTTGTAAAAGAGTACATATTATTCTAGAGGTTGTACTCGTCCCATTACAGAACAGTATGGTTTGTAAGATATTTTGTATTTAGTGGATTCCTAGCTAAGGGTGGCTATGCATGAACGTAGGCCAGTTTTGGGATTTGGCTAAACCATGTAAAAAATGTGTGCTTATTGTCACTCTTTATTTTATTGTATATTTTTTTACTACATTGAGAATTGTATCTTATCATTATAAAATAAAAAATTAATTTTCTACTAAAAGTAAAAGTTTAAGATTTAACTTTTAGATTTTTTAATAATGCCCAATTTAGTTTTTTAGCTATAGTTCTCACACTTTCTACAAGTAACAAATAACAAGATGTCATTGAAGTTAACCTCCATAGTGATAAAGTTCTATGTCCTAGAATAGCACTTAAAGATAAGGGTAAACAGGTCATTGGTTCTAGTGAGCAGTTAGCCCCTCCACAAGATGCTCCACCCTTGAATATGCTTATGGAGGACCAACCCAAAGACTACTACAACATCTAGCACACCTTAGAAAGTTGTCATCTAAGTTAAGTTATATGATACCCTTATCTTATCTAAGGAGATGAGGGAGTCACTAGTCAAAGCATTGCTTAACCCTAAAATTTGCTTAGCTCAGTTGGACACTGCTAATTGGAGCTCATATGGGAAATAGTTAGAGAGGTTTTGGAGGAGAGGAAGGTTTGTTTCTACTTAACTTCACTTAAGTAAGCTTTAGGAATGAGCAAGAGCTCTCAAATTGGCTTCCTTCCTCTTTATATATATGGTCGAGAGCTTTACCATTTTTGAAAATGGTAAAGATAGATGGCCATTGGAATTGTGATCCAATGGTGGTAGATAAGGTAGTGGGAAGGTCAAAGCATATGTTTGACTTCCTTGGGGATGAGGTATGGGTGAGGCTTGAAGGAATATCGTGGGTCAACCATGCTTGGTTTCCATGTATTCAACCTTGATCCTACCATATTTGCCACATCATCTCTTGTCATTTCACCTCATATGGCTTTCTTTAAATGAATATTGGTTGCCCAAGTCAAGCCATGTAATGTGGACTAAGGGTAAAGTTAAATCCATTTGAATTGGGTTTGGTTTAAATATTTGAATTCATGTCATTATGGTTTAACTTTTGTTCATTTAATTTGAGTTACTTTGGCTACTTGATTTACTTTATTTTTTTGTTACAATTATGATTAATTATTCATTAAATGATTTATATATCAATTGATCTTTATCATATAAGGTTTGATGTGATTTAAGTTAGTTTGACCCATTTGACCTAAATTGGTCAAATTGGGTCTTCTAACCCATTAGGACATTTTAGGATTTTAATTTAAATGTAGTTGTACTCAATTGGTCATTTATGATGATTTTGAAAAATTATTTTTATTTAAGTTTAAGTTAGATTTTAATTTTAACCTAAATTGACTTGTTTGGATTCAAGTGGGTTAATTTAGATTCAATTGTGTCAAATAGCCTAAGTTTATACCCAATCTAATCAAGGTGAAATTTTAGGGAATTCAAATTGGCAAGGAACACTATTTGCCATAAAATGTTGATACCTAATTGACCTCTAAATTGGCAATTATTGAATTTCCAAGTCTCTAGGTCAATATAACTGAAATAATAAATCAAAAAATTATAAAGTTTTATAGAATTTATAAAATAAGTTTCAAACATTACAAAATATATCATAACATTTGAAGAAAACTTCCAAATAATCTCAAAGCAAAGAGGCTTAATTAAACATAAACTTACAATTTAATATTAAAGATACTTACAACAAAAAATATCAACTTCAATTAAACTTCAAAATTTTTATAATTGATAATAAACACAATAATAACTTGAAATGTAAAATTTATTAATCTCTAAACTTATGAACCAATTAAGGCCATTTAAATCAAAAAAATAAAGTAAATATGAATACAAATAAACTTAATGAGGATGAATTGATTAAACTTAAATGATAAAGTAAATTAGGATAGGTTAATGTATAAGAACATATCTTCTTAGACTTCTTTGATCAAAATAGAAATCAAACTAAATAAAATGATAAGAATAACCTTTATAAAATAATGAAGATATTACTTACTTAAAAGATAATTGGAGATAAATACATATCATAACTTAAAATGAACCACTTAAACTCATTAACAAAGATAAGAATATTAATGAAATAAATAAATGGAAATAAAAAAATGAGAAGATAAAACTTAAGCAATTGAAAATAAAATAAATAAATTGTAAAATTGAAATATGAAATGATAACATCAAAATTAAGATTGAATATTAAGTCCATTTAATTAATGAACATTAATGAACATAAACATAAACATAAAAGAAATATTAATCAACAAACCAAGTTAATCTAAAACCAAAATTAAATGATTAAGAAATAAAATGAAAGCTAAATTCAAGTAAATTACAATATAATAATTGAACTTGAGTAATCTGAGTTAAATGAATAATACAAATCAAATAAATAAAATGAATAAAATTAAATTATAAAACTCAAATTGTAGTAACAAATGAATTAAAATTAAAGTGATAACTAATAAAAATTAAATTATAATAACATAACTAAACCTTAATTGAATTTAATTAAAGAAATTAAACAAATTAAGATGTGATTAATCAAATATTAAGCAAAAGAATAAATGAATGATAAGAAAGATTGAAAACAAAAATTAAGACATTCATTGAATTAAACTTAAATTAAATCAAATCATTTAAATAAATTCAAAAAGTATTAATTAAGATACTTAGGATCATAGTTATACCTTCATCATAGGGTGAAGGCTTCATTCTATTAGAATTTTGGATGTTGAATGGAATGGGTTTCACCTAGAATGGAACTTATTATATTCTTCATTTTTGAAAACTTAATTTCATCTTAACCTAAAATGCATCTAAAATGAAAATGAAATTGCAAATCATTAAATCACTTAAATTGAAACCACCCATGGTAAATTAAACCAATTTAAAATTAAAATAAGTTAAAAGAACATTAATAATTTTCATAATTAGCAACATATTGTATATAGTTTGGACACCTGTTGTCATAGGGCTACTAGTCTTAAGGAAGTCTTAATACCTCGAATATCTAGTTTAACAATGACACATACTTATGAAATGAAGTTATGAAAACTAAAAAAATCTAAAAATTAAATTAAATTAAAAATTAGAAACTTATATAGAAACTTTAATCTACAAACATGTCTAGCAAAATCTTGCCACACAAACCCAATTCCTTCACATACTAGATTATTAGGTCACAGACCCAATATTTTGGTTAGGTTGATCTATGATATTTTCTAATATTATGTGATATATTTTTCTTTTTTGTGGTGTACTATTATAAATTGGATGTGTAGGATTATTTTTCCATTAGACTGGATGGTAGGATGTTTTTTTTAGAACTAATGTTGTCTTCTGTTTGCTAAAGGATTGCCATCATAAATTATATCTAAATATTTTCTTTTCATACTTAAGTTCATAAGCATCCAATAGGATCTTGGAAATAACTAATGCTAAGCTCAAATGTTTGCAAATATAATTACTAGCGTGATATTTGCATTTTCTTGATATTTGTTTTCTAGGGCTTAAAATTTATTTTAGAATTTTAAAATGTAATTTGAGCTTAGAATTTGGCTAGGATCTATGGGGTCTAGAAATAAAAGGAGTTGACCCTACCAGCATATAGGTGTAAAGGTCCTCTATGGAGCCCAATAGATGTCCCTGAAGAAGGAGACAATCTTGGATAAAAGATCCTAAATCTAAACTTGTAGCTCTAGGTTGGGCTATATAAAGGCATAGCTCGGCTGCCCATTTTCTCTTTCTTTCAGGGTGTACAGTGGTACCAACCACATTAGCCTACTCTTTAATTTAAATTGGCTTGATTTACTTTAGTTGTGCAATAAAATCAACCTGCACTTCTAGGTTTCTTTCTATAATAAATGTACGAACATTAAGCTTCTAGAAATATTAAATTTTACCCAATTTAAATCTAAACAACTAAATCAAAATTAAAGAAACTTGAAACTTTATACATAAATTAAAGCCCTAGGAATAACTTAAAATTAACTAGAAATAATTAGCTTTTGTGAACCATCCTAGCATATTATTATAACTCCATGAATTGGACACTTAACCCATTGCACATAAGGGGTATCTAACCTTTAAGGGTGACCACCTTCTTAAGAAAATATGCCTTCTCTTCTTGATTTGGCCCATGACCACTTCTAATTGCATGTCATTTAAGCATAAAATGCATACCTTAAGACCTTAAATAAATCATGTGTCAAAACATATAAAACTTGAAAAATGTGCATTAGTTAAGTGCATATCAAGCCCCACATGATCCTAGAGATTAGGGAGTGAGTATAGGTTCTTATATTATTTCCTATATTGCAACAATGCAACCAACTTGCATACATAATACTTTGCATCATGGATGTAAAATTTTCTTAGGTGGTGTTAGTTGGTAGCCCTTCCAACTGTGCTATAAGTTCAGAAGAGTCAGGGATAAGTTTATTCCATCAAATGAGAGGAATGGCTGATAATTCTAAAAAGTGGAACTAGGTCAAGCCTCTGCCTTGTGTTAGAAGTAATTCAAGACTTAGGATCTGAAGCATCCTTGTAAGTCTTCCACCCTAGGCATTTCTATAGTCTTTCACTGTTAGCATCTAAGTACAAGATTTCTAATACAATGTCAACTCAAAATTTTATTCAAATTAAATTCCAAATTTAAAGCCCAATGGTAGGATAGTTGAAATATCCACTGGGAATCCCTATATTAACAGGAATTTCCTACTTTGTCCTGATTAACTTCCAAAAATAAGTCTTTCCACTTTACACCATTCCCAATTAAAATTCCAAATTATCATTTCTTTTGGAAATTAGCTTAAAAATCCATATAAATAATAGTTAATTTATTTAATTGAGAGTATTCTTAGTAAGAGATCCTTTGTTCCTAAGATGTAATTAGCTATAAGGACTTGACCTTATCGGGAACCATGAACTCAGTTTAAAAACAACCCTGTTTTACTTTCAATGTAATTTAGGGGAAAACTCTCTGGTACATTAAAGACCCATTAACCTTAGGAGTATTTTATTAAATGATAGAATCCATTATTGAATAACATGTTTATCTTTCAAGATAATATGTTTACTCCTTAATGACACATTTAATCATCTAAATAAGAAATAATTAAAATTTTCTCATAGAGATATTTTATGGTGATTCCACTAAGGAATGGTTTCTCTCTCCATCTTTAAAAACAATCTATTAATTCTATATATCAGTAATGTACCTATATTTTCATGAGTCAAGATTACCTTTTTTTTTATTTAATATCTCTCCATTTCACCCTTAGTTGAGTTTATTCAACATCCATTAAAAGATAAAATATAGAACCATCCCACTTGTTGAAATCTAGTGAGATAGTTTTGTAATACTTGTATTTTTAGAAAAGTATATTTTAAAATATAAAAATCCTAGCCATAAAAAAATTGGATAAAATTTCCTAATATCAAAAGTTTTCTTTTGACTACATTTTAGTTATTATTTATTATGATTTACTTAAAATTTTTATTTTTTTCAAACATAAAGGGTCAGACAACTCATCTTCACTACTACATCCTCGATTAGCTTTTCTATGGATAGTAGTATGTTGGATGATGGCTCCGTTATCAAGTTTGGAGCTGGATTTGAGAACTTAAACATTATAGCTAATGAGGTGACATTAGCTCTTGTTAGTGAGGTAGCTATTGAAAACAAACAGCCCATTTTGGAATTCTCTAGTGCACCTCATTCTACCCCTATTGAAGGTAGAAAAGTTTTTATTCATGTCATAGAGAGTCCAGATGGGCCCTGTTTATAAAATGATCAAGTTGCCCACTCTAGAGGCATTACCTACTCCTTTCCTTTCTAGTACCTTTGAAATAGGGTCCACTTTTGAGCCCCCTAAAATGACCAAAACCTAAAAGAAGAATAGGGGAAGAAGGCTTAGGAGGATAGACCTTAGCAAAAGAAAATAAAAAGAAATGTTAGAAATAGAACTAACTATGGCAAATGATAGATATACCCTTTATGATACTTCCCTTCTTTTAGGAGGAAGCTGATATCACCCTCTTTCTGTAGCCTAGGGAGAGGAGGATGCATCTAAGATAGAGAGTTCTCCACCTCACCCTTTTATTCAAGAAAATAAGAAAAGTTTTAGAATGATGAATAGAGAAACACATAGTAGGCTGTGCTAGATCCTCCATAAGATCCTTGGACCCACCTCTTACACTAAGGAGTACTTACTCAGGGCTATGAACGATCAAGCATCAAAGAGCCTAGAAATCTTAGAAGACCACTTCCCGCAGAGGGAAGGGAAGGCGCCATTATTAGAAGAAAACCTTCATATCTTGTGCATGTCATATCAGATCGATATCATCACACAAGAAAATCATTGACTTGGCATAGATATCATTTAGTTATTTTAGGGAATGATAGAATCCTCCCTAAGAAAGTTAATAAAAAAGTTTATGTTAGGAAAGCTACACTAGCCCCTGAGCCTAGAGTTCCTTCATCACCTTCATCATTAGAGAGAGAGCACATCAGTAAGCCTATTTCAGATAGGCCATCATCATCTTCATCAAGGCCTCGAGCTGAAGGGCCATCATCATCTCATGTTTCTAATAAGAGAATAGAGTCCCTTCATCTATTTCCTTATGATAGAGAGATTACGGATGAGTGACGCCTTGGCTTGGGTGGCACTCTTGATATTGAGGAAGTCCCTACTATTCAAGATGTTCTAAAGGGCGAAGTATCTAAGGTATAACCCATGGATTTGGTAGATGAGTTTGATGTCATCCTTGATTATAGTGGTGTTCCATTTCATCTAACAAATAAAGAAATGGAGAAAATTGTGAATGAGGTTGTTGAAAATGAAATAAAAATGAATTTAAAAAGATTTTGATTTAGAACTGGATGACTTACTTGATGATGACTCAAGGTTGCTTATGGCACATACCTACATGGTAGATATAAAAGAATCAAAGAGGGAGCAGGATGAGACATTAGAAAATCTCATAATCGATCTTACTCAGCAACTAATCCTTCAACTATAAAAGAAGGATGATCATATTGCTATGATGGAAAAGTGGATGGAAGAGATGATTGCTACCATGTAATCACTCCAAAGCATGATTGTTTTCTCTTCACACCCTCATACTGCAGAACAACCTGAAGCAACATGTCCCACTAAGGAGATAAGGCTCAATTTAAAGGAATATCATCAAGAGTGAAAGCTTACAGATGTTGTAGCCCCTATAAATAACTTGAAGTCCTTGGTGGAACAGCAAGTCAAAGAAGCATTAGCATATTCTCAAGGTGCAACTTTGGTTCTAAAGGGTAGACCATAACATGAGGAATATTACTACATTCCATATCCCACTGATTTGTACCTTCTTCTTTTACAGTACTTGATGGGGTTGAGAATTCCAAATAGCATCTTGCTCACTTCCGTGCAAGTTACTACAATGTAGATGGGATCGATGCTATGCTATTTAGATGGTTCATTAGTAGCTTGACTGGAGTTACTTTTGATAAGTATGTAGAATTATTGAATGGTTCGGTTGAAAATATTTTGAATTCCAAATATTTTGAATATTTTGTAAAAGATTCACTAGCACCACATCACTATAGAAGACTTAGTTGTAAAAAAGAGAAAGCCTAATGAGTTCCTTGTGGATTATATTTTGAGATGGAGAATCCTCTATCTAAAGTGTGGGCCCCAGTTATAAGAGTAACACACTATTGAGATCCTCCTTTAAAACATTCTTGGTTCTATTGCTTTATTGTTAAAAGGCTTTATAATCAAAACTTTTGAAAACTCTTAAATGTAGCCTCCAACTACAAGAACAAGCTCTTAAAATGGCATTTTTAAATGAACAATCTTCTATAGAGTTGTCAAAACCTAGGAAGGTATTAGAAAAGAAAGTAGGCAATGTCTCTACAATGGATAAAGGAGAGGCCCCCATTCTAATACAGGTAGAGTGACCTTTGTCTTTTAGGCCACCATAGCAATAAATATCACCTTCCCCAAAGAAGATTCCAACTAGCCATTTTAGTGAGAATAAATAAGACTTATTCTTTTAAAAAAGGAGGTGGTGAGGAAGATAATCAAGAATTTAAAAAAGAAGCTAGATTTTAAATCACCTAACCTTAAGAAGTTAGAGGAAGTTAGCAAGGTGAACGACCCTAACTATTATTCATACCACCAAATGTCAGGGAACACTATTGAAGATAGTTTCACCTTCAAAGTCTGATTCAAGAGGAACTATAAAAGGGGGCTAATGATAATTCCAAAAGAATACCTTGCAGACCCTGGATAATGGTCCATTAAAGTAATTATAGGTGATTCTACTTCTTCTACTCCTGCCTCAAGTGAATGGGATACAATCTTATCCCATTCATCTAAAAATTATTTAATGAAACATTTTAAAAATGTAATGGTGAATCTAATGAAGACACAAAGAAAGATCATCTAGATTGATCCATTAGAATCTGGAGAGTCAGCTCCACCTCAACCCCATTCAGCATCTTTAACTACCTAAATGACTGGAGTGTGTGGTGAGAGAGGGATATCTTCTATACATGATAGATTTTTGTAAGATTAGAATGGAAAGGCTATGCCTTACACTCCTTTGTCACTATTTACTCATTTTAATGAAATAAATAAAAAGTTTGCCTCTAAAGGCATTTCTTACATTTATGTTATATCTGATGAATGTGTTATTAAAAAAGTAGATAAAGAAAAGGATCAAAATGAAAATTCTCATGATGATGTATTTTCTAAACCAGGGTTAAATGCTGGTAGTCTTATGAATAATTTACAATGCTATCCTATTAGCATAGAGATAGAATTATCAAGCTCTGATTACTCTCTAGAAAGGGATAAGATGGATAAGGGCTAGGTTGATACAACCCTTGGAGATGTCACTAAAGTAAATCTCCATAGTGGGAAGGTTTTGCCACCTTATCTACCTCTTCCACTTAAATATAAAAAGAAGCAAATTATTGATC
Organism: Cymbidium sinense; assembly: GCA_021442155.1. NCBI lineage: Eukaryota > Viridiplantae > Streptophyta > Magnoliopsida > Asparagales > Orchidaceae > Cymbidium > Cymbidium sinense. The sequence goes on along the minus strand of CM038214.1, from coordinate 54,354,952 downwards.
AAGGTTCAAAGCTTCGCAATAAGAGTCAGTACTCAAGCAATTTGCTCCCAAGGTCGACTATAACATCTTAGGCCATCTTATAAAACTTCCTGCTATGTTAAGTATCTATGATGTTGTTATTCTATCAAAATAAATGAGGGAATCATTAGTACAAATATTACTCAACCTAGAGATATGCCTGACTCAGCTAGCAGCAACATCCTTGGATGAGGTTTGCTACTTTAAGGAGATCCTTGAAATTACTTCCTTTTATGAGGATCTACTTTTGGGGACCACTGATCACATATGAAAAATTAAAAATATGTGTAGATACTTTGACTTTAACTCTTCTTGTTCAAAATAAAGTTTCACAATTAGAAGTCAAAGTGGCTACTAAACTATCAAGAGAAGTGGAGAAGTTATTTAAGTTCTAATTGGTACCCAGACCTTCAAGCTCAAAAGTAGATGTAAAGCTTGAAGATCTATTATCAAATGAAATAATTGAACTTCCTTTTGATTGGCATTCTGGTTATATTTAAAATTCTATGAAATGTGGTGTGATTACAAATAGTTGGCCCAAAGATATAGCTCAGTGCATGGAGAGCATATGGAATACTACAAATAAAAATCCAAAGCTCATGTTGGGTTTGCAATCGTTGGACCTTTAAATAATGTGGAACACTATTTGATGATAAGTAATCATTTAGAATCTGATCAATTATTTGAAATTTCTTCTAACTCATTAAAGGAATTATGCCTTGAAACAATAATTGAAGTTGATGATTGCTTACTTTAAAACACTCCCCTTAAGTTTGAAGAAAAAATAAAGTCCACTATTGATGACTAATAGGAGATCAACTTAGGAATTGATGTGGACTCAAAACTAAGTTTTATTAGTTCATTGCTAGGTTTAAAAGATTCCAAAGAGTTTATCACTTTACTCTTTGAATATAGAGATTGCTTTGCATGGAGCTACAATGAAATGCCAGGTTTATCTCTAGATGTTAAAGTGCATAAACTAGAGATTAAAACTGATGTAATTCTAGTTAAATAAGCTCCTATGCATATTTCTCTATAACTTGAACAGTAAGTAATTACTGAAGTTAAAAAATTAATTGAAGCTAGCTTTGTATGAGAAGAACAATACTGCTAGCTCCCCATAAAGAAAAAGAATGGACAAATATATATTTGCATTGATTTAGAGACTTAATAAGGCTTGTCCTAAAGATGAGTTCCTACACCAATTAGAAGTTATGGTGGACATAGCCTCTTTGCATGAGATCTTTTCATTCATGAATGAATCTAGATACCAAAATAAAGATTGCTCTAGAGGATGAAAAGCATACGGTGTTCAAACTCTATAGGATATTCATTTACGGTCATGCCATTCGGTCTCAAAATGCTAGAAACATATCAAAGGGCCATGACTAGAATTTTTGATGACTTAATTATAATCAAGTTGAATGTTATTTTGATGATCTAGTCATCACGTAGATAAAAGAAAATCATTTATATGATTTACATAATATTTTGAACAATTGTCGCTATAACTTGAAAATGAACCCATTATAGTGTGCTTGACTATGAGAAACTTTTAAGGTTCATAGCATCGTGGGATATAGATCGATCTAGAAAAGATAAAAAAGATTTATTACTGGCACTTAGTAGTCTTACATAGTTAAGATCATTCTAAGGAAAGCTCTCATATTTAAGGAGGTTCATATCGAACTTACCAAGAAGATGTTAACCATTTGCAAAACTAACAAGGAAGGATTCAAAATTTATTTGGGATGAAATTGCCAAAATGCATTTGAAATCTTAAAATAATACTTGATGAAACCTCCAATTTTGGCTACTTCAATTCAAATAAAGCCATTGATTTTATATATTATGGCTTTGGATGAATCACTTGTGGCTTTACTAGCCCATGTTAATGAAGAAGGGAAAATAATTCCCTTTATTATCTGAACCAAAAACTTGTTGTGGAAGAAATAAATTATCTGTCAATTGAAATACATTATTTGACCTTAATTTTTATCGCTTAGAAACTAAGACACTACATGCTTTCTCATAAAGTAAATTTAACTTTAAGAGTAAATCCATTATAATATCTTATGACCCGCCCGATGTTGTTTAGACATCTAACATGTTGGCTGATGATTTTATTGTAATTTGAGATTGCCTATATTTTCCTTCGTGTTGTAAAAGGGAAAGTCATAGCTGACTTCTTTACAGCACATCCACTACCTGAGGGTTCCCCTTTAAATGATGATCTTCTAGATGAGCAAATTATTATATTAGAAGGTGAACCTGATGCCACCTAGGAATTATATTTTGATGGTGCAGCATCATCAAATAAAAATAAAGAATTAAATTCATCTATCTCAAGGAAGGCAGAGATTGGATTAATTTCCATAACCCCAGAGAAATGAATGATGTGATATTCCTATCATCTGGTTGAGTCTTGCATAAATAATGAAGTTGAATATGAGGCTCTCATAACTGGGCTAGAGCTAGAAATCTTGATGGATATTTAGAATATAAAGATCTTTGGGGATTCCTAATTGGTTATAAACCAAGTGAGTGGTGCCTATAAGGTTTTTCACCCTAAGCTCCTTAGTTATTATCAATACACAGTGAAACTTCTAGAAAAATTTTCATATGATATCTTGTAAAGATAATTATATAGTAAATGCTTTGGCTAAACTTGCCAAAGAAATTTTATGTCCATAAAAAGTCTATTTCTATAATAGTCCAGAATTAATAAATTTTATCTCTGATAGCTTTAGACTACATGAACAAAAAGTCAAAATACAAAGGATAGCCACTCTTGTTTAAAAGTCTAGCAGACTATGATTGGAGGAAACCATTCATTAACTACCTGACTAAGGAGAGGCTTCCCACAGATAAGTCACTAGCAAATTAAATAAACAAACATGCCATGTCTTATGCATTAATTAATAATGCATTATACTGTAGGCCATTCGATCAAATGTGGCTATACTATTCAGACAATCAAGAAGACCATAATATTATGACTAAGGTACACTTTGGATTGTGTGGTGCTCACCAATCTAGACTCAAAATGAAATTAAAAATAAAAAGGCTTGGATATTATTGGCCATCGATGTTAAATAACTATATGAAAATTGCACATCATTGCCATCAATGCCAGATACATGGTGTTGTTTTACATAAACCTTCTAATATACTACACCTACGATTACCTCTTGGCCATTTGAGAGTTGGGGAACCAACATCATAGGACCTATTGGCCCTCCTTCATCGAAAGAGCATCATTTTATATTAACCATGATTGATTATTTTTTTTCTAAATTGGCTAAAGCGGTGCCACTAAAAGAAGTAAAAGCATATCATGTGTTAAAATTCTTTTAGGAAAATGTCATATAACTATTTGGCATTCCTCACTGAGTTATATCTAATAATAAATCATCATTCAAGTCCACAAAATTAAATCATTTTATGGCTTGATATGAAATAGATTGGAGATATTTGACCATCTATTACCCCATGGAGAATGGATTGACTGAAGAATTTAATAAAACTCTTATAAGAATTTTGAAAAAAGCACTTGATGAAAATAAATGTCGATGAAATGAAAAGTTGGTTGAAGCCTTATGGGCCTACCAGACCACATACAAGACACCTACTCAGTCTACACCATATACTTTGGTTTATGGAATTAAAGCTATTCTTCCATTAGAAGTTCAATAACAGCATTACAATAGATCAAAATCACAAACTCTGATTATAAGAACATGAAAGCCTTGAAGGAAGAAGTTTAAAAGCATAATAAGAACTTGAATTACCAATCACGTATGGTTTAAGCACATGATAAGTTGGTCCAACCTAAAAATTTTATATTTTTGGTAGATTTTCTACCAAAAAAATCCATCAAAAAACATTAAGATCAATTAATCTGCTATAACATCAATCAGTTTAAGTGATTTAAGAAAGATGTCCTCCATAGTCTATAATTCCATCAAAAATATTTATGGTTGAAATGACCATTGGTAAATTAGTTAGTAATTTCCAACAAAAAAGTGCACTAGAAATATGCAGTTTTTCTTTAGTGCACCTTGTCAATTACTTTAACTAAAGGGCTAAGTTGGCACACCTCTGATTTACAGGACTCAAAACTATACAAAGATAAATGATATTTCTAATAAAATAATTTTATTTAGCATAGAATAAAATTTTATGAAATCAATTGCTTACATTTATAGTCACCTTAGCTATTCAATTCGTATACATATTATCATACTTTCACTACTATTCAATTCTTAAACATGCAAGCATACCCTTACTTACTTTTACTTTCATGTAAGTTTAATTTTACATGCACGTTATTTCTTCTGTCATGTATTGGATTTACTTTAGCACTTTTTGTCTTACTAGGCTATTACTATATTATATTTCATGTTGACTTTTATGTAAGAACAAAGAGGAAGGTAGTTGATAGACAAGTTTTTGACTTATACAATTTTGATGAATAATTTTAAGAGATTGTAAAAGCTTTTTAAGTACATATAATTTGGATTTTGATGTCTTTAGTTACTCTATATTTCTATTGATATTTGATGTTACATGATTCTAGATATATGAATTAAATGTGAAATGGTTATTAGAAGAATTCAAAATGTATGAGTCTATTCATGATTATTTAGTGAGATTTAGTTTTTATCTGCTTGCCAAAAATCCTTACATAACAAACTGAATTTATGGAAGTTGTGTCTAACTGAGTCATTATTTTCTAATACATCCCAGATTGACCTTGGGATAGATGGGGTCATTTGGGGTGTGATAGAAAGTGGTATCTAAGTAAAGAGTTAAAATTTAATTACAAATGGAAGAATGATTATATTTAGAAGTTAGAATTGAATTGAACAATATAAACCTATAGAATGATCAAACTTGAGCTAGTAATCTACATATGTTGAAAAAATCTTACTTACATGATATTACTATTAAATGATAAATATGCATTAAATAAATAATTTGTGCAATTATAGATAAATATGCCTGAATAAATGCTAAAAAGGTTGAATAGTCAATCCTCATGACTAGCTATAGATTCTGAACTATTGGGATGAGGTAATTTTAACATAAGTGAAATATAGCCATAAACAAATGAAGAAGCTTGATTTATAAAATTATAGAATATTGTTCAATTGATTGCATAAGTAGTTGATAAGTTAGTGTCTATTAAGAAATCTACCAGTTGACCTAAATCTAAGTATGGTCTAGAAGTGGACCAACATCTAAAGATATTTCAATCATTTAAGCCACCAGCTTTCAAAGAAGCTAGTGATCTTACATATGGTAAATACTGATTGTTGAAAATTTGAAAGTTCTCATATGGTAAATTTTTTTAAGAATAGAAGGGTAGTACTAGCCACTTTTGCACTTGAAGGTAAAGTAGAGAGATGGTGGCAAGCTCAACACAAAGAGATGTGTGGTTTGATGCCTATCACACAGAACAAGTGGGATGACTTTGTCAAAGTGTTTAAGTATTGGTTTATTATACTACTATCCATACTAGCATTATAAGATAAAATTTTCAAACTTTCTCAATGATCAAAGAGGGTAATGTAGTATGAGGTAAAGTTCACTTCTCTTTCTCAGTATTCTCTACTTTATGTTATTTCCTAGTAGGAGAAATGCCACATATTTTTGTAGACTCTTAGAGCTTAGTTATGGCTAGCACTAACACAATTTCAAATCAGTGAATTCTTAGTGTTAGTAAAAAAGACCAAGAGAATTATAAATGAGCTGAACTTTTCCCAGCAACATTGGGATCCATAGGCTAGCAAGCAAAGGTTTTAAAAGAAAGACATATTCCCTAATAACAAATTCAAATTTGTTAGGAATCAAAAATAATTCAAATAGAAAGGCCTCTCTATATTAAATGTGGGAAAAGATATTGTGATTAATGCTTAGTTGGATCAAAAAAAAATGCTACAAATGTGATCAGGTATGACACTATCAGATGGACTACCTAGGAAAGAAGAAAAAGGATATAAAGCCATCCAATTATTAAGGATAGAGTTAGTAGAGAAATTTTTTGGAAGATAGTTATCCAAGTAATAGTCAATTCTATGGAAAACCTTCAACTAAAGAAAAAAGGTGAAACTACATAACAAAGGATGAACCTTATAATAAAGGCTAATGTTTTTTTCCACAACCCTAGCATAAGAAAAAGAATCAAATAAAGTGATGACAAGTATGCTTAAAATTTTAGATTAGTTGGGTTCAATTTTGTTTGACTTAGTGCTTTACTTTCTTTTAGTTCTAATAGTTCTTTTGTCAGTTTACATGTTGACACCATTTGTTTCACACTAGCTGTGAATGTTGTGATACCTTCTAATAATAATTTGAGCACAAACAAAATAATGTTTTCTTGACATTAACATTTAGGATAGACAACTGTCTACAAAATTAATAATTATACCAATCAGGAACTTTGACATCATTTTGGGCATGGATTGGTTGATTATATATTTTGCAATAATTTAATGCTTAAAAAGTAGAGTAAAATATAGTATGCTTGGTGAGAAGCTAATTTATTTATCTTATGATAAAATTGCAAAAATGTAGCATCTTCCTTAATCAATGTATTGATAGTGGGAAAATGTTTGGGAAATGGTGAGTTAGTATTTTTTTAGCCAAATTGGAAGTGTTAAATAATGATGTATTGGAATTGAAAAAATTCTAATTGTTTTTAAATATTTTGATGTGTTTCTTGAGAAATTACTAGAATTGCAACCAAAAAGAGAAGTCAAGTTTGTGATTGACATGCAACCAGATACTAATGTTATACACAATTCTCACTATAGAAATGATAGTTAAAGAATTGTAGGAATTAAAGTAACAATTATAGGAATTGATGGATAATAGATTTATTAGGTGAAGCAATCCACTCTAGAGTGCACCTTAGTTATTTGTTATGTAGAGGATGTGTATATGCGATTATACATTGATTACAAAGCATTGAATAAAGTAACAATCAAGAACAAATACCCATTACCAAGGATCAATGATTTATTTTATTAACTTGAAGGGCTACATTATTTTCAAGACTAATCTAAGGATATGATATGATTAGGTTAGAGTTATGAAGGTAGATGTCAATAGGATTTCCTCTAAGATCAGGTATAGACATTATGAATTTCTTGTAATGCCATTTTATCAAACCAATGCTCTTGTAATTTTTATGAATTTGATGAGTCACATTTTAAGATTTTAATGGATCAATTTATTCTCATCTTTAATGATAATATTTGATCTATTCTATAGCTAATAAAGAGCTTACTAATTTGTTGGGGATAAATTTGGATTTGAAGCAAGGAATAATCAGTTGTATGCCAAGTTTTCCATATGTGAATTCTTGATACAAAGTGTTGCATTTCTAAGTCATATCATCAACGGTGAAGGTGTCTCTATTAATCCTTTAAAAATAAAACCAAAATTGGAAGTGCCTAAATGTTACAGAGGTTTTCAATTTTCTAGGTATGGTAATCTATTATAGAATATTTGTCAAGGATTTTTCTCAATTGCGATACCTTTATCCAATTTAGTGAGAAAGGATATTAGATTCTAGTGGACAAATGATTGTGAGCAAAGCTTCAAGGAGTTGAAATAACATCTGATGATTGTGCTAATGTTAGAATTCCATCAAGGTTTGAGGGATTCCAAATATTCAATGATGCATCCTTAAAAGGCTTGGGTAATATACTCATTTCGAATAGAAGAGTGGTAGTTTACACTTCTAAACAATTGAAATCCCATGAAAGAAATTAACTAACTCGTGATTTAGAGCTGACAGCTATTGTGTTTGCTCTTAAGATTTGGAGGTGCTATTTATGTGGAGTGAAATGTAAAAATTATTGATCATCAGAGCCTTATATGTTTTTACACGAAAAAAAAAAACTAAACTTAAGGTAGGAGGTGGAGTCATTAAATACTATGACTTATATATTCAATTTGTCCAAGAAAAGCTAATATAGTGGCAGATGCTTTAATCTATAAATTTATGGGTAGTGCTAACTAGATGATTACTCAGGAGTTAAAGTTGATTAACATAGTCCTATGCTTCTCTTTTATTGGCCAACATTTTGCACCATAAATCATTGTAGATTTTACCAACATCTTATAAAATTTTTCATTAAGTCTGAGCGGTACTTTTCTATCACATAGTAGGACAAATGCATTTCTCCCCTTCAACCATCCAACTTGAATTCTACTAATAACATCTTCATCTATTACACCATCATTTTGAATAATATAGCCTAGATATCTAAATCGTTCACTCTTTTTATTGACTTTGTTACCCAATGTCACACCACCACCACTAGAACTTCTACAACTAAAATTACACTTTGTATATTTAGTTTTAGATCTACTAAAATTAAAACCTTTAGACTCTAAGGTTGACCTCTATAATTCAAGTTTATCTTGAACTCGCTCTCTAGTCTTATTAATAAGAAGAATGTCATTAGCAAAATGCAGACACCAAGGTACATTTTCTTGTAAATGCCTAGCAAGAACATCTATAACTAAAGCATAAAAGATAATGGCTTAAAGCCGATCTTTGACGTAATCCAACTAAAATAAGAAAATACTTTATCAACCAAAGTAACAACTCTAGTATACATATTTTTAATGACTTGAATATAGCCAATATTAACTCTTTTATTTTCTAGAACTCTCCAAAGAACATCTCTTGAAACTTTATCATAAGCTTTCTCTAAATCAACAAATATCATATGTAGATCCTTCTTACTTTCTCTACACTTCTCCATCAAATCTCTTAACAAGTGTATAGGATCTATATTAGGTCTACCAGGCATGAAACCAAACCAATTTTGAGAAAATTTTGTATCGTATCTTAACCTATGCTTAAGTATTATTTCCCATAATTTTAATGTATGACACATTAACTTAATTCTTCTATAATATTCACACTCTTGTGCATCACCTTTATTCTTAAATATATGAACCAACAAACTCTTTCTCCACTCATCTGGCATATTTTTTAGTCTTTAAAATAACATTAAAAAGACTTATAAGCCAAGAAAATTCCTTGATCACCTAAACATTTCCACACTTCTATTAGAATATCATCAAGTTCTACTATTTTTTCACACTTCATTTTCTTTAATGCTTCTCAAACTTCAAATATACTAATACTATGATAAAAAAAATTCTATTTTTTTAATGGAATTAAGTTTACTAAAATCAACCATATTTTTAGAACAATAATTTAAAAGTTTATCAAAATATCTTATCCACCTATTTTTAATATCCTTTTCTAAGAAAAAATCACTTTATGATTTTCATCCATAATACACCTCACTTAAACTAGATCTTTACTTCCCCTATCTCTTTGGTTGGCTAACTTATATATACATCTTTCACCTTCTTTGGTATCCAATCTATAATATAAATCACTAAAAGCTAAATTTTTTTTGTGTATATTACTTTCTTAGAATCTCTATAGGTGGTTATATCTTTCTCAATTCACCTAATTTTACATCTAAACCAAGTTTTATAACAATGTTTCTTATTTCTTATCTCTTCTTCTCGACTCCACCAAAGTATTTTTATTAAAGAAACTTTTCCTTTTGATTCTCCAAGCATATTTTTTACAACTTTCTTAATTTCACTTGCTACTTTTTCTCACATAACATTAGCTTCCTTATAAACATCCCAAATTCTAAGCTCTTGTAGCTTGCACTTAAAAATATTTTTATTAGTGTTCTTTAAGTACCCCCATCTAATACTAGAATAATAATTTGAGTTATTTTTCATCTTCCAATACTTCATTTTAAAATCTAAAACTAACAATCGATGTCGGGTACTTAAACGTTCACTCAGAATGCTCTTATAATCTTTATAATATAAACAATCTATTTTTCTTATCAGAAAATAATTAATGTATTTTCTAGATCATTTTATAAGTAATAATATACTCATCTTTTTTCTTAAATAAAATATTAGCAATTACAAAATTATAGGCTAAAGCAAAATCCAATAAAGTCCTACCTTCTTCATTAGTCACTCCAAATCCATAACCACCATGAATACTTTTAAAATTCTCTACCACTCTACAAACATTTCCATTTAATTCTCCTCCAATAAATACTTTTTCTTCAAGAGATATCTTTTATATTAATCCCTCTAATTAATTATAAAATTTTTCTTTTAAGCCTATATCAAAACCTACTTGAGGAGTACAAATACATATAACATTGATAATCTTAGTACTAATAATAATCTTTAAAGCTATAATTTTATCTCTAAGCCTATTAATATTTATAACATTATCCTTCAAACTTTTATCTGTTATCTCACATATGCCATTTCTAATTCAACTTCTACTTGAACACCAAAGTTTAGAACCTAAACTATTAATCTCCTTGGCCTTCTCCCTAACCCACTTAGTTTCTTGAATATATAAAATATTTATCTTTCTATGACTATAATATCTATTAATTCTATTAATTTACCTATAAGAGTACCTACATTAATTCTAGTTTAATGGACTAACTTCTTTGCTTGCATCCATCCATAATGTGAGAGCCTGAGCTTATTTAACACTACACCTGGACACTGATGTAGCAGCCCTTGCACACTTTTCACTATATTCAGGCCATACAGCATATCACTTTTAGGGGACACCCTAGAATTAACACAATGTTTTAAAGGACTCATGTCATGATTATTTGATAAGTTTTACGCTAGTTTTCGATCGCCTATCACAATCCTCCACTTTTTACATCTGGGACTTGGGACCAGGCAAAGGCAATACTAAATAAGCAAGGGTTGGCAAGACTTGGACCCTAGATATATAACACTATTTGAAATTATTAAAAAGGTCAGCAATATGGCTTATAGGATTTCCTTACTAGCTAAAATGGTAGACATCCATATTATTTTTAACATATCAATATTAAAAAATGGTATAGAGGATTTCACATATGAAGATTAAAATACAAGATTTAACAAATTGAGCGAAGAATTTTAGAATTTGATGTAAAATAAATTTAGAAACAAACAAATTCCTTTATTTAAGATTAAGTGGAAGTAGATATCAATTAAAGAGGCCATTAAAAGAATAAGAAATGAGATAGAAATTTCCCTACTTATTTGAATTATTACCAAGGAAATTTTGAGAAAAGAATTTTTATGAGGGGAAGATTATAATATCCCAAAACATTAAATAAAGTAAAAAAATCTAATTTCATTTAAATATACTAAATTTTTTATACCTTCAAAATCATCATATACCCTTTATTATAAATGAAATAATATATAAGTGTAAATGAGTGTGGCTGTGTACGCATTTATGGAGTCTACTTCTTAGGTGGGTGCCTTATTCTAAATCATTGCACTCACTCACAACTCTATAGATATTGCAAATAAAATTATTTTCCCTCATACCATGATCTTTTTTCTTTTTCTTTTTTTTTTTTTTTTTGAGGGAGCAAAATGCTGCCTCCTTCAGCATTCCAACTATAATAATGGGAAGCCTACTCTTTTCTATGGAAATTTTATTTAGAAGACCACCCAGATCATGGGGGTACTTATTTAGATAATCAAAAACATCATTAAAGGGATGAATATATTATTAATAAAAATAAACATATTATCATATAATACTTAATAATGACTCCTAAGGTTGAAGGGTGTTCGATGTAATAGAGATTTTTCTTCTAAGCTACATGGAGAGGTAGGATAGGATTATTTTGTTGTAAGGCTCACAGTTCCCTATAAGGGCAAGCCCCTCTAGTTAATTACATCTTATGAATGAAGGATCTCTTCCTAAGAATACTCTCAATTAAAGAAATAGATTTTTATTTCTAGAGATTTCAAAGTTTGTCTTAAAATGAAGATGATTTAGAAATTCATAAGAGAATGTTTCAAAGTGAAAGAGTTCTTTTAGAGGCCAATAGCAAATAAGTAGGCTATTCTTTAGATATTGGGATGCCCAATAATTATTTTAACTAACATACTATTGAGCCTTATAATTTTGAGGTTAAAATTATTAAGGTTCAAATTGAATTTTTAATAGAAATCTAAGACTTAGATTTTAATATCATAAGACTATAAAAAGGCCTAGTACTTGAAAACTTACTCTAAATGGATGCTTTAAAACCTAAGTCTACAAATGCTCCTAACATATGTCAAAAGCTAGACCTAATGTAAATTTTCTAGAAATTATTAGTTCTTTTCCTACTAGAGGAAGAATGAACCCATCCCTAACTCTCCTAGATTTATAATCCACTTCAAAGGGTTGCCAGCTAACACCCCTTAAGAGGTTCTAGAAACCATGAATCCAGTCTCATGGATGTATGATGGCTTGGCTATTATATTTAAGAAGGAAGCTAAGAGCCTAACTCACTCCCTAACCCTAAGATAATGTTTGGCATGTCATGTACTTAACTAATCAAAAAATTTCTACTTTTATGTAATGATACACAATTCATTTTAAGGCCTTGGGTATGTAAATCATGCCTACAATGATATGCAGTTAGACATGATTATGGGCCAAATCAAAAGAGAAGGGATACTTCACCCAAGAAGGGTGATCATCCTCATAGGTTAGATGCACCCTTATGTGCAATAGATGAAGCACCCAAGTCAAGAATAATGAATAATATGCTTTCATGTTATCCCAAAGCTAATTCTTTTTAGTTACTTTTAAGTTATACTTAGGAATTTTAATTAATGTGAGGTTTTGAATTTCATTATATTATATTTGAATTATTTAAGCTTAATGGAGTAGAAAATTTAACTTTTTTTTCTAGGATCCTAACGTTCTAGGCATTTCATCATAGAAACACATCACAGAAAGAAACTTAGAAAATGTAGGCAAATTTTATTGCTCACCCAAAATAAATCAAGCCAAATTAATAAATAGAATAGGCCAATATGGTCGGGTACAACTATACACCTCGAAAAAAAGAGAAAATAGGCAACTAAGCTCTACCCTTATACAACCCAACCTAGAACTAAAATTTTGACCTATGGGGGTGTTCTTTTAAGACTACACCTTATTCAGGGACTTCCACGATATTCACAGGGGACCACCAATATAGTATACAACTCCTACCATTCCTAGATCCCATAGATCCTAACCTAATTATAGGTTTAAATCATATTTTATAATTTAAAATAAATTTCTAATCCTAGAAAAATAAAAGTCAACAAATACAAAAAGCACATCAATATTTTATAATTCAAACATATTGGCTTAGCATTAGTTGCTTGCTAAGCCCACCTATCCTATTTAACTATGCTTAGTGACTTAAACATACCTACAAGAAAATAACATTTATATATTATTATTATAGTAGTCCCTTTCATCATAAACCTTTATAGAAAATAGTGTTAGCCTAAAAAGAATTTCATATCATCTAGACTAGCAGGCAAATAATCCTAGACATCTAGTCTAAAATATTATACTAGAAGAAAAACATTTCACATCACAATATATCATAAATCATTAGCCTAACCTAAATCTAAGTTCTATGACTTAATAATCTAGTGTGTGAGAAAATGGCATTGTGTGGTATGATTTTACTAGCCATTTTTTAGGTTCAAAGTTTAGTTTAATTTGTTTAAAATTTAACCTTTCACTTTTAATTATTTTTCTTCATAGTTATGTGTCATTGTTAAACCAAAAGTTTGAGGTATTAAGACTTCATTTGGACTAGTAGCCCTATAGCCTCAGGTGTTCAGACTATATACCATATAATCATTAATTCTGAAAAATTTTATTTTCATTTATTTGATTTCTTTTATTTCACTTTTTAGAATTTGTTTAATTTTCCATTATGTGGTTTTAATTTAAATGATTTAATTGATTTATGAGTTTACTTCCATTTTAGTTTTGTTGTTATGTTAAAGTTGAAGTTTAGAATTTAAAGAATGAAGGATAAAATAAATTGTACTTTAGGCTAAACCCATTCTATTCAATCATCCTAAACTCTACTAGAGTGAAATTTTCATTCATTCTAAGGGTCAAACTAAGATCTTAAGTATCTTAATTAGTCATTCTTATAAGGGTAAGACCTTATAGTTAATTACATCGTAGGAATGAGGATCTCTTCCTAAGAATACTCTCAGTTAAAGAAATAAGCTCATATGAAATTCAAAGTTAGTTCTAAAGGATGGTTAAATTTGAATTTCAAAATAAAATATTTCAAAAGGGAGAGAGTTCTTTTCATTGCCAATCGGGATAAAGTAAGAAATGCATGTAGATACTGGGATACCGAGTAGGCATTTCAACTATCATACCATTAGGCTTTATATTTTTAAAATAAAATTTGTTAAGATTTGATTTGATATTTATTATAAATCTAAGACTTAGATCCTGATAGCATAAGATTGTATAAATACCTAGGGTTGAAGACTTATTTTTAGAAGAATTCTTCAAAATCTAAGTCTATAATTGCTTCTGACATAAGTTAGAGGCTCAACCGAGTTTAATTTTTGAAACTTATTGGTTATTTCTCTCACTTGAGAAAGGAAATCTAAATCCGACTCCTATGGACTTATAACCATCCTAGAAGGGCTACTAGCTAACACCACCTAAATGATTTTTTAAATCCATGATGATAGTTTTTATGTTATGCAAGATGGGTGGGCTGTTACATTTTAGGAAAGAATCTAGAAACCTAAACTCACTCCCTAATCCATAAGATCATGTCAAGTATGATATGCTCTTAACTAATGCAATAATTTTTAGCTTTTTAATATTTTGACACATAATTTATTGTAAGACTTTTGGGGTATGCAATTTATTCCTACAATGAGATGTAGTTAGAAGCCGTCATGGGAAAAATTAAAATAAGAAGGCACACTTCCCCAAGAAAGTGATCATCCTCAAAAATCAGATGCCCCTTATGTGCAATGGGTGAAGTGCTCAATTCAAGAATTTAGAATAATATGCTAGCATGGTTCACAAAGCTAGTTATATTTAGTTAATTTTATGTTGTTCCCAAGGCTTTAATCTATGTGTGAAGTTATGAATTTCTTTATTTTATTAATTTATTTAAATTTAAGTTGGGTAAAAAATTTAATTTTTCCAATGAGCCTAACATTCAGGCATTCATCAAAGGAAATACAACATAGAAAGAAACTTAATACAATAAGTTGATCATTCAAAATAAATCACACCAAATTTAATTTAAAAGAATTGGCCAATATGGTCGGGTATTATTGTACACCTCAAAAGAATAAGAAAAATGGGTGACTAAGCTCTGCCCTTATACAGCTTGATCTAGAACTATAATTCTAAATCTATGGATCTTTCTCCATGATCATCTCCTTTTCTAGGGACTTCTATGGAGCTCATAAAGGATCACCAGCTAGTAGGGTTAGCTCCTACTATTCCTAGACCCCATAGATTATAGCCTAATTCTAAGCTAAAACTACATTTAAATTTTCAAAAATAAATTTCTAAACTTTACAAAATGGATGTTAGGAAATAAGAATAATATTCTAGTTATATGTGCAAACATATGGGCTTAGCATTAGTTTCTTTCCATGCCCACTTGTCTTATTGGGCTATGCTTAAGGACTTGAGCATACCTGTAAGAAAACAACATCTATTTATTTTTAATTACAATAATCCTTTTTAGCATAGCCCCCTGTAGAAAATAGTATTAGTCTAGAAAGAACGTTCTATCATCCAGACTCGTGAACAAATAACCATTGCCATCTAGTCTAAAATAGTACAACATAAAAAAATAAAAAAAATATTTTACATCACATTACAGATCATCATAGAACATTGACCTAACTTAAGTCTAGGTTCGGTGACCTAATAAATAATCTAGAGTGTGAAAAAATAGGTCTGTGTTGTATGACTTTACTAGGCCATTTTAAGTTCAAGTTTCAATTTGGGTTCCTAAATTTTAATTTAATTTTCTTTTGATATTTTTTAGTTTTTATAATTTTGCTTCATATGTATGTGTCATTGTCAAACTAGAGGTTCAAGGTATGAAGACCTCCTTCTGAGTAGTAGCCCTGCTACCTCTGGTGTCCAAACTATATACCATATGTTTACTAATTATAAAAAAATTATTTTAGTTTTTTTAATTTCTTTTATTCTTAAATATGATTTAATTTGTTGTCGGTGGTTTATAATTAATTTAATTGGTTCATAATTTCATTTCCATTTTCAATTTTTTTTTTTTCATGATAAAGTGGAATTTAAGTTTTCAGGAATGAAGAATAAAAAATTTCATTTTGGGTGGAACCCATTCTATTCAACATCCTAAGTTCTATAAAATGAGATCTTCATTCTAAAGGGCCTAATTAAGATCTTAAGTGTCTTACTTAATTTCTTTTGCAATTATTTGAGTAGTTCATATTTTATGTTGAATTTGATTTATGTTTCACCTCCCTATGTTAATGATGTTAAGGTTTAAAATATTTCCTTCATCCTTAATTAAGGGTTTAGTCATATATCATGATTTAATTTAATCTTCATTTAGTTTTATTCACTTTTAAATATTTTGATTTATTTAATGTTTTAAAGTTTATAATTCGTCAAATTTAGAGATTTCATTCCATTTCCTTTATTTTGATTTAATTTATTCATTTAATTTTATATGTTTGAATTATTTTGTATATTTGAATTTGGGATAATCTTATTTTATAATGTTTATGTTTATGTTTATTAATTCTTATTAGCTTAAATGAACTAGCTTATTTAAGTTAATATCTTAATTTGAACTTGGTTTTGATTTCATTATTTAAATGATCTATGATATTTCAATTTATTATTTGTTCATTTATGTATTCTCAGTTTATTATTTAAGTTCATTTGATTTTAACTAATTTCATTTAGACATTTCATTATATTATGTTGGTGAATTTGAGCAGGTTAACTTAATTAATTTCAAGTAATGATTTTGTTCATTAATGTTTATATATGAATTTAGATAGGTTAATTTAATTAGTTTCAACTAATCTTTAGGAAATCTTGATTTCATTGATTAAAGAGTTTATTATCTTATGTTTCATAATTTCTTAATCAAATTAAGTTTAATGCAACATTAACTGTTAAGGTTTCATGACTTGGTTTAATATATTAATATAAAAATTTTTTTACTAATCATAACCTAAGGAATGAACTACTTAGGTGTTTTCAACTTAAAACTAATTTATTTCAAGTTATTAGGGTTTATGATTATCTGATTAACTTGATTAATTTAATTAGTCATTTCTTTTTTATTTACATATATAGAATTATGTTGTTTATTTACTTAAATGAATTCAAAGGATTTAATTAATTCTATATTTAAGAATGAAATTCATATATTAATTAATTTTTCATTTCAATTGCTTAATTGATTCATTATAAATTTAATAAATTATTGACTTGGGGTCTAATTAGATTTTCATATTCTTTAAATGTTTCATTTAACCTTAAGTTTATGTTAATTAATCCTTTAACTTTAAATGGTTGGGTAAATTTTTTTAAATGTTATGATGTTAATAAAGATGTTTTAAATTGCTTTTATAAATTTCTATGATTTCCATGATTTTTTTATTTATTATTATAATTATATTGACCTAAGAATTAGAAATTCAATAACTTCAGATCCGAAGGTCAATTGGCCTTGAAATTTTTATGGCAAGTGGGATCTTTGCCAATTTAAATTCCCTAAAGTTTCATCCTAATCAGATGTATAATTTAAGTTAATTAATTTTTTAATTATTTTAATAAGACTTAAATTAAGTCTAAATTAAAAGAAATTAATTAAGGTTTTATTTTTCTTAAATTCCTCATTGGAAGATGTATCCATAGAGGGTTTAATTAAAATTATTGGAGCTTTTCTTGATTTATTATAATTTTTCCAAGTTCAAATTGATTAATTGGATCAATTAATTTAATTAATTAATTAATTAGGTTATATTTTAAGTTTATTGCATTTGAGAGAGTTTTAGTGAAATGTTTAGCTTCATTATGGTTTGTGGTGATGATTTGAATTATTCTCATAGATTTTCATGATTTTTCTAATTTAAAATTAATTTATTTCATTAAAATTAGGGTTAAGGTTGGAAATTCCATATTTTTTTAATTTGCAATAAATTATGAAAAATTTATCTAATGTGTGTCTTAACCCTAATTTCATTTTCCTAAAGATTAAAATCAATTAGAGTAGTGGTTTGAGATTAATTTGAATTTGATTATTTTTATTTAAACTCAAATTAATCCAAAATTATCTAATAAAAATTTGGGGTTTTGGTTTAATGGATTCCTCTCAATGAGACGGATCCATAGAACATTCATTTAGATTTTTAAAGATTATTTTATTTTTAATAGTTTTTTGAATTTTTTTATATTTTTTATTTATTTAGCTAAAAAAATTAAGAATTTGTCATTCTAAATGGTTGGTTCCATGTGGTGCCGATGAAGCACCGCTTTATGCATGGCTGGCCCGATTCATCCACATGGGATCCACGTGGATCATGCATTGTTTTGGTGGCATATGTGATTTGATTCGGGCCATTCTATTGAAGATCTGACGGCTAGATCGAAACCGTTCAGTCCTACCAAAAGAAACTAACAATAGAGATTATATCTTCATTAATGACACTAAAAGCAGAACATTATTTATGAATTCATGATGATTTCCAATAATCTAGCCAATGAAATCACTCAATTTTAATTGTAAATCCATCAAGGACTCAAATGGAATGCATCTATATGACATCATCTCACTTGAGATCAAGTTTGTTTTGAAAAGGACCAAGGTGAACTGAAAAAGGTCAATTGGATTGAGCACCTTATCAACAGTGATCTTCGGTAGTGGGGATGATTCAAAAAGCTTTATGGAAGATTGACAAACCTCTGAGAAGAAGGAATTAGATTGCCTCCCCAAGAATCAGCATATGGACCAAGCTGCATCCATTTTCTAGTGGCTTTGATCATTATCCGGCTTGCCAGTGGTGTGGGGATTGGGGGAAAGGTGCACTCATCTTTATTTTGCTTAGGGAAGGTGATAGAAAGCTTAAATATATTCTAGAATCATTCTCTCCTTTTTTTACCATTGTTGGCCAAAAGCTTTATGCCATGGAGAGCTCACCATGGTCGGCCAAAGTGATTGCTACCCTTGGAGGATATATCCAAAGGGTGGTCATTTAATTGATGTCAGTCCAAGGCCATGAAGATGAAGTGAGGAGAAGGAATCAAAGAGGCATCTTGGATTGGGGAGGGTTTTGTTTGCATGCTCCCCCTCATTTCTCCATGTGATGTTTTTCTCTTTTGGATAGATTTTAGCCTCCTTATTACACCTAACCTTGGTTGGCAATCATCCTTAGTTCACCCTAGGATGAGTTTAGATGACTTGAAATGTAATTATTAAAAGCTTTAAGTTTACATTCCTACCTTTAATGCATTTGGCTTTAAATCAATTTAAAGTGAATCAAATGCATTTTTTGATCAATTGATTCTAGATGTAAGTATCAATCATTGTTGATAGTCTAATGAATGATATATGAATAAATTGATCCATACCACATGAAGGTTTGATGTCATTTAGGCTAGTTTGACCTATTTGATGTGAATGGGATAAATTAGAATTCCTAACCTATTTGGACATTTTAGGGTTTTGGTTTAAGCTTAATTTTGTTCAATTGGTCATTTATGATGTTTTAGATTTATTAATTCCTTAGAATTTTAAATTGATTTTGATTTGATTTCAACTTGACCCATTTAGAATTAAATGCGTTAAGTTGAGTTCAATTGAGTCAAATGACCAATTTGACTCAATTAAGCTTTATTTGGACTCCAATCATGTTTAATCACATGTCTGAGATGATTTGGAGTAATTGATTTCATTTGATTTGGAATTAATTTTAACTTTGACCCAATTGGGCTTAATGGGTTAGGTTAGATTCATTTAGGTCAAATGACCACAATGATTGGTTGTATTGTGTTTAATAATAATTTTAAAATGATTTTGAACAATCAATTTGAATTGATTTCAATTTAATTTTGATTTAAACTCAATAAGGCACATTAAGCTCATTTAGAACAAATGATCTAATTAGTTTAATTAAAGACTTAATATATTTATATTTATTTAATTCATATCTAAATATATTTATTTATCATTTAACTCAATTGGAATGATTTTATTTGGACAATTTTTGGTGGGTTGACCTTTGTCTTGGTGAGACCCACATAAGTTAAACTTATGTTAAAAGGGTTGACTAGATTTCACCTTTATTTCGATTTGAATCTATTTATGTTCATGTTATGATTTCATGGTTTCATTTTATTTTAATTTGGATTTGTTTATTCAATTTGGATTCAATTAATTTTGAGCTTAATTAGGATAATTAGGTTAATCTCTCAAATTACCTTAGTTTAAGCTCAGATGGATTTAAATTTCAAGTGGAATGTGTTTGGTTTACTTCCTTATTTATGTTTGAGATTTAGGTTGACTCCACCTAAACCCATTAGGTTAGACCAAAGCTTAGGAGGATGCACAAGGTTACTTAGGTGTAATATCCTCAAATGATTAATTAGAAAGCTTCTAATCTAGGATTAGGTGTCCTACTAATTTTAGAAATGATGTTAACCTCATCCAAAAATGAGGTCAACACCTATGTGTTTGAATTATTTAATTTATTTTATTTAAATTAATTTAACTTATTAATTTATCAATATTTAATGTTTTTTTTAATTTAAATGAGTTGGCATAGATAACTTAAATTGATTTTAGTTTAAACTTGATTTAAAAGTTATGATTTAATCATTTGAATGATTCATTATACTTCAATTTTTGGAAAATATTAACTTATATATTTACACTTCATCATTTAGATTAAGTTTAATGAAATATTACATGTTAAAGTTTCATTATTTAGTTTAATTCCTTTAGGATGAGATTTGTTTATCAATAATAACCTAGGAAACTTAGGCTACACTGCGCACCAAACCTATTCTAGGCCATTTTAGCTTTTAGATTATTTAGATATGGTTATTTTTATTAATCATTTTTATTTACATTTCTAATTATATTATTAATTTAAATGGATTTAATGAATTTTTGTATTAATAAATTTTAAATTTAAATATAAAATTTAATAGTTGATTAGTTTTAAATTTTAAATTATTAATTGATTCATTAGCAATCCAACAAATTAATAACTTAAGATTTTATTAAATTTTATTTTCTTTCATTTCATTAAATCCAAAGTGCATAATTAATTAAATTCTTTAACTTCAAAGGATTAGGAGATTTTTCTTAAGTGTTATGATATTAATGAAAATATTTTAAGATGATTTTATAAATTTTTATAATTTCTACAAATTTTGATTTAATTATTTCTTTTAAATTGACCTAAGGATTTGAAATTCAACAACTTCTAATTGAGAGGTCATTTGGCCTCTAAATTTTTATAGCAAGTGAGATTCCTTGCCAATTTAATTTTTCTAATGTTTCACCTAATCAGATGTATAATTTAGGACTAATTAAGGTTTTAATAATTTCAATAGGACCTATATTAAGCCTAAATTAGAAGGAATTAATTAACGATTTCAATTTTTTTAAATTCTCCTCTCGAAGATGAATCTATAAAGGTTTATTTATAATTTTTAGAATTTTGGTTAATTTATTATGATTTCTAAAAATTCCAATCAATTAATCAAATTAATTAATATATCTAATCCTTAATTAAGGTCATTTTGGGGATTATGATGTTTCGGTGAGTTTTAATGATGTTTTAATATTCATGAGTGTTCCTTGTGATGATTTAAGCTAAATCAATACCTTTTTATATTTTTCTTCATTTAATATTAAATTATTTTATTAAATTAGGGTTTGTAGCTTGAAAATTTTATATTTATAGATTTACATACCAATAAATCTTGAGAAATTCATCTAAGGTGTGTTTTAATCTTAATTTCAATTCCCCAAAGTTTCAAATTGATTGGACTAATGGTTTGGGATTAATTTAAGTTTGATTATTTTTAATTAAACTCAAATTAAAAAAATGAATAAAATTTGGGGATTTTGGGTTTAGTATATTCTCCTCATTGAGATGAATCCATTGAGGCCTTATTTGTATTTTTTGTTGAGTATTTTATTTTCTATGATTTTCTTAACTTTTAAACTTTTTTACATTTATTAAACCTAGAAAAATTATTTTTTGTTTAATTTAGTCAGTACCATGTGGCACTGATGTGGGGCCACTTTAAACATAAATCTAGCTCAAATGTTGATTGGGATGTGAAATTCATCATGCCCGACCGATCTTTGATCGAATGGCCATGATTTCTCTAGTAGTTTCTTATATAATATTTAATTAATTCGTGTGGCTAAATCTCAACCATATGTTCTTAATAGAAGGAATGTACAGTGGAGATTTTATCTTCCCTATTAACGGTAAAATTTGAGTGTTATCCATCAAATTATTAGAATCTTCATCAATCTGAATGGCATATGGGGGGTGATTTTGATTCTAAAATGATCATGGATCAATTTTAAGCACATATCTATGGTTAAATCTCAGTTAGGATCAAATTTCTTTCATAAAAAACTAAACTGAATTCAGTAGGAGGTCAGGTTTCTAGGATACCTTACTAGCATCGATCCACAGCCATAAGGACATTTCAAATAGCTTCGTAGGGATGTGACAAGCCTCTAGGTGTAAAGAATTGGATTGCCTCCTCACCAATTGCTCTATAAATCAACCCCCTCCTATTTTTCTATGGCTTTGATCAAAATTCAGCTTGCCAGCGATGTGGGAATAAGGGAAAGGGTGGATTCTTCTTCGTTTCACTTAGGGAAGGTGTATGAGTGCTCAAATCAGTTTGAGAAATTCTCTCTCTTCTTTTTCAATGAATGTCCAAGAGCTATATGAGGAGAAGTTTCACTTTAAGTTTTCTTGGGTGATTTCCACCCTTGGATGGTAGCTCTAAGGGGTGGTCAATTGATTGGAAACATTCCAAACCAGTAAAGATGAGGGGTGGAGGAGGAATGAAGGGAGTGCTTTAGAATTGAGAGAATTTGTTTCCATGCTTATGGTGTTTTAATTTGGAGTCATAGGGATACCACAAAGATCCTAGGATACTTATTGAAGTGATTGAGTGTGACATTAAGGTATAATGTACTATCTTGAAAGATATAAACATCACCCTACAATGGACTTAATCACCTAATTAGGACTCCTAAGATAGATGAGTCTTTATATATACTAGAGATCATTCCCCTGCTTTACATAAATAAAGTACAATAGAGTTTATTTTAAGCCAAGTTCTTTAGTTTCCTATGGAAGTAAGATTCCATAGTTATTTACATTCTAAGAAGTGAAAATTTTTTAAGAATACTATTGACCTCACTTTCAGAGTGAGGATTAATCCTTCCCATCTTAAATCTTGGAACCTTCTAAACACTTGGATTTCCATAGTGCTAGGACACTTCTAGTGATTAATGGAACACTAAACTTAAGCTTAGGGACTTAGAGGGCATGACCCTAAGCTTAGAATCCACCATAAGAAAAATAGGTTCCACCTATGTTATGGCCTGAACCAAAACTCAAACCTAGGCACTCATCTAAACTTAAGATAATGTAGATGGAGTTAAACCAACCTCAAACCTATTTAATCAATCCTAATTGCAATTGGTTTCCTAATCTAATCTCCAAGCCAAATTAACTTGGACTTTAACCCAAGTTAATACACCATAGTCCTATGACTCAATTCAAATCCATTTAATCAAACTAAATCCAATTTGATTTTCTCAATTACTTTAAATATTCAATAGATTATTTCAAGCTATTCCAACACTTGCAATCATGTAAATTGAACCAAAGGAAGGTGACCAACCCAAGTTAACTCATTTGACTTAAAGGGTTCAAATGAGCCAAAACCTTATTAATCCCAAATAAATTGCAATCAAAGCAAAAAATCAACCATAAAATTATCATTGAACACATCCCAACAATCCTTAACCCTAATTGGTTGAAGTTGGCTTGACCAAGTCACTTGACCTAAAGTGATCTAAAAGGGGTAATTGAACCAAACTCCAATTAAGCTCCCATTGGATCAAATCAAGCCATTCAATTCCTTCATTAATGATTATGGGCCATTATTAAACACTGCATTACAAGCAATGGACCTAATCAAGCCAATTAGATCATTTGAACAAGTCGACCCAATTTGGCCTAAAGGGTCAAATTGAACCAAATCAAATCGTAGACCAAATTGGTTGGAACCAATGCTTCCAATCAATCACCAATTGAATATTGAACATAATCCAACCTTCAATTGAATCCAATTTGGTCAACCTAACCCAATTAGTCCATGTGGCATCGACAGTTTTAAAGGGTTAATTAGACTTTAAAAATGTAATTAAATGGCCAAAACTTCAAAAAATTATAACTAATTATAGAAAAATAAAAAAATTCAAATAAACCCATTTTGTAAAGGTTAGATAGAGGATAATTTTATAAAAATAAAATCCCTAATTAATGCCTAGTGAATAGTGTTTAATTAAGGTTTAAAGCTTAGGCTAATTACCTTAATTAAGGAAAAATTACTTGTTGATTAATTTCAAATTTGGTGGGGTGACTCTAAGGGCTGTCCTCTACCTCCCATACTTTTCTTGGAATTATTTGCCATGTAGTTTATAAAATTTGGAATTTTAATCCTAATTATCCTCTTTAATCAATTTAATAATTATTAAAATTGGTGAATAATAAAAATTAAGTAATCAATGATAATTAATCAAGGTGGACAGTAGAAATAATGAGAAGAAATAATTTGAACCCCTTTCCTAGTCATTTTTCCAAGTGTATTTCCTTAAGAAGGTTAATTAACATAATTAATAATTAGGGAATAGTTAGGCAAACTGATAATAAAATAAAAATCAAAATTATTAATTGGTTCAGGTAAGTCAAGTAAGATCCATTAATTTTCCTTTATGTGTTCAATAACACAAAGTTATTAAAGAAATTTTGATCATCGAATTGGTGTGGTAAAAACATAAGAGTATTAATTTAGATTATTTTCTTTTTTAATCTGATTTACTCTTAAGCAAGAGCCTAATTACATTAGATTTTTTAGGTGCATTGCTAATTTTATTTTTGTAAAAGCATATCATTGGAGGCTCATGATCATAAGTTTAGGGAAGGGTAATTAAGTTGATGTGCTTAATGGCATGAACCTAATCAACCTACAAAACCCATCTAATGTTTTTTCTTTAAACATGTTATATCACCAACATGGGATGGGGTAAATACGAAATATCATTTCTCCTCTTTAAGTTTTAATAACTTAAACATTAAAATAAAATCTTATATGAACTTTGGTTAATCTTAAGGAATACTTATTTGGCTTAATTGTCCTTAGGATTTAATGTAATTGAGTATGTTATGTGGCAATATTTAATACTTCTTTTCAATTATTAAAAAATGTGCATACTATTTGTTTCATATGTTCATGTCTTCAAAAAGAAAGGAGAATTAAAAGAATGTGATTACATTTAAGTTGCATGTGGTGGACAAATGTTATTAAATGGTGTGGCTATTATCACTAATAAATCTCAAATTATTTTTGAAACTATAAGTTAATAAAGAATAAAAATGTGTGAAGTTTAAGTTAATGTTGGCTATAAATGCTTAATAGTGTTCCCATTTAGTTATAATTAAAGATAGTAAAGGATTATTTCATCTTCATAGTTCAAGTGGATAGTATATAGTCTAGACATCCCGAGTACATGAGGATTTAAATAGCCCCAATGAGGTCTTAGATAATCTCACTTCCCTAGTTTAACAATGGCACATACTTGCTTAATTTCATTCATGTGTATGAATGTGCTAGATTTTTGGATAAAACTTTGCTTTACATGGTCAAAAGATTTGTTTTTATATAACCTTTGCATGATTTTCATTTCTATGCTGATGTATATGTTCACATGTATTTAAGTTGGCAGGTATATAGTCTGGATATTTCAGGAATATGATGATTTAAGTAGCCTAAATAAG
Source organism: Cymbidium sinense (assembly GCA_021442155.1). Taxonomy (NCBI): domain Eukaryota; kingdom Viridiplantae; phylum Streptophyta; class Magnoliopsida; order Asparagales; family Orchidaceae; genus Cymbidium; species Cymbidium sinense. The sequence goes on along the minus strand of CM038214.1, from coordinate 54,328,936 downwards.
GTCTTAGATAATCTCACTTTTCTGGTTTAACAATGGCACATACTTGTTTAAATATCTAATATATGTTTGCATATGCTTAGATATGGAATGAAATCTTTTTTTCTACCAAATTCATGCATTAATGATCATCAAGTGTTCATAGTATGAATATATATTGCATATACAAATATGTATATTAAATAAAATATCATGAACAATAAAAATGAAAAAGTGTGTAAGCTATTGATGATGAAAAGAAGTAGTGGAATGTTATTCATGTAATGGAGACTCAATTTTATTAATCCTAAGATACCTTTGATGTTCGAATTAGACTTTTTAAGACTAATCCAAACTTAGGCTTAATAAAACATTAATAAATGGTTCACTAAAGAAACCAAAGTCATAATAATATTCCTTTAGAAAATAACTTAGGGTAGGGATGAAGGGGGTCAAACCACTTTTTTCTCTTCATAATAATTAGATGTTAAGAAGACATCAAATGGAATAAGAAAGTGTAAATTAAAATAAATAAATTCATCAAAAGATTTGAAGTGAAATCACCCCTATTATTTAACTTAAATAATTCTAAACTTTAGATAATCATACTCTTAAAGCTTAATTAGGACACACCGCACAAGCCTTAGCACACACATCAGAATGCTAAGTCACTGATTCTAGTATTAAGTTAATCCAGTGTATGTTATAATGATGTGTTTTATTTTATTATATAATATTTTAGACTGGATGTTAAGATTATTCATACATAGACTGGATGTTAGAACGTTAATAGCCTAATGATGTTTTATGTAAAGGATTGTGCTAAAGGGGCCGAAGTAATAACAAATAAATATAAATATTCTTGCTTTTAGGTGCCACTTATGCCCCTGAGAATAATCTAATTAGGACATGTGGGCTTGGTTACCCAAGTACAGGGTGCTAAGTCTAAACATGTTAAATATAATTTCTTGGCTTGTATGTTTATTTAGCTAATGCTTTTTTGCAAGTGTAGTTAGACTTTATTTTTCATAGATATGTAATTTTGCAATAGGATTAAGATTAGTACTATGGGTTTTAGGATGAGTTGTGGCTAGAAGGCAAAGACTTGGGAGGCCCGGTGTAGCTTAGAGTAAATTAATCCAAATAAGGAAAGAAGAACAAGAGATTCAAGGCCCCCATAGCATTTATTTTAATTATAATATTCAATTGTAATTCAAGTTGTATAAGGGTAGAGCTCAGCTACCCAATTTCTTTTCTTTTTTTAAGGGTGTACGTGTTACCCACCATAACTTTATTATGAGAATCTAAATGTTTAATGTTTAGATTTCACAATATAAATGGCATACTTTTCATAGGTTTCTTTAAGTGTGATGATTTAATGTGTGGTCTGGATACGGTAGGCTCTTTAGAATAAAATTAAATTTTATATCCTCATTAAAAATTCATAACTAAATTTTAATATAACTCATAACATCATCTTGAAGCTTAAGTTTATAATCAAGATAAATAAAAGATTTAGAAACCCCTTAACTGAATGTTGTATGTTATCACACCATGCATACCATATTGCTCCACTCTTGAATAGGGAGGGTGTTCAATATTGCACAATAAGGGATATGCTTGACCTTTGAGAGAGATCCCTTGTAGTGGAGAACACCTCCTCTAATTGATTTAGACCATGACTTAGTTTTATCAACCATATAAGCATAATTATCTCAAGCATTGGTCCAAAATGAATGTGTCAAAATGGTTTAAAAATCCATAAATTTTGCATTGGTCTAAGTCATGCTTTCATACCAATCATAATTTAGTCTCTTAGGGACTGAGTTTAGAATTATAGCCTCCTTTCTAATTTAATAATAGCCTAGCTATCTTGCATCTGCATAAGATTGGCATACATGGTTTTAAAGCATAGGCGGTGTTAGCTAGTGGTAACTCCTAGTGGTTGTAAGTCCAAAAGAGTCAGGATGTACCTATTCTCTCTTTTGGAGATAAACCATTATATCCCATTTCCCCAATTAGGCTTAGGTTGTGCAGCTTATGCTAAAGCATTTTAGATTTAGGTTTTGAGGCTACTTATTTTCTTTGGGATATGAGTATAAGTCCTCACCTCTTAGGCATTTCCAAGATCTTATGTTGTCGAACTACAAGCCCTAAAATTCTAATAGGATTCTTATCTAAACAAAAAAAAATTCTCTCTTTCAAAAATATAAAGCCTCACTATAAGGTAGATTGAAGTACTCACTAGGCTTCTAGTATCATGAGTGTTTCATACTTTTTTTTTATTTTTTATTTTTTTTTTTATTTTATTTTATTATTTTTTTTTATCATGAGTGTTTCATACTTATTTTCCTTTGGAATCCCCAAATAAGTCCTTCAATTTGAACCTTCCCACTTGATTTCTAAAAGTACCCAATCCTTTGATAGTCTAGCTTTGAAATATTTAGAGATACTTATTGTCTACTTTAATCGAGAGTGCTCTTAGGAAATGCCCATTTCTTAAGTTGTAATAAATTATGGAAGCTTGCTTCCATAGGAAACTAAAGAACCTGATATAAAATAAACCCTATTTTATTTCTTCATGTAAAGAAAGGGAAAGATCTCTGGTACATATGTAGACCCATCTACCTTAGAATTCTTTATTAGGTGATTAGGCCCATTATAAGAAGATGTCTTTATCTTTTGAGATAGTGCATCATACCTTAATGTCACACTCAATTATTTTAATAAGTATGCACTAAGATTTCTAGGGTGTCTCTACGACTCCAAATTAAAACACCACAAATACTCCTATTTAAAGTAATCAATAAATATCTCCAAAAATGTCAAGGCTAAACTATCAAATTTTAATAGGTATCTTTCGAGATACCTAGAGTGGCTACCAACTAACACCTCCTATATTTTAAAACTATGTAGTCCAGTCTTATGTAAATGCAATATTGTTAGGTTGTTATTTAATATGGAAGGAAGTTAGAATTCTAAACTCACTCCATAAGAGACTGAATAATGTTTAGCATGCAAACAAGACTTAGACTAATGCTAAAAATTTATAAGTTTTGGATTATTTTGACACATTTATTTTGAACCAAGGCATAGAAAAAGTATGCCTACTTGCATGATGAAGTTCAATTATAGGCTAAATAAACTAGAAGAGGTGTTCTCTACTACAAGGGATTGCTCTCAAGGTCAAGCTTATCTCTTATCATGCAAGAGTGGAGATCCTCTATATTCAAGAATGGAATAATATGATATGCATGTTGTTATAGCATACAATCATTCAATTAAGAGATTTATAAATCTTTTATTATCTTGTTTATATACTTAGGCTTTAGAGTGAGGTTATAAGTTCCATTAGAATTTTATTAGGAGTTATTTGGTGAGAATAGAAAATTTAATTTTATCTTAAAGAGCCTACCATGTCTAGGTCACACATCACACATACGCACTTTAAGAAACCTATAAAAATCATGTCATTTCTATTGTACACTCTAAACATAACAGTGAAACATTCAAATTTCATAAAATAATAAAAGGTCGGTGCACTCGGGTACTATCGTACACCTCAAAAAAAAAAAGTTGGGTAGCGGAGCTCTACTTTTATATAGTCCATATTATAATTAAATCTTACAAATAAAATAAATGTCATGGGGGTCTTCAAGTCTTATTCTTTTTTTCCTTCTTTGGATTTGCTTACTCCAAGCTTTACAAGGCCTCCCAGGACTTTGCCATCTAGCCACTGCTTATCCTGAACCCCATAGAACTAATCTTAATCATATTACAAAAGTTACATTTTTATAAGGAAAATAACTCTAACTACACTTGCAAGATAGATGTTAGCTAAACAAACATACAAGCCAATTAATTATATTTCATATATTTGGACTTGGCACCTACACTTTTGTAACCAAGCCTACTTGCCCTGATTGGATTATAATTAGGGACGTAGGCAGCACCTACAAGCAAAAGCATTTTATATTCATTTATTAATATAATAGTCCCTTTGCACAATCCATGCATAAAACATCATTAAGCTAATAATGACCAAACATTTAGTCTACAAACAAATAATCCTAACATCCAGTTAGAAATATCACATCATAAAAAAAATATATCACCACAATATACACCGATCTAACCTAATAATAAGATCGATGACTTACTATTCTAATGTGTGTGCTAAGGCTTAGTCTGGTATGTCTTGATTGAGTATCAAGATTAGAATTTACTAAAGTTTAGGATTAATTAAATTACTAATTAAGGGTGCTTTCACGTTAAGACTTTTAGTAACTTGATTGAGTGTTATCTTATGTATTTTTATTTTATTTAGTTCTTACTAAAGACCTAGCCATTATAAATATAAGAAAGAGAGTTAACTCTTTAATCCTTAGCCTAAGTTGATTTCTAAAGATAGATCATCATTGCTTTAACTTTATTAAGAGATTATTCATAAATTTTTTCTATCTTATGTTTAGATTAGTCTTAATGAATCTTATCCAAACATGAAAGGCATCTTAAGACAAATAAAAGTGAGTCACCATCACATGAATAATCGACTACTTCATTATCAATAACATCCACATTCTTTTACTTTTTTTAGTTTTTTCAATATTTAGTATATATATGCAATGTATTCATATTTTTGCACACTTAATGAAGGTTGATGCATGGATTTAATAGAAATTTGATCTCATATTTAAGCATATGCAAACATTTATAAGAAATTTAAGCAAGTACGTGTTGTTATTAAACCAGGAAAGTGAGATTATCTAAGACCTCCTTGAAGCTTCTCAAAGCCTCATGTTCTCAGGCTATCCATGCTATATACTTATAAATTTAAATAAAATAAATATAGAAATAAAATCTTGAAAAGGTTATGTAAAGATGTCTTCTACTTATGTAAAGCTTAATGGAAAAAAGAAAAGAGTTTTACTTTATTTTCAAATATAAGCACACACATAAATGAAATTAAGCAAGTACATGTCATTATTAAACTAGAGAAATAAAATTATCTAAGACCTCCTTGGGTTACTTAAAACCTCGTATTCCTAAGATGTCCATAATATATACTTGACAATTCAAATACATGAATACATGAACAAAGGATTAAAATCATTAATTTCCATTTGTTGATTACAAGTAGATGAACATTTCATTTTCACATAATTAATAATTTTAATAAGCATTGACTTAAAATTCATAATGAACATATAGTTTCAAATTAGTTTGAGATTTACTAATGATAAAAGCCACACCATATAATAACATTTGTCCAACTCATGCAATTCATATTCTTTTAACTTTAAAACATGAATACATGAAGTGCATAACATGCACATTTATGATAATTTAAAAGAAGTACTTGAATATCACCATGCAACATGCTTAATTTTATTAGAACCTAAAGACAATCAAGTTTTATAAACATCCCTCAAGTCTAATCAAAGTTCCTTTAATGTTTAATCTTAATATTCAAGTATTGGTTATTTAAAATGTTTGACATGGATGTTGACTCAACAATAGCAATGTCATTTTATCTTGGTCGTCTGATCTCAGAGTGGACTATCAAGATTTATCATGTGATTATAAAGGAATTAAATTAAATTTTCTAACACAATTAATCACGATCGTATGCTCTAATCACATGGAACGGGAGACCAGTGATCTGTCATCCTACGAACATTGGTAATCCTTCCACCATTCAATCTGAGCTCACTAGAGCTCATTTGATGGTCAAATTGAATCCAAAATGACCAGAGAAGAGATCTAAGAAGATCCTACAATGGAAATTGTATAGAATCACAATTCATTTCAAAAAGAAAATCAACACCTAATGGTCAAATCTGTAGGTGCAAATTTTTACCTTGCTAGAGCTTCAGACCTATGGTCCATCAATAGAGGTAGCTTCATCTTGAAGAGATGAAGCTGTGTTGAGAAGATCTTGAGCTGCCTCCCTGTCAATCGGTCTGTGGACCAAGTGTCATTGTAGAAGTCATCGTAGTTTATCTATGGATTCTTTCCATTGGTTGAATCGATCGAAATCAATTCATTATCATTTGTTGAGATTTGGGTAATGTGTGGGAAAAGATAATTTAAATTTCATGGAGTTTTAGTGAGGTTAGATGAATAGGGCTCTCAGATTTGGTTGGATCTTGGTCTTGCCAATGATGGAGTGCACGGGGAACTCAAGGAATGCTTGAGGATTATTTGGAATGTTCTAGAGAAGGTGTGTGGTGAGTTTGAATGGATGGGGAGGAGTATACTCTCCTCCCCAACTAAACTAATGGTTAATATTTGCTTAGCCTTTAGTAGTCGTTTGGTCGGAGTAAGTGGTTGGAGGTTACAGGAAACTCTGGAGGTGGATGTGTTTGAGGTTGAGAGAGAGTGTAGTGGGCTACCATGGAATGCACACTTCTCCTTAGGTGGAGAAATGGTTTCCCATAAGTGAACTCACCCCTCTCATGCCAAAGGTTGAGCCCAATAGCCTTGGGTTAGGTTGGGTCCATAGTCCTCTAAAGGGGCTAAAAATGACTTTCAAGGAGTGGGGAGGTGGAGAACCCTTCCAAATGGAGATTTTATTCCATTTGGAGGGCTTGGTTCAAAGAGTTTGACCCAACCTGAGTTCACCATGTGTTAGGCCTACTTGGATAGGCTCATGGTGACCCTAAGGATGAGTCATGCCAAGTTTGGTTGGGTTTGGCTCAAGTTGATTCATGTAGGTCTAATGGGTTCAATTGGGCTAAGTTGACCATTTTGACCAAAATAGGTCAAAGTGGGAGTTTGATTAAGTTCAATTGGGCATTTGGAATAAGTTAGTGCAATCAATTTGATTTAATTTAGATTTGGTTCATATGATTCAATTTGGGTTTAATGGGTCATGTTCACCAATTTGACCAAATTGAATAAAATGGCTTGAGCATGGGTTAGGTTCATGTTCAATTTATCATTAGTGATTGATTGGAAATTTTGGTTTGAATTTATTTGGATCAATGAGTGATTTGGTTATATTTGACCTTTTAGGTCAATTGGTCTTAGTAGGTCAATTAGGTTGGGTTAACCAAATTAGATCTAATTGGAGGTTGGATCATGTCTAGTATCTAATTGGCGATTGATTAGAGCATTGGTTTCAACCAATTTGGTTTAGGATTTGATTTGGTTCAATTTGGTCCTTTAGGTCAGATTGAGTCAACTTGGGTTAAGAGGCCAATTTTGCTTGGTTAGGTTCAATTGACATTAATTAGTGGTTGAGTCATGTTCAATACTCAATATGTGGTTGATGAGAGTCATTGGTTGTAATTAATTTGGCTTAAAAAATGATTTGGCCCAATTTCCCTTTAGGTCACTTTAGGTCAACTTAGGTTAAGGGATTAAATTGGCTTGGTTAGGTCTAATTGATTATAGCAGGTTGTTCAATAGTTACCTACAATTATTAATGATAAAATTGGATAGCTTGGTTTGATCCAATGGTAGTTTGATTGAAGTTTGATCTATTTGGGCATTTTAGGTCAGTTTGGCTTAAATGGTTTGATCAAGTCAATTTGGACCAATTTAGGCTATGGATGATTGAAATATATTCAATGAAGAGTTTGAAGTTGATTGGTGGCTTTGATTGCAATTAATTTATGTTTGATTAGGTTTTGGCTTAGTTGAACCTTTTAGGTCAAATGGGCTAACTTGGGTTAATTAAGTTTAATTTATTTGATTACAAGTGTTGGAATAGTTTGAAATAATCCATTAGATAATTAGAATGATTAAGAGAATTAAATTATGTTTGGTTTTCTTGAATTAATTTGAATGTAATTATTAAATTGAAGTGTGTTAACTTGATTTAAGATTCAAGTTAATTTGGCTTGAATCTTGGAATGGAAATCAAATTCAATCAAGATTAATTGAATTCAAATGAGTATGGGTTGGTTTAATTTCAATCATATGGGTTTGGGTTTAAATGAATTGATGGGTATGAGCATCAATTTAAGCCCTAGGGTGGGTGAAGCCCACTTATCTTAAGGTAAGCTCTAGGCCTAGGGTCATGCCTCACAAGTTTGTGTGCCTAGGTTTACTAGTACCCTAATTAATAAAAGTGTCCTAGCACTAAGGAAACCTAAGTGTCTAGAAGAATCTTAGAGTTAAGATGGGAGTGATCAATCCTCACTCCAAAAATGTGGTCAACAAAAGGACCCCCAATAGGTGAAGTGTAACTAACAAGACACACCGCGCATATTGGCTTTGACTGAGATGATCAATAGCATCCAAGAAGGTCATGAGCATCAATGAAGATTGTTTATACCTAAATGGAGGGGTACAAAGAATTTAGATCTTAATTTAATTTGGTTTATTTTGTTTCAAGCTAGGAGCATTCAAGGAGAATTACTTGTATTTAGTATAATTTGTTTGAAGTTTGGTTTCGTGTTAAGAACACAGAAGGGTGGGAATCTATTTAAGATTAAATCATGATAATGACATGAATGGAAATTTATTTGGAATGATTATTTGAAGTTTGTCTTCGTGTTACAAACATGAAGAAGAATCTGCTAGGGATTGAATCATGCCAACGACATGAATCAGGATTTGTTAGGAATTGATGAGATTTAGATTAGAATTAGTTTAATTTCATTCATTTGATTTAATTAGTTTAATCGATTTAATTTGGTTTGATTGGTTTGATAGTTATGTTCAAGAATTTTGCTTGATTTTAGTGATTCATGCTGATTTTGATCTATATTTGATTGTTGAATGGATGTGGACCATGTTGGTTTGCGATGGGCCACTCTAAAGAGGGGCTACAGGAGCCTAAACTTGGCTTATATTTACCAACCCAATGGAGTAGTCTACTTATCCAGAGAATGACACTACCTAACCTAAAGGGGAAACTACTAGGAGAGGAGTTGTAATGGCTTGATCCAAACCAAAAGTAGCCACTTGGGAAAGGGGCCTTAAGGGCATGATCCTAACCCTAGACTTATGAAAATTGACCCAATCAATTTGCGATGAGTTACACTAAGGAAGGGCTATAAAAGCTTGGACTTGCCTTAGATTTACTAACTCAAAGGAACAGTTTACCAACTGTACTATAAATATTATCCAACCTATGGGTTGCCCATCAGTTTGCAATGGTTGAATAAGGAGGAAAGCTTAGGGACTCATATATTTCAGAGAGGAACCAACCACCAGGGTGACCTGTTGATCATGAAGCAAGTTAAACCTAACCTAGGGTGACTACTAAGTGAGGGCCTCTAGGGGTCTTATCTCAGCTTAAATAGTCAAGGTGATTCCTATAAGGAGTTTTGCTGACACTACCCAAAAAGAGAGGATGCTCCTTTAGGAAAATGTGTTGTTGGGGGTCTTATCATAATCTACAAGAGATTTCATTTTATTTGTTTGTTTAGTATGGACCATGTTCATTTGCAATGTTCCATAATAAAAAGGAGTCATGAGGGATTTTGCCTATCTCAGATTTACTAGCCCTAGGGATAGTCCATACATCTGTATTATGGAGCTTCCAACTAATGGGGTGGATACTAGGAAAGAGGAAATGTTTAATCTGGTAGTAACTTAGGTGATGTCTAGATGGGGTTGTGAGGACGTAATATAAATAAAATGCCCACATGGAAGGTGCTTCTAGCGATCTTATCCTAATCCCTAAAATATATAAAGAATGTAGGTATATAATGGCTGACTCAGGGAGAAAGTGTGGGGACTCACATCTACTTGAGTTCTCTTACGATTTGTGTTATGCTTATCAAAGTAGGATTCAACTCGGGTTCTCTTATACCTATCTTAATCACATCAAGAGTTTGTTAATAAAAAACTTTCAGATTTGGAGAAAAATGATCAAATGAAATTTTCATTGATGAAGAAATTATTTTAAATATTATTTATGCATAATATTTCTTTAGGTAAAGGTCATTGATTGGAAGCATCAGTCGTTCACCTTTATGGTTGATTAATTGGTAGGAGCCACCTTAGTAGGCCTTTTCTATTGCAAAAGGGCCTTCCCAAGTAGGTTCAAATTTCCTCCATCTTGTGATGGGCTACAATTGGTCTCTTTAGAACTAAAATGAGCTCCAACCTGAAAAGCTATAGGGTGAACCAGCTTGTTATGAGCTTGGACCATTCTAGCTTTATATAACTCAAGGTTCTAACATGCTCGTAGGCATCTCCCCATAAAAACTTTGAGTTCTTCCAACTATAGCTTAGCATTTTACTTGATTATGATTTTACCACCCATAGCTATCTTTAATGATAGGATTTGGACATCTAAGGAAAGAATGGCTTCGGACCCATATACTAAAATGAATGCAATAGATTATGTTGGAGTCTTATAGGTGGTGAGGTAAGCCCACAAGGCTTCAACAAACTGCTTGTGCCACTATCTTTTGTTGTCATCGAGTATCTTTTTGAGTATTTGGATGATAGTTTTATTGAAGCTTTCTACTAAACCAATTTTTCTTAGATAGTAAATGATAGAATACCTCCAATCTATGTTGTCTCTTCAGATGAAGTTATTGACCTTTGTGCTTTTGAAGGTGGTATCATTAGCAGATATGATTCAATGGGGTATTCTAAATCTATACATGACATGGTTCTTGAAAAATTGGAGCACATGATGAGCTTTAACTTCCCTGAGAAGAATCACCATCGCCAACTTAGAGAATTAATGTGTAGTTGTTAGGATAAACCAGTGACCCTTGAATGATGGAGGATTGTTCAAACCCACTATGTCAGTACCCCCAACACTTGAATGGCCATAAAGCTATAGTCGAGTGTAAAATATTGGGTGGTTGATGTAGAACTACTCCATCTACTTAACACTGGTAGTAATGCTTGGCAACTTCCACGCAATCTATGATCATGTTGGTGAGCTTCACAAAATCTTGAATGAACCTCAATCAAGATCCTATGAGCTTTGTGCTTGCCTAAAAAGCATAATCACATATGATCAAAGGACCATCAGTATAAGAAACCATCGATGAGAGCATAGGAGAGTGCTCTCTGCTTAACTTGATGGGCTTGAGATTTCTCTTGAAGTAGTTTGCCTTTATTTTTATTTTGGTAATCAATGAAGGGTTGCCTCCAATCTAGCTCTACATCTTTTTTGGCAATGGCAACCTCCCCTTCAAGAGTATATTTGTAGATAAGTTCAACATCAGTAAGAGGTAGGATCTATCTATTGTAAACCTCTATTTATATGGACTCATCTTTCAGACATGTCAATTCTTTGGCGAGCTTAGCTAAGGCATCCGCTATTGCATTTTCTCCTTAAGGGATCTTATAGATTGTGGGATCTAGGCTAATAACTCTATAGTGTACTTCTGGTAGTGATAGAGTTTAAGCTTTAGAACCTTGTTGGACCCAACAATTTGGTTTACCACTAGCTGTGAATCCATAAATGCTGATGCCTTAGATGCCCAAGGAGTTTGCTAACTCTAAACTAGTGATCAAAGACTCATATTCTACTTCATTATTGTTCAAGGTTTAGATATGTGATATGAGAATCTCATCATACCATGATCTAGTGTTATGAGGACTATTCCTACCCTTGCCTTGCTAGGAATAGTAGATTGTGATTATTCTCCTCTTTGAGAGGAAGCCACACCATCAAAATACATCTTCCATCGATGAGTGTTTGTGTTTTCTAAATTCATGATTTTTTTATTGGGAAGATCATCATTGAGAGGGGAATCTGCAAGAAAAGGGTACGTTGTTAAGAAGTCTGCAAGTGCTTTACCTTTCAGTTCATGGAAGGGTACAAATGTAATGTCAAACTAGATAAAATCATGGATCATCGTGATAACCATCTGGATAGTGTCGATCATGTCATGAGATATTATAGTGGATTAACTCTAGAAATTAAGTTTACTTTGTGAGAAAGCATATAATGTTACAGCTTCTAGGTTGTGATGATCAAAGCTAGGCAATACTCTTTGATGGGTGGATAGTTCACCTGCACAGATATCATACGATGACTGAGATAGTATAGCACATTCTCTTTCCCCTCATCATTGGCTTGGGCCAACAAAGTGCTAAGAGAGTCATTTAATGCAGTAGTGTAGAGTATAAGGGGCTTGCCCAAGATAGGGGTGGCTAGGACTGGCAGCATAATAAGGTATTGCTTGATACTATCAAATGCATATTGACATTTATCATCTCACCTGAATTTTCCATCTTTCTTAACTAGTACTGAAAATGGTTGACATCTGTGTGATAGGTTGGATATAAAGCATCTTAGATATGCCAACTTCCCTTTAAATGATCTGAGTTGAGTTAGGCTTTTAGGGGATGCTATTTCTAATATCATTTTGATCTTCTCTAGATCGATCTCAATTCTATGATGTCAGACAATGAACCAAAAAATCTTTCTTAAAGTTACCCTAAATGCACACTTTAGAGGGTTCATTTTAAAGTTATATTGCCTCAACTATTCAAAAATTACTCTCAAATCAAATAGATGATTTTTTTCTTTATTTTTGACCATAATATCATCAATAGCACCTAACTTGGTGGTGAATGAATTCATCAAAGATTCGAGTCATGGCCTGCTGGTATGTGGCACTAACACTTTAGAGGTTGAAAGACATGACTTTATAGAAATAGGTTTTGATTGGGGTTCTAAATGCAATGTTCTTTTCATCTTCAAGTGTCATCTTGATATGGTTATATCTTGATGAACCATCCATGAAAGAGAAGACTGTGTGAGATGAGGCAATATCCACCATCAGTTCTAGTATTGATAGTAGAAATTTGTCTTATTGACATGCCTTATTGAGATCCCTAAAATCAATGCATATGTGAATTTGGCCATTTTTCTTCTTAACTAGAACAACGCTGGCCAACCAGATGGGGTATTTTTCTTCCCAGATGAAACCATCATTGATCAATTTCTTGACTTCAGAAATGACTTATTGTTCGATGTCTAATCACATGCATCTAGAAGCTTGATGATGTTAACATTAGGCTATATTGCTAGCTTATGAACTGTGACTTCATAAGCTAATCCAGGCATTTCTTCATTGCTTCATGTAACCAATCCTTAAACATAGTGAGTATCCTAACTAAATCATTAGTTTTAGATTCAATCAATAAGGAATTGATGTATATTAGGCTTGGATTATCTTCAGTGCACAAGTTGATTTCTTTGAGCTCATCGATGATTGATTTGATTTTTTTTCAAATTTTGGGTGTGCATCTTTGATTTAAAGATCATCTAGATCATTTGAAGTTTCTAAACACACCTCTTCATATGAGCTAATATGATTTAAGAAGAACTATAAGATTTCAAATGATTGGTGATGACTAAGTAGTAATCATCATTGTCGATTGGGCCTACTCTGCCAAAGACTACACCTGGTCTTGATTGAGAGTTCTTGTATTTGTTATTCCATAACTTTTCAAAGTACTCCAACCTCTACTTAGACCTTGCATGTAGAATTAAACCTTCCTTTGTTAAATTAAAAATACAAGGTGAGTACCAATCAAACGATAATTCTATTAATTCTTTGAATAATTCATTTTCATGCTCTACATCAACGTCTTAGCTTAAGGATGCTGCTCCTAGATAAAACCTCTGAAGATTATCATCTGTATATATTTTGGGAGCTTCCTTAACTACCAAGCCCTCAACTTTTTGTGAGTACAGTGGGGTTAGAGCTAAGGTGATCACATGTTGTATGATAGTTTCACATAAAGAGGACTCATATACACTCATGCTTTTCTTGGGGACCCAGTCTTTATCACTATCGATTTTTAGAATCACCTCCAGTGGGGTCTGCTAATATAGAGAGGTAGCTGGTGTGCTCACTATATAGGACTCATCCTCTAAACTAGATTCCAAGTCTATGTAGATGGCATGTGTACTCCTAGATGTCGGAACTAATCTCCTAATAGATGGTAGGTATGGAGGTCTAACACCTCTAGGATACCCTTTGAACTTTCCTTTTCCTCATCCTAGAGGAGGTCAGGTCATCCTACCCACTTGTTCGAATGGAGTGATGAACTATGGTTGGAATCTAATCTCAGGCTCTATTTCCCACATAATGTCTTCTTCTTGCTCCCTTTTCTTTTTTTTCCTTTTCTTTTTCTATTTTTTTCTCACTTTTTCTTTTTTTTTCTTTTTCTTTTTCATTTTTATTAAGTTCATGAGTGAAGACATTTTGTTTTTTAGGGAGATAATAGGTCACATCTTCTTGAATCCTGACCTCATGTATTGAAAATGGCTTGAGATCCCCTTTGACATAATATTCAATCATATCTATGATGAAATTAATACACTTATGTAAGGAGGATGGGACCATGTTATTCTAAAGAATCTGAGGTCATCCTAGCAAAGCCTTAAAAGATATATTCAAGTCTATTATATGAAACTTGGCCTCAGTCTTCTAATCATCAATCTCCAATGGCAACATTATGGAGCTTAAGGCTCTCTCGCCTTGTTTATTGAATCCTTTCAACATCCTTTTTTCAAATTGAACTTTAGATATGTCAATCCTTGAGTAGACAAGGATTCTTAGGCTCATAATATTCATTGATGCACCCAGACCAACTAATACTCTAGATAGCTTAAACTTGCCAACATCGATTATAATGTAGAGGAGACAATTCTGCTCTATTGTCCCTAATAGTAGGTGTTCATCTGAGAAGGTGACTCCTAGGACTTCTTTTGAAAAACATGTCTCCTCTCTAACCTGATAAGTAGTAGCCAACTAAGCTAAGCATATATCAGGGTCAAGCAATTCTTTGATTAGTAACTTCCTCATTTCTATCGATAAAATAATAGCATCATACATGCTTAGCTGGCAACTTTCTAAGATGCACCATGACATTGTAGTCAACTTTGGGCTGATCCTCCACAAGCATATCCAAGGGTGAAGTATCTTGTGGAGGGGCTATCCGCTCATTGGAACTATCCCAAACTACAAGTGATGGCTATTGTTGTTGGGCTTCTACCCTCTCTAAGTTATCCTTTATAAGTGGTAGACCTTCCTTGGTGTTGAATGTCTGAGCTAAGTCAGGCACCTATAGAGAAAGTTTTTTGATTTTAGAGATGATCTTTTTAGAGGTACTAGATAGAGAGATATCCCAACCTTCATTTATCTTGAGAGGATCAAATGTCTCCCCAAAGATTACTTTAATGGAACCAATTCCACTAAGTGTTCCTTAGGGATCACTATGGCTTTTGACTTATAGCTGTACTCAAAGCAATCCTTGAATGTAAATTAATCCTCTAAGACATGGCCTAGCATGCGGTGGTAGGGGAAGTAGTTAGGATTATCACTTCTAACCACTTCCTCTGAATTTTAAGGCTCGGGTAACTAAAAGTCAGGCTTCTTAAGAAGGTTCTTGAAAATTTTCCTAACTACCTCCCTCATGAATGAATAGGGCTTATTGAGTTTGTCGGTAAGAGTAAGTCGATAGTAACTACCTAAAGATGGATCATAGTGTTGCTATTATGTATACTATTGAGGAGGAGGTAGAAGTGGAGGCTACTGTGCTTTAGGCCTCTCAAACTATGCTCTCACTAGTTGCTTCTCCTTATTAACTACTGCTACAACCCTTAACTTTTTTTCAAATCCCTTCTAAAGCTTGGACTTGCATGATTGGTCTGAAAAAGGTAACTACTTGGCTTCCTATTGTAGATTGGCTAACTTGTTATTTAGTTTCTCAAATTATTTAATAGTGCAGCCCTTAAGTATGAAAGCAAATGGGCCATGAATATTCTTGAGAAGAATTTTAATGGCATATTGTTCTTACAGTTATAGTTTGCATTTTGAACTCAAGAATGCCACTTGAGAATATAATCAACAAGGGAGGCATTGGGTTTTTAATTTTTTACAATCCTCTACAATCACTCTCAATTAGGCCCCTATGAATACCTTGATGAAAATCTATTCTAATTCTGAGAAAGACTTCATCGAACCATTAGGTAGTTTGATGAACCAATCAAAGGAGACTCCAGAAAGGCTACTAAAAAATTGATTGAGAAATAGGGCATCACCATCACCGGCATTGCAACAACTAGCCTTAAAGTGTGTTATATGCTACCCATGGTTCCTTGAAGTGTACAAAACCCTTGGGGCATCGAACTACATCAAATTCCTCCAGGTAAGGTATACCTTTCTGGAATCACTGAGCTCCCTTAAGCCTATGTCAATTCTTTCTTCACTTGTTTCTCTACCATCTGCTTAATGTCATTCTCATAAATGGAAGTGCTATCAATTGTCTTTTTATATAAGCTATTAGTATCTTCATCCATTAGGGTAGTTCTTAGGATGATCTAGGATGTGTATTAATTCAGTTTATCGGCCTCCAAAAGATTGGGTTGAGGGATAGGTCTTTGGTTCTATTATGCTAACACTATTGTCATCAACTCCTCCACTCTCTTCTCCATTCTATCAATGTGGTCATCTTTGAGTTTGATTTATTGGAGAAGGCATTGAGTTAAGTTTGATGCCTCTCCTTCCATAACTACAATGCTTTAAGCTTCTTGGCTAGGCTGCTCTCTTTGTAAGGACCCTCGGGTATCAACCATATGAATATTTACTACATCATCTAGAAGGTCATTATTGGGATTGGAGTCTACCATGCCATCCTCTTGATTAGAATGGTCATCCTTAACTATTTGCTTCACTATAGTATGATAGTCCTCCAATATGTCATCTAAAGATCAGTCATCTACTCTACCAGGGATTATTAGAACATATATTGGGTGGTCACTCACTGTTGGACTATGCTCCAAAGAGCTAATGCACTGTATGTCTTGGGATGAAAAGGTGCCAACCATGATTAGTTTGATAACCATAGGAGCAAAAATTAGCATGAAAGGAGGTGTACTTCCACCATGGCTCTCAAAGGTCAAGCCAAGTTCCTTGGAAAAGGTGGAAGCCCCCCATAACAAGAGTGAAACAAGATGCTTTATATGCATGATGTGAAAACATACACGATCCAACTAAGGGGTTATTAAATCTTTTATCTTATTTTACTACCTAGGCTTTAGGTGAGGTTATGAGTTATTAATTTTTAGTTTTGAGTTGATTAGTTCGATAGAAAATTTATTTTTCCCTATGAACCTATTCGTATCTAGGCCATTCTCAAAGCAAGGAAGAAACTAGGAAAACATGTCATCTTAATGCACAAGATAAATAAACATCAAACAATTTATAAAGCTTGCGCTAATGAATGAGAGGCCTATTGTGGTTGGGCTCCACTGCACAAACCTAAAAATAAATTGGATAGCCAAGCTCTACCCTTATATAACTCGAATTACAAATGAATTAATTACAATCAAAAATGAATTCATGTTATGGGGATCTTCATTCTTCATTTCTTTTTTCTTCTTTTCTTCTTTTCTTTTTCTTTCTTCTTTCTTCTTTCTTCTTTCTTCTTTTGGTTGGTTGGAATGTGGCTGTCCTATAGGCTTCACATGGTGCATAAGACTTGTGGTGACTTAGCCTAATATGTGTGTCATTTAAGGCTTGTGTGGTATGTCTTATCTAGGCTTTAAGGTTAAAATTTTCTAAGTCTGAATTGTTCAACATAGAGGGTGATTTCATTTAAATGATTTAGTTAATTTGGTAATTTTTTTATTTGGTGATTTGATTTGGTTTGAATGAACCTATACTTAATTACTAAGTATTGTAAAGAGAGGAAAAGATAAGAGGACTTCTCTTTCCTCCCTAACTTAAGTAATTTCTAAAGTAGATTCATTATTGATTTTAGTTTAGTGAATATTTTATTATGTATTTTAATCAGTCCTAAGTTTTGATTTACTCTAAATCAACCTATTCAAATAAGAAAGACATTTTAGGATTAACTAAAGTGAATTACTATCACAAAACACACAACACTTTATTTCTTTCCAACATGTGTAACATGCAAATGGATGAATCCTAAGCATGTCTATACATACAAATGTAAGTATTTAGTACACCTTCATGATGAATGCTAAGGAATATTGATTAAGAAAATTTGGAATGTTCCATGTATGCATGATTTTGTTAAGTAGAAAAGAGAGGGGTTCTTTCATCCATCATTCATATGCACATTTACATGTATGAAAGACATAAGTGAGTGCGACACCATTCTTTCCTAAACCAGGGGTGTAAGGTACAAGACCTACTTGGGGCTACTTAAAGCCTCACAACCCTAGGATGTCCAGACTAATATATCACTTTTCTTAAATACAAGTGCATGTTCGAAAAGAAATGAATGGAAAGAGAGTCATGAAAAAAAAGTTTATGTTTATTTGTTTGATTTGGTTATGCAATTTATAGGTGTAAATGTAAAGATCCTTCTTAAAGGATAACATAGGAATAAATAGGAATGGATTTAAGCAAGTGTTGTTTTATTTTCAAATAAACTATACACTTTGCAAACCCTATTCAAAACTATGTTAAAAGAGAAGAGAAGGGAAAGTCACATAATGCACATCTTATATTATACTAACATGCAAGATCATAAATAATTATAAGTAGCATACCTTTCATTTGTAAACTTTGATTTCTAAGTTTTAAAAATAATTTTGGATTTAGTAGTGATAATAGCCATTCATATTCTTCCTTTAGCTAAAACATGCAATTTGACATATAGGAAACATTTTATTTTAATTTGATTTTTTAAAAGACATGAATGCATGATTTCATATGACAAACAATATTTAGCATGCTAGGAAAGAAATAAAGTGATGTAAGCATGTAAATTCATTCATCTTAATTAATTCCTAAAGATAATCCTATGAAATAAGATTATTTAAAATGAATCAAAGTTGGTTTAAGGAAATTTTGATTTTATTTTGAGTTTGATTTGAATTTAGGAAATATGAAAAGGTTTGTTGGTCCTAACCCATCTCCCACATGTGTGTATTGTATTAGTTTAATTTTTAGAACCATTAGATTGATTTTATATTTTGTTTAGGTTAATGTGTAAATTAAGTTCATTAATTACCCCTTACCTATACATCCTTAACATAATTATTCAAACAATTATGAGCCAACATATGAGATGCAAGCACATTGAATTTAAATCAACAATGCATAATAAGAAAGAAAGGGCCTAATGCAATTGGCTCACAATTATTGATTAATTAAGCTAAGGGATTTAATTAAGTACTTTCATAACCCTTCCCACACATGTAGGTTGTATTTGATTTCCTTTAGTTTACTTAGGTTATTGAACACCTAAGTATCTACCCAAGAAAGGATTGATCAAGTGATTGATTTTTTAGATTAATTTTTGATATTGAGTTTGGTTAAATAAGCTATTTAATGAAATAATTAAATCATTAATCAATTTATAAATTAATTAAGTTTTCATTAAAATGAAATAGACTTAGGGGCAAAGATTTAGAAAAGGCATCCTATTCTCATTCCCTAAGTCTATCCACTCTTTCGAGATGATTAACAAATTTAAATAATAAATTTATCATCAATTAATAGGTTAATTAATCATTTAATTGATTCATGGGCGCGATTAGAGATGAAACAAGAAATTACCTAAATTAACCCAATAATAAATTCCAAGAAAATCATGGGAAGCAGAGGTCATCCCACTAATTAACCCTAAGGAATTTGGAATTAATTTTTGGAATAATTAAGGTGCAATTAAAATAATTACATCCCCAATAAAACTCAAATTAAGAAATTATCACTATTTAAAATCAATTAAAATTAATTTTATATTATTCCCCTTTGAATTATCTTTATAATTAAGTTGAGTTTGCATTTTTTGGATTTCTCTATATTTAGTTATGTATTTTTGAAGTTTTTGTAATTATTAGATCATTAAATCTCTAAATTAAATAACTAATCATGTCGGTGCCACGTGGACCACTAACGTGACATGCACTTTCCATGTGGCATGATGAGATTTATTATTTAGGATGTCACATCAGCTACACAGTCAGCCAGCAGCACTACACGGTTTTTCCTTGTACCATCTGATCAAAGATGGGATGGTCGGGATCAAACCCATGGATCTAAAGGGATTAAAATAGTGGATCTAGATCGTTTAATCAAGATTGTCCATCCAAAATATGCTGGATGGACTATCCGTGATTCATCCCTACTCTCGCCTGGGGGAGATGGAGGCCATCCATCCTCTAAGGCTTGATCCAAGCTCACTTGAGCTCAGATTGAGTAGGGATTCAACCCACACCATCAAGAGGTGTGGGGAAGAACATCTAATGGTCAATTTCATTTGGGATCACACTTCTCTTCACAAATTACCAAATAATTTCTACACTAAGCTCAATTTTGAAGCATACTTCGTCGAAGGCTATCATCGGGGCTCCCAACCATTGAGGAAGCTTCATCTTATGGAGGCAAAGCCCTGTTGAAGGCTTGAAGGCTTGAGAAAAAGTGGATCTTCCTATTGGCCAAGATTAGCTTCAAATGCTTGTGACTTTGGTTGAACTACTCCTTCCCATGGCTTGATTTGGGTGAGCTCAATTCCTCTCATGGTGCTTGCAAGAGAAATTGAACTTACATGGAGAATTGAATAAGTTGGCACACTCACTCACCTCCCCAATTTTTAGTTTAAGGAAATCAAGAAATTGAGAATTTGAATGAACTTGGGAGACCTTGGGAGAGCTTGGAAATGATTGGAGGAACATGGAAAAGGTTGCTCTGGGTTCCTATGGCTCAATCGAGTATAAGTGATTTGGATTCAAATGGGTTTTGATTCACTTGTCAATTTCAAGTTCAAAGGGTGAACATGAGTTTGATTTGGGTTTGATTTTTGAATTTATTTTTCATTTGGTGATTGAATGTTGTGTTTATAGTTGGTTTCATGATTGAAGGATTGATTGAATCATGAAGAAAAATCAAGGGTTTGAATTGATTTGAGGTTGATTTGGCTAAATTCAAGAATTTGACTTGAAAGAGTTTAGGTTAGATTTTGATTAGATTTGGATTTGAGTTTGGAATTTGTTTTGGATATTTGAATTTATATTTCATTTATATTTATGAATATAAATGAGAATATAAATGGGTTGTGAGAAAGTCTCTTAAGTTTGAATTGATTTGGATTTGATTTGAGCTAAGTCCATAAGATGGAATCAAAGTGACTTAGGAAAGATTTTTGTTTTTAATTTGGAATTGATTATGGATGTCAATCATGGGTTTCAATCATTTTGAATTGATTCATGATTTGAGAAAATCCCTTGGAATTGATTTAAGGTTTGAGAAAATCAATTAAATTGGAATTAGTTTGAGTTAGAAGTTAATTTGGATTTAAATTTGAAGTTGATTTGGATTTGAAGTTTGAATTTAATTTAGATTTGAATTTGATTTGAATTTGAAGTTTATTTGGATTTGAAGTTTATTGAGTTTTGAAATTTGACTTGATTGAAGGAAGTGAGGGTTTGGTTCAAGCTATAGGGTAGGCAAGTTTGCCTAACACCCATAAGGCATGGCCTATTCCTATGGTTAACTCTTCTAAGTCTCTAGGGTTATGTTGAGTGTTCACCTAATCACTAGAAGTGTCTTAAGACTAAGGAATTCTTAGTGTCTAAGAGAAGTCCTATGTCTAAGATGGAGAGGTTGAGAGCTCATTCTAAAAATGAGGTCAACACTCATTAAGGGTGATTTCACTTTAAGCCTTTTAGTAACTTAGTTGAGTTTCAAGTTATGTATTTTTATTTTGTTCACTTCTTACTTAAGATCTAGCTATTATGAAGAGAACAAAGAGACTTAACTCTTTCGCATTTTGTAAAGATAGATCATCATTGCTTTAACATTTTTCTAAAAATAGATCATCATTTCTTTAGCATTTTAATAGATCATTCAAGAATTTTATTTAGCCTAAGTTTAGATTAGTCTTAATGAATCTTATTCAAACATAAAAGGCATCTTAAGACAAATGAAATTGAGTCACCATCATATGAATGATACTCCACTACTTCCTTTCATTATCAATGACATCCATATTCTTTCCCTTTTTAGTTTCTTCAATGTTTAATCTAGTATATATATGCATGCAATGTATTCATATTTTTGCACACTTAATGAAGTTTAATGCATGGATTTAATAGAAATTTTAGCTCATATTTAAGAATATGAAAACATGTATAAGGAATTTAAGCAAGTATGTACCGTTATTAAACCAGGGAAGTGAGATTATCTAAGACCTCCTTGAGGCTACTCAAAGCCTCATGTCCTCAGGATGTCCCACCTATATACTTGCCAATTCAAATGACATAAACTAAATATAGAAATAAAATCATGAGAAGGTTGTGTATAGATGTATTCTACTTATGTAAAGCTTAATGGAAAAAGAAAAGGGCTTTACTTTATATTCTAATATATGCACACACATAAATGAAATTAAGCAAGTGCATGTCATTTTTAAACCAGAGAAATGAAATTATCTAAGACCACTTTGGGGATACTTAAATCCTCATATTCCTAAGATGTCTAGGTGATATACTTACCAATTCAAATACATTAATACATAAGTATGAACATAAGAATAAAACCATCAATTGCTAACTTTTGATTATAAGTATATGAACATTTCATTTTCACATAATTAATATTTATAATAAGCATTGATTTAAAATTCATAATTAACATATAGTTTCAAAATAGAGTTACTAATGATAATAGCCAAACCATATAATAACATTTATCTAACTCATGCAATTTAAATAGAATCATATTCTTCTAACCTTAAAACATAAATACATGTAGCACATAACATTCACATTTATGATAATGGAAAGGAAGTAATTGAATATCACCATACAACATACTTGATTTCATTAGAACCAAAGAACAATCAAGTTAGATAAACATCCCTTAAGTCTAATAAAAGTTCATTTAATGTTTAATCTTAATATTTAAGTTATTTAAACCTAAAGAGGAGGAAGCAATACCTAGAATACACCCCATCCCATGTTGGTTATTTAATATGTTAAAGGAGGAAATTAAATGTATTTTATAGATTAACAAGTTCAAGCTATTAATTATATCAATTTAAGCACCCTTCCCAAGCTTCTTTAATTTAATTAATTACTTAAACTCTTCAATGATATGCTTTGGAAAAATGACATTTGCAATGCACCTAAAGAGATCTGCTGCAATTAGGCTCATGCTTAAGAATTAATTAAATTAAAGAAGAAAAGGATTTAAGATAAATACTCTTATAATTTTCCCACACCAATAGGAAAATCATAAATTCTTTAATGACTTTATGTTGTTCAACACATAAAGAGATTAATGGATTGCACTTGAGTTACTTAAATTGATTTTATGTACATTTCATTATTAATTTTTCTTAATTTACACTTAATTATTAAACATATTAATTAAAACCTTTAAGAGGATACATCTATAAGAAATTAGGAAAGGGGGTCCTAATTAATTCCCATGTTACCTAACTATTTACATTAACTAATTAATGATAATAACTTAATTTTACTAGTCATTAATTTTGATAATTATTAAATCATTTAAAGGGGGCAATTAGGATTCAAATTTTGGAATTTTTCAAACACAAAACAAATAATTTCAAGAAAAATATATGAGGAAGAGGATATTGTTGACCTCATTTTTGGATGAGGTTAACAATTCTTCTAAAGGCATTCATTTGGATTCCTAATCCTAAATTAAAAGTTTTTTAACAAGTACCTAGGTCATCACACTTAGTCAGTGTCAAAGGTTGGTCAACCTTTTTACATTGGTTTGACTTATGTGGGTCCCACCAAAATTTGCCCAAATAAAATCATTCCAAGTTGTTGGAAAGATAATATGAACACACTTAAACATGAATTTGAAATAATATAACTTCAATGTGGTCTTCATTGGACTAATTAACTTATTTTACCTAAATAGGCCTAAATGGGTTTTATTGGGTTTAAACTCAAATCAAACTCAAGTAAACTCAAATTAACTAATAAAAATCATTTGAATATGATTATTGAACATAAATAAATTCACCATTAGATTCAATTTGGCCAATTTGGTCATTTGACCCAAATGAACCCAAACTTAACCCATTAAACCCAGCTTGGGTCAAATGGGTTCAAAATAAAATAAAATTGGAATTATTTAATCCAATGCTTTTCAAATTGCTTGGATTAACCCAATGAAAAATTAAACACATCATAATTAAGACAAATAAACTATTTGACTTAATAAAAACCAATCCAAATTCAATGACAATAAATGGACTAAACCTAGATCAAATGCTCCATAAATTTTAAAATCCTTGAGACCCTTTTATCCAAAGGTACATTAATGATGAAGTGCATATACATTAAACATTAAACCAAGGCTAATCAATTAATTGGGTTGATCTAAATTACACTAATGCAAGGAATAATTAAGTGCATTAACCCAAAAAGTTCATAATCCCATCCTCAACCAATCCACCTAGGATGATAACAAAACATTCCTAGACTTCATTAATGATGATTATGAGCCTTCATCAAGACACTTAAAAACCCTTTGCATAAATCCAAATCAAAGGATGCCATGGCTAGTCAAATTGATGATAAACCAAATTTCATTTGCATAACTTAATTCCCTATCCACCTCTTCATCTTAGATAGGTGTAAGATGGCTAGGTGGCATGGTAGCTAACTCCTAAAGATTGAGGTTAGCTCAGCCGACCAAGAGAGGGAGAAATATAGTGTAAGATCTTTTGACAAAAGAAGGACACACTCATAGAGCAATTCCTAAGCAAATAACCATTTCATCACCTTCTCAACCTCAAATGAAGTTGAAACAAACCTTCCCCCAATTCCGTCACCATCAGGAGACTGGAGAATGACTAACATCATCAGAATTCAAACCAAGGTTAGTCTAGGGAACAATCCAGAGGGAGGCAATCCATTTTCTTTGGCACACGAGCTCCTCGTATCATTCCATAGATATTGTAGTTGACCCACCACCAGAGATCGTCAGGACTAAGGTATGCCATTAATGACCTCCTCTAAGCTTTCAACTTTGGTGCTTTTTTAAAAAGTTTAATCTCAAGTGAGATCAAACTACTTAGATTCCTTTAATTGCATTCACTAATGGATTTGCAATTGAAATCATGCGATTTTAATGATTGGATGGCTGGAAATCATGAAAAAATGATGGACGACTCTCGGCCTCTACCATCGGCATAGAAGACATAATCTCTGCTATCCATTCCTTTTAAAAGGAATGGACAGTCTAGATCTTGTTATATCTCAGATTAAATATGATAAAGGGAATCGCGGATCAAATCAAGACCAACCGATCATCAATCAGACGATCACGGATCATCCAAAGACTTCGCTTTGATGTGGATGCCACAGGATTATGGCCAAACCCGCCTCACCATGTGGCGCATACTGCTACCACGCAGCCGTCATTATAAAATGGATAAATTCCCTATTTAATTAATTAAAAAATAATTCAAATTACATAAACTTCAAAAAATATAAAAAAATAAATATAAATCCAAAAATTATAAACTTTGACTCTATGGATTCATCTTGATGAGAGGAATCCATTAAAAATAAAATTCCCAAATTATTTTGGGTATTTTTACTATAATTTAGGTTTGAATGTCAACCATCAAGCCTTAATTACTTCTAAATTAATAATCTAATCCAAATGAAACTTTAGGAGATTGAAATTGATGTTAAGACACACATCATGTAAAATTTTCATTTTTTATTGATCAATCAATCTTAATATTGGAAATTTTAAACCCTGAACCTTAATTTTCAAGAAATTAATTATTAATAAATGAGATAAATGGTGGAAATTGATAAAAATAATTTAAGACATTTTAATATACTCTAATAATCATAAATAAGCTATTAAAACTCATGAGAACATAATAATTCATAAAATGGGTTAATTAGGCTATTATTGAATTAATTAATTCAATTAATCAATGAGAACTTAAATAAAATGTAATAAATCATCTAGAGCACCTAAAATTATGAATGAACTCTTTGGATGTATATTCTAGAGGGGTTTTAAAGAAAAATAAAATCCTTAAATAATTCTCATTAAATTAAGTCTAATTTAGGTTTTAATGAAATATTTAAAACATTAATTACATCTTAATCACATATCTAATCGAAGTGAAACTTTAGAGAAATTAAATAGGCAAGTAACCCCACTTGCCATAAACATTTTAGATTCATTTTACCTCTAGACTTGGAGTATTTAAATTTCCAAGCCTCTAGGGCAATTTAGAAGGAAAAGTTAAATCAAAAAATTTACATAATTTATAAAATTCATAATACAAATTTAAAACACTATAGTTAAAATGAATAAGTCAACTGAAAATAATAAAATTCAAATAACTCTAAGTTAAAAATCATAGCTAAAGGAAATATGAAACTTAAATCATATTTCATTATGATTAATCTTTAATTCATAATAATTTCATGAACATAAATATAAAAAGATCTGATTTCTAAAATATGTAAAATATCAATACAAAAATACATTAATATCATTTTCATAAGAAAATCGAATAGAATAAATGTGAACATAAAAAGATAAGTATGTAAACATAAGAAAAAGAAATGTGAACATAAAAAAGCTTAAGTGTAATTAGAACCATAAACTAGAATAAATTAAAATTTCAAGATGAGAAAGTAACAAAGCATATTTTAATCAATCAAGTCATAGAACAAATCTACATTAAGATAAATGTTCTTTTTGAATGGACATAAAGATCATTCCTTTTTGTTTTAAAATAATTAAGATAAATGGAATCCTTTCATAATGTACAATTTGGAAGTATTAAATATAATAATTTAGAACTAATCCATAGTGAAAGTATCATTAATATAAATAAGTTATAAAAGTAGAATAAAATAAATTGAACAATCTTAAATACATTAAATCAAATATAACTTTATTTAGGTTAATGAACATTAATGAAAAAACAAATAAAATCAACTTCAAAACTTTCATATTAATGAAAATGAAATTAACTTAACTTGAATAGAGAAAATGCCTGCACATAAGTTTCACCCTAAATCAAATATAGTAAACTCAATGAACAAACATAAATATTAAATCAAATATAAATTCAAAAAAAAAATAAGTCATCAAAATCAACTAATTAAATATGTCAAACAAAATGAAAAAATGATGAATATCAATATCACAATTTAAACCAACGAAATTAAAAGAAACTCAAATTATAATGATAAATGGATTAACTTAAATGAAAAATTAAATTAAATAATAATAAGAAATAAAATAAGTTAATCTAAACCAAAATCATAAAATACCTAAGTAAAGAAACAAAATAAAATAAACTAAATTAAGTCAAACCCACTAAATTTAATTTCAAATCAAAATACTTAGGATTTTAGTTAGATCTTTAGGATGAATCTTTACCTTAGAATAAAGATATCATCTTATTAGGACTTAACGTGTTGAATGGAATGGGCTTCATTTAGAATGAAACCTATTTTATTCTTCACTCTTGAAAACCAACCTAAATAAAAATATAAAATAAATTAAATAAACTAAATAAACGTAAACCTACCGATATCATTAATTAAAAAATACCCTAAATCCTAAAACATAAACCCTAAAACAATCTTAAACCCTAAAACCTAAACCCTAAACACTAACTAACCCTAAACCCTAAACCCTACACCTAAAACCCTAAACCCTAAACTCTATACCCTAAAAAATCCTTAACCTTAAACCTTAAAGCCTAAACCCTAGATCGTAAACCCTAAATCCTAATCCCTAATCCCTAAAACCTTAAACCTTAAACCCTAAACCATAAACTAACCTTAAACACTATATCTGAAATGCTAAAAACCCTAAACCCTAAAGCATAAACCATAAACCCTAAATCCTAATCTGACCCTAAACCCTAAACCCTAAACCCAAAAAACCCTAAACCCTAAAGCCTAAACAATAAACCCAATATCATGAAACTTTAACCCTAAACATAAAGCCTAAACCCTAAAGCCTAAACATTAAACATAAAACATTAAAACCTAAACCCTAAACATAAACCATAATACCCTAAACACTAAACCCTAAACCCTAAACCATAACCCTAAATCCTAAACCCTAAAACTAACCATAAACCCTAAACCTATAACCCTAAACCATAAAACTTAAAACCATAAACCTTAAACCCTAAACTTTAAATCCTAAACCCTAAAACCCTGAACCCTAAACCCTAAACCCTAAACACTAAACCCTAAAACATACAAGCCTAGACCCTAAACCCTAAACCCCAAACCCTAAACCCTAAACCCTAAACCCTAAAACTTAAAAACCTAAACCTAAACTAAATAAAGCCTAAAAAGAAAATAAATTAAAAAAACTTAAACTTAAACCTAAATAAAATAATAAAATAAAAACCTAAAATAATCTAAAATAAATAAAAAACCTAAACCTAAAAATAAAATAAAATAAAATAAATAAAAAACTAAAATAAAATAAATAAAAGCCTAAATAAAAATAAAAAATAAAGTGAACCTAAGAATAAAAATCCTAAATAAAATAAAATCTATAAGTAAAATAAAAATAAAATAAACTTAAAATTAGATAAAATAAAAACTAAATAAAAACCTAAACCTAAAAAAATAAACCTAAACTTAAACCTAAACTTTAAAAATAAACTAAAATAAAAAACCTAAATAAAAATAAATAAACCTAAAATAAATAAAATAACAAAATAAAAATAAAAAATAAACCAAAATGAAAATAACAAATAATGCAAACTAAAATAAATAAAAGATATACTAAATATACTAAATAAACCTAAACCTACTGGTTTACTTAATTTTAAGATAAAAAAAACTTTAAACCCTAAATCTTAAACCCTAAACTCTAAACCTACAACCCTAAACCCTAAACCTTTCAAAACACTAAACCCTAAACTAACCCTAAACCCTAACCCATAAATAAATAAATAAATAATAAAAAATCATTATACTAAATGCTAAACCCTAAACCCTAAACCCTAAAACCTAAAACCTACAACCCTTAATGGTAAACCCTAAACCCCAAATCCTGAAACCTAAACCTAAACCCAAAAAAAAAAAATAAAAAATTTAAACTAAAATAAATAAATATAAAATAATTAATTAATATTAAATAAAAATAAATATAAATATATATATATATAAACTAAAATAAATAAAAAAATAAACAAAATCTAAACCTATTGGTTTACTAATTTTTTTTAAAAAAATCATAAACCTTAAATCCTAAACCCTAAACCCTAAACCCTAAACCCAAAAACCTAAACCTGTAACCCTAAACCTACAACCCTAAATCCTAATGCCTAAAAAACCATAAACCCTAAACCCTAAACCCTAACCCTAAACCTTAAATCCTAAAATCATAAACCATAAAACCCTAAACCCTAAACCCTAACACTAAATCCTAAACACTAAACACCAAACCCTAAACCTAAACCTAAAGTAACTAAATGAATTAAGAAAATAAACCTAAACCATATAATCTAATAAACCTAAACCTAAACCTAAACCCTAAAAATGTGTAGAACCTTGATGGCAGGAACATCACCATCAACCAAGTTCAGTCTAGATATGCGGTAGAGGTGAAGGAGGAGACATCGGTTATCACAGTGGTGGTAGGGGATCTGGTGGTTATGGAGGGAGGCGGGAGGAGTGATGGAGGTTACAACTATCATTATGGTAGAGGGAGAGACTGGGGATATGATGGTGGATCTTGCTACTCGAGAGGTCGGGGTGGTTTGGATGGGAATTGGAGAAATTGAATAATAGCTGATCCGATCTACTGCTTATGGAACTATATCTTTACAATGGAGATGGTTCTAGTTATCTATGGATTTCAATTTTCTCTATGAGTGCTCATTTTTTATCTATGTCGTCCCTTGTGTCATAGACAACTTCATGTGTTACTTGGTTGATGAAATCAAAAAGAAGAAATGTTGAATCTGGATTTATTCTTTGTTAAAAAAAAAACCAAAAATCCAAATTCTTAAACTAAAACTTGAACCATAAACCTAACACATAAACACTAAACCCTAAAATGCCAAAGCCCTAAACCTTAACCCGTAAACCCTAAAACCTAAACTCTAAACTCCAAACCCAAATAAAAAAAAAAAACCTTAAACCTTAAACCCTAAACCCCAAACCCTAAACCCTAAACTAACCCAAAACCTTAAACCCTAAACACCAAACCCTAAAAAGCTAAAAACCTTAAACCTAAACTAAATAAAACCTAAAAATAAAATAAATAAATAAAACCTAAACCAAATTATAATGAAAAAATAAAATAAAATAAGAACATAAATTAAAACCTAAACCTAAACCAAAACCTAAATCAAAACCAAAACCTAAAAAGAAAATAAAATAAAATTTTAAAACTAAACTTAAATAAAATAAAAACCTAAATATAATTTTAAACCTAAACTAAACTAAAAAAATAAAAAAAAACCTAAATAAAATAAAAACCAAACCTAAAATTAAAATAAAATAAAATAAAACTAAATAAAAACCCAAACCTAAAAATAAATAAAAACTAAATCCCAAACCCTAAACTAAAAAAAACCTAAACATAAATTAAAAATAAACATAAACCTAAACCTAAACTAAAATAAAATAAACTAAAATAAATAAAGCCTAAAGCTAAACCTAAAATAAGATAACCTAAACCTAAACTTAAACTAAATAAAAGAAATTAAACTAAAAATAAACCTAAACTTTAACTAAAAAATAAAACCTAAAAATAAATCTAAAATAATAACCTAAAACCTAAACCTTAAAAAAAACCAAATGCTAAACCAAAAAATAAAAAATAATACCTAATCCTAAAAAATAAAATAAAAATAAAACTAAGCTAAAAAATAAACCTAAACCTAAACCTAAACATAAACCTAAAAAATAAACTAAAATAAAAAACCTAATCTAAAATAAATAAAACTAAGATAAATAACTAACTAAATGAAAATAAAAATAAACCAAGATAAAAAATAAAATAAATTAAACTTAAATAAATAAAAAATAAACTAAATAAGCATAAACCTTCTAGTTTACTTATTTTAAAAAAAGTAAAAAATTAAATATAATAAAATAAAATATAAAAAAACCCAAACCCTAAACCCTAAACCCTAAAACTAACCTTCAACCCTAAACCCTAAACTTATTACCCTAAACCCTAAAAACCAAAAAACTTAAACCTAAACTAAATAAAACCAAAAAATAAAATAAATTAAAAAACCTAATCATAAATAAAATAAAAAACAAAATAAAATAAATACCTAAACTAAAACTTAAACCTAAACCTAAACCTAAAATTAAAATAAAATAAAAAATAAAAACTAATATAAAATAAATTAAATAAAAACCTAAACTAAACTAAAAAAATAAACATAAAAATAAAAAATCTAAATAAAATAAAACCCCAACGAAAAATAAAAAAATAAACCTAAAATAAAATAAAATAAAAAGTAAATAAGACCTAAACCTAAAAAATAAACAAAAAATCTTAAAAAAATTCCTTCCCTAAACTAAGAAAACCTAAGCATAAAATAAACAAAATAAAATAACCCTAAACTTAAACAAAAACTAAAATGATAAAACATAAATAAAATAAAAACTAAATATAAAATAAAAATAAAGTAAACATAAAATATAACTAAAATAAAATGAAATAAAAACTAAATAAAATCTTAAACCTAGAAAATAAAACTTAAAAATAAATAAAAAATAATGCCTAAATCCTAAACTAAAAAAAACCCTAACCCTAAAATAAAAATAAAATAAACAAAATAAAATAAATCTAAACCTAAACTAAAATTAAAATGTAAAACCTAAACCTAAAATAAAATTAAAATGTAATTCTAAATAATAAAATTAAAATAAACCTATAGAATAAACTAAAATAAAAAAGCTAAACAAAAGTAAACAAACTAAACTAAATAAAAGTTTGAAAAACATAAATAAAAAATAAATTAAAATAAATAAATAAAATTAAATAAACCTAAACCTATCAGTTTACTTAATTTTATAAAAAAAAACCCTAAACCCTAAGATAACCCTAAACACTTAACCCTAAATCCTAATCCATAAACCCTCAAAACCCTCAACCCTAAAGCCTAAATACTATGCCCTAAACCCTAAACCCTAAAACCCTAAACCCTAAAAGCCTAAATCATAAACCCTAAACCCAAAACCCTAAACACTAAACCTTAAAAACCTAAAAACCAAAACTTAAATTAAATAAAACCTAAAAATAAAATATTTAAAATAACTTAAACATAAATATAATAAAAGAATTAAATAAAATAAAAACTTGAACTAAAATCTAAACTTAAACCTAAAAAAAATAAACTAATAAAAATAAATTAAAATAAAATAAAGAAAAACCTAAACTAAACTTTAAAATAAAATAAATTAAAAACTAAACATGAAATAAAAACTAAATAAACCAAAAATAAAGTAAAATAAAAACTAAATAAAAACCTAAACCTAAAAAATATCCTAAAAATAAATTAAAAATAAAACCTAAACCTTAACCTAAAAAAAAACCTAAAGCTAAAATAAAAATAAAATAAACTTGGACCTAAACTAAAATAAACTAAACTAAAATAAATAAAACCTAAACCTAATCCTAAAATAAACTAAATAGAACCTAAATCAAAAACACTAAGTAAAATCTTTAAATCAATCAAATCACTTAAAGAAAAATCAACCCCTTTATAAATTAAATCTCCTACACTTAGCAAATTACAACTCTAAAGCCTAGTTAGGACATACCACACAAGCTTTAATTCACACACATTAGGCTAAGTCACCATTTTTAGCTTTATGTTAGGGCAGCAAATGGTTTGATGTATGCTTATTTTGTGATGTGTTATTGTAGACTAAATGTTAGGGTGTATGTGCATAGTCTGGATGTTAGGCCGATATTAGCCTAATCATACTTTATGCAGGGGTTTGTGCTTAAGGGGCCGCTAAATAAAAATATAAATACTTTTTGCTGTCTAGGTTGCTTAGTCCCTAAGCATATCCCAAGTTAGGATAGGTGGGTTTAGTTACCCATGTGTGGGGGTACTAAGTCCAAATTATTTGTATAATTATTTGGGTTGTATGGTATGTTTAGCTAACATTTATTTTGTAGGTGTAGCAAGATTTACTTTCCTTTTTTAATATCAATTTGCATTCAGATTAGGATGAGTATTATGGGGGATTAGGATGAGCATTGATTATAAGACTAAGTCTTATGTACCATGTGATGCCTTTGGAGCAAGCATATCCAAATCAAGCCAAAAAGAAGGAAGAAATAGAGCAAATCAAATGAAGAAATAGAAGATGAAGAATGAAGGCCCCCATAATTTTCATCATTTGTAATTGTAATTATTCTCTTGTAATCCAGGTTGTATAAAAGTAGAACTCGACTACCCACATTTCTTTTTAGGATGCACGGTGGTACTTGACTGTATCAGCCTTTTATTCTTTTGCAATAGCTTTATTAAAATTGTTTGATGTTTTTTTTAGCTTGTGCATTAGAAAAAGCATGCCTTTTCATAGTTTGTTTATGATTTTTGATTGTTGTATGGCCTGGATGCGATTAGGCTCTTAGGATAAAAATAAATTTTCTAACATATTAATAACTAATAACTAAACTTTTAAAATAACTCATAATATTATATAAAAACCTAGGCATTAAATCAAGATAATAAAATATTTAACAACCCCTTAGCTGAATGTTGTATGTTTAAAATCATGCATAATCATCTTGTTTCACTCTTGTTAAGATAAGGTTTCCATCTTTGCCAGATAGAATGAGCTTAACCTTTGAGAGCCTATGATGGAAGAACCCACTTTAATTTTTGATTTGGCCCATAATTAACTTCTCATGCATTTAGGCATACACAATCCTATAGCCTGTGTCAAAATATAGAGTCTTAAATTAAATATAATTTGATAAGAATTTGCATTAGATTTAAGTCATTATTCAAACCACCACCCCCCATGCTCTAGTCTCGTAGGGGGTGGGTTTAAGGACTTAGTCTTTTTTCTAAATAATAACAACCTAGCCATCTCACAAAAGCATATGACTTGCTTACATAAATTTAAAATGTAGGAGTAGTTTGCTGGCTACCACTCCAAGCGGTAATAAGTCTAGCAATTAGGTGGTTTACTCTCTCCTATGGAGGTAAATCATATACCCACTTTTGCCTTAAATTTAGGTCATGCTTTGGCCCTCACTAAAGTTTCCTAGATTTCAAATATGAGGTAGCTATTTCCCTTTATGGACTACAAGCATAAATCCTCACCTCAGCATTTCCATAATCTTGTATTATGGAATAATAAGTCCTAGATTTCTAATAAAATTTCAAATCAAATAAATAAATCTCCTCAATTTCAAATATATAAAGCCCAACCATAGGATATATTGGACTACTCACTAGGTTTCCTAATATCATGAGCACTCCTTACTCATCTCCTTTGGTTCGATAATAACTCTTCCCTTTTGATCCATCCCACTTGATCTTCTAAAATACAACCAATTTATTGATAGTCCTATCTTTGAATATTTTGGAGACAACAGTCACCTACTTCAATCAAGAGTATTCTTAAGGGATTCATTTTTTTAAGATGTAATTAACTATGGGGGCTTGCCTCCATAAGGAACTTAACAAACCCAGTTTATATAAACCCTACTTTAATTTTCCATGTAAAGTATGTGAAAAATATCTAGTATTTTTGAAGACTCATCATGCCTTAGGAGTCCTTATTAGGTGATTAGGTCCATCGTAGGGTAGTGATTTCTATCTTTCGGGATAGTGAATTGTTCCTTGATGTCGTACCTGATCACCTCAATAAGTACATCCTCAGATCTGTGTGGTGTCCCATCATATATACACATGCAAATGAAATCAAAAATAAACACCATAAAATCAAAAACCCTAAACCCTAAAATCCTAAACCATAAACCCTAAACTGTAAAATGTACAACCCTAAACCCCAAAACCTAAACCTTAAACATTAAACCTTAAAAACCCTAAACTCTAAATTCTAAATAGCCTAAACTAAAAAAAATTAATTAATTAATTAATTAAACTATAAATAAATAAACTAAACTAAACTAAAAAATAAACTAAAATAAACTTAATAAAAATAAAAAATAAACCTCAATAAATTAAACCAAACTAAAATATAACTAAACTAAAATAAATAAACTAATTAAATAAAACTAAATAAATCTAAACTAAAAACCTAAACTAAAAACCTAAAAACCTAAACCTAAATTAAAAAAACCTAAACCTAAATAAAATAAATAAACTAAACTAAATGAACTAAATAAACGTAAACTTAAACTAAACATAAACCTAAAAAAATATAATAAACTAAAACTTAAACCAAAACCTAAACCTAAACTATAAATAAATAAATAAAAATAAAAATAAACTAAATAAATAAACTAAAACCAAAACCTAAATAAAAAAATAAAACCTAAACAACTAAACTAAAATAAACTAAACTAAAAATAAAAATAAAAACTAAAATAAACTAAACCTAAACCTAAAATTAAATTAAATAAAAAATAAAAATCAATAAACCTAAAATAAACTAAATAAATTAAAATAATCCTAAATTAAGCTAAAATAAATAAACTAAATCTTAAACCAAAATAAATAAACCTAAACCTAAACCTAAACTAAATAAAATAAACCTAAACTAAACTAAAAATAAACTAAACTAAATAAAAAAAACCTAAAATAAACTAAAATAAATAAACAAAAACTAAAGCTAAAATAATTAAAAAATAAACTAAACTAAACTAAACTCAACTAAACCAAATGAAATAAACTAAATAAAAATAAACTAAAACTAAAGTAAAAATAAATAATAAATATAAATAAATAAAAAATAAACTAAACTAAACTAAACTAAATTAAATAAACTAAATAAATTATGCTAAAAAATAAACTAAACTAAAAAAAAATAAATAAAACCTAAACCTAAACCAAACTAAATAAAAAAAATAAACTAAACTAAAATAAAAATCCTAAACCTAAAACCAAAAAAAACCCTCCTCCCCCGAGTGCTCTCTTCTCTTTAGAAATTTTCATTTCCTCTGAGTGGCGCACCCCCAACTGGGGATCTCTACTATTTTGGCTTCGGTTCGTCTGATTCGAAAGGTTGATCGGCACTTGGCCGATTGCGTAATGCTCCATCCTTATTCCTGGCTACTGTGGTGAGTTTGTTTTCTATGGCTCCACCTCAAATTTTGGATGCTTCGGCTAGGGCATCCAAAATTTTGGAGGTTGGCAGCCCTAATGCTACAAACTCGACAAAAACATTTAAGGATGTGTTCTCTGGTAAGGCTACTTTATTTATTACGTTGGTTAATCTGATCTCGACTTCTTTTCATTATTTGTCAGTCGTAATGTGCTCTGATATGGATGTTGAAATATTGGTGAAACCATTTGAATTCTCTCATCAAAAAATTTGCTTTGCGTCACCCGAATTTGGATAAGATCTGCACATTTTTTTTCATAATCTTAAGCTTACGGGTGTTTTCTCGATTGGTCTTATTGACCCCCGACATATTCTAATTCAACTTTCTAATGACTTAGATTATTCTCAAATTTTTGTGCATCGTTCTTACTTCATTTTTGATTATCAAATGCACTTACTGAAGTGGTCACCCCTTTTTGACATTAAGGAGGAATCTCATATTGTCCCTGTGTGGTTATCTCTTCCTAATATGCACATTCAATTTGTTACACATCATGTGATTTTTTCTGTTGGGACTCTTTTTGGTTAGCCTTTGCAACTCAACCAAGCAACCACTAAGCGATCTCACCCTTCTATGGCTCGAATCCTTGTGGAATTGTACATAACTAAAAAATACCCTAAGAAAGTTTGGATTAGCTCTGAATAATATGGGTATTCATAAAAAGTTAAAATGGAGAATCTTTTAGTTTTTTCTTCTCACTGTAAAATTCATGGTTATAATAACACAGATTGCTTTATTCTCCATCCTCATTTAAAAACTCGAAATCCACCCAGGGAAAATCTGGTTCCTGGTAATAGGTTGATCCCTACATATGTTCAAAAATCAGCCTTAGATCCTAAGAATGGTATGAAATCTGCTATTGCTATTGATTCCTTGAATATTAGGATTATCCATATTTAAACTATTTTGGATCTTACGGTTCTTAGGGCTTCGGCTAATTTTTAGAATGGGAAGGATGAACTACCTCTTTCCTCTTCTTTAAAATTGAATTTTTCTAATACTGAGAATAATAATTTTTCTAAGATATTAGATAATGATTTTATTTCCTCTAATTCTATCCTTGCTTCTATGTTAGCTTTGATTGATGAAAATGAAAATTCTAATGAGGATTTAAATGATGTCGATCAGGCTAAAAATGTTTCGGATCCGGATTTAACTGTTTGTGCTTTAAATGGTTCTAAGTCATCACCATCTCTTATTTCTAATCTAGATATTCATGTTAATCCTACTTTTCAACTTAATTTGGATTTGGAAGAAGGTGAACTTCCCTCTAAACACTTGGAGAGCTCTCCTAAATTGGTGAACAATGTTACTAAATCTTACTCCTATGATGACTCTAGAGAAAAAGAAAATTGTTTTCAAACTTATCATGTTAAAAAGAAAAAAAGTGTTAAAAATTAACCTCCCAAATTATCCAAAAACACTAGATCTGCTACTATATCTCACTCATCTCTCAATTAACCTTTGCTTACCCCTTTTTGTCTTAATTATGTTAAATTTTCTTGTTTGGAATGTTAGAGCAATTGGTACCCTCTCTATTCGTAATCATATTAGAAATCTTTGTCAAATTCACTATATTTCTTTACTCATTATTTTGGAACCTCTCATTCATGCTAATAAAATTACCCATGTTGCTAGAATGATCGCTTTAATAAATGTTACTCTTGTGTTAGTAACAAGATCTGGGGTTTTTGGAATAATTTCATTGAGGTTTCTATTATTGATGATTTTCAACAAGTTGTTAATGCTCAAATCTCCTATAGGGACTATTGTGTTTTAGGCTCCCTTGTTTATGCTTCATGCTTTAGATTTGGTGGTAATTTCCTTTGGGATAATATGAGGAACTTTGTTATCTTGATCAACAAACCTTAGTTTGTGGGGGGTGATTTCAACACTATTTTACTTTCTTTTGAACGGAGTCGTGGTTTCTCTCACAATATTCATTCCATGGAAGAATTTTCCAATATGATCTTTGATTATAGTTTGGTTGGTATTGGCTTTAAGGGCTCTAACTAGACTTGACAAAACTCTAGACTTTGGCAAAGGTTGGATAGGATTCTTTTTAAAACTCATTAGATTACCCAATGGCCTACTACTTCTATTGATCACTTAAGCAGAACCTTATCTGATCATGCTCGTCTTCTAGTTTATATTAAAAAATAATTCTAATGGATTAAGAAACTCCTCTCTTTTACATATTCATTTCTTTGATGTTGTAGATAAGAATTGGAAAGCCCCATTACATCTTGATAATTCAATTACAGGGATGAATAGACTATGGTTTAAACTTAAAAGACTTAAACAAAATTTGGGTTGGTGGAACAATCATTATTTTAAAACTTTTTTCTAATATTAAAGGCATGGAAAAATTGGTTTGTGACCTTTAAGTGTCTATTATGTTTGACCCTTCAAAGGTTACTGATTTGACCAAAGCGAAAGATCAGCTTGCCAATTTCTAAAACATGGAAGAGACTTACTGGCACCAAAAAGTTGTTAGTAAACATATTGCAGATGGTGACATGAATACTAGATATTTCCATGCTTTGGCTAACAAAATAGGAGCTTTCAATAATATTCTAAAAATTAAAAATGACAATGGAGATTGGATTTTGAAGAATAATGAGATTAAGGATTCGACTATTAATTACTTTAGAAATATGCTTAATAAGAATTGCTCTTATAAAGCTATTTCTAATTCTTAACTGATTCCTTTATTATAAATAATAACGATAATGATTTTCTTACCTTTGTGCCTAATGAAGAGGAAATTCTTAAAGTTCTTAATAGCATGAACGCTGATTATGTTACTGGTCTTGAGGGTTGCACTACTCAATTTTTTCAAAAATGTTGATTTATCATTAAAAATGATTTCATTGAAGCTGTGATTGATTTTTTTAATGGAAATCCTTTTCTCAATTTTTCTAGTACTTCTATCATTCTCATTCCAAAGAAAGATAACCTAGATTATTGGAGTGATTTTAGTCCTATTAGTCTTTGCACCTTCTTTAATAAGCTGATATCCAAAATCAATACCAACAAACTTAATCCTTTACTTAATAGACTTATTGCTCTCAACCAAATTGGTTTTCTTAGAGGTAGATCTATTTCTGATAATATTTTACTTGCCCAAGAATTAATTCATGTTCTTGATGCCAAGACTAGAGTGGGCCACATTCTTTTCAAACTTGATATTACTAAAGCCTTTGATAACATCTCTTTGGATTTCCTTTTCCACATTCTAGATTTATTTGGGTTTTCTAAAAAAAATTATTTTTCTCATCAAAAATTGTATCAATAATGCCTGGTTTTCAATTTTGTTTAATGGGGAAGCTTTGGGCTTCTTTCCCTCTTCTCATGGATTAAAATAAGGGGATCCCTTATCTCCAGCTTTGTTTATTATTTCTATTGAGTACTTATCTAGGAGCATCAATGACTTATTCTTAAATAATCCTAGTATGTACTATAAAAATCTTGGTGGTTTCCCTATTTCCCATCTAATTTTTGCTGATGATTTCATCATTTTCTACAATGCTTCCATTCATCACATCAAGCATCTTAAGAATTTTTTAAATAAATTTGGTAGAGAAAGTGGCCTTTCAATCAATGATAACAAAAGTTGTTTAACATGTTCTCTAGCATCTCAAATAATAAAATCAATCAAATCCTTCATATCACAAATTTTAAACATCAACACTTACCTCTTAAGTACTTGGGTGCTCCGCTCTTTGAAGGCCTGAAATGTTCCTATGTCTTTGATGAGTTAATTCAAAAAATTTCAAATAAAATATCTGTTTGGGAATTCCATTTACTATCCTTTGGTGGTAGGCTCACTATCCTTAAAAGTACTCTTAACGCTATGCATCTTTATTCGATTCAAACCATTATTCCCACTTTTGGGACATCTTTATTTGGTGGTAGGCTCACTGTTTGGCTTGTTAGTTTTATTACTGGGCTCTATATCTTTCTATCTTTGGCTAGTTTTTCTACCCATGGATTGGTTTTTCTTTTACCTTAATTGGGTTTGGAGGCTATTGTTTTCCTCTTCCCCTTCCCAAGCTATTTTGGATGCTTCTAGCTTGATGACTATTGTTGGTTATGATACTGATGTTTTTGGGGTTTGATGACATGGATCTTCTCCTATTGAGGTGGATGGCTAATAGGATTAGTTGGATGGTTGTTTGGACTATTTATTTTGACTGGCTGGACTGGTTGGAGGAGTGGCTATCTTGGCTATTTTTTCCTGCTCCTTTGGTGACTACTCCAAGAAACTGCTAGTTGTCTTTCTGTGATTGTTTTCTTCTAGTTTCCTCCTACTTGGTCTCATCTCTCTTGGTTGCAGTACAACACCCTTTTATTGCTGGGATGGAAACCTTACTCCCCCACCCTTCTTGCTATTAGACTAGATTTTTTTGTTTGGTGGCTAGAGGATCTCAGCACTTATAGTCTTCCTTTTTTCTCTTGTATGTCTCTTTTTAGTGTTTTTACCCATATCATGATGTTTGCTCCTCTTTAATTGGATATTCCTATTTGGTGGTGGCTCTGGTGGTGCTCCTTTTATTTTGCTACTATCCTTGCAGGTTGCTTAACTACCTGTCTTTTTAAGCTTGAATGTTCTGGTGGATTGGTGGTTGGCTGCTATATTTACTATTTTGAGGATTTTGTAGGCTTGCTGGAGGGTTGTCTTTGGATTTTGTGTGACATGAGGTATGCTAGCAATGATGGCCTTGATGTTTCCCACTCTTTCTTTTTTTGTCTAGTAGCGCTATATGTAATTGTAACCCATCTCCTGAAGTATGGATGTTTACATATAGTGTTGCTCCTTGAGGTGATTGTAACTGAGCCTGAGCACTTTCTTTACTTTACTACTTTTATCCGCTCTTACTCTTTATTCTTGATTAATTGTACTCATCCTTTTAAAAGTATGTTGCAGATTTCTTTTCTAGGTGGATCTTGCTCGCATCAAAAGGATCAAATGAAGTTGGCTACTGTTTACATGGATTTTCTTTTATTATTTATTTGGCAATTTTTCTTTTGCTTTCTTTCCTTAAATTAACGTGATAGTTAGGGAGTTTATATCTTTAGAACTTATTGTATCTCTTTCAACATTAGCTTAGAGATTTACTCCCTTTAAGGACTTTATACTTTTTCTTTGTGGCAATAAAAATTTCCCTAATTTTTTGAAAAAAAACCCTAAACCCTAAACCCTCATAAACCCTAAAACCCTAACCCTAAACACTAAACTAACCCTAAACTCTAAACCCTAAACTAATCTTAAACCTTAAAAACCCTAAAGTTTAAACCCTAAACCTTAAACCACACCTAAACTAACCTAAACCCTAAAACCTGGACCTCTAACCCTAAACCCTACCAACCCTAACCTAACCCTAACCACTGACCCTAAACCTAAATAACCCACTCAAACCCTCTAAAACATAAACCTAAACTTTAAACAAACCCTATTAACCCTCCTTAACCCTAAAATCATAAACCCTGTGCAACCCTAACCCTAAACCTAAACCTAAACCAAAGCTCACTTGATTAAGAGCACCCTTAACTCTTCATTCAAACCACTATCTTTGCATTCTACCATTATAATTGAGTGCCTCCTTAGGAAATTCGGGGTTCTAACAATTCTACTAAAAGAATGCATTGGACCTCTTGGTATAAAGTTGTGGCACTGTTGAATGTGGGCTTGGTAAGATCGGAAGCTATCCTTTGCTTTTCCTATAAACTTTGGTGGAATTCTAGGAGCAATAATAGTCTTTGAGCTAATTTCATGACTGCCAAATACTGCCAGGGTAAGCACCCTCTCATTTGATCCTATAAAGTGGGAGACTCTTTTGTATGGAAAATACTTTGTTCCATCAAATGGGAAGTGGAATCTTTAATCTCTTAGGGGATTAACTCTGGAACCTCTTTCTTTTTGGCAAGATAACTAGACTGGAGGTGGGTCCATTGATGAATTACTTTCTACCCACTCCACTGCTGCAATTAAAGTAAACTCTTTTTGGCAGAATAATAAGTGGAATAATAGTAAGCTTACTAACTATATTCCTTTCTCTGTTTTAGATAAGTTTACTATTATTCTTATCATTCCTAGCAATCATGATCAGATCCTTTTTAAGCTTTCCCAAAATCGTGATTTCAACCTTAAAAATGTTTGGATTCATATTAAAAATGCTCATGATTTCTCCAATGTGTTTTTTAAACTTTGGAATAATACTATTCCTATTTCCTATTCTATTCTAACTTGGCATATTTTGAAAAACTTTATCCCTATTGACTCCTTGATATGGGGTAAAGGTTTTTACTTACCTTCAAAATGTTACTACTGATTTCACATTGAGAATGTGAATCATGTTTTTGTTAATAGAGTCATTGCTTCCAAACTTTGGATTTGGTATGATGATCTCTTTAATGTGGTCAAATTCAATGGCTCCTTAACTCTATACTAACTTCTTGAAGTTTATTTTGAAAACATAATTAAATGCCACATTAAAGTCATAACTGCTATCACTCTTATTTGGTTCATGTGGATGGACAGAAATGATGCAAAATATCGTGGGATTCCTATGAACCACATGAGGATAATTGCTATAATTAAAAATAAAATTCGTGACTTGTTTAATGCCAATTTAATTAACTACAATCAATTCAAAGTAAATTTGTGGCCAATAAAGCGGGTTTTAACTTGGGATCCACCCAAGCTGTAAAGATGACAAGATTATTTATTGGGTAAAACCTCATGCTAATACTATTAAAATTAACACGATGGCTCTGTCTCTCAAAATGCTTACATTTGTGGTGGCATTTTTAGAAACCTTAATAGTAATATGTGCTTTGCTTACTTAATACTTGTTATGTTCCTTTTCTAATGGGTTTACAAAGCTATTGAGGTTTGCCTTCAAAAAGGTTGGCTCAATATTTGGATTAAGGTGGATGCCCTATTGCTGATTGATCTTTCGACTTCCACCAAAAAGGGCAATACAGATTTGTACTACCTTCTCAAGCAGACTAGAGCTCTCCTTTCTCAACTCTATTTTAAAATCACTCATGTATGGTGTGAAGGTAATGCATGTACTGATTACCTTGCTAATCTAGGTGCTAGATTAGATGGCATAAAATTCTTTGATCAACTTACACTTTCTAAACATTTGCGTGATTTGGTTAATTCAGAAAATACTGGATTCCCTTACCTCAGAAATTAATCCATCCTATTGGGTTGGCCTGTTATATTACCTGTTTAACTGCATGATCAACTTCTATTTAGTGTTGTTATTTCTCTGGATTTTGCTGATGCATCTTCCTGATACACCTTTCTGGTTAATTGTTGATCTATGTGGCATCTGTTGTTGAATTAATTACCCTTACCTTTTTTGGGGTCTTTCTACTTATGTTGTTTCCACTGTTAATGGTAAGGTGTTTCCTATCTGCTGGAGGGAGATGTATTACCTTATGCTTTACTTTTACGCTTTACTTTAATCTGAGGGACAAACTTCTTGCCATCAATATTTTGTTAAGGGGTCCTACTGTATCTATTTTCTATTATATGATTAAGGCTGTGTTATGTCTCTTTTCCTTTTCTAGAAATCTATTTTGGGGCTCATGACTTTGTTGTGTCAATGTTTAGTTGCTATATTTTTGTATAGCTTCATGACATGCCCTAATTTATCTATTTTTCTCCCTTTATTATGGATGTGGCCCCTCTTATGCTCCCTAACCTCACCTCCACAACTTATAAGGAGAGAAACTGCAATACCCTTGCTACTATAACTTCTTCTTTGTAGGATTAGAATTACTTCTTCATTTCCTTCCAGCCTATTTTTACTGATGCTGTGGGCTTAACTACTGGTCTCCTTTTCTGAGTCTTAAAGGATTTCAAAGATGGCTTTCTTTTGAACCACTTTTCTCTATCTTTGTCTATTTTTTTTGGATTATCTTATGGTGGGTGCAATAAATGTTTTGTTGTTTTAATTATTGGCTGTTGGATTTTTGGGTCTTATGTCCAGTAGGCTATTTTTGGGGATGTTTTTCTAATTGCTTTTGCTAACCTCAACTTAGCAACCTGTAAGGAGAGAAACTGCCATACTCTTGTTATTATTATTGTTTCTTTGCAGGATTGGACTTACTTAATGATTTCTTTCCAGTCTACTTTTACTTAGGATGTTAGTTTAGCTGCAAGCCTGCTCTCCTTTGTCTTGAAGGATTTCAATGATGGCTCCCTTTTGAACCCCTTTTGTGTCTATGTTGTACCACTATTTTTTATTGTCTTATCTTATGGTGGGTGCAATAATTGTATTGTTGTTTTAATTGTTGGCTGTTGGATTTTTGAATCTTATGTCCAGCAGGCTACTTTTGTGGTTGTTGGCTATTTGTTGGCTTTTATTTTTCTGATTGCATTTGTTATTTGCAACCGGGCTGCAGTTGATCACCACATGTCTGTGGTCTATCTAAATTGCTACTATTTTTTCTTAATTGATTAGACTTGTCGGATC
This sequence comes from Cymbidium sinense, assembly GCA_021442155.1. Taxonomy (NCBI): domain Eukaryota; kingdom Viridiplantae; phylum Streptophyta; class Magnoliopsida; order Asparagales; family Orchidaceae; genus Cymbidium; species Cymbidium sinense. Next base: position 54,284,262 of record CM038214.1, on the reverse strand, counting down.
AATGCTATTACTTACTTGGAAATTAACTTATGCCTTGTCTGAATGGGTGGTTTTATATGGCTTATTATTTGCTATCTTGGTTGTTGGCTGAACTGAATTATCGGGTTTTATGCCAAGCAAGCTGCTACTGGGGTTGTCTCTCATGTCCAACAGGCTACTTTTGGGGCTATTTTTTTGATTGATTTTGCTAACCTTCCCAACTGTAGGAGAGAAACTACAATACCTTTATTATTATTATCTCTTTGAGATTGGACTTACTTAATGATTTGTTTCCAATCTACTTTTCTTGAGGATGTTGGTTTATATTTTGAACTGTACTTTGTTTCTTTTCTTGGCTTATCTTATGGTGTAATAATTGTATTTATTTTAATTATTTTGGATTTTGGTCTTATGTATGTCACTTTGAGGTTCTTGGATGTTTGTTGGTAGTTATTTTTTTGATTGTTTTTATTATTTCCAATTGGACTGCAGCTGATCACCTGATGGTTGTGGTCTATTTAATCTGCTGCTATTTTTTTCATCTTGTTTCAGTTAGACTTGTGCAAATCCCTGTGATTATGTTATTACCTACTTGGATATTATCTTATGCACTGTCTATTTGAATGGGTGGTTTTATGGCCAACTTGTTGTTATTTGCTATTTATGTTGTTGGCTGAACTGGATTATCAGGTTTTATACCCAGCAAGGTGCTATTGGGGTTGTCTCTCTGATTGTCCTTATTTGGAATTATTTTTGGTGGGGTGCAGCTTATTACCTGTGGCTTCTGGTCCATTTAATCTGCTGATGCATTCCCATCTTGGCTCTGTTAGACTTTTGTATTTCTTGTTTGGGGTTGGGTTATGCTGTCTTGCTTTACACTTGCTAGTTATTAACTTCTGCAATGATTATTAACAAGGGGGTTGTTAACATCTGCATTGCTTATTCTAATTGGGTACCTTTTTTTGGGCTTTATTCATGGGCTGTATACCAAGATTGTAAGTTTCATATATGTCCCATATGTTTAGGATGGAGTTAAATACATGCTATTTGATTTGCCTTGCTGGATTTCAGCAGGCTTTTCAACTTGTTGTATATTGCTTCTTTCCTTTGCTTGGCCTTTTCTGCTATTTTCCTGTGGTGGGTTTTCATGCTGGCCTAATTAAACTCTTGGCTCTGGTAAAAAATAGGTGGATCTGGCAAAGATGGTTCATTTTCATATGTGTAGGGATTCTCATGCCATGGTGACTATATTTATGATATTTATTCTACATGGGATCCCCTTTCCAATTCTACTCTTTATTGTATCCTTTTCTATTGTGTTTATGGCTTTGTTTAGGTTTGCAGGTACTAAGGCTCAAAAGACTTTCAACAAATGGTTGCTATCTTCCCATAGGTTTGTTAGCTATGATGGCTGTGATGATTTCACTCCTTTTTGGTTTGGTAGTAGCTCTTGTGATGTAACCCTTCTGCTGAAGTTTGGATGCTCATACTTGCATCTGCCCAAATTTGGTGTGACTGAGCCTGAACCTTCTCTCACATTTCTCAGTTTATGCTATTTTCAATTTTCATTTTGTCTGTATTACTTTAACTGCTCTAATTTCTATCTTTCTACAATTTTGCAGGTGCATTTCTCTTGTTCTCTTGCAGGTTTGCTCCCTAGTGTCATGCATTCTCTCATCCTGAAGTGCTTTGGCCCAGATCTATTCATTGGCTTATCTATGTTAATCAATTTGTATCTTTTGCTTTCCTTTACTCTTTTATTTTGCTTTTGGTTGTACTTAGATAAGAGATTTACTCTCTAGATCATCATAGCTCTTTGGCGATGGAGTTTATCCCCTGCTAAGGACCTTGTAACCCTCTTTTTGTGGCAATAAAATTCCCCCTATATGGGGTTTCCAAAAAAAAAACTGTAAACCCTAAAAACCTAAAAATCTAAACTAAATAAAACCTAAAAAATAAATAAATAAATAAACCTCAACCTAAATAAATTAAAAACCTAAACTAAAAATAAAATAAATAAAACTTGACTAAACTAAAAAAATAAAATATATCTAAGAATACAAAAACCTGAATAAAATAAAAACTAAACAAAAAATAAAAATAAAATAAACCTAAAATAAAATAAAATAAAACTAAATAAAAAATTAAAACTAAAAAATAAACCTAAAAATAAATAAAATTCAAAACTAAACTCTAAATTAAAAAAATGTTAATTTAAAATAAAAATTAACCTAAACCTAAACCTAAACTAAAATAAATAAAACATAAACCTAAACCTAAACTAAAATAAATAAAACATAAACCTAAACCTAAAATAACTTAAACCTAAACCCTTAACTAAATAAAATAAAATGAACTAAAAATAAACGTAAACCTAAACTAAAAAATAAAATAAAAACCTAAACCTAAATTTAAAAATAAAAAATAAAACCTAAACCTACAAAACATATTAAAAATAAAACTAAACTAAAAAATAAACCTAAACCTAAAAAAAAAATAAAAAAACCCTAAAATAAATAAACCTAAAATCAATAATCTAAACTAAATAATAATAATAATAATAAACCTAAATAAAAAAAAAAACTAAAATGAATAAAAAATAAACTAAATAAATTAAATAAACTTAAACCTAAAGGTTTGCTTAATTTAAATAAAAATTAAAAAATTAAATTAATAAAATAAGAAAACACTAAACCCAAAATCCTAAACACCCTAAACCCCAAATCCTAAACCTTGAACCCTAAACCCTAAACCCTAAACCCTAAACTCAAAACCCTAAACAACACTAAACTCCTAAACCCTAAACTGACACCCTAAAGCCAAATCCTAAACCAAGCACTATAAACCCACTAACCACCAAATCCTAAACTAAAGCTCACCAAACCCTGACTAAACCCTAAACCCTACCCTAAACCTGACCATACTGACCTAAACCTAACCTAAAATAAAAACAAAAAAACCTAAAAATTATAAATTAAAATAATAAATTAACCTAAATCAAACCCATTGAAAAAAAATCTAAAATAAAACCTAAACTAAATATAAATAAAATATAAAATAAAAATAAAATAAATAAACTAAAATCAGTGGGTTTGCTTTTTAAATAAAGTTAAAAAAATAAATAATTAAATCAACTTTAAACCCTAACTTAAACCTAAACTAAATTGCCATAAACCCTAAATCCTAGGCCTAAACTTGATCTAAACTGCTAAACTAAACTCCTAAACCCTAATAAACTGACCCAAACCCTACCCCCCACTCCACCTAACTCCACTCCACTCTGAACAAAACCTAAACCCACTCCACCAACTCCTTAAACCCTAAACCCTAAACCCTCCCTAAACACTTAATCTAAAATTAAACCTAAAATAAAATCATCAGATAAAATAAATAAAATAAAACTAAAATGAAACCTCAAAATAAACCTAACAATAAACTTAAATAAATTAAAAAAAATAAACCCAACCCAAATATAAAATAAATAAAATAAATAAAATAAATAAATAACTAAACTAAAATATAAACCTAAACCTAAACCTAAAATTAGCTAAACCTAAATGTAAACCTAAACTAAGTCTAAATAAAATAAAATAAACTAAAAAAAACATAAACCTAAACTAAAAAAATAAAACCTAAAAATAAACCTAAAATAAAAAGCTAAAAAAACCTAAAAAAATAACATAAAAACTTAAATCAAAACCTAAAAATAAATAAAAAAATAAAAATAAAACTAAACTAAAAAATAAACCTAAATTTAAACCTTAACCTAAAAAATAAACTGAAATGAAAAACCTAAATTAAAATAAACAAACCTAAAATAAATAAACTAAACTAAATAAACATAAAAATAAACTAAATAAAAATAAAAAATAAAATAAACTAAAATAAATAAAAAATAAATAAAATAAACTAAATAAAACTAAACTTACTAGTTTACTTAATTTTAAAATATAAATAAAATAAATAAATCCCTAAATCCTAAACCCTAAAAACCTAAAGCTTAAATCCGAACCCTAAACCCTAAACCCTAAAGCCTAACCAAAACCTAAACCTCCAAAAAACTAAACTCCTACTAAACCCTAAACTGACCCAAACCCCAAGAACCTAAACCCCAGGCCCTAAACCCTAAACCCAAATCCCTAAAACCTTAAACCTTAAACCATAAACCCTAAACCTAACTGAGCTAAACCTAGGCCCTAAACTATAAAATAAATTAAAATAAAATAAATATAATAAAACTAAATAAAACTTAACGTAAAATAAACCTAAAATAATTAAAAAAAATAAAACCTAGACCCTAAATTAAAAAAAAACCTTAAACTTAAAATAAAAATAAAATAAACTAAATAAAATAAACCTAAACTAAAAAAACTAAACTAAAATAAATAAAATCTAAACCTAAACCTAAAATAAACTAAACGTAAATATAAACTAAAAATAAACATAAACCTAAACTAATAAGTAAAACCTTAAAATAAACCTAAAATAAAAGCTTAAACCTAAAAATAAATAAATAAAAACCTACGCCAATGCCGAAAAAAAACCTAATCATAAAAAAAATAAATTAAAAAAAACTAAATTTAAAAATAAACTTAAACCTAAATCAAAAAATGAACTAAAGTAAAAAAATCTAAACTAAAATAAATAAACTAAACTAAATAATAATAAAAATAAATCTAAATAAATATAAAAAATAAAATAAACTAAAATAAAAATAAAAAATAAAATAAACTAAAATAAATAAAATAAACTAAATAAACCCAAACCTACTAGTTTACTTAAATTTTAAAAAATAAAAAATATTAAATAAATTAAAAAAACCCACCTTAAACTGATCCCTAACCTAAAAACAGCACCCCTGATCATAACCCTAGGCCCTAATCCAGATCTAAACCACACCTGACTAAACCATAAACCCACGTGACCTAACTGACCCCACCTGAGCCTTTGGCCCTCCTAGACCCTACCTACCTGGGCCTGACCACACCTGGGCCTAAACCCTAAACCCTGAGCCTAAACCTGGGCCACCCTGGAACCCTCACTAAACCCTGGGCCCTGAGCTCACAAATACATTAAACCATAAACCTAATCTTACCCTACCTGATCCTAAACCCACTGAGCCCTCCACACCCCCCACTAAACCTAAATTAAAAATAAAATAAAGTTAAAATAAAAGAAGATAAAAACAAAATTAAAATTTAAATGTAAAAAAAACCTAAAAATAATTATAAAATAAAACTGAAACCCTAAATTAAAAAAAAGTTAAACTTAAGATAAAAATAAATTAAACAAAATAAAATAAACCTAAACTAAAAAAGAACTAAACTAAAATAAATAAAATTTAAACCTGAACCTAAATATAAACTTAAAATAAACTAAAAATAAACTTAAACCTAAATTAATAAATAAAACCTTAAAGTAAACTTAAAATAAAAACTTAAACCTAAAAAAAAAATAAAACCTATACCAATACCTAAAAATAAAAAATTAAACCTAAACATAAAAAATAAAATTTAAAAAAATAAACTAAAAAATAAACCTAATCCTAAATCGAAAAAATAAACTAAAGTAATAAACCTAAACTAAAATAAATTAACCTAAAATAAATGAACTAAAATAAATAAAAATAAAAATAAAACTTAATAAAAATAAAAAAGTAAAATAAACTAAATAAACATAAACCCATTGGTTTGCTCAATTTAAATAAAAAAATAAAATAAAAATAACTAAATAAGAAAACCCCTTAACCCTAAACCCCAAACCCTAAGCACATTAAACCTTAAATCTTAAAACTAAACTCTAAACCATAAACCCTAAACCCTATACCCTATAATCAGAAACCCTAAACCCTAAACCCACATACCTGAAAGATTCTTGGAGAAGGTTATTACGTGGGATTTAATATGAGAAACTTGAAGAACATGTTCTAATAGACTTAGGAAAAGAAAATAGTCCATTAACAAGAAGACATTAATTCCACCACTTATTACTAGATGAGACTCGGATGGCAAACAAAATGATTTTGATGTTGTTTCTTCAATTTTTCTTGACAATAAGTTGTTGATCCTTATGGTATTAGGAATGTTTGTTTCGTGGCACTTCTACCAAATTGATTTCTCTCTTTATAGCGCATAAAAAAGAAAATCCCTTCTTCCATTGCTAAACCCCTAAACAAGAAAACTAGATCAAGAGCTGAGAGAGATTTTTTATTGTAGAGGGAAGTTCAGAGATGGTTTGTGATTACGGACCTCTGATGAGTTCCGACTTCAACAATATATTGTCTTTTAACAAGGAAGGGATCAATATAGGAATTCATAATGTGACTCCAAGCAATGAAATTTTGTAGAGGAGAGAATCTGGAGTATCTTCTTCCATCTCATATGGAAGCTACACTTCTTTTGAAAGAAGCTCTAGAAAGGGCAATAAGCAGGAGCAAGTTTTCACTCGGTCATCAAGTAGGATCAAGTTTCCTCCCCATGAATGCAACTTCAAGCCGACTTTGACACTAACATTTCTTTAGGATGCTAACTCTATATGATGGTATCTTCCTTTTTTTTTTCTAGTGGTATTTTAATCTTAGAACTTCTAGCTTCTTGTTCTTATGCTATTTGCATACCAAAACATCATCATTGTTATTGTGCTTGATTTGAAGATAAAGCATTGCGCTGCTCCTTTAAGTTTTATAAGTTCACTTCAATTCTCTTCCTCTTAACTCTTGGTCTAATTATGGCACAGAATCTGAAGAAACAGGAGTTCTTTCTTGACATTAGTACTGGCAGTTCTTCCTTTACTCAACGATGGAATAGATTCTCCTTAAGAAGCTGAACCTGAAAATTTTTGGATATGTCTCATGTTGTTTTGCATTAGAATTTTATGGGAGCAATGAACTAAGTGGGTAGCTGCATTGTTCACGTTAGAACAATAGCATGCATCTTTCTGTGTCAAATCAATGTATATGACACATGGTGATTTTTTTTTATCTCTGTACTTCTTTTGTAGTTTCAGAAATTTGAAGTTTAACCTTTAGTTTTAAAAAAAATAAAAAAATAAAAAAACCTATACCGTAAACCCTAAACCCTAAACCTTAACCCTAACCGTAAACCGTAAACCCTAAACACTAAGCCCTAAACCACAAACCCTAAACAGCCTTAAACCCTAAAACCCTAAACCCTAAACCCAAAACCTAAACCCTAAATCCTAAATTAGAAACCCTTACCCTAAACCCTAAAATCCTAAACCCTAAAACCCTAAACCCTAAACTAACACTAAACCCTAAACCCTAAATCCTAAAAACCATAAACCCTAAAGCCTAAACACTAAACCCTAAACCCTAAACCTAAACCTAAAATCAAAAACCCTAAAACCCTAAACCCTAAACCCTAAATCATAAAAACCTAAACCTAAACCTAAAAATAAAAAAAACAAAACCAGTAGAGTAACTCAAAAACCTAAACCTAAAAGCGCTCCCTCTCTGGTGATCTTGGCGACTTTGCTTTCCCCTCAGTGGATTGGCCATTCTTGGGTATTTGTGCTTCTCATCTTCTCTCTCTCGACTGGACGTTGCTCCCAGATGTGACTTGGATTAGTAATGGCGGAGGATCTAGTCTCTGTGAATCCCGGCCCGTCGCCTCTCGATGTGCCGGCACCGACTTTGCTCTCTGACTCTATAGGTTTTCTAGATTCGATTGCACCTGTTAATGTAACTACTATTAAATCATTCAAAGATGCTTTATCTGGTAAGATCCCTAGCTCAAATGCTTCAGTTAATCTCATTTCGACTTCTTATCGTGGATTCTTGTGTTTCGATCGGGATGTTGAGAAACTTGCTAAGCCCTTGAGTTTGCTTTGGTGGGTAAATTCTCCTTAGATAACTCTTGATAACATTCACTTTCTTTCATAGTATAAAATTAATGGGTTCTTTCTCTATCGGGCTGATCGATCCCCGTTACATTCTCATTCAACTTTCTAATGATTTAGATTACTCGCAGTTTTCACTCGTCATTCTTATTTTGTGCATAATTGTCAAATGCGGCTACTGAAATGGTCGCCCCTATTTGATGTCAAAGAAGAATCTCCCATTGTCCCTCTTTGGCTTGCTTTTCCTAACATGTGAATACATTATGTCACTCATCAAGTTTTGTTTGCTGTTGGCGGCCTTTTTGGTAGACCTCTCCAAATAGATCAAGCAACATAGATAGATCTAGGCCATCACGTATTCTCATTGAGATAGACATCATAAAGAAATATCACAAAGAGGTTTGGATTGGCTCAAAAATTTGGATATAGTCAAAAGTCGAAAATTTTATTTTTACACTCAACAAGATTCAGAGACACGATCACTCAGATTGCTTTGTGCTTCATCCTAATCTCAGGAAAAAATTACCACAGAATATGACTACCATTAATGGGCTGGAAAACCAATACTCTAGCATATGTGCCTAAAGATACTCAAAAGAACCTCTCCTACCTACACCTCCTACTTGATCTATCTAGTGGCAAACAATCTGACCTTGGTACTAAAACAACCAATGAGGGGTGTGATGTTACCAATGGCAATTTACCTAACTTCACCCCTGCTTGTAATAATCCAGTTTCCCACGATAGCTCTTTGCTTCACTTAAATCCTACTGAAAATCTGAATGGTAGCCTCATATTGGACACCCAATTAAACAATTTGAATGGGAATCATATAATGGACCAAATCAATAATGACCATATGGCTTCAGAACATATTGAGAAAGATATTTGTATTACGAATGGTGCCACAACTTCCACATCTATTTCCCTTCAGAGTGATATCCAATTGATCACAATTTCTCATACTCTATCCAATACGGAAGAAGGTGAAATCCCCTCTTCTAAATCATTGATAGATTCTTCTATTATTCCGGAACCCATAAATCAATCTCTTTCGATGGGATAATTTGGATTGAGAGACCCTTTCAAATTGTTAAAATAAAAACCCTTCAAAGCAAAATTTTCTAATAATAACCTCTCTAGAATCACTCGCTCTTCTTCCACCCCACACAAGTAATGTGCCATCATTTCTCTCCTCTCTTTCCTTTCTCTTTTTTTACTTTTCCTTTTAGGTTGTCCCCTTATGATTAATTTTCTTATTTGGAATATCTAGGGTTGTGGGTCTCTTCCCCAATCGTGTTAGAGTCTTTGTTGTTCATAATATCAAGTTACTTGTTCTTATTGAACCTTTCATTAATTCTTCTAAGATTGCTTTTGTCGTTAAATCCCTTGGCTTTCATAATTTCTTCTTCAATCTTAATAAAATTTGGTGCTTTTGGCACAACTCCATCACCATTTCCATCATTGATAATCTTGACCAATTGGTTAATGTCAAAATCTTCTTAGGTGACTTATGGTTTTGGCTTTTATATATGCCTCTTGTAATAGAGTGGTAGAACATCCTTTGGAATCACTTCCCTTCCCTGCTAACCTTCTCACGGTTGGTTGGAGGTGATTTCAATACTATCATAGCTAGTTAGAAAGAAGGGAGGATGTTCTCCTAACCTTCATTCCATGGAGGACTTCTCAAATATGGCCTTGATTGCGATTGACATTGGTTTCTTGGGTCTAACTTCAGCACAATTTTTTGGCTTTGATAGGGCCATTTTAATTCTCTTTGGATCAATCAATGGTCTTCTTGTTGAGCATTTGAGTAGAACTTTGTCGACCATGCTCCTCTCTTGATTTCCTTCAATAATCCCCCCACCCCACCCGTCTACTCCTCCTTTCAGATTTCAAAACATGTGGACCCAACATAGTGACTTCACCAATGTATATCACTAATTGGATGGCCCTGTTTTCTCGGATAATTCTGTTAAAGGTATGACTCGTCTTTGGCTTAAGCTCAAAAGACTTAAATGAAATCTTAATTGGTGGAACAAACACATTTTCAAAATCATTTCACAAATCTATGGAACAAGAGGTTTGTTCTCTTGAAGATGCTATCTCAAGCGATCTAGTAAACTTGAGGAGTTGAACATTGCCAAGAATAACTTGCTTAATTATCAAAACATGGAAGAAACCTATTGGCATCAAAAGCAAAATAAACATATTGGATGGTGAGAAACACCGGTACTTTCATGCCATTTGTAATAAATGAAAAGCCTTAAACTTGATTAAGAAAATTAAGAACTCTAATGGTGAATGGATAACTGATAACAATGATATTAATGATTCTGTCATTCATCATTTCCAAACTTTATTAAATTCTAAGCCATTGCTAGATACTTTATCAAACACCCATCTTATTCCTTCTATGATTAACAGTGAGGATAATCATTTACTCACTATGTGTCCTTCCGAAGAGGAGATTAGTAATACTCTTAAGAACATGAACACTCTGTCTTGACGATGGCTATTCTCGACTTCTTTCAGCATTGTTGGCCATTTATTAAAACCAATTTAGTTAATGCTGTTATTGATTTCTTTGATGGCAATCCCATTTTGAAATACTTTTCAAGCACTTCTATTGTCCTTATTCCCAAAACTAACAATCCTGAATCTTGGGACGATTTTAGACAGATTAATCTTTGCACCTTTTTTCAAAAACTCATTGCTAAATTAATAAATAATAGGTTTAGCCCTTTGCTTCCTAAAATCATCTTCCCTAATCAAACTGGTTTTGTTAAACACAGAACAATATCGAATAATATTCTTCTCACTCAAGAAATGGTTCATGACATTGATATCAATTCTACAGGAGGCAACATCTTATTTAAACTGGACATCGCTAAAGCCTTTGATAATCTCTCATGGGACTTTCTCTTTCAAATCTTGAATTTGTTTGGTTTTTCTGATAGTTTTATCTGGATTATAAAAAAATAAAAAAATGTCTGGTTTTCGGTTATCATGAATGGTGAGTCCATAGGTTTCTTTCCTTCTAGCCATAGTTTGAGGCAAGGTGACCCACTATCACCTTCTCTTTTATTATCGCTATTGAATACATGGAGCTGAATGATCTTTTTACTAATAAGCCTAATATGTCTTTTAAAACTCATGGAGGTTTCTATTTCTCATCTTAACTTTGTGATGATTTCATTATCTTCTAGGTTCCATTCAACATGTTAAAACCATCAAGAACCTTCTAAATGATTTTGGTAAAGTTAGTGGTCTTTTCTTAATGAAGGAAAATGCTATTTTATTCCTTCAACTAAGATTCCTCCTAATAGACTTAACCAAATATCCGAATTACTAATTTTAAGCAAAATCAACACCCTCTTAATTACCTTGAGCTCCGCTTTCAAAGGCCAAAAAAGATCTCACCTTTTGATGATCTAATTCAAAAAATTTCTAACAAAATTTGGTTTGGGAATTTCATTTACTCTCTTTAGGTGGTAGGCTTACCTTGATCAAGAGCACTCTAAATTCCATGCCCATATACCTTCTTCAAACCATTGTGCCTACCAACTCTACCATAAAAGAATTGAGCGTCTCTTAAACAAATTCTTTAGGGAACCAATACATCCTCTAAAAGAATGCCTTTGGTCATCTGGTCTAATAGTTGTGGTACTCTTGAAGAGGAGGTCAGGATGTAAATCCATCAAAGAAGTTATCCATGCCTTCTCCTACAAACTTTGGTGGAACTTTAGGAGCAAAAATAGCCTTTGGGTATTTCATGACTTTAAATATTGCCGGAGTAAACATCCTCTCATTTGTCCTTTTAAATGGGCGATTCTCCTGTGGAGAAGACTTTGTTTGTCAAATGGGATGTGAATCCTTAATTTTTGGGGCATAAACTCAATTCTTTTTTTGGCAGACAAGCTGGAGTGGTTGGCTCCATTGATGACTTACTCTACACTCACTCCACCTCTATTAGAGTTAATTCATTCGGCAAAACCACATGTGAAGATAGTAAGATTCTATTCCTTCCACTTTCTTAAATATGATTACTAGTATTCCTATCACTCTAACAATCATGATGATTATCTTTAAGTTATCTCATAATGGGATTTCAACCTTAAAATGTGTGGATTCACACTAAACAATCGATTCTTCTATTGTGTTCTCCAAAATTTGGAATAGCAATATTCCCTCTTCTTACTCTCTTACTTGGCGTATCCTAAAAACTTTATTCTTGTTGACTCTTTGTTGTGGGGTAAAGGGTTTTATTTACCCTCTAAATGTCAATGTTGTTCCCATATTGAGAATGTTAACCATGTTTTGTTAATGGGACTATTGCCTCTAAAATTTGGATTTGGTATGACAATCTATTCAACACTATCAATTTTAATTGTTCTTTTACTTTTATCAACTTCTTGAAGTTTACTTTGACAATGCAATTAAAGGTCATATTAAAATCATAATCGCCATTACTCTTATTTGGTTCATATGGATGGACGAAATGAAGCTAAACATCGTGGGATTGTATGAATCACATGAGGATTATTGCTAGAACTAAAACAAAATTTGTGACTTATTTAAAGCCAATTTAATCCATCACAAGCATTTTAAAGGCTGTAAATCTATCGCTAATAAACTGGGCCTCAACCTTCCAGACTAGCCTTACTATCAAAATGATAGAATGGTTTTTTGGAAAAAACCTCTTGATCATATTATTAAAATTAATACTGATGGCTCTGTCTCTCATAATGGCTCGGGTTGTGGAGGCATTTTCAGGGATTCTAAGGGTATTGTTCTATGTGCATTTGCTTATCCCCTTATTTCCAGCACTGTTCCTTATACTGAGCTTATGGCTGTCCACAAAGCTCTAGAAATTTGTCTTCAAAATGACTGGCTCAATATTTGGATAGAGGTGGACGCTCTTCTATTGACCTTTTGACTTCTACCAATATGAGCAACGCTTGTTTGTACTACCTCCTCAAGCAAACTAGGGCTCTTCTCTCAACTGAATTTTACCATCACTCATGTTTGGAAGGTAACGAGCTGATTACCTTGCAAATCAAGATTAAACAAGATCATCCTCTTTAATCAATTTACATTACCCAAATACTTGTGTCCGGTTAACTTGGACAATTTCGCTTCCTTAATCTAACTCTCCTCTTCATCTTTTTTTTTTGTTTCCCTTGTGTTCTAACTCTCCTTGACATTTTTCTTTTACTGGGAGTTATTTCATTTTTGTGCATGAAGAGGACATTTGGTTTTTTTGCTGATACTTATCATCCTCGATGTTGTTTTTACTGGAACTTGGACCCCATTCATCATGCCATTTCCTGTTTTAGCAAGGTTTCTTTGGTGGGATCTTGCTGTGGGGTGCTTTCTTCCTTTCTTCCTCCTACTATCGATGTTCTTTGCAGGCTTTCATAGGTTATCACGACCTTCTTACCCTTAATGGTGACTTATGTTGCAATAGTTGCTCTAATGGGAGTGACTGATTGCGGATTATTAGGGTTCTTTACTCATTTTGTGTGAATCATATCTACGTCTTTGTTTATATTGTAATCGCATCTATTAGGTCTATGTTACCTTCTTGGATTGGAGTGCCATTTATGTGGTACTATAGTCCGATGTTACCTTGTCGCTTTAAGACTTTGGATGTTTGTGGATTTGGTTTATCTCGATTAGTGCTTTGTCTTAACTGCTATAATATCCCTTTTAGTGCTGTTAGTATTGTGCATATCACTATGCCTTATCAACTGTTCTACTTGATCATAAACTATGGTTAGTATACTCTCAATGACTGTTATTTTCGCAAGCCTGTGGGGTATTTCTCCAAGGATTGTGGGCTAAATAGGGATAGTGTTCTATGAATGTTCCGTGGTAGTTTTTATGATTTGGTTCCTTGAGGCTTCGCCAATCTTGTTGTCTCGGTTTTGTTTTCGTGCACGCACTTGGATTTTCTCAATGGATCATTATCCTGCATTTGCTGTGATTGTGGGTAATTTTGTATTCACTAATTTTTGGTTTTCTATTTTCCTTGTCCAGCAAGATGCCAACATCTGGATTATTGTTTGTCCTTGCTGTGGTCTTCTCTCCATTTGTTATGTTGTGAACATGCTTTTTTTAAATATCCTTTTTTTGTTATCTTTGGAAGGGCATCAATGGTTTATCTTTATAAGCATGGGATTATTGGCAATATTGGTTATTATTGTCACTATCCTTGGCGGTGTTGGATTATGGTGATTAAGCACCTCGATCCGATTTCTCTAAATGTAATTTGCTTGGGGTGGGTTCTATTCATTATCTATCCTTCCATTTACTTATATATAATTTTGGGTGGCCTCTTGGCTTTGTTGGTCTTAGCTATCTCATTGGTCAGACTTGGATTGTGTCCGGGTTCTGGTTTACCTTGTTCGCATGATGTTCTTGATTGCTTGGTGGACTTTGCTTTGAACCCCTTTTTGGTCTTTTAGTTGCTTATCATGGACTAATGTGATCTATCATATCTCCGCTATTTATTTCATTCTCTCTTTGATAAACCTGCATCTGTTGCTCTATTTATATTGGATGGGAGGCATTATGACATGCTAGCTGGCTTTTGTTGTTTTGATTGTTTCATGTCTGAAATTTCGCTTGCTTTATCGCCACCCTTGTTGGCTCCTTCTATGTTGGTCAAGATTTCGGGTCCTTCGCTCGAAACATTTAATGCTCTTGATGCTCGATGGTGATGGTTTTGGAGATTTCTATCTATTTGGCCTTCAAGATATCCTTTTATGGCCTACTATCTACTCGATTGGGAGGTTTTATGGCCAATCTAGTCCTTCCTCGAATGTTGCCGTCTTCATTGTTACTGTCTTGGATATTTTTTGCTTTGGTTATCCATTGTCCTATCTTTTTTGCATTCTATTTTACATTGTTGCATTACTTGTTTCTTGTTGGGTTGGCTTTTCAGATGTGCTATTTTACTGCTTGTTCATCTCTTGAATGTTGTAATTTGCATTACATTGTCTCTATTCCATTCTCTCGGAGTTTGGTTTTGAGTTTGCCTATTCAAAGAGTTATGGAAAGTTGCTACCTTTTTCTTGTCTTGTTCTCTGTTGGATTATCCAATTTTGACCGGTATCGCCATGGGAGTAGCTCTAAATGTTCTTACTTGTTGTTAGTTTTGGTTGCTTTTTCGTGTTGAGCTAGCCTTCCTTTACAATTGTCTTTCTCCAATTACTCATATAGACATAAAAAAGGGGGTTGTTTCCTACCCTGAAAGTTTCAATTATATATCTTATGATGGGAAGGTCTAAACTATAAGATCATTGACTTGATTAGTAGGATCGCAGCAAGTTATCTCATCTGCTATTTTTTTTGGTGGCAGGTTTATATGCTGGTTTCACTTGGATATGAGGCTCTGGCTAAGATGACTAATTCACCTATGTTTATATAATCTCATGTCAGGATGACTATATTGCTGATGTCTTTCTTGAATGAGACAACTTACCATTTTGCTCTTTGCAATTACCTCTCTATTTTAGATATGATTGTGTTTAGGATTGCGTAATAAAGTTCATAAGACTATCAACAACTGGGTGTTACCTCCTCAGTGTTTGTTGGCTATGATGTGATGTTTTCACTCCCTTTTGGTATGGTAGTAGCTCATGTGATGTAACCCTTCTAATGAAGTTTGGATGCTCAATTTTGCATCTCCCCAATTTGGTGATTGAAGCCTTCTTTATCAACTTTCCTTATTATGCTCTCGCTTTTATGTTTTCATTTATCTCTCTATTTGTATTTTACCTCTAATCTCCTTTCTAGTGTCACTTTGCTGATTCTCCCTTGTTCTCTTGCAGGTTTGCTCCATATTACCAAGCCTCTTACAACCATCGAGCATTGGCCTTAATCTTCCTTTCGCTTATTAGCCATATTGTATCTTTTGATTGCTTTAATATTTTCTCTTGCTTTTGGATGTACTTAGATGGAGATTTACTCCTTCTAGTCTTTGAGCAAAGATTCGGAGTTCATCCTCTTTAAGGATCTTGTAACCCTTTTTTTGTGGCAATAAAATACCCCCGTATAATGGGGTTTCCTTAAAAAAAAAAAAAAAAAAAACCTAAACCGAAAAATAAAAATTAAAGCTAAATCCTAAAAAATAAGATAAAAATAAAACTAAACTAAAATATACTAAATAAACCTAAATCTAAACATAAATTGAAAAAATAAATTAAAATATAAAACTTAAACTAAAATAAATAAACCTAAAATAAATAAACTAAATTAAATAAAAATATAAATAAACCTAAATAAAAACTAAATTAAAATAAACTGAAATAAATAAAAAAATAAACTAAATAAACATAAATCTATAAGTTTACATAATTTAAATAAAAAATATAAATATTAATTTATTAAATATAAAAACCCTAAACACTAAACCCTAAACACCATAAACCTTAAATCCTAGACCCAAATCCAAAACCCTAAACTCCCTAAACCCTAAATCCTAAACCCTAAACCCTAAACCCTAACCCTAAACATAAACCCTAAACCCTAAACCTTAAACACTAAACCTTAAACCCCAAACCCTAAATAAAACCTAAACTAATAAAATTAATCTAAAATTTAACTAAAACCTGACTAAACCTAACCCTAAAGTTTAAACACTAAACCTGTGAGCTAAACAAACTAACTCTAAACCAATACCTAAACTATAAACTATAACCTAGTTTAAACCTAAAACCCAACCAAATCTAAAACTAAACTAAAACAAACTAACAAACCTAAAACCCTAAACCTAAACTAAACCTAAACCATAACCTAAACCCAACCAAACCATAAAATAAACCATAAACCTAACTAACCTAACTGGGAACTAAACCTAAAACCCAAAAAAAAACTTAAACCTAAACTAAATAAAACCTAAAAATAAAATAAATAAAAAAACTTAAACCTAAATAAAATAAAATAAATAAATAAAATAAAAACATAAACTAAAACATAAACCTAAACCTAAAAAATAATAATAAAATAAAAAATAAAAACTAAACTAAAATAAAATAAATAAAAACCTAACCTAAACTAAAAAGTAAAATAAACCTAAAAATAAAATAAAAAACTAAATAAAATAAAAACTAAACCTAAATAAGATTTAGTTAAACCTAAAATAAAATAAAATAAAAATTGAATAAAAACCTAAACATAAAAAATAAACCTCAACATAAATAAAAAATAAAACCTAAACCCTAAACTAAAAAAACCTAAACCTAAAATAAAAATAAAATAAACAAAATTAAATAAACCTAAAAAAATAAACTAAACTAAATAAAAAAAACCTAAACCTAAACCTAAAATAAACTAAACTTAAACATAAACATAAACTAAATACAATAAAATAAAAAACTAAAAATAAACCTAAACCTAGACTAAAAAATAAAACCTAAACCTAAAAAATATAATAAAAATAAAACTAAACTAAAAAAGAAACCTAAAACTAAACCTAAAGTTTAAGAATAAACTAAAATAAAAAACATAAACTAAAATAAATAAACAAAAAATAAATAGACTAAATTAAATAAACATAATAATGAACCATAATAAAAATAAAAAATAAAATAAATTAAAAAAAATAAAAAATAAGCTAAATAAATTAATTAAACCTAAACCTACTGATTTACTTAATTAAAAAATTAAAATAAATAAATCAATCAAAAAAACCCTAAAAACACTAAACCCTATACCCTAAACCCTAAACCTTAAACCCTAACCCTAAACCCTCCCTAAACCCTAAACCCTAAACCCATAAACCCTAAGCCTAAGCTATCCCTAAACCTTAAACCCTAAAAACCCTAAACCCTAAAGCCTAAACACTAAACCCTAAAACCTATGCCCTAAACCCTAAACCTAAACCCAACCATAAACCCTAAACATTGACCCTACTGGAGGTGCTGGTGGATGTGATGGTGGATATGGAGGTGGTGGTTATCTGCAAGATTTGGAGGTGGTGGACATGAGGTGGATGGATGTGGGAGGAGCGAGGGACGTTACAACCGTTATGGTGGCATGGATAGATCAGCGATATGATGGTGGATCCCGCTACCTAAGCGGGTGGTTATTAGAGACGGTTTTTTTTTCTTCTATGCGTGCTTATTTCTTATCTATGTCATCGCTTATGTCTTAGAAAACTTGGTCGGGTACTTGGTTGATGAAATTAAAATGAAGAAATGTTCTATCTGAATTTGTTCTCTGTTAAAAAAATTCATAAACCCTAAACCTAAAACTTAAACCCTAAACCCTAAACTCTAAACCTTAAACCCTAAAAACCATAAACCCTAAACCCAATAAAAAATTTAAAAAAAAACCCAAACCCTAAACCCTAAAAACTAAATCCTAAAACCTATAACCCTAAACACTAAACCCCAAACTATCATCCCTAAACCCTAAACCCTAAACCCTAAACCCTAAAAACCTAAAAACCTGAAACTAAACTAAGAAAAAACCTAAAAATAAAATAAATAAAAATATTTAAAGCTAAATAAAATAAAAAAATAAAATAAACTAAAAACATAAACTAAAACCTCAACCTAAACCTAAAAATAAAATAAACTAAAGTAATAAAAATAAACTAAAATAAAATAAATAAAAACCTAAACTAAACTAAAGAAAATAAACATAAGAATAAATGCTAAACATAAAATAAAAATAAAATAAACCTAAAATAAAATAAAATAAAAACATAAACCTAAAAAATAAACTTTAAAATAAAATGTAAAAAATAAATAAAAAATAAAACTCAAACCCAAAACTAAAAAAAAACCTATACCTAAAATAAAAATAAAATAAACAAAAACCTAAACTAAAATAAATTACACTAAAATAAATGAAACCTAAACCTAAATCAAAAATAAACTAAACCTAAACGTAAACCTAAACTAAATAAAATGAAATAAACTAAAAATAAACTAAACCTTGAACTTAAACTAAAAAATAAAACCTAAACATAAACCTAAAATAAAAACCTAAAACCTAAACTTAAAAAAATAAAATTAAAATCGAAACCTAAACCTAAAAATAAAAATAAAACCTAAATCTAAAAATAATATAAAAATAAAACCACAATAAAATAAATAAACCTAATATAAATAAACTTAACTCAATACAAACAAAAATAAAAATAAATAATAAAAATAAAAATAAAACTAATTGAAATAAATAAAAAAATATACTAAAGTAATTAAATAAACCTAAACCTATCGGCTTACCTTATTTAAGAAATAAATAAATAATAAATAATAATAAAATTGCTAAACCCTAAATGCTAAAACCCTAAATCCTAAATCCTAAACCCTAAACCTTAAACCCAAAACCCTAAACTCTAAACCCTTAACCTACAACCTAAACCCTAACCTAAACCAAACCTACCCTAAACCTAAACTAAAACTCTAAACTCTACTCCTAAACCTACAACTAAACCTCAACCCTAAACTAACAAACCCTAAATCCTAAACTCTAAAACTATAAACTTAAACTTGACCTAAAACTAACCTAAACCCTAAACCCTAAACTAACCTAAACCTAAAACTATCTAAAGCCTTAAACCTAAACCTAAACCTAAACTTGAAATTAACTAAACTATAAACCTAAACCCTAACCCTAAATCTAACGCTAAACTATAAATATAAATAAACCTAAAACCTAAACCCTAAACCCTAAACCTACCTAAAACCCTAAACTATAACCTACCCTAAACCCTAAACTTAAACCATGAACCAAATCCCTAAACTTAAACTCAAACACTGAAATCACTAACCTAAATCCTAAACCTCAAAAGAAACTTAAACCCCTAAACTAAACTAACCTAAACTGCAACCTAAACCCTAAACCAAGTTTAAATATTAAACCTTAAACCACCTAAACTATAAACCAAACCCTAAACCAAAACAAACCTAAACCCAAACCAAATCCTAAACCCTAATCCCTAAACCCTAAACCCTAAACCCTAAACCCTAAACCCTAAACTAACCTTAAACCTTAAACCCTAAATCTTAAAAACCTCAAAACCTAAACCTAAACTAAATAAAACCTAAAAATAAAATATATAAAAAATCCTAACCCTAAATAAAATAAAATAAATTAAAAACCTACACCTAAATAAAATAAAAATAAAATAAAAACATAAACTAAATCCTAAAACAAAACCTACAAACCAAAACCTATACCTAAATCAAAAAATAAAAAATAAATAAAAAAAATAAAAACTAAAATAAATAAAAACCTAAACTAAACTAAAAGAATAAAATAAACCTAAAAATAAAAAACCAAAATAAAATAAAAACTACACTTAAAATAAAAATATATACTTAAAAAAATAAAATAAAAACCTAAACCTAAATATAAAAATAAAAAAATAAATAAAATCTAAAAAATAAAATAAAAATAAAACTAAAATAAAAAATAAACCTAAACCTAAACCTAATTAATAAACTAAAATAAAAAATGTAAACAAAAATAAATAAACTAAACTAACTAAAAAATAAACTTAAATAAGAATAAAATAAATAAAATAAGCTAAAATAAACCAAAATAAAAGCTAACTAAACCAAAACCTATCAATTTACTTAATTTAAAAAAAATAAAAAATAAGAAAAAATGAAACCCTAAACCCTAAAACCTAAACCCTAAACCCTAAACCCTCAACCCCAAATCCTAAACCTTAAACCCAAAACCCTAACCCTACAACCCTAAACCCTTAACCCAAAACCTACAACCCTAATCCCAAACCTTAAAAAAGCATAAACCTTAAATCCTAAACCCTGAACCCAAAAAACCTAAACCCTAATCCTTAAACCATAAACCCAAACCCTAATCCCTAAACCGTAAACCCTAAACCCTAATACCTTAAACCATAAATCCCAAACCTTAAAACTAATCTAACCCTAAACCTTAAACTAACATTAAACCATAAACCATAAAAACTCTAAACCCTAAAGCATAAGCATTAAACCTTAAACTCTAAACCATAAACCCTAACCCTAAACCAAAAACCCTAACCCTAAGCCCTAAACCCTAAACCCTAAATCCTAATTCCCAATCATTCTGGTTTGGATTTCACGCCCCAATATATGAATTCATTTCGTTCACCATTAGTTCCTTTTTGTCGTAGGTGCTTTATTTGGTCAATCGCTATAAATTGATCAGGCAACGACTATGAAATCCCATACTTCAGTGACTACAATCC
This sequence comes from Cymbidium sinense, assembly GCA_021442155.1. Lineage (NCBI taxonomy): Eukaryota > Viridiplantae > Streptophyta > Magnoliopsida > Asparagales > Orchidaceae > Cymbidium > Cymbidium sinense. The sequence continues at coordinate 54,263,207 of CM038214.1, read as the reverse complement.
TTATTGAATTGGGCATTACTAAGAAACACCCCAAAGAAATTGTGTTGGGATCTAAAAATATGGTTACATGCAAAGAGTTGAATTTGAAAATTTCCCTATGTTTTGTTCTCACTGTAAAATCCACAAGCTTGATAATTTTGAATGTTTCATTCTTCATCCTCACCTAAAAGAGAAAATCATTGTTAAGGAAACTTTTATTCCTAACCCTAGGCTGGCCAATATTAAATTTCAAAAAGCTACTTCATACAAAAAAAAGGATTTTTGAATGTTCCTAATAAGATTATTTTACCTCTTACTTCTTCTGTGCAATTGAAGGCTTCTATTATGGACAATAATAGTTTTTCTAAACTTTTGGATGATAATTTTGTTTCCTCCGATTCGATCCATGCATCCTTTCTGGCTTTGATTAATTTTGCTCCCTCTCTTGTTATACCCAATGCTCATTTGCCTTTATTAAATTCTAATGTCTTAGAAGAAGGAGAACTCACTTCTATAAAAGAGACTTCTCCTAAATCTTTGACTAATGTTGTTAAATCCTTCTCGGATGATGATTATATGGGAAAAGAAAATGGTTTCCAAACTTATCATGCGAATAAGAGAAAGAATGTTAAAAACTTCCCTATAAAATTATCAAAAAATACTAGATTTATTGGGGCCTCCCTCTCCTCTCTTAATTAACCTTTTCTTAACCCCATTTTATTTTCTTATATTTAATTTTCTTGTTTGGAATGTTAGAGGGATGGCACTCTATATTCATAATTGTATTAGAAATCTTTATTGAATTCATAATATTTCTTGACTTATTATTCTGGAGCCTCTTATTCATGCTATAAAAATTAACCATGTTGCTAGAAGACTAATTTCAATAAATTTTTCTCTAATGTTAGTAATAAGATTTGGTGTTTTTGGAATAATTTTGTTGATGTTTCTATTCTTGATGATTTTCAACAATGCTCAAATCTCTTATGGTGATTATTGTGTTTTGGGATCTTTTGTTTATGCATCTTGTAATAGATCTGGTAGAAATCTTCTTTGGGATAATTTGAGGAATTTTGCTACATCTCTCAATAAACCTTAGTTTGTTGGTGGGAATTTCAACATTATTTTACTCTCTTTTGAACGAAGTGGTGGTTGCTTTCCTAATATTCATTCCATGGAAGAATTTTTCAATATGATCCTTGATTGTAATTTGATTTATATTGGTTTTAAGGGTTCTAATTATACTTGGAAAAACTATAGACTTTGGCAAATGTTGCACTGAATTCTTTTTAATACTCATTGGATTGCTCAATGTCCAATTAATTCTATAAATCATTTAAGTAGAACCTTGTCTGAATATGCTCCTCTTTTGGTATCTATTAAAGATAATTCTAATACATTAAAGAATTTCTCTCCTTTTAGATTTCAAAACATGTGGATTCAGCATATTAATGTTGACCTCACTTTTGGATTGAGTTCTGAACCTCCTCTTCTTAGACCTAGGGATCTTCTAGACACTAAGACTTCCTTAGTCATAAGATACTTCTAATGATTAGGTGAATACTTAACCTAAACCTAGAGACTTAGAAGGGTTAATCATAGGATTAGGCTATGACTTAGGGATTAAGTAGACTCACTTACTTTATAGCCTAAATCTGACATGTGTTCACCTTCCCAAACCAAACCTCAAATTTGAAATATCAAAATCCAAATTCAAATCTAAATCAAATGATTGAAGCTCATGATCAAATCCAAAATTGAAATCCTTCCTAAGCCCTATGATTTATCTTATGGACTTAGCCTTAGCCAACTCCAAATCAATCCAAATTCAATTGATTTTCTCAATGATAAGTTCAACCCTTCAATCAATTTATCAAATTCAAACACAAACTCAACTTCAAATCATGATCCAAACCTAAATCCAAATCAAATCAAATCCAAATCCAAACCTTTAAGCCAATTTCATGGACTTAGCCAAGTTCTACCTAAAATCAATCAATCCTTCAATCATCATTCCAAGTTCTACATAAAATCACAATCAAAACCATCAAGTAAATCATTCATATTAGAATTCAAAATCAAATGCAATTTTAGTCAATTTTAAGCCTAAATTAAATCAAATCATGATTTGAATGCTAAGTCACTAATATATATATAAAGAAAATGATAAAATAAATAACAAATTTTAATTTAACATACACAATCCATTTGAAATTTAAAATGAACTACAAATAGAGAGAGAGAGAGAGAGAGAGAGAGATTAAACCAATTATAAACATCAAACGAAATTTATTCAGAATTGAATCAAAATAAAAACTAAAAATAAATGTTGAAAAAGACAAAACCATTAAATCAAAATAATTAAATTATCAAATTATAAATCCATATAATCAATCATTATAAATCATAATTAAAAGTATCTTATTTTATACACATAACTTATTAATTTTCATTCAATTATTTACTAAAGTTATTAAAATTATGTAAAACTTTTTAAATGATTTATTTAAAAAAAATCAGGTGTCACCAAACATAAAAAAAGAAGTGAAAAAACAAAACTATTAAATGACCTACTCCTTGCTAATTTATGTGATCATGACAACACATAAAAAAATGAAAAAAAGAAAGAAATAAAAAGAGGGAATGTGGGAGAAGTTGAGGCATGTCGGATAAAGTTGGCATCTCTCTCTCTCTCTCTCTCTCTATCTATCTATCTATGTATCTATCTATCTCTCTATCTCGGCCAGCATAAAACATGACACAATAAAAAAAAAAAAAAAAAATGAGGCCCAATCTTTTTTCTCATCTCTCTTCAAGCAAGAGAAGCTGAAGCCCTCTCATTCCTACTTCACTTGAGAGCAGCTCTCCCATCCCAGCTAGCCCTAAAAAATAATTAAATATAAAATCTCTCTAATAACCTCTCCTCCATTAGATGCAAAGCTAAAAGCAAACTCTCCCACACATCCATCTTTTCCTCACAAGCAAGTGAAGCCTAGCCAACCTAAGCACCATCCACGCCTCCCTCTTCCTCCAGCAGGTGACCTCTCTTCCCTCACTTTCTCCAAAACTGAGACACACAGTAGCATGCAACAAGTAGTTGAATGAGACTTCCTTGATCCCAACTAGCCCCTATAAATCTGGCTACCTACAGAAAGCACATGAGACATCCCATGAATTTTCTATTGATTGATCAAACCATGCCACTCGTACAACCTGGATGCCAGTGAACTCTCCCTCTATGCCTCCATCCTCTTTGATAAAGACCACTACTTTCTAGCCCTAAGGGTCAGTCCCATTCTTCATCACTTCTTCCATTGCATCGTTGGTCGTAGAAGAACCCCTTCAAAGGTCTCTACTGGATGGTTCTATGGATTCGCATGAAGAAAGAATTCCCTAAACTATCAAGGGTAGTGATCCGGTCCTCCACCCACCGCCGAGGTCTCCTTGGAGGATAGATCAAGATCGAAGATCATAGATGACATGATTCATGCAAGCCCCATTGGCCTCACTGCTCCATAGATTGGTATTCCTTTGAAGGAAATGAGCTGAGTGGACATGGAATAGGTGCAAGTATTGATGCAGAATAGTATGACAAGGATTTAATTATCTTGAAAGCCATCCTCAATGATTTGTATAGAAATTCCAAATCAAAGGCACTGCTAGTAGCACCTGGAGGGTTCTTTAACATAGTGGTATGCTCAGCTCTAGAGGCTTTTAAACCTAATGATCTCAATGCCCTAACACATCATATATATAATCTGGGTGGTGATTATTGTTCTTGAAGACATAAATGAATACAATAGCTATGCTCCTAAGTGTGAAACTGATGCACAAGACCATCCACCTTTTGATCTACTGGTAATAATTAATATAAAGCTTTAGAAGAATGGAAGCAAAATAGCTTTATTGTTTGAAAGATTTTTGAGCATTGATGAATTTAGAGCTATGGTAGAGCAGCATCTACAAGTGCAAGTCATAGGTCATGATCATTTTGGTCAACCTATCAAAATTGCTGCTTCTAATTAATGGCTCACATATTACATCATGAGTTTGATCATCTAAATGAGACTATATATGTGGACAAGATTGTTCCAAGAACATTCAGAAAAGTTAAGAATATGGATTTGCCTCTTCCAATAGGATGGCCAAAGCTAGGTGTCTATGAGCATGTTAGGGGGAAGCAAACCATAGGAGAAAAGAAAAAGAATGCTAGCTGAAGTATTGATCTAACCTAATAAGCACCTTAATAGGGATTTATTTCTTCCAAATGAAGCCACCTCTTGGTCAGAATCCATCGGACATGAGCTCCAGTGAGGTATAAGTCTTAAATGCTTAGAAAGCCTTAGGGATCTTATGTTTGAGTATTGAATGCTAGGGTTAGTAGGATCCAACCTTAGCATGCACTTTACTTTTAATCCTTTTGGTGAGAGTTTAGAGAAAAAGTAAGACTATTCATTTTATGTGTTTGAAGTGAATAGTTTTGATTAGAATGTGAGTGATTTGATTCCACCTATCAAGCCATGATTAACTCATGGGCCATTTGATCTTTGATTGAATGATCATGATTAATCTAATATTTAATTTATTATTAAATTTAATCATATATTAAAAGGGAGTTAATCAATCTTTATAATAAAAAAAGTGATAAATAATATGTGATCAAATAAAATCCAAAATAATGTACAAATTAAATTATCATAAAATTTAAATAAAACTTAGTACAAAAAAAATTAACAAAACCAATAATATTATAAATATTATAATCAAATGTAAACAGTTATTTGAACATAATTTATGAAAGTAAATTATAAAAATCAATTCAATCCTTAATTATTATATATTGATCTTAAAAGTCAAAAAGAAAATTTAGTTATGAGACATATCCTTAATTATAATTAATTTAACTTTTAATTACAATTGTTTAAGCTTTATTTGATTAGTTATTCATATAAAATATTGGAGGAAAATGATTAGGACTTCTTTCCTAATTGTTTCCTCTAATTTATTTCATTAAGAGAGGGGATTTATTAGATAGGATTGGGACTTCTTTCCCAACCTATTGCTTAAATCCATTTCATTTGGAGGATAATTAAGCAATTTGGTAAATTAAGTAAGAGAAATTGATTAATTAATTAATAATTTCATTAATTAAATTAAAATTACAATCATATCTAATCTTCATTAATTAATTCATGGGTAGATCTTTAGGTGTTTAATAGCCTAAAAAGAGTTAATGAAATTATGATTTACCATATGGGTGGGAAAATTATAAAAGTAATTAAGTTCCTTAATCTAATTAATCAATAATTGTGAACTAATTGCATTAGACCCTTTCATTTCTTAGGATCATTGTAAGTTATTTTCTGTGCATATCATGTTGGCTTATAATTATTTAATTAATTACTTTAAGGTAACATAAGTAAGGGTTAATTAGTGGATTTAAAGCCAATTACAACCTAATTAATCCATAAAATCCACTTAATTACATTTTATTAATCTAAATCAATTCACAAATGTGGGAATGGATTAGAATCAACAAAATTTCCTTCATTTCATTAAATCAAATTGAAACATAAAAGTTAAAAGTGACATAAGAAACTTTGGTTTGCTTGAAATGATTTTATTTGATATGATTATCCTTATGAATTAATTTTATTGAACAAAATCATGTGTTTATGTTTAGTTATTCCTCTCCAATCATATTAAATGTTGTATGTCATTTGATTCAAGCATTCATCTTCTGCAAAATTAGCTAAATCAAATGGTTCCCTTTATGTCAAGCTTGCATGTCTTGATTTAATTTAATATATGTGTGGCTATTATCACTATTAAATCAAAGTTATTTTCAGAAGTTTATAAGTCAACTATAATATTTGGAGTGATAATAATTATAAATATTTATAATCTTGCATGTGTCTATGGCTTACAACATGTAATATAGAGTTTGCTTTCCTTAGACTATATGGATTTACATAAAGTTTGAATGTTAACAAGTGTATAGTCCATTTGAAAAGGGAACAACATTTATTTTAATTCATTCCTATGTATTTTTATGTTAGAATTTAGATAGAATTTTGGCTCACAAGTGTATAGTCCAATTGAAAGAAATACAACTTTTGCATAATTTTCCATTCTTGTAGTCACTTGTACATTCATGTGTATTCAAGAATAATGGGTATATCTAGTCTGGACATTCCAGAGACACAAGGCTTTATGTAGCCCCAAGGAGGTCTTTACCTCACTCCCTTGGTTTAACAATGACGAAGTATCCGCTTAAAACTTTTATACACTTGTATGCACATTTAGCTAATGAATAAAAATCTTCTTTTCAACTTTAGCCACATGTATAAATAATTCAATTGAAACAAATATAACTTTTGCATGTTTTTCCATTCTTGTAGTCACTTGTACATTCATTTGTATTAAAAAATAATAGGTATATCTAGTTTGGATATTCCGGAGATGCAAGGCTTTATGTAGCCCCAAGGTGGTCTTTACCTCACTCCCTTGGTTTAATAATGGCCAAGTATGCACTTAAAACTTTTATACACTTGTATGTGCATTTAGCTAATGAATGAAAATCTCCTTTCAACTTTATCTCACATGTATAAATAATTCAATTGAAAGAAATTTAACTTTTGCATGATTTTCCATTTTGTAGTCACTTGTACATTCTTGTGAATTCAAGAATAGTGGGTATATATAGTCTGGGCATTTTGGGGATGCAAGTCTTTAAGTATCCCGAAGGAGGTCTTTATATCACTCCCCTTGTTTAACAATGGTGAAGTATACGCCTAAAACTTTATCACACTTGTATGTGCATTTAGTTAATGAATGAAGATTTCCTTTTCAACATTAGCTCACATGTACAAATAATTCAACTGAAAGAAATAAAACTTTTGCATGATTTTCCATTCTTGCAGCCATTTATACATTCAAGTGTATTCAAGAATAGTGGGTATATCTAATCTGGGCATTTCAGGGATGTGTGACTTTAAGTAGTCCCTAGGAGGTCTTTACCTCATTCCCTAGTTTAACAATGGCAAAGTATCTGCTTAAAATTTTTATACACTTGTATGTGCATTCAGCTAATGAATGAAAATCTCCTTTTCTACAAATATACACATATACTTTCATCATCTAAGTGTGCTAAAACATATTGTATGTGTAGGTATATTTAGGATTCATATCATATGCATGTTACATATGATGAAAAGGAATGATTGGACATATGTCATGTGATAGTAATTCAATTAAATTAGTCTTAAGATGCCTTTCATATTAAATAAGATTATTTAAAGTGTTCCTTAACTTAGGATAAAGTTAAAATGTGTAATAAGCCATTCAGTAAAGAGAACTAAATCAAATTAACATGCTTTAGAAAGTGGCTTAAGGTAGGGATGAAAGAGGGCAATCTTTTTTTCTTCTCTTTATAACACTTAGCTGCTAAGTGTAATCAAATCAAACAAAAGAAAACATAAATTAAAATTCTCAAATCAATTAAATAACTTCAAGTGAAATCAACCTTTCATTTTAAATTAAATCTTTCTAAACTTAGAGAACTACAACTCTAATGCCTAGTAAGACATACCACATAATCCTTAACACACACATTAGAATTAAGTCACTGCTTCTAACTTTATTGTAGGGCGGTGCTATGTTGTATGCCTCATAGACTAGATGGTAGGTTGTGATTAGCCTAATCATGTTTTTTTGTAGGGGATTATATTTAAGGGGCCACATAAAATAAATATAAATGATCTCTTTGCAGGTTGCGTAAGCCCCTAAGCATAATCCAAGTTAGGACAGGTGGGCTTGGTTACTCATGTGTCAAGTGATAAGTCTAAATTATGATATAACTGTTTGGGATTGTATGTATGTTTAACGAATCTCTATTTTGTAGGTGCAGTTATATTTACTTTTCCTATTCTTATGTAATTTTGAAATTACAAATTAGAATTAGTGTTATGGGGGATAAAGATGAACATTGGCTAGAAGGCTTTATCCTAGGAGGCCATGTGATGCCTTTGAAGTGGAGCAAACCAAATCAAAGGAGAGAAATGAAGCCATGAAGAATGAAGAATGAAGACCCCCTATAACATTCATTCATTATAAATGGTAATTATTATTTTGTAATTTTGGGTTGTATAATCGTAGAGCTTGGCTACCCATCTTTTCTTTCTGTTATGGTGGTACCCTACGATCCTTTATTATTTCATGATAGTTATAGAAATTGGTTGATGATTTATTTTGGATGTGTACTAGAAATGGCATGATTTTCTTAGTTTCTTAAATGATTATTTTTTGAATGTGTGGCCTGGATGCGATTAGAGTCTTAGGGAATAATAAATCTTTTATCCAACAACCACTCATAACTAAATTATTAAATAATTTATAACCTCACATAAAGAATAGGCATTAAATCAAGATAATAAAATATTTAGCAACCCCTTAGTTGAATGTTTTATGTCTCATATCATGCATGCATATTGTTTCACTCTTGCTAAGAGAGGGTTTCCATCCTTGCACGATAGGAGAAGGCTTGACCTTTGAGGGCCTCCTATATGCTAGAAAGCACCTCTTTCTCGCTAATTTAGCTAATAATCTAACTTCATTATACATATACGCATACAAAATCTGAACACCTTTGTCAAAATGAAGTGTCCAAAATCAAATAAAATTTTAAGGGATTTACATTTGTAAATTAAGTTATTGCTCATACCACTCATGCTCTAGTCTCTTAGGGAGTGGGTTTAAAGAATTTTGTCTCTTTCTAAATTAATAATAGCCCAACTGTCTTGCAAATGGACAAGACTTGCCTACATGGTTTGAAAATCATAGGAGGAGCTAAATGGCAGCCACTCCAGGCAGTTATAAGCCCAATAGTTAGGTGGTTTATTCTCTCTTGTGGAGGTAAACCTTATGCTCATTTTTCCTTAAACTTAGGTCATGCATTGGCTTATGCCAAAGCTCCCTAGATATAGGGTCTGAGGTTGTTATTTCCTTTGGGCTACTAGAATAAATCCTCACCTCTTAGATATTTTCACAACCTTATATTGTTGGATTATAAGTCCTAGCTTTCTAATAAAATGTCAACTTCAATAAAATTAATCTCTTCAACTTCAAACATATAAATCCCAACCATAAGATAGATTGGAATGCTCACTAGGCTTCTTAATATCATTAGCATTTCCTACTCATTTTCTTTGGCTTCGATAATAAGTCTTCTCCTTAAACAATCCCATTTGATTTTCTAATACAAATAATCCTTTGATAGTCTAGCCTTGAAATCTTTGGAGAGCTTAATTTCTATTTTAATTGATAGTATTCCTAAGAAATTCTCATTCCTTAAGATATAATTAACTATGGGGGCTTGCCTACAAAGGGAGCTTAATGAACCTGACTTAAATTAAACTCTACTTTACTTTTTCCATGTAAAGTAGGGGAAAGATCTCCGGTATATTTGAAAACCCATCATGCCTTAGGAGTCCTTATTAGGTGATTAGGTCCATTATAGGATGATGATTTCTATCTTTTTAGATAGTGCATCATTCCTTAATGTCATACTCATCACTTCAATCCCCTAAGATTTGTGTGGTGTCCCACTTCTCAAAAATAAACACCATAATAAATTTTTTTAATGATATGGTTAACAATTGGAAAGCTCCTTTACATCTTGTTTATTTGATTAGGGGGATGAATAGACCCTGGTTTAAACTGAAATGACTTAAACAAAATCTGGTTTGGTGGAACAAGCATTATTTTAAAAATCATTTTTCAATATGAAGGATATGGAAAATTTGGTTTGTGATCTTGAAGTTTCTATTATGATGGAACCTTTCCAGATTATGGACTTGAATGAGGTGAAGGATAAACTTATTAATTTTTAGAATATGGAGAAAATTATTGGCATAAAAAATCTACTAGTAAACATATTACAGACGATGATAGGAATACTAGGTATTTACATGCTTTAGTTAAAAACAAGAGAGCTTTAAATAATATTCAAAAAATTAAAAATGACAATGGAGAATGAATCATGGAAAATAATGACATTAAGGATTTTGTTATTAATTATTTTAGCAATATGCTTAATAAGAGTTGCTCTAATGAAGCTATTTCTAAATTGTACTTGATTCCTTCTATTATTACCAATGATGACATTGCTTTGCTTACAATTTTGCCTAATGAAGATGAAAATTTTAAAGTTCTTAATAGCATGAACATAGATTCTGTTGCTAGACCGGAGGGTTTCACTACTAAATTGGACACTTGGCATAAATGTTGTGGTCCTTTGGGTGAAGGTGGTCTTGGTTGCAAACCTATTCGTGAAGCTATTATTGCCTTCTCTCAGAAGCTCTGGTGGAATTTTAGAAAGAATGATGGCCTTCGGGCTAATTGTATGATGGAAAAATATTGCCAAGGTAAACACCCACTTATCTGTGCTTATAAAGTTGGTTACTCTTCGATTTGGAAAAGGCTTTGCTCCATTAAATGGGTTGTTGAATCCTTAATATATTGGAGTATTCATTTTGGTTCATCCTTCTGTTGGCAAGACAATTGGATTGGCAATGGATCTATTAACTCCCTTTTATCTACACACTCTACTGCTGCATATCAAAGTTAACTCTTTTTGGCTTAATAATAATTGGAATGAAAAGAAACTTAAATATTATATCTCTATTTCTCTTTATGATAACTTTAGAAACGTCCCTATTTTTTTTTAACAAACCTGATCAAATTCTCTTTAAGCTCTCTTATAATGGTGATTTCATTCTTAAAGAGGTTTAGAATTTTATTAGAGATATGCAAAACTTCTCTAATGTTTTCATTAAACTTTAGAACATTATCATTCCAATTTCTTATTCAATTTTAGCTTGGAGGATTTTGAATAAATTTTATTCTTGTAGAAGTGCTATTTTGTCAATGATGTCATTCCTTACAAATTATGGATATGGTATGATGATTTATTTAACACTAACTATTTTCATGGTTTCCTTTCTTTATATCAACTTCTTGAAGCTTATTTCCAAAAAACTGTGAATGGTAATATCAAAATCTTAACTGCTATTACCTTTATTTGGCTCATTTGGATGGATAGAAATGATGCTAAATATCATGGTATTCTATGAATCATAAAAGGATCTTGGCTAGAACTAAAGAAAAAATTCATTCTTTTTTTAATGCTAATTTAATTAGTAACATCCATTTTAGAGGTTACAAATTTGTGGCTAAAAAATTGGGTCTCATTTTACCTAATGTTTCTTTCAATAAGGCTGTTAGGATTATCCATTAGATCAAACCTAATGAGAACTTTATTAAAATCAATATTTATGGTTCAATTTCACATAATAAATATGGTTGTGGTGGTATTATTAGGGATTCCAAAGGTACTATCATTTGTGCTTTTGCTTATACCCTCAAAGCATGTTCTATTTTTTATGCTAAGCTTTTGGATATTAATAAAGCTATTGATATTTTTATGAACAAAGGCCTCTTTAATATTTGGATTGAACTTGACACGCTTCTTTTACTTAATATGCTCACTTCTAATAAAATGGGGAATATTGACTTATTTTATCTCCTTAGTCACACTAAAACCCTCCTATCTCAAGTTTGCTACAAAATTTCTCATATTCTTCATGAAGGTAATGCTTGTGCTAATTTACTAGCCAATTTGGGTGCTAAATTAAATGAGCTAATATATTAGATAATAAAAACTTACTTAAGCTGCTGAGAGGCTTGGTTAATCTGGATAACTCCAGATTGCCTTACTTCAGACTTTAACTTGTGTATTTTTTTGTTGTTCTTTGGATATGGTGTTTTTCTTAGACCTTTTTATTCATTGTTGTGTGCTTTCCCATATTTGGATTGCTCCTTATTATTCTTTTTTAGGGTCTTGGCTAACCTCATTTTCTATGAGTGCTGCCCTGTTTGGTGGATGCTGCTGTTTGTTTCGACCCTTTGCCTGGTTGTCTTGGGTGGTGTTTGTTTGAAGGTTGTTGTTAGTCTTCGCAATTTTATATTATTGTTGGGCTTTTTGGTGGTTGATGCTTTCCTTTCTTATTTTGGATCGGTGGCTACTGATTATTGGCTATTCTCTCTAACTTGTGGCTTGAAGGTTGATGTTTTGTGGTTGTTGCCTTCCTATTTTCTCTTGGTAGTGGATATTTATTCTCTGGGGTCTGGAAGGGACTTTTTTTCTCGGGTTAGGTTCCTTTCCTCCATGGTTTGCTAATGGTGGGTTAGTGGTCCTCCTAGGCTTGCCTTCCTTGGTTGTTTGCCTAGCTGGGTGATTACCATAAATATTTCTTAATTATTTTTTGTGGCTTCCTATTGGGTTGTGGATATTCTTGTTATCTATATTTCCCTCTAAATGATGTTTGCCTCACATTTGGGCTGGTTGCTTCCTTATCTAAGTTGGATCTTCTGCTGCTGTGGTGGTTGATTGGGTGGCTTTATTGGCTGGTTGGGTTTATTGGCTATGTTGGCTGGCTGGGTTGGTTGACTGGGTGGCTGTGTTGGTTGGTTTTACTTCCCCTGTTGGTGGTAGATTAAGGGGGTTGTTGGTGGTTTATCTTTGGTTTGGATTTGGCCTGGTAGAGGGTGATTGTTGGCTATTATTTATTTTGTTTTGTTGATTGGGGCTTGGTGATCAATTTTGTTAGTTTTGGTTTGGTTCTTTTGGTTGTGTTTTCATCCCCCTATTGTAATAGTCTTCCTCTCCTAGCTGCAACTGCTTATCTTTTTCTTTTTTTCCTATCTGGGTGGCAGCTTAGTTGTGGGTCTATTTTCTCCTGGCATAAATTCTTTTTGCTGGTGGTTTGGGTGGCTTTATTGGCTATTTTCTTTTGTTTTGTTGTTGGTGAGCTCTTATGGTTTTTTGGCTTGGTTTTTGGTTTGTTGTCATTTTGGGTTGGTTGGTTGAAGGCTATTTAATGGATGTTGTTTTTCCTTGGGTGCTGGTGACTTAGTTTTGTGTCTTGGATTTTATTTTGGCTTTAGGTATTACCTCTTTCTAGTGCATTTTTCTCTCCTTATTTCCAAATACCTGGCTCATGGTTTTTGGTGGTGGTTTTACTATTACACTAGATATTCTTAGTGGTAGCCTTGTTGGATGCTCCTTTGGCCATTTTGTTTATCTATCTTGGTGGAGGTGTGGCTCCGCCTTTTATCTTTTCCTTGTCTGCTTGGGTTATCCTCTACCTGGATTAGATTGGTGGTTGTTGTTGGTGTTAGCTATCCTCTCTATTTGGGTATTGGTTTGTTGTTACTTTGGGGATAATCTAGGTATGGTTCCTTGGCTTTGGGCCTATCTTTTCTGGACTGTGTTTTTATCCATATTAATGATGCTTGCTCTTTTTGGTATTTATCCTCCCTTTTGGTGTTGGCTTTGGTGGTTTTCTTGATGTATTGTTGTTGTCCCTAATGGATGGCTATTAATCTGCCTTAATGGGCTAGGTTATTTTGGTGGCTTTGTGTTTGGATGTTCTGTTTGTTGGTTGGAAGACTTTGCAGCCTTGTTGGATGATGATCTTTGGATGACCGCCTACATGATGTATGCTGGCTATGATGACCTTGATGTTCCCCTCTCTTTCTTTTTCTGGCTGGTAGCACTATATGTAATTGTAACCCTTCATCTAAAGTTTGGATGCTTACATATAATATCGCTCCTTGAGATGATTGTGACTGAGTCTGAGACATTACTTTACTTTGCTCTTTCTCTTTGCTATTTCTCTTTATGTCGACTTAATTGTACTCATCCTTTCCTTAGTATGTTGCAGATTTCTTTTATAGGTTGGCAGTCTAGCTGGTGGATTGTGTTGTTATCAAAGAAATCAAGTGGATTTTATTGTTGCTCATATTGAACTTCTATTGTGGTTGATTTAGTTTTTCTTTTGCTTCTCTTCATTGAATATTGTAATAGTTTGGTCATTCATCTCTTTAGGTTTTATTGTAGTTCTTTGAGCATTAGCTTAGAGATTTATCCCCTTTAAGGACTTTGTACTCCTTATTTTATGACAATAAAATTCGCCAAATTTTCCAAAAAAAAAACCCTAAACCCTAAACCCTAAACTAAAATCTAAATCCTAAACCTAAAACCTAAACCCTAACCCCAAAACTCTAAACCTTAAAAACCCTAAACCCTAAATACTAAACCCTAAACTCTAAACCCTAAATCTTAAACCATAAAACCTTAAACCAAAAATCCTAAACCCTAAACCCTAAAACCTAAAAAAAATAATAAAATAAAATAAAATAAAAACCTAAACTAAAACATAAACCCTAAACCCTAAAAACCCTAAACCCTAAATCCTAAACCCTAAACCCTCCCTAAAAACTAAACCCCTAAACCCTAAACCCTAAACCCTAAACCCTAAAACCCTAAACCCTAAAACCCTAAACTCTAAACCCTAAACCCTAAATCCTAAAACATATAACCCTAACTCCAAACTCTAAACCCTAAACCCTAAACCCTCAAAACCTAAACCCTTAAACCTAAACTAAATAAAACCTAAAAATAAAATAAATAAAAATCTAAACCTAAATAAAATAAAATAATAAAATAAAATAAAAACCTATACTAAAATTTAAACCTAAAAATAAAATAATAATAACTAAAATAAAATAAAATAAATAAAAACCTATACTAAATGAAAAAATAAAATAAACCTAAAAATAAAAAAACATAAATAAAATAAAAACTAAACCTAAAATAAAAATAAAATATACCTAAAAAATATAATAAAAACCAAAACCTAAACCTAAAAGTAAAAAATAAAACCTTAACCTAAAAATAAAATAAAAATAAAACTAAACTAAAAAATAAACCTAAACCTAAACCTAAACCTAAAAAATAAACTAAAATAAAAAATCGAAACTAAAATAAATAAACCTAAATTAAATAAACTAAACTAAATAAAAATAAAAATAAAATAAACTCAAATTAATAAAAAATAAACTAAATAAACTTAAACCTACCGGTTTACTTATTTTTTTTAAAATAAAAATCCATAACCCTAAACCCTAAACCCTAAACCCAAAAAACCCTAAACCCTAAATCCTAAACCATAAACCTTAAACCATGAACTTACAACTTACAACCCTAAACCCTAAACCCTAAACCCTAAAACCCTAAACCCTAAACCCTAAACCCTAAACCGTACAAAACCATAAGCCTTAAACCCTAAAACCTAAACTAAATCCTAAACTGGTCAGAGCAGTGGTGGTTATGGAGCTGGGAGGAGAGATGAAGGTTATAACCGTGGTGGAGGCGAAGGGAGAGACGACAGATATGATAGCGGATCCCGCTACTCGAGAGGCGAGGGTGGTTCTGATGGGAACTAGAGAAACTAAAGAACGGCTAATCCGATCTACTACTTATGGAACTATGTCTTTATAGTAGATATGGTTCTAGTTTTTTTGGGTTTTTGATTTGCACTATGAGTGCTTATTTTTTATCTATGTTGTCCCTTGTGTCTTAGAAAACTTGGTGTGTTACTTGGTTGATGAAATTGAAAGAAGAAATGTTGAATCTGAATTTACTCTCTGTTAAAAAAAACTTAAATCCTAAACCTTAAACACCCAAAACTCTAAACCCAAAACCCTAAACTAAAACCTAAACCCTAACCCCTAAACCCTAAACCCTAAAAACCTTAAACCCTAAAACCTAAATCCAAAAATCTCTAAACCTTAAACCCTCCCTAAACCATAAACCTTAAACCCTAAACCCTAAAACCCTAAACCCTAAACCCTAAATCCTAAATCTTAAAACCCTAAATAGTAAACCATTAACCCTAAATCCCAAAACTTACAACCCTAAACCCTAAACCCTAAACGATAAACTCCAACCCCTAAACACTGAACCTTAAAAATCTAAAAATATAAACCTAAACTAAATAAAACCTAAAAAATAAATAAATAAACCTAAACGTAAATAAAATAAATAAAATAAAATAAAATAAAAACCTAAACTAAAACTTAAACTTGAACCTAAACTCAAAAACAAAATAAAAATAAAAATAAAACTAAAATAAAGTAAATAAAACCCTAAACTACTAAAAAAATAAACCTAAAAATAAAAAACCTAAATAATATAAAAACTAAACCTAAAATAAATATAAAATATACCTATAAAAAAAACCTGAACCTAAATCTAAAAATAAAAAATAAAAGCTAAACCAAAAAAATTAAATAAAATTAAAACTAAACTAAACAATAAACCTAAACCTAAAAAATAAACTAAAATAAATAAACTAAACTTAATATAAATTAAAATAAACCTAATTTAAAAAATAAACTAAAATAAAAAAATAAAGTAAATAAACCTAAACCTACAGGTTTACTTAATTTTAAAGAAACCCCTAAACCCTAAACCCTAAACCCTAAACACTAAACTCTAAATCCTAAACCCTAAACTCTAAAAAACCCTAAATCCTATACCCTAAACCCTAAAACCCTAAACCCTAAATACTAAACCCTAAACCCTAAAAATCCATAAAAAGCTTAAATAAAACCTAAATCTAAACCATAAACAACTAAAATAAACTAAAACCTTAAAATCTAAACCCTAAAGTTTAAACATGAAACTAAACTAAAAAATGTTAAACCTAAACCTAACCTAAACCTAAAACTTAAACCCTAAAAAAATCCTAAACCCTAAATCGTAAACTTTAAACCCTAAACCTTAAACCTTAAACCCTAAAACCCTAAACCTTAAATCCTAAACCTTAAACCCTCAACCTTAAAAAACTATAAACCCTAAACCCTAAATCCTAAACCTTAAACCCTAAATCATTTTACAACCCTAAACCCTAAAACCCTAAATAGCAAACCTTAAAACCCTAAACCCAAAACTAACCCTAAACCCTAAACCCTAAACACTAATCCCTAAACCCTAAACCATAAACCCTAAAATCATAAACCCTAAAACCTTAAACTCTAAACTCTAAACCCTAAACCCTAAACCATAACCCTATACCCTTAACCCTAAACTGCAAGCCCTAAACTGAAACCTAAAGTAACTAAATAAATTTAAAAATAAACCTAAATCCTAAAACCTAATAAACAAAACCCTTAAGAATGGGCTGAACCATGACAACATCAACATCACCATGAACCAGGCTCAGCCTAGATCTAGCGATGGAGCCAAAGACAGAGGCGGTGATTTTCATAGTGGTGGTGGGGGATCTCAAGGTGCTGGTGGATATGGAGGTTGTGGTCGAAGCAGTGGTGGTTATGGAGGCAGGAGGAGCAACGAAGGTTATAGCCATGGTTGGGCAAAGGGAGAGATCGAGGATGGGATCCCTCTGCTGGAGTGTCCATGGTGGTTCTAATGGGAATTAGAAAAACTGAAGAACGATCGATCCAATCTGCTACTTATGGAACTATGTCTTTGTATTAGAGATAGTTTTATTTATCTAGAGTTTTGATTTGCTCTATGCGTGCTTATTTCTGATCAATGTCATCACTTGTATCTTAGAAACCAGGTCTGCTACTTGGTTGATGAAATTGAAAAGAAGAAATTTTGAATATGAATTTGTTCTACATTAAAAAAAAACTTTAAACCTTGAACCCTAAACTAAATCCTGAACCGTAAACCTAAAACCTATACCCTAAACCCTAAACTCTAAACCCTAAAAACCCTAAACCTTAAACCCTAAATCATAAACCATAAACCCTAAAACTAAAACACTAAACCCTAAACCCTAAACCCTAAACCCCAAACCCTAAACCCTAAACCCTAAACCCAAAAATGCTAAAAACCTAACTTAAATTAAATAAAACTTGAAAATAAAAAAATAAAAAAATTGAAACTAAAATAAAATATAAAATAAAATAAAATAAAACCTAAACTCCCAAACTAAAAAAAAATAAAATAAATAATAAAATAAAAGTTCTCTAACCTTAAAACTGATCCATGGAAGTGAGGTGGCTTATCACTGTGTTTGGGGATAGGAAGTTAGTGGATATAGGTGGTGGTTGGAGCTGGCATTTATGGAGGCATGAGGCGGCTGGTTACAACTATGGTTGGCAGAGAGATCATATAATGGTGGATCTACTTTCAAAGGCGGGTGGTTAAGAATTAGCAGTGAAGAATGACCAATCTAATCTCTTGCTTATGGAACTAAGTCTTTAAAGTAGAGACAGTTCTAGTTATCAATGGTATTTGCTCTGTGTGCTTTTCTATCTTTGAGGTAAAACTTGGTGAGTTACTGATGAAATTAAAAGAGGAATGTTGAAGAATATTAAAAAAACCAAACCCTAAACCCTAAACTAAACTAAACCTCAACCCTAACAAAACCTAAACCCTAAACCCTAAACCTTAAATAAACCACCACTAAAAATACTAAACTCTACCTACTGGGCTACTGACCCCACCTCACAAACCTTAAACTGATAAACCCTGTGCACACCTGCCCTGACCCTGGGCCTAGCTGACTGCAGGCCCTAAACCCTGGGCCTACTGAGGCCTACACTAAATCTTACCTGGGCCACTAGACTAAAATCATCCAGCTACTGGGCTAAAACCTACTAAAACAGGCCCTAAACTAAACTCTAAACCTAAAATAAGCCTAAACCCCTAAAATAAAAAATAAACTAAAGCCCTAAACCTAGTAACTGACTAAAACCTAAAGCCTAAACCTAAACCTACCACAAATAAAACTAAACCTAAGCCTAAACAAAATCCTAAACCTTAAAATAAAAATCCTTAAAAACATGGCCTACTAAACCTAAGTAAGTAAATAAATTAAAAAAAACTTAAACTAAAATAATAAACATAAAACCTATGAATGAGAACCTTGGGAGGAACATCAGGGCTGGGTCTAGATCTAGCGATGGAGGTGAACAGAGGTGATGGACAGGTGGGTGGGGCTCTGGGTCGGTGGTGGAGGTGGTGGTGAGGTGGTTATGGAGGGTGGCAGAGGTTTGTAGTGGTGGTAGGGGAAATAGGGATATGATGGTGGATTCCACTAATTGAAAAGCGAGGTGGTTAGATGGGAAATGGAAAAAAATTAAAAGAGATCGATCTACTGTAGCTGTCTTTATAGAGACAGTTCTAGTTATCTAGGTTTTTTATTTGCTCCATGAGTGCTCATTTTTTATCTTTGTTGTCTCTTATATCTTAGAAAACTTGGTCTGCTACTTGGTTGATGAAATCGAAAAGGAGAAATGTTGAATATGAATTTCTTCTCTGTTAAAAAAAATCTTAAACCCTAAATAAAAACATGAATAATAAACCTACAACCTAAACCCTACACCCACTACCCACAAACCTAAACCCTAAACCCAATACCTAAACCTTCCATAAACCCTAAAACTAAACTACCTACCACTACCTACCACCCCCAAACCATACCTGCCCAATCCTATCCCTCTCACACTAATAAAGCTAAACCAACCTAAATTAAATAAAAAAAAAATAAAATAAACCACAAGATAAAATGAAATAAAAACCTAAACTAAATGACTGGCTACTAAGATAGATAAAAGGCCGATCTTAACTGACCTGGGCCCTACCCTAAGAGCCTAGGCCTAGCCCTGGATCATGGATCCTGACAGACCCCACTGACCCGGGCCACTTACCCCAAACCCAAGACCATGAGCCTCACTAGCGCACCTCTTAAAGATCCTAGTCTAACTATAACCTAAGATAAAGATAAAAAACCAAAACTAAAATAAAATAAAATAATAAAACAAAATTAAAAACCTAAATAAAACCTAAACCTAAACTAAACATAAAAAATAAAATAAAGAAAAAATTAAAATTAAAAATAAAATAAAACCAAAATAAACTAACAAAAAAATAAAAGCAAATAAAATAAAAAAAAATAAACCTAAATAAAAGTAAAATGAGTAAAACTAAATAAAACTCAAAATAAAAAAATAAACCTAAAATAAATAAACAATAAAATCTAAACCTACTAAAAATCTAAACCTAAAATAAATAAAAGTCCTAAACTAAAATAAATAAAACCAAAACCTAAACCTAAAATAAAAAATAAACCAAGCATAAATAAACTAAATAAAATAAAATAAAAAATAAACTAAAAATGCAAAAAATAAAACTTTAAAATAAACCTAAAACCTAAACTTAAAAAATAATAAAAATAAAACTAAATAAAAAAATAAAAAATAAATCCTAAACCTAAAAATAAAAAAATGAACAAAACTAAAATAAATTTAAACCTAAACTATAAAAAAATAAACTAAAATAAACCTAAATAGTAAATTAAACTAAATAAAAATAAATTTAAATTTAAATAAAAATAGAAAATAAAATAAACTAAATAAACCTAAACTTACTAGTTTACTTAATTTTAAAATGATAAAAAACAAAAGCGACCAGGATGAACCACAAAACTGACACTAGATCCACAAAACTGATCAAGTAACCTAATCTACCACTGATCCTAAACCCTAGGCTACCTAAACCCTAAAACCCTACTCTGAGCCTAAACCCTAAAAACTGATCCAAAAACCCTACCCAAAAAAACTGAGCCTAAACTATACCTAAAAATAAAGAAATGTAAACCTAATAAAATAAAATAAAACCTAAACTAAACCTAAACTGATAAAAAATTTAAATAAAAAATAAAATAAAATAAATAAAATAAATAAACTTAAATTAAAAATAAAATAAAAAAA
Source organism: Cymbidium sinense (assembly GCA_021442155.1). Taxonomy (NCBI): domain Eukaryota; kingdom Viridiplantae; phylum Streptophyta; class Magnoliopsida; order Asparagales; family Orchidaceae; genus Cymbidium; species Cymbidium sinense. The sequence continues at coordinate 54,242,579 of CM038214.1, read as the reverse complement.
AAATAAAAACTAAACCTAAAATATAAAATAAAATAAACCTAAACTTAAAATAAAATAAACTAAATAAAATAATTAAAACCTAAACCTAAAAAAAAAATAAAAAAAACTAAAATAAGATAAAATAAATAAAATAAACTAAAAAACATAAAAATGCACTAAAAGAGAAAAACTAAACCTAAATAAAATAAAAACCTAAACTAAACTTAAAATATAAAAACATAAACCTAAAATAAAATAAAATAACTAAAAAAAAGTTAAACATACTAAACCTAAACTAAAAACTAAAATAAGATAAATAAATAATAAATAAACAAAATAAAATTAACCTAAATTAAAATAAAAGAAATAAACTAAAATAAATAAAATAAAATAAATAACCTACCTCTTGGTTTGGTTTAAACCCTAGCCACAGGCCACTGATCTGCCTTAAACCCCAGGCCACTGGGCCTGACCTGACCACAGGCCAGGACCCTAGGCCTATCCAGGCCAGACCATGGGCTCTAAACAAAGACCTGGGCCCTGGGCCCTAGCCCCAATGCTAAATGACACTGGGCACCCAGGCCCTGGCCCATGATCCTGGATCCTGATCTGGGCCCTGGGCACTATTATAGATCCTGGTGCCTGGGCATAAGGCTACCCTGACCTGGGCACATGACCTAAAGGCCTAAACTGACTCACTAAACTGGGCCACAGGCCTAAACACAGGCTAAATAAGATCAACCCTAAACCTAAAAAAGAGCCACACCTAAACTAAAAGACTTTAAAATAATATAATAAAACCTAAATATAAATGAAATATAAACTAAAGCTAATAATCTAAAAATAAAATAATTAATTAAAAATAAATTAAAGCAAAATAAATAAAAGAAATAGAAATTATAAAATAAAATAAACACAGAATAAAAAAGCTAAATAAAATAAAATATGTAAAATAAAAATAAAATAAAATAAAATAAAAATTAAATAAAAACCAAAACCTAAGAAATAAACCTTCAAATAAAACCTAAAAATAAATAAAAAATAAAACCTAAACCCTAAATTAAAAAAAAATGTAAATCTAAAATAAAAATAAAATAAACACCTAAACCTAAACTAAATTAAATATAACTTAAACCAAAACTAAATAATAGAAAATAAACTAAAAATAAACCCAAACCTAAACTAAAAAATAAAACCTAAAAATAAACCTAAAATGAACCTAAACCTAATCCTAAAAAAAAACCTAAACCTAAACCTAAAAATAAAAAACAAAACCTAAACATAAATAATAAAATAAAAATTAAAACTCAACAAAAAAATAAACATAAATCAAAACCTAAACTTAAAAAATAAACTAAAACAAACAAACTAAAATAAATAAACCTAAAATAAACTAAATAAATAAACTTAAAATAAAATAAAATTAACTAAAATAATGAAAAATAAACTAAATAAACCTAAATCAATGGGTTTACTTAATTTACAAAAAAAACCACTAAATCTAAATTGAACTTTAAATATAAAAACCACAATCCTAAAACCCTAAATCAAAAACCCTAAACCCTAAACCCTAAGCACTAAACCAAAAACCTAAACCTAAAGTAACTAAATAAATTAAAAAATAAACTTAAACACTCAATCCTAATGAACCTAAACCTAAACCTAAACCCAAAGAATTGGCAGAACTTTAATGGTAAGAACATCACTGTCAACCAGGCTTAGTTTAGATCTGGCGGTGGGGACAAAGGTAGAGGTGGCTGTTATCATAGTGGTGGTTGGGGATCTGGAGGTGTTGGTGGATATGGAGGTGGTGGTTATAGCAATGGTGGTTATGTAGGTGGGAGAAGCGATGGTGGTTACAACTATTATGGTGGCGGAGGGAGAGATCAGGGATATGATGGTGGATCCCTCTACTTGAGAGGTCAGGGTGGTTCTGATGGGAATTAGAGAAACTGAAGAACAAATTATCCAATCTACTGCTTATGGAATTATGTCTTTAGAGTAAAGATGGTTCCAGTTATCTATGGTTTTTGATTTGCTCTATGTGTGCTCATTTTTTATCTATGTTGTCATGTGTGTTTAAGAAAACTTGGTGCGTTACTTGGTTGATGAAATCAAAAAGAAGAAATGTTGAATATGAATTTATTCTCTATTAAAAAAACTCAAAACCAAAACTAAATCCTAAACCTTAAACCTAAAACTTAAACCCTAAACCCTAAACCTAAACCCTAATATCACTCCCATAAACCCTAAACCTACCACTAAACTCTAACCCTAAAACTCCCTACCCTAAACCTAAACCCCACTGACCCCACCTAAGCTAAACCCTAAACCCTAAACCCCAAACTAAACACTGACAATAAAGCTAAAACCTAAATAGATAAAACTAAAAAATAAAATAAATAAACTAAACCTAGTGAATGAAGATGGAAAATAAATAAAATAAACCTAAATCTAAACCTAAATAAAAGTAGCCTGACCTAATAAAGATAAGATAAATCAAGATAAAATAGATAGATTGTATAAGATCACAGGCAAAGAAATCTAAAGAATGAGCCAGGAATTAGGCCCTGGGCTAGGGCCCTAAATCACTGGGCCCTGAGTCCTGAGCCCAGGCCCTAGGCTCTGGGCCTGTGCTGAGCCCTGGGCCTACCTGGGCCCTGGGCCAGGGCCCCCAGGCCACAAGGCCCCAAAACCAAATGGTGAGCCTGAGTCCTGGGCCAAAGATCTTGGGCCCACAGGCCTAAATACATAGGCCAGGACCTGGGCTGGCCCAGGCTGGCCCTGGGCTCTGGAGTCACAGGCCACACAGGCCCCTGATCACTGGGCCAGGCCCACTGAGCCCTAAACCTAAAAATGACCTGCTAACCTGGCCACAGGCCACTGAAACTGACCCAACCCAACCTGGCTAAACCCTAAACTAACCCACAAACCCTAAAAACCCTAAAACAAGCTAAGCTAAAGCAACCCACAAATATAAACCTAAATCCCAACCACAAATCTCTAAACCCCAAACCCTAAACCCAAACCTAAACCTAAACCCCCAAGCAAAACTAATTTAACTAAATAAATTAAAAATAAACCTAAACCCTAAAATTTAATAAAAATAAAGCTAAACCTAAACTGTAAGAATGGGAAAAACCTTGACAGTAGGAACACCACCATCGACCACGCTCAGTCTAGATCTGGCAATGGTAGTGTAGGCAAAGGCGGTGGTTATCGTAGTGGTGCTGGGGGATCTAGAGGTGTTGGTGGATATGGACGTGGTGGTCGGAGCAGTGGTGGTTATGGAAGTTGGAGGAGCGATGGAGGTTACATTCGTGGTGGTGGAGGAAGGAGAGATTGGGGATATGATGATGGTTCCCGCTACTTGAGAGGCCAGGGTGGTTCTGATGGGAACTAGAGAAATTGAAGAATGGCTAGTCCAATCTGCTACTTATGGAACTATGTATTTACAGTAAAGATGGTTCTAATCATCTAAGGTTTTTAATTTACTCTATGCATGCTCATTTTTTATCTATGTTGTCTCTTTTATCTTAGAAAACTTTCAGTGTTACTTGGTTGATGAAATTAAAAGAAAAAATATTGAATCTAAATTTTTTCTCTGTTAAAAAAATAAACCAAAAACCCTAAACCCTAATCTTAAACTTGAACCCTAAACCTAAAACCTAAACCCTAAACCTTAACCCCTAAATCCTAAAAACCATTATTGACCTACTTTTGGGGTGAGTTCTCAACCTCTTCTTCTTAGACCTAGGAGTCTTCTAGACACAAAAACTTTGTTAGTCATAAGACACTTCTAGCAATTAGCTGAACACTTAACCTAAGCTTAAAGACTTAGAAGGGTTAACCATAGGATTAGGCTATGCCTTAGGGATTAAGCAGACTCACCTACTCTGTAGTCTAAATTTGACCTATGTTTACCTTCTCGAACCAAACCTCAAATTTGATTCAAATATCAAATTCCAAATTGAAATCCAAATCAAATGATTGAAGCTGATGATCAGATCTAAAATCAAAATCCTTTCTAAACCCTATGATTTATCTTATGGACTTAACCTTAGCCAAATCCAAATCAATTCAAATTCAATTGATTTTTTGAAATATCAATTCAACCCTTCAATCAATTTATCAAATTCAAACTCAAACTCAACTTCAAATCATGATCCAAACCTAAATCCAAACCCAAATCCTTAAGCCAATTTCATGGACTTAGCCAAATCTTATCCAAATCAAACCTAACTCAATTGATTTTCTCATAAATTTATTAATACTTAAATCATCACATCAAGCCATACCAAAATCTACAATCAAATCAATCAAGCCAAATTCAAACCTAACCTAACCCATTTGACCCAAAATATTCAATTAAGCTCCAAATCACCTAAGTCCAAATAAAATCAAATTAAATAAAAATTAAACAAAATTAAACTAAATCATAAACATGAAATAAATATGTAAACACAAACAGACTAAAAAATAAATCATGATCGGACACAAAATAACAAATAGGTCATTTGACCTAGAGTTGACCCACATTGGCTCCACTAAGTCAAAAGTCAACAAATTAAAATTTGATCAAACTGAGTCACTCCAAAGACTCAAAATCATCAAATGAACATGTTTGAGTCTAAAACTAAACAAATCTAAATTTAATGAATATCCAAATGGGTAGATTTGGCCACCTAACCCAAGTAGACCCAAATGGATCCTATTAAATTCAAATTCAAATTAAATTGAAAATTAATTCAAATAAAACATCCAAAATCATTTAAAATTTATAATTAGATAAAATTTATCCAACCATTGGTTTTAATTTAATAAAATTGATCATTTAACTCAAATAAGTCCAATGTGGCCCATTCAGCCCAATTTTTGTCAAAATGGGCTTAAATCAAAATTTACATCAAATCAAGTGAGATCAATTACTCCAAATCATCTTAAACACTTAATCGAACATAAGTGTAACCCAAACACACCATAATTGAGCCAAATTGATCATTTGAATCAATTAAGCCCAACTTAAATAAAATATAATTAATAAGCTAATCAAACTATAAAAATTAGAAAATCAATCATAAACCAAAAAAAGAAAAACAATCAACATTATCATTGTATAATTAAAATAGGAAAATAATTAAATTTGAACATCAAATATAAATTTAATTAAAATTAAATCAAAATAATTAACTACTAAATAAATAATAAATATACAATTTGAATAATCATTAGTATATATATATAATTTATAAACCTCATTTAAATTAAAATATAATATCAAAATTATTAAAATTGTGAAGATTTATAAATAAAAGAATAAGTCTAAAAAAATAATAAAAAGAAATTGCATCTTTAGTCATTGAAACCAAGATATATATATATATATATATATATATATATATATATATATATATATATATATATATATATATATATATATATATATATATATATATATATATATATATATATATATATATATATATATATAAATATCATTCTCATACATTTATCTATTAAAAATAAAATAAAATAATAATAAATTAGGACATCACTCCTCGCAAATAATTTTTTTTATTTTCTATTCAAATGAAAACCTATTCTCCAGCTTTAAAAATAAATAAAACAAAATAAAATATCTTATCTTACCCGTTTGGAGCATGCGAACCATCTCTATGTCTCTCTCTCGCCATACAGAGCCTTCCATCCATGACTAAAAAAACAACATTCATAGGCCGAGACTCCATTCCATGTTTCTACTGGCAAATACCATCTCCTCCTCAATTTTCATCTCTATGAACTGGACAGGAACAAGAGAGAAACCAAAGCTTTTTCTCCCTTGCATACAAAGCATCTCGTCTTCGCCATTTTTTTAAGAGAAGCCTGACCTCTCTCTCATCATCCCTCATGGAAGAGCAATCAAAGCCATCCTTGCATCTCATTTCATTCGATTGAAGGCTAGCCACACAGGGTTTGAGTCCCTTTATTCGCCCGTCTTGACTCTCCATATCAGCCGCACTTGAACAGTGTCTCGTCCTCTTACCAGTTTGGTTCTTACTCCCCTTCGATCGAATCGAAGGCTCACCTCCCTCTCTTTTCCTTGTGCAAGCATGCCAAGCCAGAGACTCATGCCCAGAACACTTATCCATAAGCAAGTTTCATCCTCGAGCCCACAAGCCACGAGGCACTATAACCTGCGAGAATATTCATCACTCCAACTCAATGCAAAATCTAGTCCTCTTTAAACTCTTTCTAGTTGCAAGAATTCTTCTTGTCCCTCTCATTTTTGGTTCAACAGTATCATGCTATAGCATCGAGCCTCTCTCCTCTCACCCTCTTCCTTTACTAGATAGCCAACACTTGATCTTCTCCACATTTCCTTACAAAAATGTTGCTGCAACTTTAATCTCCTTATATGTTGAACCTCTTTTCCTTATTCTAGCTTGCAATCCACTACCTCCTATTCTCCATCCAGGTTTCCCTTCATTGGCCTACATTTGAACTACTATTCTTTACATAACCCAAGTGCATGTAAGGATCTACCAGCTAGCTTCTAACTATTCTATCCACGAGAATGATGAAGCTCTGGCAAGCAGCGATCGTGAGTGAGCTTATGGGATACTTGGTGAGGAGGCAAGCCTAGAAACATCTGGCAAAGCTCCCTCGTGTGTCAAGAAAGCTGTTCAAATTGACCAATTCAGTGAACACTATCTTCAATCAATGAGGAGGCGTTTAAAGAGAACCATATGAGAAAAGAATAGGAATGTTAGCTGAAGTATTGATCTAACCAAACAAGCATCTCAATAGGACTTCATTTCTTCTAAACAAAGCCACCGCTTAGTCAGAATCCACCGGACATTAGCTCCAGTGAGGCATAATTCTTAAACGCTTAGAAAGCCTTTGGGATCTTATGTTTGATGTGTTGAATGCGAGCATCATTAGGATCCAACCTTTAGAACTCGTGCACTTTACTTTTTAATCCTTGTTGCGAGAGTTTAGAGACAAAAGCAAAGCTATTTATTTTATGTGTTTGAAATGAATAGTTTTGATTAGGTCGAATGATGTAGGATTTTGATTCCACCTATCAAGCTATGATTAACTTGTGGGTCATTTGATTTTTGATCGAATGATCATGATTAATCCACCTTATTTTATTTAATATTAAATTCAATCAAATCTAAAAAAGGAGTTAATCAATCTTTAGAATTCCAAACAAAATAGAAAAAAAGAAATAATATGTGATCAAACAAAATAAAAAAGGTGCAAATTCAATTATCCTAAAATCTAAGTAAAACTTAGTATAAAAAGAGAAAACAAATTAACTAAACCAATAGTATTATAAATATTATAATTGAATATAAAAAGTTGTTTGAACATAATTTATGAAAGTAAATTATAAAATCAATTTAATATCAAATTATTATATGTTGATTCTAAAATCAAAAAGAAAATTTAATTATGTGACATATCCTTAATTATAATTAACTCAACTATTACAATTGGCTTAGCTTTATTTGATTAGTTATTCATGTAAAATTTTGGAAGAATTCATAACTAATTCAAATAAAATTTTAAAACATATATATATATAAACTCACATCCCTTAGGACATAGTCAATTGAAGTCAAGACAAAAAAAAGAGCAAACTTGTATAATTCATATTTTAAATATCATAATCAAATCAAATAAACGTAAAATTAAATATAAACTCTAAAGTTATTAAATCATATCCAATTACTCCAAATTCCAATCAATATCAAAATAAGTTAAACAAAAAAAATAAATCCAAATAAACAAACTTATTGAACAAAGATAAGAGAATAATCATTAAGCTAAAGAGATAATAATTTATATAAACTAGATGGCTAAATTTAATAAGTTAAACCCTTAATTGGAATTCAAATAAAAGAACACATTGACCTTCAAATAAATCATAAGTAAATTAAAATACATTCACCAATCCAAATCAAACTCAAATAAAATAATAAAAATCAATGAATTTAAACAAACATCTAAATGAAAATAATCATATGAAATTAAATCAAAAAAGAATTAGATATTAAGAATATTGAATTATCAAAAATTAATTAAATCAAAACATCTAATCCAAAATTAATCAATCAGAATATATGAAATTAAAAAAACTTAAACTTCATTAGATATTATGGATATTGAATTATCAAAATTTATTTAAATCAAAATATCTAATCCAAAATTAATCAATCAAAATACTTGAAGATTAAGTAAACTCAATATTTCAAAAATCTAAATTAAATCAAACAAACATTAATCAAATCAAATCAATCACATATATTCAAATGGGCTAATTAAAATACTTAAAGGCCTTAGTTATACTCTTTAGGAGTTAGAAAGTTGAATATGTTGAGTTCCATCCAAAAATGGAATTCATTTTACTCTTCATTCTTGAAAACCTAAATATCACTTTAACCAAATAAAAGTGAAACAAAAATAGAAAATAAATCATTAAATCATTTAAATTGAAACCACCCAAAGGAAAATTTTAAACAAATTCAAACTCCAAATTGAAACTTAAACTAAAGAAGCCTAGAAAATTCTAATCACAGAAGCCCATTTTTCACACACTAGAATACTAGGTCACCGACCCTAGAATTAGGTTAGGTCAATGTGTTGATTGTATGGTTGATGTTGTGTTTTGTTTTGTGATGTAATGTTTTTATACTGGATGTTAGGAATTTGGATCGTAGGTTGGATGTTAGGTCGTTGATAGTTTAACATTATTTTTTGCAAGGGATTATGCTTAAGGGGTTGCTTAAAAATAAATATAAATGCTCTATTTGCAGATTGCTTAAGTCACTAAGCATAATCCAAGTTAGGATATGTGGGCTTGGTTACCTATGTGCAGGGTTCTAAGTCTAAATTATTAATATAACTACTTGAGTTGTATGTGTGTTTAGCTAACACTTATTTTGTAGGTGTAGTTAGATTTAATTTTCTTATTATAATGTAATTTTGTATTAGAATTAGGATTAGTCTATGGGGGTTTAGGATGAGCATTGCCTAGAAGGCTTAGTCCTAAGGTTCCATGTGATGCCTTGAATTCTACCACATAAAAAGAAGTAAAGATATAAAGAAATGAAGGAGACAAGAATAATAAAGACTTGAAGACCCCCCCCCATAACTTATTATTTGTAATTGTAATTATTCTTTTATATACCGGTTGTATAATGGTATAGCTTCTACCCATTTTCTCTTTTAGGGTGTCTGATAGAGAGAACCCCGACCTTTTATTCTTTTGTGGTAGTCTATAAAAATTTTTGATGTTGTGATTAGAATTCACATTAGAAACAACATGCTTTTCTTAGTTTCTTATATGTTTGATGCTTTAATGTGTGGTCTGGATGCGATTAGGCTCTTAAGATAAAATTAATTTTTCTAGCATAATTAATAACACGCAATTAAAATTTAAAACAACTCATAACATCACCATAAAGCATAGGTTTTAAATAAGATAATTAAACGATTTAGCAACCCCTTAGCTGAATGGTTGAATGTCTCACAACATGCATGCATATTCTTTCTCTCTTGAACATGAAATATCTCCATCCTTGCATGATAGGGGAATGCTTGACCTATGAGGGCATCCCTTGTGGTTGAGAACACCTTCTTCTAGCTGATTTGGCCCATAATCTATTTTCATCGTACATATAGGCATCAAAATCTTAAAGCCTTTATCAAAAATAAGTGTCAAAATTGAAATAAAATTTGAAAAGATTTTGCATTTGTAGATTAAGTCATTACTCATACCACTCATGCTCTAATCTCTAAAGGAATGGGTATAGTATCTTTCTAAATAATAACTACCTTAGCTATCTTGCAACTCATAAGACTTTTCTACATTAATTTAAAATGTATGAGGAGTTAGCTGGCTACCACTCCATGTGATTGTAAGCCCAACAGTCAGGTGGTTTATCCTCTCTTGTGAAGGTAAACCATAAACCCATCTTCGCTTAGACTTAGGTCATGCTTTATCTTATGCCAAAGCTCCCTAGATTTAAGATCTGAGGTAGCTATTTCCTTCGGCCTACTAGCATAAATCTTCACCTCTTAGGCATTTCCACAATCTTGTGTTGTTAGATTATACATCCTAGCTTTCTAATAAAATGTTAACTTCAATAAATTCAATCTCTTCAACTTCAAACATATAAAGCCCAACCATAAGATATATTGGAATACTCACTAGCTTCCTAGTATCATGAGCATTTCCTACTCATTCTCTTTGTCTTCAATAATAAGTCTTCTCCTTGAATAATCCCATTAAATTCTCTAATACAAATAATCCTTTGATAGTCTAGCCTTGAAATCTTTGGAGACCTTAATTTTTACTTAAATTGAGAGTATTCCTAAGGAATTCCTATTTCTTATGATGTAATTAACTATGGAGGCTTTCCTACATAGGGAACTTAACGAACCTGGCTTAATATAAACCCTACTTTACTTTTCCATGTAAAGTAGTGGAAAGATCTCTGGTACATTCGAAGACCCATCATGCCTTAGGAGTCCTTATTAGGTGAACAGGTCCATTATAGGGTGATGATTTCTATCTTTCAAGATAGTGCATCATACCATAATGTAGTACCCGATCACTTCAATAAATAACCCCTGAGATTTACATGATGTCCTACCTCCAAAAATAAACAACACAAATTTTTCTGGTGACTCCACTGGAGAGGATTCCTCTCTCCATCTCTAGTAGACATTATTGTCTCCAAGCATCGATAGTGGACTTATATTTTATATAAGACCAAAGATTATCTTTCTTTCCATTGGCACTTAGCTTATTTTATCCTTAAGCAAAGCTAGCCAACATCCTTTAGGTTTTAGGACCTCACTCCGTGTAGATCTTAAAATTCCTATTGAGTCCCCTAATAGGTAAAAGTAAACTAAGTAAAGGAGATGACAAAATACAAATTTTTAAACTTCTTTACCACTAGCTTGGTGAGGTAAGGTTTATCCCACATTTAAGAAAACTCAATCTAAAATAAATAAAGTCTTTTGAAAAATATTTTCAAAAGCACTTTTCTTAAACAGAATCATTTTTAAATTCACACCACATAAAGTTTGCAAAAATATAAAAATTTTCAAATATCTTTAAAATAAAAGACAATCAAACCTCATTTAACATACCTAAATTTATTAAATGAGGGTCCTCCTTTCAAAAAAATAAAATCAAATTTACAATCAATAAAATCCCTTTCAAAGATTTTCAAAAAGCACATTTCTTAAAATAAAAGCAATTAACCAACTCCTATTAACATACCCAAATTTATTAAATGGAGTTCCATTTTTAAAATCAAATAAAAAAATCAAAATCAACATATAATTGAACCTCACTTAACATACTCAAATTTGTTAAGTTAGAGTTCCCCACTTTTCAAAAGCAATATCACACACAAAGTCAAGATATATATTTTGAATCTCATTTAGAATACCCAAATTTTCTAAATGAGATTTCTATTTTCAAAAGAAACCACACACAAATAATTGAACTCCATTTAGTATACTTAAAATTGCTAAGTGGTGTTCCTCTTTTTCAGAAACCAAAATAAATTGGATCCTACTTTGCATACCCAAATTTGCTAAGTAGAGTGCCTTCTTTCAAAATTATGAAAAAAATCAATGCACATTTAAATTCCATTTCACACACTCAAACTTGTCAAATAAGAATTACCCTCTTTTTAAAAGTCAAAACAAATTGTACTTTACTTAACATACCCACATTTCCTAAGTAGTGTTCTCTTTTTCAAATCACAAACAAATTAAACACAATTGAATTTCATTTGATATACCCAAATTTGTTAAATGAGAATCTCCATTTTATAAAATCAAACATCATCATGAAAATAAAATTGAACTCCATTTAACATACCAAATCAGACTTGTTAAATGAAAGTTCACATCTTTCAAAATGAAATAAATGCTAAGTCATACTTACTTAACATACTATATTTGTTAGGTAAGAATCCCACTTTCAAAATAAAATCGAACACATTTTTTGACATTACTCAACATACCACATTTGTTAAGTAAGAGCCCTATCTTCAAATCAAAGCAACAAACAAACTTGAGCCCCGCAACATAAATTTATTAAGCAAGGGTTTCACTTTTCAAATCAAAATAAATCATCAAATATTTTGGATCTTACTTAACATACCACATTTGCTAGGTAAGAATCTCACTTTCAAATATATTAAACACACTTGAGTCTTACTTAACATTCCAAATTTGTTAAGGGTCTCATTTTTCAAAATCAAATCAAAATACATCAAACACATTGGGATTCACTTTGCATACCTAAATTTGTAAAGATCCCATTGGCAAATCAAAACAAATCAAATACATGATAAACAATCATCGCAAACAACAAGATATTTTCAAAAATATTCTCAAACATGCGCTTCGATCTCTCTTAGCATACCCAAATTTGCTAATTGAAAGCTTCAAAATCAAAATCTCAAAACAATGGATTAGAAAAATAAAATCATCTCTTAAAATCTCTCTAAATGGAGGAACCTCATTCAACATATCCTAATTTATTGGATGAAGGTTTCAATATCAACAAACTAATTCTTATGGCAAAGCCTCTCTTCAAAATTCTAAATTTCTCCAAATCAATGAACCCCACTTAGCATACTTAAATTTGTTGATTGTAGGTTCAAAATTCAAATTCAAATCAGAAATTTGTGATTAAAGGCAAATATTAAGGTCAAAGTCTAATTCAATTATATTTTCACCTGTAGAGATATCAGAGCAGTCAGTTAAGCTCAGTCTCCAGTCAGTATAGTTGTCATGGCTCCTAACAAGTTTGTTTTCTCTTTCCCCTGTGGAGTAAACTTGGCCTTGGATCAGGCCAATCTCACCACGATTGAGGCCACCCACCTAATTTACTTTGGACATGGCTTCAAGGGCTTTAGAATTATATATGAGGGGGTAGCCCTCATAACTGTCAGTAGGGAGGAGGTGGTAGGGCAGAATCCACTCCTCTAATTTGATGTTGAGTCTGACCCCGAGTTTCCCTCTTTGAAGAGGAAGGCTATGAAGGTCCACGCTAGTGCGGTGCGATTCGGTCTACTTATTGTTCCTACTCTGGTATTACCTCATCCTCAGTCCCCTCGAAGGGGAAGGCTATCTTAGCATCTGAGATATTTTCCCCTACCTTCAAGGTAGGTTCCAACTCCCATAGTATACCGCTCTCCCACACCCAACACCACAACAAAAGCAAGAATATCAAGTGGAACCAAGAGAGAGCAGTCAGGGAGGTAGACACTGCATCATATATTGCTAAGGATGGTTCTCCTAGATCGGTCTCCCCTTTCTTGGGTGGTAGTAAATTTCACCCCCTCTTCAGTTCAGATGGAGAGGAGGATTGATGCATCTACTCCACCACCAGCTTACTATGAGGAACTAATTAGGAAGAAGAAGAAACTCTATGTTGGCCTTAGAATAATTCTTCATCAGGTTAGCAGAGCCTATGGATGCTCAGAGTCTGGTGCATTATTGATCTAGGTCATGACCCCGGAGCATCAATTCTGGATCGGTGAGGGCCACCAAGGCTAAGGTTGTAGCCTAGGCATGAAGTAGGGAGAGATGGAGGTATGCCAGGCAGTCAGTGGCCTCTGCCCTTGTTGATTTCCCCGATCGGATAGGTGATCACATAGGCATGTAGCACTCATCAATCAAGATAGCTCCTGAAGGGCAGTTAGTGTTACCCCCATCACACCACTCTGTTCCTCATCCACCGTTACCAGTCTAGGTCCCTCCTTCATCTATTCCTACCAAGGTTCAGAGATCATCAGGGAAAGGAAGTCCCCATTGGTGATCCGGCTATAGCCTAAGGATCCCACTCCAACTACTCCACCTACTGAGGTGAGGTCGAGCTCTCCCTTTCAACCTCCCACTTCAGTTGTGGTGAAGGAGTGGTGACCAAAAGTCACTATAGTCGTGCCATCACACCATGCCATTCACCATAGCAGTGGCGGTAGAAGAGGAGGAGGACAGTATAGTTCCCATGGTAGTCGATCCTCTCAGTGAGGGTGTCCCGTTAGTAGGCAGCATCTGTTGCATAGATTCAGATGAGCAAAGTTCCATAATTGGCCATCAGTGAGTCTTTATTTCAATCTAGCCAGGCATAGTAGGAGATCATGCACTAGATGACATCTTAGAGGACTACTTTGCTGAGAAGAGAAAACTTCTTGGTAAAGATCATTCAGATTCAGAGGAGGGGAGGGTAGCATTTGACCTCGATAAGGATGATCTTCTAGAGGATTCAGTCGATGTCCACTTGGTAGATACTTGAAGCTCCCTCCATAAAGACCATCAAATCTAGGAAGGTGTTGTGGTTGAAGAAGACTACTGTCCATTCAACCCAACACCTCCTCCAGCTTAGGCAGAGGGATGATCAAATCCACAGGATGGAGAAGAAGGTTAAAGATTTGTTAGTGGTAGTATTAGCACGTTTGAACTAAGCTCCAGCATTATATCCTAACCCTATGGAGGCTGAGCAACTTGAGCTTCTACATGTCATAGGACCCCCCAAGAGTACCTCTTTGGTAGATCAGGACAGTGGTAGCCTACATAAAAATCTCATAGATAACACCTTTGGGTAAGAGAGAGACCTCAAAAATGGTGGAACAACAAGTAAGAGAAGCATTGGTGCAACACTGAGGTACCTCATATATTCCAAAGGGTAGACCCTACCCAGCAAAATTTGTTACAGTTCAGTATCCTGAAAGGTTCGTCTACCTTCTTTCAAGATTTTTGATGGTAGTAGGAACCCTCGGCAGCATATAACGTGCTTTAGAGCCAGTTGTTGCAATTCCAGTGGTAACGATGCACTTTTCTTTCGCTTATTTGTCAACAGCCTTTCATGGATTGCATTCGATTGGTATGCCAAACTGCCCAATAGTTTGGTAAAGACATTTGTTAAGTTGGGATAACTTTTCATTAAGAGATTAGTTGGAGCTCAGCAAAGCGTAACTGTGGGCTATCTCATTATTGCATAAAAAAACCTTGGTGCAGCCCTTGTTGATTATATTCTTAGGTGGCTAAACATGAGTATGAAATGTGAACCACAGCTGTTTGAACATCACGCCATAGAGATTCTTCTTAAGAATATTCATTACCCAGTTGCTTTTATGCTCAAAGGATTTACTATCAAAACCTTTGAGAAGTTAATCAACAAGGTGTCTAGTCTACTAGGAGAAGAAAAATAGTTACTTTTCCAAGACCAGTCATCCAAGCCTAAATTGCAGAATGCATTTGAAAAGAAGTCAGTGGTAGTGGCATCAGTTGATAGGGGGAAGCAGCCACTTAGAGTTCAGCTTGAGAGACCTAGAGTTCAGTAGCCTCCACATCCACCGCCTCTACCACCACCTCAATCGTCATACTGGCCACCACAGTCTCCTCAATGGCCATTACAACCACCTCCTCAGTAGTATACCCAGCAATGATACTCCTATCCACCACCAGGTAGCCATTACCCACCTACTCTTATGGACAAACTAAATAAGTCATATTCATTCAAGAGGGAGGCAATCAAGAAAATCTTTAAAACCCTCTTAAAGAAGCCTAATTTCTAGCTATTAAAGCCTAATAGGCTGGAGGAAGTCGGCAAGAGTGATGATCCTAACTTTTGCCCCTACCAACGTATGTTAGGCCAAGTCTCAGTGAACTGCATCACCTTCAAGGACTAGCTTGAGCACAACCACAAGTTGGGGGTCATAATTTTCGCTACAGGATTACTTATTAGAACAACCATCTAGTTCTGTAAGGGCAATCCTTAGGGATACATGTGATCCTCTCAAGACAAAAAAAGGTTAGGATATTACCTTATCCTGAACCTCTAAAAAGATTATTTTTAAGATCAAGAAACTCTCCTTGTAGGTGCCTAAGGAAGCTCAAACCTCTAACATCAAGGAAGGTTTGCATGTTGCCAAAGATAACTTAAGAAAAGTGAGCTCAGCAACAACAATAGTCCATACTTGCCTGGGATAGTTTAGTAGTGTATCAGTCCATTCCTCACCATTACACTACTTCATCCATTTCTTCTTTTGATAGGAGTGTTGTATTAGCAGACAAGGGCACTAAAACCCTTATCTGACTTACTTTATTTGATTTCTATCATGTACCTCCACCTAAAAAGAAATTAATGAATAAAATAGATTTCACTTACATCTTGTCCATTTATGATGCTCTTGATTTTATTCCTATTGAAAGCTCTCTAAGTCTAGAAAATAATAATAGCTCTAATAATTCTAATCCTTTCTCTTCCTATTTAGAATCAGACTTTACTTTTCTAAATCAATCAGGTTCACCCATTGATAGAGACTTGGAGTCAACCGACTTTGAGGGTCCCATAGGAGAAGCTGTAGGTATACCCGATGAGCAGGTAGAACTTTTTGCCAACCTGCCACATGAAGTCTTTGAAGTCAACCTACGTAGTGGTAAAGTTCTACTTCTAGGGTAGCACCTCAGGATAAAGGTAAGAAAGTCATTGGTTACAGTGAGTAGATAGCCCCTCCATAGGATGCTCCACATATAGATATTCTTGTAGAGGACCAGCCAGAGTTGATTACAACATTCTAGCTCACCTTAGAAAGTTGACAATAAAGTTAAGCATATATGATGCCCTTATCTTATCTAAAGAGATGATGGAATCTCTAATCAAGGCTTTTCTTTATCCAGAGATATGCTTAGCTCAGTTGACTGCTACTGTAGAGAATGCTTACTATTTAGAGCACATCCTATAGTCACTTTCAGTAATGAAGACTTGCTTTTAGGGACGATCCGACACAACCGTCCCCTCTACATCAAAGTGGACATGGGAAGATTCAGGCTATCCAAAGTGTTGGCTGACCCAGGTGCAGTAGTCAACATTATGAGTCTAAAGACCCTTACTTACTTGAGGATTGACATCTCTAAACTCAATTCATAGAAGATGATGTTGAAAGGATTCAATGAGCACGGTAAGAGGGCTTTAGGCTCCATAGTGTTGCCAATGGAGATTGACGAGTGGAAGACTTAAGCCAAGTTTCACATTATAGATTCAGATACATCTTTCAATGCTTTGCTAGGGAGACTGTGGATACAATAGAAAAACATGGTCTCATCCTCTTTGCACTAGTGCATCAAGTTCATGAGAGGTGGGATTGAGTTCTATGTCAAAGGAGATCTCAAGCCATTTATAGTTCACGAGGTCGGCATATATGAGGATGTGGCCTACTACCTCCCTCAAAATCAACAAGTTTGTTCTTGCAAACTTGGCCAAATCTCAAAAATAAAAGAAAAAGAAAAAGAAAAAGAAGAAAAAGAAAAGAAAATAAGATTAAAAATAAAAGGGAGTGAGAAATAGACTTGGAGGAGGAACTAGAGCCTGAGATTAAATTCCACCTATAGTTTGTTACTTCATTTGAACATATTGGTAGGATGACCCGACCTCCACCAGGTAGAGGAAGAGGTAGATCCAGTGGTAGCCCTAGGGATGGAAGACCTTCTTATTAGCCACCCAAAAGGAGATATGTCCTAGCTACCAGGAGTACACTTGCTATCCAGATAAACTTAGAATCTAGTTTAGAGGATGAGTATTATATGGTTAACATAGAAGCCAGCTTTCTTAGCAGCAGATTTCTTTTGAGGTAACACTTGAGCTAGACAGTGATGAAGATCGGGCTCCAAAGCAAAGCATGAGTGTATCCAAGTCTATATGTGAAATAGTCAAGCATCAGTTCGGAACCTTAGCTCTAACCCCACTTTTCTCACAAAAAGTTGAGGGTTTGGTAGTTAAGAAAGCCCCTAAGTCATCCATAAATGTGAAGAATTAGAAATTCTTTCTTGGAGCATCATCCTTCAACCAATAAGTTGATGTAGAACTTGAGGATGTTTCATATAAATATTTAATATAATTGCCTTTTGATTGGTACTCGCCTTATGTTCTTTATCTAGCAAAGAAGGGATTAGTCCCACATACTTGGTCAAACATAAGTTAGATTACATCAAGAGGTTATGGGATCACAAATGCAGACATTCTCAATCAAGACCAGGACTAGGATTCGGTACAGTGGGTCCAGTCAATGATGAAAATTATTACATAATCATCACCAATCATTTAGAATTTGATAGGTTCTTTTCAAATCACACTAACTCTTACAAAGAGGAGTGCTTAAAAACTTTAGATGACCCAAATGATTTCTAAGTCAAGGATAGATCACCAGAGTTTGAAGAAGAAATCAAATCAACTATTGATGAACTCAAGTAAACCAACTTAGGGACTGAAGAAGATCTATGCCCAACATACATCAGTTCCTTATTGAACCAAATTGAAACCAATGACTTAGTTATGCTATTGACTAAGTTTATGAACTATTTTACATGGAGTTATGAAGAGTTGTCTAGTTTATCTCCTGACACAGCAGTCCACAAACTAGCGATAGAGCCTAGCACTAACCTTATCAAGCAAGCTCCTAGACGCATGAGATTAGACATTGAACAATAGGTCATTTCAAAAGTCAAGAAACTGATCAATTATGGTGTCATCAAAGAATAAAAATACCCTACTTGGTTGGCCAGTGTCATCCCAGTTAAAAAGAAGAAGGGCCAAATTTGCATATGGGTCAACTTTAAGGACTTAAGGCATATCCAAAAGATGAATTTTCACTACCAATCCTAGAGCTGATGGTGGACATTACATCATCTCATGTAGTCTTCTCTTTCATGGATGGCTCATCTAGCTACAACAAAATTAATGGCCTATGAAGATGAGAAAAATACTACTTTTTGAAGCCCGATCAAAATTTATTGCTATAAAGTCATGACTTCCTTAAAATGCCTATGCTACATACCAGAGGACTATGACTCAAATCTTCAGTGAACTCATTCATCATTAAGTTGAGTGTTATGTCAATGATCTCGTAGTCAAAAGTAAAGGAAAGGAAGTCCACCATTTTGACTTAAGAGTAGTTTTTGAATGGTTAAGATAATTTAACCTCAAAATGAACCCCTTGAAGTGTGCATTCGGAGTAGATTCAGGGAAGTTCCTTGGGATTGTTATGTGACACCAGTGGATCGAGATCGATCCATAGAAGATCAAAGTGATACTAGAAATGCCACCTCCTAAAAGTCTAACTCAACTCAAATCATTTTAAGGGCAGTTGGCGTATCTAAGATGCTTCATATCCAACTAATCAGGAAGGTGCTAGTCATTTTCAACCATTGTCAAAAAGGATGCCAAGTTCAACTAAGATGACAAGTGCCAGTATGCCTTTGAAGACATCAAGCACTACTTGAAGATGCTAGTTCTAGTAGACTCTATCCTTAGCAAGCCACTCATCCTCTACACTGCTGCATTAGATGACTCCCTTAGCACTTTGTTGGCCCAAGCCAATGATGATGGGAAAGAGAACACTCTCTATTAACTAAACCATCATCTAATCCCTACTGAAGCCAATTATCCACCCATTAAGAAACATTTCCTAGCTTTAATCTTTGCATCCCAAAATCTACAGCATTATATGCTTTCTCATAAAGTCAACTTGATCTCTAGAGTCAATCCACTATAGTATCTCATGATACGACCGACACTACCCAGATGGTTGGCATGATGGTCAATGATTCTCTCATAGTTTGACATTACTTTCGTACCCCTCCATGCAATGAAAGAACAAGCATTGGTGAACTTCTTAGTGGCACATCCACTTTTTGCTGGTGGACTGTATCCATCTCTCATCGATGGATCATGGGATCTAATCCTCGCCATCTAATCATTCTATTTGGAACAAACGACCATCATTTAGTCAGACGGTTTGATTCAATCCCTTAAGGAAGTAACAGAATCGATCGACGATCGAGGATCATCCCATGTGGCACCTCTTTTGATGCAGATGCCATGCAGGATTCTCATGGCCAAATTACATCGTGCCATGTGGAGGCGGTGCCACGGTAGCAATACGTCGATCCTTCATTATAAAATGGCTAATTCCCCCTCAAAAATTAATTAAAAATTATAAAAAATTCAAAAATTCATAGAACAAAATCTACAAATCGAAAAAATGCAAACTTAGGCTCAATGGATTCATCTTGATGAGAGGAATCCAATAAAATTAAAATCCCTAATTAATTTTTGGATAATTTAGCCTTAATTTAACCTTTAATGAAATTAATTAAATCTTAATTAATCACAAACCATTAATTCAATTCAAATGAAACTTTGGGGAACAAAAATTGATGTTAAAACACCCTTTAGAAAAGATTTTCATGAATTATTGCAATGTAATTCATGAGAAATTAAATTTCATATCCTAAGCCTTAACTTTAATTAAATAAGTTAAGATTAAATGAAATAATTGATGAAAATGAATCAAGTCACCTTAAATTAACTTAATGAATCTTAATGAACATAAAAACACTAATGAAACTCATTTGAACTTAATAAATCACAAATTGACTTAATTAAGC
Organism: Cymbidium sinense; assembly: GCA_021442155.1. Taxonomy (NCBI): domain Eukaryota; kingdom Viridiplantae; phylum Streptophyta; class Magnoliopsida; order Asparagales; family Orchidaceae; genus Cymbidium; species Cymbidium sinense. The sequence continues at coordinate 54,222,113 of CM038214.1, read as the reverse complement.
AATTAATTGAATTAAATAATTCAAATAATTAATCAATTTAATTAAATCATAATAAATCAACAAAATGTCCCAAAATTATGAATGAACCCTCTTTGCAAACATGTGTTAGAGGGGAATTAATGAAAAATGAAATCCCATATAATTTACAATAATTTAGGTTTAATTTGGGTTTTAATGAAATAATTAAAACCATAATTACATCCTAATTATGAATCTAATCAAGATAAAACTTTGGAAACATGAAATTGGCATGTAACCCCAGTTGCCATAAAACTTTCAATTCCAATTGATTTTTGGATTGGGAATTGCTGAATTTCCAAATCTTTAAGTCAATATTAATCAAATAATGAATAAAGAAAATTCATTAATTTATAAAATCATGAAACAACTTGAAATAATCTCAATCAAACATCAAAAACTCTTAGGATGGTATTCTAACATCTTAAGTCAAAGAATTTAATCATTTCCATGCTTAAGAGTTAATGAAATCAATAATGCATGTTAAGCTTAATTAAATCTTAAGATAATAAAATCAAAATCACAAACACTTAATGAAATAAGAATATACAATCAATCTAACCTAAGAATGGATTAAACATTGACCTAAATGTCTTATGTTAATATAAATTAAATTAAATGTCTGAACATAACTTTAAAACATAATTCAAACCTAAATCAACTAAAAAAATCAAATGAACCAATTCAAACTAAAGCAAATGAAATAATTCAAACCAAATTAAATTAAGAAGAACAAAGTAAATCAGGAATGATAATCAAATCAAATCAAAAGAAATGAAATGGAAAACAAATTTCTGAAGAAAAGAATCAATCCAAAATCCAAACTAAATTCAAATTCTGACCATCTAAATGAAATCAAAAGGAATAATTAAGATACTTAAGAATCTTAGTTTGGCCTTTGGGATGGATCTTCATCTTAGGATGAAGGTTTCATTCCATTAGGAGTTAGGATGTTGAATAGAATAGATTCCACCCAAAGGTGAGGTCCATTCTACTCTTCATTCTTCAAAAATATAAACTTCACTTTAAACAAATAAAAGTGAAATTAAAATGAAAATAAATCACTAAATCATATAAATTGAAACCATCTAAAGGAAAAATTCAAACAAACTCAAAAACTCCAAATTGAAACTTGAACTAAAGATGCTTAGCAAAGTCTTGTTATACAAGCCTATTTACTTCTCACACTTGATCATTAGGTCACACACCCTAGACTTAGGTTAGGTCGTTCTATGATTCTTTTATGATTCCTTATGATGTGTTGTGATATTTTGTGCTTCACATGTCTTAGAGTTGTACTATTTTAGACTGCATGTCTAGGATTTTTTTTCTCATTAGACTAGATGGTAGGATGACCTTTTTAGATCTAACCTTGTCTTCTGTAGGGGCTAAGCTAGGAAGGAATGCTATCATAAATAATAATTAAAATTTTTCTTTATTACAGGCATGCTTAAGTCCTTAAGCATAACTTATAGGATAGGTGGGTGTGGTGAAATTTTATTAATCATGCCTTCATCTATCCTTCATTTGGAAAAGAGGATAAATGAAAATAGAAATATATAATGCCTTGTTCAGACACCATGCAGATTTGCAGATGTTCTTATTAGAGTGATTAGGTACAACATTGAAGAAAGGTGTATTATCCTGAAAGAGAGAACTCACCACCCTACAATTGACCTAATCACCTTAATAAGGACTCATAAGGACTATGGGTCTTCGAAATATACCAGATTATTCTTCTACTTTACATGAAAAAGTAAAGCAGGGTTTATTTTAAACTGAGTTTGTTAAGTTCCCTACAGCGGTAAGCCCCCATAGTTAATTACACCCTGAGGAATAGGATTCATTAGGAATACTCTCGATTAAGGTAAATAGTTATTATCTCCAAAGATTTTGAAAGGTAGGACTTATCAATTGATTGGTTTATTTTTAGAAAAGTCAAGTGGGATTAATCAAGAGGAGGGAGTTCTTATCGAAGCCAAAAGAAGATAAGTAGGGGACGCTTAGGATACTAGGAAGCCTACTAAGCACCCCAAACTATCTTATGGTTTGGCTTTACATTTTTGAAATTGAATTGATTTATTTGAGTTGAATTTTATTAGAAATATAGGGCTTACAATTCCATGATACAAGGTCATGGAAATTCCTAAGAGCAGAGGATTTATGCACGTAGCCCGTGAAAGGAAGTAGTAACCTTTGAACCTAAATCTATGTAGCTTTGGTGAAGGGAAAAAGCATGACCTAAATCTAAGGAGAAAATGTGTATTTGGTTTGCCTCCATAAGAGAGGATAAACCACCTAATTGTTGGACTTATAACCACCTAGGGATGGCTACCAACTAACACCTCCTATGATTTTAAATACATGTAGGCAAGTCATATGCTTTTGAAAGATAGCTAGGCTGTTATTTATTTAGAAAGAGACTAAGTCCTTAAACACACTCCCTAAGTGACTAGATCATATAGGGCATGATTTAATGATTTAAATCTAATGAAAATTTTATTACATTTTATTTTTATTTTTGGACAATCAATTTGACATAGGCTTTAGGATTCATATGCTTAATGCATGAGAAATTAGATTATGGGCCAAAATTAGAAGGATAAGGAGATATATTTTCACCATGGCTCTCAAAGGTCGTGCCAAGCTCTCTAGCAAATATGGAAGCCTTCCAAGTCAAGAGTGAAATAATATGCTTTTTTATGCATGATGTGAGAAAAGTAATACAACATCCAGCTAAGGGGTTGCTAATTATTTTATCTTGATTTATAACTTTGGCTTTAGGTGAGGTTATGAGTTATTTTATTTTTAGTTTTGAGTTGATTAGTTGGATAAAAAATTTAATTTTCTAAGAGCCTAATCATCATCCAGGACATACATCAAAGCAAGAAAGAAACTAGGAAAAGATGCCATCTTATTGCACAAGCTAAACAAACATCAATCAATTTATAAAGCTAGCACAAAAGAATAATAGGCCATTTACGGTCGGCCTCCATCGCATAAACCCGAAAAGAAATATGGGTACCTGAGCTCTACACTTATGCAACCCAGATTACAAATGAATAAATTATAATCAAGAAGGAATTCATTGTTATGGGGGTCTTCATTCTTCATTTCTTCTTTTCTTCTTTATTCTTTCTTCTTTTGGTTGGTTGGAATATGGTTACTCCAAAGGCTTCACATGGTACATAAGACATAGTCAGATGACCAATGTTCATCCTAATACCCATAATAAATATTCCAAAATCTTAATTACAAAATTACATGAAAATGGGAAAAAGGAAATCTAACTAAACCCTACAAAATAGAGATTAGCTAAACAAACCATACAATCCCAAGCATATATATATATATTGGACTTATCACCCCACACATGGGTAACCAAGTCCACTTGGCCTATTTTGGATTATGCTTAGGGGTAGGAGCACATGTAAAATAGTTATATTTTTATTACGGTCTTAAGCAATCTCCTAAGATAATGGTTGATTGAGATCAGTGTATTTATTTTTGAGAATGTGGGACACCACCCAGATCTTAGGGGGTACTTATTGAAGTGATCGGGTGTGACATTAAGGAATGATGTACTATCTCAAAAGATAGAAATCACCACCCTATAGTGGACCTAATCACCTAATAAGGACTCCTAAGGTATGATGGGTCTTCGAATGTACTAGAGATCTTTCCCCTAATTTACATGGAAAAGTAATGTTGGATTTATTTTAAGCCAGGTTGGTTAAGTTTCCTATGAAGACAAGCCCCCATAGTTAATTACATCCTAAGGAATGGAAATTCCTAAAGAATACTCTCGATTAAAGTAGACAATTAGGGTCTCCAAAGATTTTGAGGTTAAGACTATCAAAGCATTGGCTATTTTAGAAAATCAAATGGGATAGATCAAGGAGAAGACTTACTTTTGGAATCTAGAGGGAGAAAGTAGAAAATGTTCATGATACTAGGAAGTCTAGTGAGTATTCCAATCTACCCTATAATTGGGCTTTATACTTTTGAAATTGAAGAGAGTTAATTATTTGAGTTGACATTTTATTAAATTGCTAGGGCTTATAATTCCACAACATAAGATTATGAAAATGCCTAAGAGGTGTGGATTTATGCTTGTAGCCCAGAAAGAGAAAAAATAACCTCAGATCCTAGATCTAGGGAGCTTTGGAGAGGGCTAAAGCATGACCTAAATCTAAGGCAAAAATGGGTATAGGGTTTACCTCCATAAGAGAGAATTAATCACCTGACTACTGGACTTATTACTTCATGGAGTGGCAGCCAGCTAACTCCTCCTACACTTTAAATCCATATAGGCAAGTCTTATGCTTTGCGAGATGGCTAGGTTGTTATTTATTTAGAAAGGAAACTAAGTCCTTAAACTCATTCCCTAAGAGACTAGAGCATGAGTGGTATTAATTCATGACTTAATCTAATGTAAATTTTATCAAATTTATTTGATTCTTTTGGACTCTTTATTTTGACACAGGCTATGAGATTTTGTATGCCTAAATGCATGAGAACTTGATTATGGGCCAAATCAAGAGATAAAGGGGTGTTCTTCCATCGAAGGCTCTCACAAGTTAAGGCTTTATTCTTTGGCACAGATGGAAGCCCCCTCTTAACAAGAGTGAAAGAATATGACATGCATGATATTATACATTCATTCATCCAGCTAAGGGGTTGCTAAAAATTTTATTATCTTGATTTAATTCCTAGGCTTTTATGTGAGGTTATTAGTTATTTTAAAATTCTATTTATGAGTTATTAATTGGGGTAGAAAAATTAATTTCATCCTAAGAGCCCTACCACATCTAGGCCACACATTCAAACATCAAACATGAAGAAACTAGGAAAAGCATGCAATTCTAGTGCGCAATCAAAACAAAACATTAAACAATTTTATAGACTACTGTAAGAGAATAAAAGGAAGGTGTGGTCGGGTTTCTTCATACACCCTAAAAAGAGAAAAAAAGATAGGTAGCTAAGCTCTACCCTTTTATAACTTAGACTACAAAAATAATATATACTATAGGGGTCTTCTTTTCTTCATTTCTTCCTTTTCTTCCTTTTGATTTGATTTGCTCCAAAGGCATCACTGGGCACCCTAGGGACTAAGCCTTCTAGCCACTACTCATCTTAATCCCCCATAACATTAATCCTAATTCTTAATGCAAAATTACATTAAAAATAAGAGTAGTAAATCTACCTACACCTGCAAAATAAATATTAGCTAAACACACCATACAACCCAAGCAGTTATATGAATAATTTGGACTTAGCACCCCATAAATGGGTAACCAAGCCTACCTGTCCTAACATGAGTTATGCTTAGAGGCTAAGTAACCTGCACAGTAAACACATTTATATTTTTTATAGCGGCCCCTTAAGCATAACCCCCTGTAGAAGATATGATTGAGCTAATCACGGCTTACCATCCAATCTATGAGGCATACACCCTAACATCCAGTTTAAAATATTACATCACAAAATAAAACACAACATCATACATACAACACCCTAACTTAGCACTAGAAGTGGTGACTTAGTATTCTAATGTGTGTGCTTAAGGCTTATGTGGAAAGACTTTACTAGGCTTTTTTAGTTTATGTTTCAATTTGGAGTTTGATTTTATTAAAAATTTACCTTTGAGTGATTTCAATTTAAACAATTTAATGATTTATTTTTCATTTTTCTTTCACTTTTATTTGGTTAAAATGATGTTTAGATTTTCAAGAATGAAGAGTAGAATGAATTCAATTTATAGAGAACTCACCCTACACATCTAACAAAGTCTAAAGGTCTAAGTATCTTAATTAGCCCATTTGAATTTGTATAATTCATTTGATTTGATTTAGCATTTAGAATTTGAGTTTGTTTAAGTATTTAATTGATTGATTTTGGATTAGATGCTTTGGTTTAATGAAACCTTGATAATTCAATATCCTTAATCTCTAATGAAGTTTAAGTTTTTTTAAATCCATGTGTTTTGATTGATTAATTTTAGATTAGATGTTTTAGTTTAATTTAAATCTTGATAATTCATTATCTTTAATCTCTAATGAAGTTTAAGTTTGGTTAAATTCATGTGTTTTTAATTGATTAATTTTAGATTAGATGTTTTGGTTTAATTAAATCTTGATAATTCAATATCCTTTTAAATTAATATCTAATCCCTTTCATTGATTATAGTTATGTGATTTAATTTTATATTTATCATGGTTCATTTATTTGTAGTTTGATTGGATTAGATTAATTGAGATTTTATTTTGATTCTTAATTGAGTTTGATTCTTTGTAATTAGGATTTTATTTTTAATCTCATCCATTTGTCATGTTTATCAATGTTTGGTTTGTATTTTGATTTCATACATTGGATAGTTGATTAGTTTATCTTTTTTTAAGTAGGTTGAATGAGATTTGATTTGGTTACATATTAAATTGATGAGCATCTTTATTAATTTAATTTAATTTTATTTAATTTCATTTGATTAGCTTTATTAGTCTATGGGTTTGCTTAGGTTCAATATGATTATGTAATTAGTTTAATTAAGATGTGTGATCAAATTAATTAGTAAATTAATTAAGTGCATGATTTGAATTTGACTTAAAAGGTTAATTTGGTTCATTAAGATGATGGATTAATTCATTAAGTTTGCATTAATTAAGTGTTTATTCAATTTGACTAGCTTAAGGGTAATTAGTTTAATTAAGAAGTGTGTTTATGTTAATTATTAAATTAAATAAAGATTTATTTAATTTTTAATTTGGTTTTATATTTATTTAGATTAATGATGTAATTAATGACTTAATGATTTATGTTTAATTTAGGATTTGATTAACATTTAATTGCATTTTATGTTTGATTAAGCTTTAGTTTAATATGATTAATTTGATTAACTTAATTAGTTTACTTAAGGGCTGTAATTAATTATTAAATTTAATTAGTAATTTAATTTATGCTTAATTTAAGTGTTAGCTTTAACGTTATTTATTTAAATTAATTTGATTCATTAAGTTGATGGATTAATTCATTAAGTTTGCATTAATTAGATGTTTGATTAATTAAGTTAGATTAAGGGTAATTAAATTTTTAAATCATTAGATTAATTAAATGTTTTTTAATTAATGACTTAATTTCTTGCATATGAGTGATTTGATTTAGTTAAGTGTTTTACTTAAGTTTGATTTGATTAAAGGATTATTATTATTATCATTTGATTATATTAGGTGATTTAATTGTTTATTTTAATTTCAATTAAACTTGATTATTCATAATCATAGTTAGGTTTGATTTTCTTCATTTATTATGTTCATTAGATTTCATTCATGTTTGATTTAGTTGCTAGGTTTATGTATTAATGGCTAATTAATTATCTTATTCCAAATGGATGTGATTTAATCATATGTTAATTAAGTTTACTTTAACTTTATTTGGTTTAATTTGATTAATATCAAATGATTATGTTGAATTGGTTCATTAATCAATTTGATTTTTAGTTTATTTAATGATTAATTAATATTTAATTTATTTTAATTTGTTAAGTAGTTTCATATTATTAAGATTCAATACTTGATGTTACTTTAATAAGATTAGTTTGATTTTACATTAAAGTTTCATTGATTTATTTAATTATGAGTTTAATTTAAAAATCTAATCATTTAATTGAATTTCATTAACTCAGTTAGGTTCAATTATGTTTAAATTTAATTTCATTGAGGGATACATGATACATTTCTAACTTAAGGTTCGATTACCAATCATTTGGGTATTACATCATTTCTGATTTTGATTTGGTATTTAAATTATTTTTAGATTATGTTTCAATTAATTCCTTAATTGATTAAACTTTAATCCTAAGTGTTTGATTGAGGTTCATTAGCATTCTGAAAATCACATTATTTTCGTAAGAGTCCTAGATGTTAATTGAAGTGATTTAAGTTATTTTAAAGATTTTTTTATAATTTTATGGATTTTTATTTGGTTTTTTATTTAAAATAGATAATCTAAATTTCAAAATTTAATTTCTCCCAATCCAGAAGTTCTTTTCACTTGAGATTTTTATGATAGTTGTGTTGCAACTTATATTTTTATAGTCATTATTGATACTTTATTTTTATTAAAACCTAAATTAAGCTCAAACCATTTAGTGAAATTTAGGGATTATGCATATGTTGGATTCCTCTCGTAAAGATGAATCCAACGAGCTCTAATTTATAATTTTTTGCTAAGTATTTTATTTTTTATGAATTTTTAAAGTTTTAGGTGATTTAAATAATTTTTAAACTCAAATAATCCAATTTTTTCCTCTTAGCATAGTCAGCACTACGAGCAGCACTGACGTGGCTCGTGCGTCGCGCGATTGGGCATGTAGTGGTGCGTGGCACGTGGCACCGTGTGGTTGGGTCCATTGCGTTCGATGATGCGGGAGTGGAAAATGCGCGTTCAATCGGACCATCGATGTGGATGGTCCAAATCTGATCTATGGGATCAAAGAGTAGATCCTGTGTTCCGAGGGTTAGAAGGACGTGGGGTCCGACCTGATCTGAGCCGTCCAATCCAATAAATGTGGGATCGGATGGTTACTACTCACCGACAGGCAAAATCAATGGTAAAAATGCAAAAAAATGCGAAATGAGTTCCGATTGAGCTCATTTTCATGTTTATTTTCTTCAAAAAAATTCTACTTTGTATTGAGATCAAATAAAATAAAAAAATATGAGGTTTATCTAAGGTAAATTTCTAAAATCACAATAAAATTAACACAAAAAGTGATAAATCCTAAGGCCAGCAAAAGTTTGGCAAAATTTATGTGGCCAGGGATGGTTTTCGGTGGCGGTGAAGACCGAGAGAGCTCCTAGGTGCAAGAGAAAGCTTTGGAATGAGTGTAGCCTTTGCCTTCACTTTGGAATGATGTATTTTTTGATGATTATCATTTCCTCATCGGAATCCACCAATTTTTATCTCTTTAGCTCAAGAGAGGTGGGGAAGTGGTGGCTGGTTGCTTTGGGGAGCTCTTGGGGGCTGAATAGTGATAGGAGGAAGAGGCATGAAGCCTTATTTCCCCCTCCTTTAATAGTGGTCAAAAATCCATTTTTGTTTATTGAATTTTTTGGCTCCAAAGTATTGTCATTTTTCTTGGGGTGGTTGGGATGGATGATGAATTGATTGAGGACTTTGAATTTTTGCTCCAATGTCCTCTATTGCTAACATATGATCAGCTCCTTTGAATGCAAATGTTGGGGAGGAGTTAAATGCATGTGATGTAGAGAATTAAATGAGGTTGGGTGGAATCCTATTTAGGGGAGGATCCATGAGGGATTTAATTGGGTTGGGTTGATTTTGGGCTAATCCCAAAATAGGTTTGGGTCGGATTTGATTAGCCCCCAATGGGTCATGGTTGGTTTCAAGCGATTTGGCTCAATTTGGGTCATATGGGTCATATCGAGTTAGGTTGACCAATTGGTCAAATTGGGTCAAACCGAGGCTTAGGTTAAGTTCAAATAATAATTTGAAGAGTTTTGGTATGATCAATTTGATTTAATTTGGCTTAGAATTGATTTGGAATCAAATGGGTCAAATGGGTCAAGTTGACCAATTTGATCAAAATTGGCCAAATTGGCTTGGGTTATGGGTTGATTCATGTTCAAATGGCTAATTGAAGATGAATGTGGTCTTTGGTTTGAGTCAATTTGGATTTAATTTGATTTTTGGCCAAATTGATCCTTTAGGCCAATTTGAGCATAATGGCTCAATTGAGCTCGATTGATCAAATTGGGTTTAATAATGGCTTTGGTCAAGTTCAACAGTAATTTGTAATAAACTTAAGCCATTGGTTGTAATCAATTTGGGTTGGATCATGATTTGACCCAATTTGGTCCTTTAGGCCAATTTGGGTCAACTTGGATCAAATGGACAATTGGGCTTTGTTTGGCTCAATTGGTGATCAAGTCATATTTAAATATTAATTTTGGGTTGATTCAAATCATTTATTTCAATCAATTTGATGTTGGATGAGTTTTGGTTAGTTTTAGTTCATTTGGGCTAAGGGTTGACTTGGTCAAATGACTAAGTTGACTTGGTTTGACCTAATTGATTACAATTGATCATCCTGGGGTGATCAATAATCATGGTGGAAGGTTTTGGTGAGCTTGGTTCAGTCCAATTTGGGTTGGATTGGAAGTTGGCTAAAATGGGTCCTTTAGGTCACTTTGGGTCAAGTGGACCTAAGTGGATTAATTAGTTTGATTTTGGTTTGATTTGAGTTTAGTTGAACATATATATGAGCCCTAGATTGAAATATAAATTCAACGGCAATCAATTTGGAGTCCAATAGGTTTTGGCTCAATTGAAAGTTTTAAGTCAAAAGGGCTAAGTTAGGCTTGACCAGGGTTGACTTGAATTTGGTTTGATGATTATAAGATTTATTTATATTTGGATAAATGATTGAATGAATGATTAATTCGAGAGAAAATCCATTGGTTTTGACTTGATTTGGATAAAATTTGGCTAAGTCCAAAGAATTGGCTTAAAGGGCTTAGATTGAGTTTGGATTTGATTTTTGATATAGTTTTGGTCATTTGAATTTGGATTTCATTTATATTTGTTAATATAAATGAAGGAATAATTAATTTATAAAGAAATCAATTGAGTTTGTATTGATTTAAAGGGAGTTTTGGCTAAGCTTATGAAGGTGGTTCATATGGCTTAGGAAGGGTCTTAGGATTTGAATTTGATTTTGGGTTTCAATCTTTTAGAGTCAAATTTGGGATATGGATTTGGAATTTAGATTTGAATTTGATGTTTGGTTTGAGATTTGAATATGGGTTTGGTTTGAGAAAGTGTATCTAGATTGGGTTTAGGCTATAGGATAGGTGATTTCCTTAGGTCCTAAGGCAAGGCCTAATCCTATGATTAACCCTTTTAAGTCTCTAGGCTTAGGTTAAGTGTTCACCTAATCATTAGAAGTGTCTTATGATAAATGAGTTCTTAGTGTCTAGAAGAGTCATAAGTCTAAGATGAGGAGGTTAAGAGCTCACTCCCAAAAGTGAGGTCAATAATCTCCCTACCATTCAGTCTATGCACATACACCCTAACATTCAGGCTAAAATATTACATCATAAAACAAAAGCAAATATCAAACCATGCACCGCCCTAACCTAAAGCTAGAAGTGGTGGCTTAGCCTAATGTATGTGCTATTTAAGGTTTGTGTGTTATGTTTAGCTAGGCTTTAAGGTTAGAGTTTTCTAAGTATGAAAATGTTCAACTTAGAGGGTGGTTTCATTTAAGTGATTTAGTTAATTTGGTTGATTTTTATTTTGTGATTTGATTAGGTTTGAATGAACCTACAATTAATTACTAAGTTGTAAAGAGAGGAAAAGAGAAGAGAACTTCTCTTTCCTCCCTACCTTAAGTAATTTCTAAGGTAGATTCATATTTTATTATTGTTAGTGAATGTTTTATTATATGTTTTAATTAATTCTAAGTTTAGATTTTCCCAAAATAAACCTATTCAAAAAGAAAGATATTTTAAGATTAAGTAAAGTGAGATACAATCACAAAACACACATATCTTCATTTCTTTCCCAACATGTGTAACATGCATATGGATGAATCCTAAGCATATCTATACATGCAAATGGAAATATTTAGCACACCTTCATGATGAATGCTAAGGGAGGTTATTTAAGAAAGTTTGGATGCTTCATGATGCATGATTTTCTTAAGTAGAAAAAGAGTGATTCTTTTATCCATTTTTCATATGCACATTTATAAGTATAAAAAATATAAGTGAGTATGACACCATTCTTAGCATCAGGGGTGTAAGGTACAAGACCTACTTAGGGCTACTGAATGCCTCACAACCTCGGGGTTGTCCAGACTAATATACCAATTTTCTTAAATACACGTGCATGTACAAGAAGAAATGCATGGAAAGAGAATCATGCAAAGTTGATGTTTGTTTGGTTACTTTGTTGGTTGTTTTAACATGTGTAAATGTGAGAATCCTTCTTAATTCATAACATGGAAGTGGATAGGAAAGGATATAAGCAAGTGTTATGTTCTTTTAAAAGAACTATACGCTTTACAAATCCATCCAAATTCATGTTAAAAGAGAAGAGAATGAAAGCCACACAATACACATCTTTATATTTATACTCACATGCAAGCTTATAAATAATCATAAGTAGCATATCTTTCAGTTATGATATTTGATTTATAAGTTTTGAAAATAATTTTGGATTTAATAGTCATAATAGCCAGTCATATTCATATTCTTACTTTAGCCAAAACATGCAATTTGACTTAAAGGAAACATTTCATTCTTAGTTTGATTTTCAAAAGGCATGAATGCATGATTTTCAAATGACATACACATTTAGCATATTAGGAAAGAAATAAAGTGATGAAATCATGAAAATTCCTTCACCCTAATTAATTCCTAAAGATGATCTTATGAATAGGATTATTTAAAGTAAACTAAATTTATTTTAAAGAGATTTTTGTTTTGTTTTGAGTTTGATTTGAATTTAGGAAATGTGAAGAGGTTTGCTGGTCTAAACCCATTTTCCACATGTGTATGTTGTTTTAGTTTAATTTTAGAGCCATTAGGTGAGTTTGATGCTTTGCTTAGGTTATGGTGTACATTAAGTTCATTAATTACCCCTTATGTGCACCACTTTAACATATTTAATCAAATAATTATGAGCCAATGTATGACATAAAATCACACAAGGAATTTAATATTGCAATGCACCTAGGAAAGAAAGGGGCCTAATGCAATTGGCTCATAATTAGTGATTAATTAAACAAAAGGGTTTAATTTAAGTACTTTCATAACCCTCCCTACACATGTAGATTAGATTTTGATTTCCTTAAGTTACTTAGCTTATTGAACACCTAAGCACCTACCCAACATGAATTGATTAAGTTATAGAATGTCATAATTTTGAAAAATTTTGATTAATTAAGTCATTTAATTAAGTAATTAAACTATTTAATTAATTTGCACTTTAATTAGATTTTTATCCAAATGAAATAAACATAGGGGAAAAGATTTGGGAGAGAATTCCAAATCTCATTCCCTAAGTCCATTCACTATTTTAAAGTAATTAACAAACTTAATTAATTAATTTATCACTATTTAAAAAGTTAATTAATTATTTAATTGATTAAGAAGGTAATTAAGAATGACTCAAGTAATTCCCCTAAAATTAAACCATTAATAAAGAAAATTAGAAGGTAAGTCATCCCACTAAATGCACATGAGAAGTTTAATAATTAATAGTGGGATAATTAAATTAACATAATCACATTCCCAATAAACCCAAACAATATCACTACTTAAAATCAATTAAATTATTGCATTGAATTATTTTTATTTTTCTAATTTTCTAATTTAAAGATATTGCAAAATTATTAACTAATTAACTATTGTGCTTCATCTGACATCCTCCTTTATCAATTAAGAAGTTTCTGATCTAAGGTACTTGATGTGACCATCATCCAAAATGGTGAAGATCGGTCCATGATCCGTCACTGAGTTTACCTACGGGAGTAGGCATCCGTCCACTCTCTATGGCAAGATCTGAGCTCGATTAAGCTCAGATTGAACTCAAATTCAACCCACAGCATCATCATGCAAGGGGGAAGACATCCAACATCCAATTTTACTTGAGATGAAATTCCTTTCACAAAGGACCACACACTCCCTATTATAAGCTCGGGTTGAAGGCATACCTCACTGAAGGCTATCACTGGTGCTCCAATCTGTCGAGGTAGCTTCGTCTAGTAGAGATGAAGACTTGTCAAAGATTTGAGGCTTTAGTATTGGGTAGATCCTTCTATTGACCAAGGTGCTCCTCCTAAGCTTGCGACCTTGATCAAGAACACTCTTCCCTTGCCTTGAGAACTTGGATGAAGCTTAGAATGAGTTTGATTAGGTCCCCTCAAGGTTCTTGAAGGATGAATTGGCTTGATATTGAGTATTTGATGAATTGGAAATTCCAAGGAGCTCCCCTATTTTTGATTTGAAGGAATCCAAAAATGGGAAAATGGAAGTAGCTCTAAGAGGCTTGGAGGAGCTTGCAATTGCTTTCTCTATCTTCCCTAGCTTTAATTGAATGTGAGTGAGTGTGAATGAAGTGAAATTAGGAGTATATCTCCCCCTAGGTGACTCATATGGTCGAGCATAGAGATGTCATTTTGATCAAATTCACCCTATGCAATGGGTTTGTTAAGCCGTTTAGGGTTGCATGTGATTCAGTTTTGGCCAGAGGAGGTAGTGGAGTGTGCTTAATTGAGTGGAGGAGGGATCCCATGTGCGAGATTTCTAAGTGGGTGGTCAGTTTGGCCATTGGGTCATGTGCACCATGCTCACTAATGTCCACTTAGTCTTCTAAGAGAGTGCTAAGTGGCCATGAAGAGGATTTGACTAAATTCTAAGTGAATTTGGTCAAACATTACCCTTTGACCTTGAGGTAAAATGGTCATTTGGCTTGGATTTTAGTTTTAATATGTTTGGCATGATTGAAAAATGGGTTGGGCCAAGTTTCAATGAATTTGGAATTGATTTGATATGATTTGGCTCATGTTGACCCATTTAGGTCAAAATGGGTCAACTTGGGTCAAGTTGACCAATTGGTCAAATTGGGTCAAAATAAGGGTTGGGTCAAGTCCATATGACCATTTGAAATGTTTTGGCATCATTAGTTTGGCTCAATTTGATTTCTACTTGGATTTGGTTCATTTGATTTCATTTAGGTCAAATGGGTCAAGTTGGCCAATTTGACCTATTTGACCTATTTGGGTTAGGTCATTGGTTGGTTTAGGTTTCATTGGTCATATGAAATGTATTGGTATCTTTTTTTTCCAATCAAGTTTGGTTTAATTTGATTTTGGCTCAATTTTTACCTTTTAGGTCAAGTTGGGTTCAAGCTTAAATGGGCTAGGTTGGGTCTAGTTGGCCAATTGAGATTTTGGTCAAGTCCAACAAGTGATTTGGAATGAACTTGACCCATTGGTTTCAATCAATTTGGCTTAGATCAAGTTTTGACACATTTTAACTTTTTAGGTCAAGTTGGATCAACTTGGTTCATGTTGCCAATTGTGCTAGATTAGGCTCAAATGATGACTTGGTCAAGTTCAAACATTGATCATGAATGAGTTTTGATCAATGGTTTCAATCAATTTGGCCTATGGTAGATTTTAGCTAGTTTAAGCTTCATTTTGGCTAAGTGTTGACCTGGTCAACCCTAAGTTTGACTTGGTTTTACCCAATTTGAGTGATTAATCATCTCATGATGATTGTTGCTCACAATGTGAGCCTTAGTTCGGCTTAGTTCAATCAAATTTGGGTAGAATTAGAATTTAGCTCATAAGGGGTACTTTAGGTCACTTTGGGTCAAGCGAGCCTAAGTGGGTCAATTGACCTGATCAAGGCTTGAATCAAGTTTAGTTGATCTCACATATGGACTTAGGATTGAAATATAAATCCATTTGAAAGTGGTTTGGAGTCAAATGGGTTTTGATTCACTTGATAATTTCAAGTTTAAAGGGTGAACATGAGTTTGATTTGGGTTTGATTTTTGAATTTAGTTTTGGTTTGATGATTGAAGTTTGTGTTTATATTTGGATTCATAATTGAAGGATTCATTGAATCATGAAAAAAATCAATGGTTTGGCTTGATTTGAATTTGATTTAACTAAGTTCAAGAATTTGGCTTGAAAGGCTTAGTTTGAATTTTGGTTGAATTTGGATTTGATTTTTTAATTTAGTTTTGGATATGATGATTGAAGTTTATGTTTATATTTGGATTCATGATTGAAGGATTGATTGAATCATGAAGAAAAATCAAGGGTTTGGGTTGATTTGAATATGATTTGGCTAAGTTCAAGATTTGACTTGAAAGACTTAGGTTGAATTTTGGTTGAATTTGGATTTGATTTGAGTTTAAGAAAATCAATTAAGTTGGAATTGATTTAAGTTTTGATGTTGATTTGATTTGGAGTTTGACTTGAAGGAAGGAAGGGAGGATTGGTACAAGCTATAGGGTAGGCAAATTTTCCAAACACCTGTAAGGCATGACCTATTCCAATGGCTACCTCTTCTAAGTCTCTAGGGTTAGGTTAAGTGTTCATCTAATCACTAAAAGTGTCTTAAGACTAAAGAACTCTTAATATCTAAGAGGAGTCCTATGTCTAAGATGTAGGGATTGAGAGCTCATCCTAAAAATGAGGTCAACAGTGGGCTTAGCAAGCAGCTAATGCTAAGCCCGTATGTTTGTAAAATATAAATGTTGTATGTTGTTTTTTATCTTGCTGACATTTGTTTTGCAGGGCTTAATAATTAATTTTGAAATAAAAATATAAATTTGAGCTTAAAATTAGGTTAGGATCTACAGAGTTTAGGATTCGTAGGAGTTGACCCTACCAGAAGATAGATGAAGTGGTCCTCTGTGAAGCCCAATGGATGTCCCTAAAAAGAGAGATTATCTTGGAAAGAAGACCCATAGATCTAGACTTGTAGCTTTAGGTCGGGCAATATAAGGGAATAGCTCAGCTGCCTGTTTTCCTTTTCTTCTAGGGTATACAGTGGTACCCAGTTGCATTAGCCTTTTTATTAAATATAAATTGGCTTAATTTATTTTGGCTATGCAATAGAATTAACTTATTTTTTTTAGGTTTCTTTCTGTATTATGCATTTTTGGAATTGAATGCCTGGATGATTAGGCTCATTGGAAAAAAAACTATATTTTATACCCAACTTAAATCTAAATAGCTGAAACAAAATTAAAGAAATTTCAAACTTTACTTAAACTAAAGCCTTAGGAAAAACATAAAATCTTAGGTTTTGAAATCATGAAATCATATAATCTAAATCTTTGAATGGGCATTTCTCCCATTGCACATAAAGGGCATCTGACTTGTGAGGATGATCACCTTTTTGGAGAAGCCTACCTTCTATTATTGATTTAACCCATATTCATTTCTAATTGAATTAGTTAGATGCATTTCATACCCTGCATGTTTCTAGGGATTAAGGAGTGAGTTGAGGTTCATAGATTCCTTTCCTAAAAATGCAATAGCCTTGCCATCTTGCATTCATAAAACTTGGCATCATGAATTTAAAATATGCTTAGGTGATGTTAGCTAGCTGCCCCTCCAGGTAGGTTGTAAGTCCAAAAGAGTCAGTGATAGGTTAGTTTCCCTCAAGTGAGGGGAATAGTCAATAATTCCCAAAATAGAACTAGGTTAAGCATATGACATGTGTCAGAAGAACCTATAGACAATGTTCTGAAGCTTTCTTTTCAGAAATAAGTCTTCAAACCAAAGCATTCTTATAGTCTTGTGCTATTAGAAACTAAGTCCTATATTTTTAATAAAATGTCAACTCAAAATCTAAATTGAATCCCAAAATTTAATGCTCAATTATAGGATAATTGAAATTCCTACTAGGCATCCCAGTATCAATAGGAATTTCCTACTACACCTCGTTTGGCCTCCAAAATAACTCTCTCCAATTTGAATCCATCCCAATTGAAAATTTCCAAAATCAATCTTTTGAAAACCAATTTAGAAATCTATAGGAATAAAAACTCATTTCTTTAATCGACAGTATACTTAGGAAGAGACCCTTCTTAAGTTATAATTAACTATAGGGGCTTGCCTCTATAGGGAACCATGAACCCAATTTAAAATAAATCATGGTCTACTTTCCATATAGTTTAAGGGAAAAATCTATGGTATATGAAAGACCCATTAACCTTAAGAGTCTTTTATTAAATGATCGAATCCATTATAGGAAAATATGTTTATCTTCTAAAATAATTTGTTTATCTCTTAATGATGCATTTGATCATCCAAATAAGAAATTCCTAAAACTCTATGGGGTGTCATAAATTTTTCCCCATAAATACCTTGAAATATACCAATCACGTATGGTTCAAGATCATTATAAGTTGGTCCATCCTAGAACTTTCCAAGTAGCATACTTGGTTTTGGTTCTTAAATGGCCAATTTTACTCATTGTAGGATAGGCAGCAAATTTAAGCCAACATGGGAAGGATCGTTCATTATGGAGAAGGTCTATGAAGGATGTTTTTAACAATTGATAACATCTAATGGTGAACATCCAATGCCACCTATTAAAGGACATTGCTTAAAAAAATTATTATGCATGAAATGTACTATAGTTTTAAAAGATGATGTTAATTAAAATTATGTTTATCTTTGCTTTTGCAATTTATTTAGCTCCAACTATTATTTCTTTTAAATTTGGTTTTGAGCAATGTCTCGTAGACCCTTGAAATTTTTTTCAAGTCCTTCTAGGCACAATTTTTGCATTCATATAAAATGTAAGCAATCTTATTTGGGACACCCTTCTTATAAATCTCCTGGGTTTAAAGTAAGCCTTTAAGCACAATTCCCATAGGTTTTGAGCAAGCCTTTCATGGCACCATTCTAACTATTCATAAAATAGAGTTATGTCACAAAGACCCCTTTCCTATTAAACAAACTATTTAGGTTAGGAATAAGTCACCAAGACCTTTCCTATTTGTGAAAATTTAAGGATAGGATTAAGTCCTCAAGACCCCTTTCCTCAACTTAAGCTATTTAGGTTGGATTTGGTCATTAAAGGTCCCTTCATAATAGCTAATTAGATATAAGTAAGTCCCTCAAAAAGATTTTTTTTTCTAAAGACAAGGATAAGATTAAGTCACCATGATCCCTTGCTATCAAATAGACTATCTAGGTTAGGATTAAGTCACTAAGACCCCTCTCCTACTAATCAAAATTTAAGAATATGATTAAGTCATCAAGACCCTTTTTTTCAAGTTAAGTTATCTAGGTTGGATTAACCTATTAAAGGCAACTTCCTAATAGCTAATAGATAGAAGTAAGTCCCTCAATAGGCATTCTTTCTGAAAAAATAAAGATAGGATTAAGTCACCAAGACCCCTTCTTGTCAAATTGACTACATGGTTATCATTAAGTCACCAAGACCCCTTTCATTTTAGTCAAAATTTGAGGTTTAGGATTAAGCCATTGAAGGCCCCTTCCTGTTGGCTAAATTTCACTAGATTAGGATTTAGGTCCTTATGTCCCCTTTTCTAGCTCAAAATAGAAGTTATTTTAAAGTGAAAATAAATCATCGAAGGCCCCATTCCTATAAACTATTTAGGTTAAGAATTAAGTCCATGTGACCTAGAGAAGAAGAATCCACCTAACCTCTAAATGCCAATATTATAATCAAGAAGAAACTATAGAACATCTATTCTTTCACTTTCATAAAGCCATGACTATTTTTACAAATCTTCAATCACACTTTAGTATACATGATATGATTCAACCTCTCAGAAATTTCATTCAACTCCTCAGACAAGCTTAAGTGTCTCTAGATGCATTCAAAACTCATTCCCATCATATCACTTTAGTACATATGGTTGAATAAAAATGAAACCAAACACAATAATATGCCAAAATCTCTTGATGCCATAACACAACAAATACTCAACCACATCAGACATGCTATCAATTACAAGAAGTTATAGTAGAAACCTACAAAAGTTAAACCAATGGTAGAATTAAATTGTAGCTCCTGTAATCTAGTTTTCTAGATTAAACCAAAACCTTGTTGACTTAAAGTTAATATTGATGGCCCTTTCAATTCTTCTTTCAAAATAGCTAGATCTGGTGGAATCATTAGAAATTGGGAAAGTTCTAACATATGCACTTTTCATGAACCTTGTATTCCCATTAGATTGAAGTATATAGTTTGTTCTTTGGTCTTAAGATTGCTTAAGTATTCCCTAATCCTATTTGGATTGAAACTGCCTCCAACCACCTCCTCAGCATTATTAATGGAACCACTAAACCTCCATAGAGCATGGCTTATCAAATTACCTCCTTAGCATTATTTAATATTTTATGAAATAGTAGGTAGTAAATTTAATTAAGCACTTACATTTTATTGGAAAAAAATTAGTTTTAAAAGATTAGTACTTAACTTGATATAAATTAATATGTAGTTTTTCTCAAATCCTCATAGGAACGATACTCTACACATTTTATGTTACTTGGTTTGACACGTGCACTTGTGTATAAGGGAAAAAGTATCGATCATCATGCTTACATGTTTAAGAACTAAATAGTAGTAAAGGCATGAAAATAAGTATAAGAACAAAATAATAGTTTATATGATTATAAAATGTAAATGGTAAACACCTAAGGTGACTATATATATTAGTAACTGATTTTAATAAATTTTGTTCAGTTTTAAATCAATTTGTCTTATTAGAAATATCATTAATATTTATGTATGTTTGACTTCTATAAAACATAAGGGTCATCACCCAGCCCATTAGCCAAAGTTGTTGATAAGGCTGGCCATATCTATACTTCATACCAACAACCCTCTAACCCCATTTGGTCTAATCCAACTTCAATGCCAAGATTTAAGAACTCTATGGTTTCCAATCAATGGCTCATCTCATCAAAACTTTTGCTACCTTTATAGGTTCATAAATTAGTCAAGCTATAGTAATTTTATGACATTTCCCTAGTTATCATATGCATTACTTTTATTTAAGAATTAATAATACCTAAACTGAACAAATTACCAATATGCATAATAATATAATATAACATCAATGGATTTGATTAGATTATAATAATAATAAATTAGTAAAACATCGTCTAATAATTTGTATCTAAACAAGATATCATAGAATTATTTATGTGCATTGTATAAAACATTCATAAGACGTAGTACAAATAGTGGTAGCCAATAATTCTATAAAAATTGGAATGTATATTAATAATTAAAAGCCTTACCTCAATGCTTGGGCCAGTGCCACTTTATACTTGTTGTCTCTCTTAATATATAACCTAATAACTATGGATTTCCTTATTAATAATGAAATTTTAATCAATTTAACTTACTATACTTACAATTTAAATGGGAATTCTCACCTAAATCTGACCTCACCACATTCAATCTTAAGTAATTAAATAGTCATACCACTAATACAATTTCATTCAAAATTCAAATTTAATTTACTTGCTCAATTAATTATAGTATTCTAGTACACTAATCACTCCACTAGTACCTTGATTTTTTGTTTTGCCTTTCTACTTCCTGATATAAAACAATATTTTTTGTTGTTAATAGAATAACCCACTATAAGAGCTTTTGGACTATATTATTAAACCCTTACTAAATTTAGCACATCAATGTCGATCACTCAATAAAGAAAAGAGGTTTGGGAACACTCAACTAAGGAGAAACAAAGAAAGTACTTAAGGACCATAGTTTAATAAGAATACATTGCTATATCCATTTCACATCGTATACTCTAATGCAAGGAGATGGGGTGCAAGATGTACAAGAAGACAACAATTTGGAAAGAAATTTCATACCTCACAATATCTTCTTTTACAATTCCCTAGCTAAAGTCTTCCTTTAATTCTTAATTATAGCCCTCAAATTACCAATTATGCCATACTTACACATGCATACAATATCAACACACCACAAACAATGATATAAATAATTTAAACACCTCCCACACTCAGAAGGCTACACAATAATCCACTCACACACACATGACTGCACCAACAATCATAACTCACACACATACATGGTTTCTCTATGATTCACAACTTACATATACATAGTTGCACCAAAAACTACAACTAACACACACATGGTGGCTACCCAAGCCATCAATTTATACATTCAAAACACAAAATCATAACTCATACATGCCACAATAGCCCAAAGACATAGATTGCACCACTATAATTGTAATTTTAGTTATAACTCAAACACACCTACATCACAAGAAATAGAGAAGGAAACTCACCTAACAACTATCCCTAGAGGAAAGCCATAGACCCCTCAAGATCTTTGAGTTACAAACTTATACTAAATTATCAACTTTCCAAATTTTGAAAAGATGGAAGAATAAGAAAAAAATTTATCAAATGGCACCACTCCTACATACTATGGTCATACATACCTATATGCATAAACAATTTCAAAACTTCTTACCTAAATTTTTCCTCCTCAACCTCCCACTTTTCCTCTCCAACTTCTACTTGGTTGCATATAATTGCTAACTCAAGAGCCTTTTGTCTATATAAAATTCCACTTTACAATGAGTTCTCCACACCATAAACTAAAGACAACAATTAGTAAAGAGTGGCTTACATTAGAAAAGGAATTACAATGAAGGTGAGTCTTTAGAAGGATAAATTTTAGCATATATATGTATATTATAATAATAATAGGACCAATCTCAGCCTTACAATTTTCCGCTTCACTCAAATAAACCATTATATGTCAATCAAAGTGGAAAATGAGTTGCAAAGCTAGAACATGTAGAAATAGGTTATTGAATAAATTTTAATTTAATCAAGAATTAGCAATATATATGAGTAAAAATGTGAATTCCATTAAAAGGAAAGTGATTACAATGACCCTTTCAAGCCTCTAATGTAAGGTATAGCTAAATTATCATTATGAATGAGCTTCCTAAGGTCTGAGTTAAGAGAGGAAGAAAGAGAAAACCTTCATAGAGACTTCCCTAGATTAATCCAAGAAATTATTTGGTTGATTGCCTTCACATAAAATATGCAAGAAAACTACAATATGGTCCTTCTCAAGCAATCTAATCTGTTTGACAAGAGGTATAGTGCACCAAGGTTTAGCATAACCATGCCTAAATAGATTAACATGATTCAATGAGTTAGAGTCAATCTAGAACAGCCAAGAGCCAAAAGTTTGGAGAGAGAATAAGGTTGCCTTAAGAGTCAATAGTTCAGCATGAAGAGCTGAGTTCACTATATAGGGGGAAGAGAAATATAATAAGTAGCATCCCAAGTGATCACAAAAAAGTCCACCAATCCTAACATACATGTTGTTTACCTTGAAGTAGCCATCAATATTAACATTTTTAATATATTGTGTGGATTTCATCCATAGGATTGTTTTCCAGGTTAGCAAGGATTGGCCTGGGCACATTCTTACCAAGTTGTCATGGATTAAAGGGGATTCAACATAAGATAGCCAAAACTAAGAGCTTTACTAACATAATTGATAATGTGCAGAGTGGTTTCCATGGGGGAAGGAGGCTTGTTGTCATTCTTGTTAGAATTTGTACATACCAAATAAACTAATAGGTGATAAGATGAATGAAAATGGATTGGTGACTATAGATGCCATTAATATGATCTTGAGTCCTCTAAGGGTTGACAACACCAAAATCATCCATGCCATCCTGGATGTTTAGAATGAAGAATCCATAAGCATGTTACATAATTCAATGGTAAAACAATAAGTAGAGAAATTATGAAGCAAGCCCTCCACTTCTTTACCACAGAAATACCATTTAGACACTATTCTTAATCCTTTTAGCTTTAGGATATCCTGAATAAGAATTAGTTTGTCAAGCAATCCCTAATAGAAGAGTGCCCAGAATACCTAAAGAGGATAGAAGACATCGGCAAGGTGAATAACCAAAACTACCATCCATATCAGTAGATGTGGGTCACATTATTAAAGATTGCTTTACTTTAAAAAACTAGCTTGAAAGAAACTACAAGAAGGGATCTGTGATAATCCCTAAAGAGTACCTTGTGGACCCTAGACAAGGGTCCATTAAGGTAATTATAGATGACTCTTCTACTTACTCTAGTTCTTTTCTTTCAAATGAATGGGATTTAGCCTTATCTCATTCTTCTAAAAAATTATTTGATGAAAAAATGGAAAAATTCAATGCAGGATCAGACAATGACCTAGAAGACCATCATCCATATTGATCTATCAAAGTCAAGAGATTTGGTTCCACCTCAACCCCATTCAGCATATTCAGATGTTTAGATGACTAGAGATAGTATTAAGGGAGGAATATCTATTATATCTAATAGAGTTTTGTATGATAAGGATGAAAAGGCTAGGCCTTACACTTCTTTACCTTTATGTACATGTTTTAAACATATAAATAAAAAGCCCACCTATAAAGACATTTCTTATATTTTGCATTTATGATGAATGTGTTATTATAAATAAATAAAAATAAAAAGAAGAAACATAAAATTCTCATGATGATGTATTTTGTGAACCAAGGTCAAATAATGAGAGTCTTATGGATGACTTATAGGGCAACCTTATTAGTATAGAAGTGGAACTATCAAACTCTGACTAATCCTTGGTAAAGGATATCATTGTTGAGGGTCAAGTTGATACAACCCCTAGAGATAATATTGAGATAAATCTCCATAGTGGGAAGGTTTTACCACCTCATCTTCTTTTTTCTAAAAATAAAGGAAAGAAAATTATTGACCAAGCTTCAGAACCTTTGCAATAAGATCCAGTAGTGAAGCTGACCATTCCTAAAGTGGACTACAAAATTTTAGACCATCTTAGGAAATTTCCTACAAGACTAAGTAGTTATGACACCCTTATTCTATCAAATGAAATGAGGGAGCCATTAGTCTAGGTGTTACTTGACCTATAAATATGCCTTACTTAGCTAGCAGCAATTTCCTCGGATGAGGCTTGCTACTTTAAGGAGATCCTTAGAGTTACCTTCTATGTTGAGGATATATTTTTGGGGACTATAGATCGTAATCAACCCCTTTACATTTTCATTAAGGTGGAGAATATTATATTGTCAAGAGTCCTTGTTGATCATAGTGCTTTAGTGAATATTATGAACATCAAAATAGTATCATTCCTAAGGATTAATATAAGGAGGCTTAGTTCTAATAAGATGTTACTGAGAGTGTTTAATGAAATAACAGAGAAAGCTTTAAGTTCAATCATTCTATTATTAGGAATGAAGAATTAAAAATTGAAGTGAAATTTCACATTATTGACTTAAAAACATCTTTTAAATGTTTTTCTAAATAGTCCTTGGATACAAGAGTATAGGATGGTTCCTTCCTCACTCCACTACTGTATTAAGTACACTATGGATAGAGTAGAGTACACCATAAAAGGTGACATACAACCATTCTCTATTCATGATATTGAACTTTATGAAGATGCTTCCTATTATATGCCTAAAGGTAAGTATCTGATCCTATAAAATTTAATATTATTGAGGCATCAAAGAAAAAAAAGAAAATATCATATCAAATGAAAAAGAAGAAAAGATAGAAAAGGAAAAACAAAGAAAATGAACCTCAAATAATTCAAATTGATTTGGAATCCAATTATGATGAAGATTCCAATCAAAAGAATGCTTCAACAAAAATTAAAATTTTATTAGAATCAGATAATGGTGATGAACAAATGCAAGCATTAATGGATGATCCTAATTTATCAATTTTTGGAAGATTAACAAAATATATGGATACTTTAACCCTAACTCCCTTATCTCTAACTAAAATCCACAATTTAAAGTTAAAGTTTCCCCTAATCTTACAGGAGAAGGTGGAAGAATTTCAAAGTTTTATTTTGTGCCTGGGTTTACAAGCTCAGAAGTAGATGCAAATCTTGAAGACCCATCTTCAAATCAAATAACAGAACTCCTATTCGCATGGTATCCTAAATATGTAAAAAATACTAGAAAGTATGGTTTAATTTTTGTTTAATATAGCTCAACACATAGAAAGCTTATGGAATACAAAAAATAAAAAATTAAAATCCAAAGCTAGTGTTGGGTTTGGTACCATTGGACCCTTGGATGATAATGAACATTGCTTAGTGATAAGCAATCGTATGGAATCTGATCAACTTTTTGGGATCTTATCTAATCTTTTAGAAGGATCACATCTTTAAACTTTAGATGATCTAGATGATTTCTTAGATCAAAATGCACCTCTAGAATTCAAAGATGAAATAAAATCTATTATTGATGAATTAAGGGAAATCAACCTAGGAACTGAGGAAGACCCAAGACCAACTTTCATTAAGTTCATTATTGGGTCCAAAAGATTCTAAAGATTTGATTAGCTTATTATCTGAATATAAAGATTTCTTCACATGGAATTATGAGGAGGTGTCAGGTTTATCTCCCCATGTTGTAGTTCATAAACTAAAAATTAATTCTGTTGAAATTCTAGTGATGCAATCCCCTTGATGCATGCACCTAAAAGTTAAACAACAAGTCATCACTAAGGTTAAAAAATTAATTGATGTTAGCTTTATATAAGAAGAATAGTATCCTTCTTAGCTAGCATGTATCCCCATCAAGAAAAGAATGGCCAAATATGCATTTGCATTGATTTTGAGACTTGACTAATGCTTGCCCTAAAGATGAGTTCCCATTACCGATACCTAAACAAATGGTGGGCATATCCTCATCATATAGGATGAATCATCTAGGTATAATCAAATAAATATGGCTCCATAAGATGAAAAGAATATGACATTCAAAACTTCTACTGAGATATTCTATTACACAGTTATGCCATTCAGTCTTTCAAATGTCACGGCTACCTATCAAAGGGTCATGCCTAGAATCTTCAATGACTTAATTCACCATCAAGTCAAATGCTACATCAATGATTTATTCATTAAAAGTAAGAGAAAGGAAAATCATTTGTATGATTTATGAATCATTTTTGAATGGTTACGTCATTACAACCTAATAATGAATCCATTGAAATGTGCTTTTGGGGTAGCTTCAGTGAAGTTCTTAGGGTTTGTAGTGAGGCACCGTGGGATAGAAATCAATCCTGAAAAAATAAAAGTTATTATAGAAATGCTCACGTAGATGTCTTACACAATTAAGATCATTCCAGGGAAAGTTCACATATTTAAGGAGGTTCATATCAAATTTATTAGGAAGATTCCAACCATTCATGACATTAACAATGAAAGATTCCAAATTTATTTGGAATGAAAAGTGTCAAAATATGTTTGAAAACTTAAAAAAAATATTTGATGAACTTTCCTGTTTTGGTTGAAGCAATTCCAAGAAAGTTATAGATCTTGTATACTACCACATTAGGTGAATCGCTTGTGGCTTTACTAGCCCAAGTTAATGAAGAAGGGAAAGAAAATTCATTTCATTATCTAAGCCCCAGATTCATCCCAACGGAAATGAATTATCCATATACTGAAAAGCATTATTTGGCCTTAGTTTTTGTAGCTCAAAAATTAAGGCATTACATGCTTTCACACAAAGTGAATCTAATTTCAAAGGTGAATCCATTTTAATATCTTATGACTCGCCTGATGTCTTTTGGACATCTAGCATGTTGGTCAATGATTTTATTATAATTTGAGATCATATTTATTCCTCTTTTTATTGTAAAGTGGCAAGTTATAAGTAACTTCTTAGTAGCACATCCTCTACTTCAGGGTTTTCCTTTAAATGATCATCTTCCAGATGAATAGATCATAACTTTAGAAGGTGAACCTAATGCCACTAGAGAGTTATACTTTGATGGCACCAATTTATCAAAGAAAAATAAATAATCAAATTTTGTTATCCCAGAGGAGGCAAGGATATGATTGATTTTCATAATCTCAAATAAAGGAATTGTGTGATATTCTTATCATTTATCTGAGCCCTATACAAATAATGAAGCTAAATATAAGACACTTATAATTAGGTTAGAATTAGCAATCCTTAAGGATGTTCAAAATATTATGGTCTTTAAGATTCCTAATTAATTATTAACCAAGTGAGCAGTATCTATAAGGTTTTGTACCTTAATCTTTTTAGTTATTATCAGTACATAATGAAACTACTTGAAAAGATCTCATTTGTAACTTTGTATAGAATATCTCATAGAGAAAATTCTATAGCAGATGCTTTGGCTAAGCTTGCCAAAGAAATTATATGTCTAGAAAAGGAATCTATTTCTATAAAGTCTAAATTCAATAATTCATTCCTCTTATAGATTTAGATTACACGAATAGAAAAATAGAAATGCAAAGAATATCTACCTTAATCAAAGGTCAAGAAAAGTGTGATTGCAGGCAGCCATTCTTCGACTATTTAAGTGAGGGGAGGTTCCCTGAATATAAGCCAATAGCAAATTAAATTAAGAAATGTGCATTGTCTTATGCATTCATTAATAATGTATTGTATCATAGGCCATTCAATAAAATGTGGATACACTATTTAGATAAATAGAAGCCCATAAGATCATGGAGGTACTTTCTAGATTGTATGGTGACCATCTGGACCAAAATGAAATTGAAAATTAAAAGACTTGGATACTACTGGCCTTCGATATTAAATGACTGCATGGAAACTTCACATCATTGTAATCAAAGCCAAACACATGGTGTAGTCATACATCAACCTCCTAATGTAGTACACCCGATGATTTCCTCTTGGCCCTTTTAGAGTTAGGTTACCAACATCATAGGGCCTATTGACGCTCCTTCATCAAAAGGGCATCAATTCATATTAGTCGCAACAAATTATTTTTCTAAATAAGCTAAAGTGGCACAACTAAAAGAAGTAAAATCATGTTAAGTACTAAACTTCTTTTAGGAAAATATCATATATCGATTTGGTGTTCCTAACTGAATCATATACAATAATAGTCCGTCATTCAAATCCACTAAATTATATCACTTTATGGCTATACATAAAATTAATTGGAGATATTTGATCATCTATTACCCTAGGGTAAATGGATTAGATGAAGCATTTAATAAAATCATTGTGAAGATTTTGAAAAAGACATTAGATGAAAATAAGTGCCATTGGCATGAAAAATTGGTTGAAGTATTATGGGCTTATCATACCACATATCGAACACCAACTCAATCTACATCTTATGCTTTAGTTTATGGAACTAAATCTATTCTTCATTTAGAAGTACAGTTACCTTCATTAAGGGTAATAATTAATAATAGCATTACAACTGATCATAATCACAAACTCTAGTTGGAAGAACTTGAAAGTCTTAAAGGGAGATGCTTAAAAGCTCAACAAGATCCAATGCCACCCATAAATGGACATTACTTAAAGAAATACTATGTATAATTTGTACTCAATTTCAAAATAATGATCAATAAAGTCATGTTTATCTTTATTCCTTTTGTAATTTATTTGATTCAAATTATTATCTCTATTAATTTTTTGTACAATGACGTTTAAAGTTTTTCAAATTTTTATACATCCTTATAAATGTAGTTTTCATAGTATTGGGAACAAGCCCTTTTGGGGCACCCTTCTTATAAATCATCTAAGATTTGGAGCAAGCCATTACTGGAACCATTCTTGATCATCATATCAAAATAGACTATATAGGTTAAGATTAAGTCATTAAGACTCCTTTCCTATTAGTCACAACATGAGGATTGGATTAAATAATCAAAACCCCCTTTCCTAATTTATGGCTATCTAAGTTAGCTTAAGCCATTAAAGGCCCCATCTTAATAGTTAATCACATAGGAGTAAGTCCTTAGTAGGCGTCATTTTAAATGGCAAGGATAGGATTAAGTCATAAAGACCACTTTCTTGCTAACTTTTTTTTTGGAGGTTTAGGACCAAGTAATCAAAGACCCCTTACCTCATCCTAAGTTATTTAGGTTGGATTAAGCCATTAAAGGCTCATCTCTGATAACTAAATGGAAAGAAATAAGTCTCTCAGTAAGTATTCTTTCTAAAAGATAAGAATAGGATTAAGTCACTAAGTCCCCAACTTGTCAAATAGACTTAAATGTTAGGATTAAGTCATCAAGACCAATATCATATTAGTCAAAAATTTGAGGTTTAGTAATAAGTCATTAAGACCCTGCTTTCTCAAGATAGCTATATAAGAAGGAATTAAGCCATTAAAAGCCCTTTCTTAATAGCAAATCATAAAGTAGTAAGTCCCTCAGTAGACATCCTTATAAGGTTAGGATAAAGTAATTATGACCCCTTTCCATTCCCAACTATCTTGATTGTATTAAGCCATTAAAGGCCCCTTCCTATTAGCTAAATTTAAATCCAAGTGACCTTTACCTAATAGTCAAAATTTTTAGGATTAAGAATTAAGCTATTGAAAGCCCCTTCCCCTCAACTTAGCTATTTAGGTTGAAATCAATTCTTTAAAGACCCATGCCTAATAGCTTACTAGATAAGAGTAAATTCCTTAGTGGTGTCTTTCCCTAGTTAAAATTCATATAGTTTGGAAAGGAGTAAGTATCTATGTTAGCATCCTCTCCAACTATTGTCTTGACATCTTTTCTATTAAGGTCTTCTAATAGATCCTTTGTTTAGAATTAGATAGTCATTTAGATTCTCTTCTAGTGAATATCACATAGAAAGATATGAGTCCCAATGCTTTCTTTCTAAAAGATAACCATCAAAAATAGTCAAAATGAGAATAAGCCCTTTAAGGGCATTTTTCTCTGACTACCATGACTATGTTAGGATTAGGCCTTTCATTGAGTCTACTCCTAATGACATTCCTATTCTTAGAACATAGTTCCTAAGAATAAATCATTCTAAATAAAAATAAATTTAGGCATTTTTATGCTTATCATTCAAAATCAAAATAGAATAAAATCTGAAATCAAAACAAAAACTGAAATTTTAAATTCTAAAATTAATCTCATATTCCTTCAAGCTTATTCTTGACTAATTCAGTCAACACCAATATGCGTAGTGTACTTTAGTCAGTCCACCACACATATTGGGGGTCCATTTGTTGACCTAATTTTTGAATGAGGTTAACATCATTTCTAAAGTTAATAATTAGGATATTTAATCCCAAATTTGGAATCTCCTAATCAGACACTAAGGACACTTCACCTACTAACCTAATGCACCTTTTTAAGGTCTAACCTAACCTAATAGAATTGAATAAAGCTAGAATAAATTCAAATCTAAATCCAAAATAATTGAAATCCAAATATAAGCAAACTTAAATCAAATTGAATAAGATAATTAACCTAATTATCCTATTTGACCCTATAGTCACTTAAACTTAAAGAAATTCAAATTAAATCAAAATAAACCCAAATAAAAATCAAATGAAAACATGAAATCAAATAACAAGCATGAAATCAAATCCAAATCAAAGACAAATCCCCTTTTGACATAAGTTTAACTTATATGGGGCACACCAAGACAAAGGTCAACCCACCAAAATTTGACTAAATAAAATCATTTCAAATGGTCAAAATGATAAAATAAATATGTTTAAACATGAATTTAAAGAAATATAAATCCATTAAGGACTTAATTAGGCTAATTAGATCATTTGATTTAAATGGACTTAAATGAGCCTTCTTGAATTCAAAATCAAAATCAAATTGAAATCAACTCAAATTGATTGTTCAAAATTATTTGAAAATAATTATTAAATATAAATAAACCTATTATTAAAGTTAAATTGGTTAATATAATTATTTTTAACCAATTCTTAACCCATTAAGACCAAGTTGGGCCAAAATGGGTTTTAAACTCTAAATAAGTGAAATTAATTAATCCAATTCATTCCAAATGCATGGATTAGAAAAATTGAAAGTTAAAAACATTTTAACCCAAGCAAGTCAATTTTACTCAATTCAAGTCAACCAAACTGGCTTAGCCATAATGGGTTAAACATGGAATAAGAAAATGAACAATTTTCAATTCCATAAAACCCATTGATTAAAAACATCATAAATGATTAAATTGATATAATTTAGTTATCAATCTAGTGCTAATCCATCAAATGGAGAAATCTAGATCAAGCCATATAAAAAGTTCCAAGATTTTATAACTTCAAAATATTTGAACCCAAACTTAAACTAAGCAACTTGGAATACATCCAAACCTATCATAAGATGAGCTTAAGATAATTGGCAACTAAGATTAAGCCAATTAATGAAGTCTAGGTCAACCCAAGGGAAAGAATATTCCATGGAAAGAAAGAAATACATGGAGAGAAAATTTCCTTCCCCAATCTGTTCATTCCCCTTCCTCCTCCACATCAGCACCCTTGGAGTTATGTTAAGTAGCCAACCTACCTTGAAGCTAGCCTCCAATAGTCGCACTCACCTTGGCCGACTGAGGTAAGAAGGAAGTTTGGATAAAGCTTGCAGCCACACATGGAAAACCAAGAGAGAGAGCCATTCTCAATCCCATTTGAGCATCCCATCACCTCCCCCAAGCAAAATAAAGTTGTGTGTAACCTTTCCCCTGCCTCCACACCACCGGCAAGCTGAAAATTGACCAAACTCATCAAAATGTGTGAAGCTTGGTCTCCAAGCTGATCCATGGGGAGGCAATCCAATTCCTCCTTCATAGAGGCTAGTCGCACCTCAACAAAGCTAATCAGTCATCTCCACCACGTGAAATCACTACTGGTGAAGTACACAGCAAACTCGACCTCCTTCACTTCTTGTTTTGGTCCTTTGTGAAAGAAACTTAGTCTTTAGTGAGATTGAAATATATAGAGGTGATCTAGGTGAGTCCCTAATAGATTTAAAAATTTAAATTGGGTGATTTCACCAATTAGATCACCAAAATTCATCTCAAATCAATGGATGGCTCTCAACTTTTGCCACCACTGAACAAGAAATAATCCCCATCGTGTGGCTCCGACATGTTTAAGTAAAATATTTAAGTTTTTGAATTTAAAAATTACAAAAAGATAATAGAAACTTCAAAAAATCATAAAAAATAAAATATACATTAAAAATGCAATTAAGGACTCTATGGATTCCTCTCAATGAGAGGAATCCATTAAACCCAAAATCCCCAATTTTTGTTGGATAAATTTAGGTTAATTTGAATTTGAATGAAAATAATCAAACTTAAATTAACCTCATAACAATGCTCCAATTGATTTGAAACTTTGAGAAAATGAAATTAGGTTTAATATATACTTTAATAAAAAAATTCATGATTTATTTCAAAGTAAATCAAAAGATATTGAATTTCAAACATTAAACCCTAATTTAAATGAAATAAATTAATATAAAATTAAGAAAATAATAAAAATTTATAAGATTACCATAAATTATCATAATAAACTATAATGTATCTAAATAACCCATTGAAACCTTCTTAAATTTAATAATCCATAAAATCTCCTAGTTTAGTAATTAATTGAATTATTGAATTCAATTAATCAACTTAAACTTTGGAAAATCATAATAAATCAACCAAAAATCTAAAATTTTAAAAGAACCTTCTATGGATGCATCTTCCATAGAGGAATTTAAGAAAAATAAATTAGACTTGATTTAGGTTTTAATAAAAAAATTAAAACCTTAATTAGTCTTAAAATACACATGTGATTAAAGTGAAACTTTAGGAAAATCAAATTGGCATGAAACCCCTCTTGGCAGAAAAGTTTCTAGGCAAGTTGATATCAGTGTTGGAAGTTAATGAATTTCTCATTCTCTAGGTCAATTTATTTGAAATATTAAATCAAAATATTATAAAAATTCATGAAATTGGCTTGAAATATTTCAATTAATATCAAAACACTTTAAAAAAATTCAACCCTCTTAAGTTAGGAAATTCAATTAATTATGCATTAGAGCTTAATGAAATAATTAAGAACATGAAATTTGAGCAAATCATAAATAATCAATTTAGGAAATCCATAATAAACAAATTAATCAATTAAAATTAGGTGTAATTAACCTCTAGAATTCATATTTACAAGTTAAAATCATTGGTATGAAAATTTCCTAATTTTTTTTTAAGTTAATAAGTAATATAATTCTAAAGCATAAATAAATTAATCACACTTAAAAATACTTAAACATTTTAAATGGCATAGG
Organism: Cymbidium sinense; assembly: GCA_021442155.1. Taxonomy (NCBI): domain Eukaryota; kingdom Viridiplantae; phylum Streptophyta; class Magnoliopsida; order Asparagales; family Orchidaceae; genus Cymbidium; species Cymbidium sinense. Next base: position 54,188,409 of record CM038214.1, on the reverse strand, counting down.
TTAAAATGGGTACAATCTCCTTTTAACAAATTAAACTTGTAATAAGCCAACTAAAATTAAGAATAAAATGAGAGTTGACTTCAAGCCAATCCATGTTTATTAACATAATACTAATAAAATTAATGAAATGAATATAATTAAAATTAAGTGTACTTAAATGATAGATTAAAAATTTATGAATAAATACATTATGAAATTGAAATGTAATGAATTAATTAAATAATTAAATTAAATTAAAGCTTGAATTAAGACATCAATCTAAATAAATAAACGTAAAATAAATATAATATGAACATCAATCAGCAAATAAGATTAATCCAAAACTAACAAAAAATGAACAAGGAATTGAATAATACAATAAATCTTAGTAAAATAAACTAAATAAAAATATCACATATTGGAATCAAAATGGAAACTAAATCAAGTTAAGTCAACTACAAAATTAACAAACATAACATCAATAAAATGAAATAATGAAATTACAAAATTGATTAAGTTAATTTATCCACACCCATTAACATAACATTAATGAAGTCAATGAATGAATGAAATCAATTTAAATAAAGTAAATTAAATAATTAAAACATATGAAATTAAATAAGCATTTAATAAAAATAAAATTAAAATTAAAATAATGAATAAATTAAATCATTTAGACATTAATTAGCATTAAGAAGAATGAATCTTAATTCTAATAAAAATTTAAATTTTAATCTAACTAAATCCAACTTTATTGAAATTAAGAAGAAGTTAATCAAGATACTTAGGATCTTAGTTTGACCCTTAGAATGAATCTTTATTTTAGGGTAAAGACTTCATACTACTAGGATTTAGGATGTTAAATATAATGGGTTCCACCCAAAATAAAACTTATTGTATTGTTTATTTTTGACAACTTAAATTTAATTTTAACATAAAATAAATCAATAAAATGGAAATAAAATTATAAATTATTACATCAATTAAATTGAAATCACCCATGGTAAATGAAACAAATTTTAAGATTAAAAAAATAAAAATAACAAAAAATATTTCATAATTAGCAACATATGGTATATAGTCTAGACACCCGAGGTCCTAGGGCTACTGGTCTGAAGGAGATCTTAGTACCTATGAAAATTAAAATTAGCAAAATTATGAAAATGAAAAAGTCTCAAAAATCAAATTAAATTAAATAATAATAATTTAAATTGAAATTTGAACTTAAAAGGACTTAGTACAGCCTTACCACATAAATGCATTTTCTTCACAGACTAGAATATTAAGTCACCAGCCCTAGATTTAGGTTACGCTAATCTGTGATGTTTTATTATTTTGTGGTGTAATATTTTAGAGTGAATGGCAAGGATTGTTTGTCCATTAAATTGGATGGTAAGATGTTCTTTCTAAAAATAATGTTGTCTTAGAGGTGCTAAAGGACCGCCATAATAAATTATATATAAATATTATTTTATTGCATGTATGTTTATGTCTTTAAGCATAGCCCAATAGGATAAGTGGGCTTGGCAAGCAACTAATGCTAAGCCCTTATGTTTGCAAATATAACTGCTAATATGTTGTTTGCATTTCTAGACATTTGTTTTGTAGGGCTTAGGAATTTCTTTTAGAATTTTAAATCTATTTTGAGCCTAGAATTAGGTTAAGATCTATGGGGTCTAGGAATAGTAAGATTTGACCCTACTAGCCAGTGATACCATGTGAAGCCCAAAGGAGGTCCCTAAAGAAGGAGATGATCTTGGAGGAAGACCAATAGATTTAGACTTGTAATTGTAGGATGGGCTATGTAAGGGCAGAGCTCGGTTGCCCATTTCTCTCTTTCTTATGGGATGTATAATGGTACTAGACCACACTAGCCTATTCTTCTAATTTGAATTTAAATTTGGCTTGATTTACTTTAGGTGCATAATAAAATGAACCTACATTTATAGGTTTCTTTTTGTGTCATATTATTTATGATAAATGTTTAGGCATTAGGCTCTTAAAAAACTAAATTATCTACTGAACCAAATTCTATGCAACTTAAACAAAAATAAAGAAATTTGAATCTTCTCATATAAATTAAAGCCCTAAAAATAACTTAAAGTCAACTATAAACAATTAGATTTTGTGAATCATGCTAACATATTATTCTAAATTTCTGAATTGGGAGCTTCACCCATTTCATGTAAAGGGCATTTGACCTTTGAGGATGACCATGTTCTTGGGGAAATTTATGTTCTCTTCTTGATTTGGCCCATGACCACTTTTAAATGCATCTCATTGTAGGCATAAATTGTATACCTCAAAAGCCTTAAATGAATTATGTAACAAAATATAAAAGGTAAAATTTGTTGCATTAGTTAAGTACATATCATACCCTACATGATCTTAGCTAGGTTCTTAGATTCTTTTCTAAAAAGTACAATAGCATAGCCATCTTGCATTCATGAGACTTATCATCATGGATTTAAAATTTGCTTAGGTGGCGTTAGTTGACAGCCATTCCAGGTGGGTTATATGTCTAGAAGAGTCAAGGATAGGTTTCCTTTCTCAAGTGAGCGAAAGAACCAATAAGTCCCAAAGTCAAACTAGGTCAAGCCTCTGACTTTTGTTAAAGCAATTATAGACTTAGGATCTGAAGCATCCGACTGGGGTTAGTTTTCAACCTTAGGATTTCTATAGTCTTGTGCTATTAGCATATAAGCTTTAGATCTCTAATAAAATTTTAACTCAAAATTTAATTTAAATTTCAAAATTTAAAGCCCAATAGTATGATAGTTGAGATGTCCACTAGGTATCCCACTATCTATAAACATTTCTTACTTCATCTGTTTTGGATTCCAAAAGAACTCCTTCCACTTTGCAATGTTCCCTTTTGAAATTGCAAATTATAATTTTTTTTTTGGAGCCAGCTTAGAAATCTATAGAAATTAATGCCTATTTCTTCAATTGAGAGAATTATTAGGAAGAGATCCTTATTATTAAGATGTAATTAACTATATGGGGTTGTCATTATAGGGAACCACTATCTCAAATAAAATAAATATTGTTCTACTTTTTCATATAGTTCAAAGGAAGAATCTTTGAAATATTAATAAGGCCATTAGCCTTAGAAGTCCTTATTTAAGTGATTAAATACATTATAGGGTAACATGTTTATCTTTTGAGATAACATGTTTATTTCTTAATGGAATATTTGATTACCTAAATAAGAAATTCCTAAACTCTATGTGGTATCATAAATTTTCCCCACACACTGTTAGCTGGCAACACTTCCATGGGGGTTATATGTCCCTGAGAGTCTGTGCTAGGTTCATTTTTTTTCCTTTGGTAAGAAAAGAACTGATAATTCCAAAAAAAATTACATTAAAATGAGCTTTTGATTATGTCATGAGTGTTTATAACTTAGGTTCTGAAGCATGTTTTTGTAGCAAGTCTTCAAATACTAGACATTTCTATAATTTTGTGCTATTAGAACCTAAGTTCTACATTTCTAATAAAATGTCAATTTGAACCTTAATAATTTTGAATTCAAAATTATAATGCCTAATAAAGGGTTAGTTGAAATGCTTACTTGGCATTCAAATATCTAAGAATTTCTTACTTTTTCCCTATTGGCCTCCAAAATAACTCTTTATCCTTGAAATGTTCCCTAATGAATTTCTAAATTGTCATCCTTTTACGATAAGCTTTGAAATCTATAGAAATAAAAATATAGTTCTTTAATTAAGAGTATTCTTAGGAAGAGATCCTTCATTCCTAAGATGTAATTAACTATAGGGATTTTCCATTATAGGGAGCTATGAGGCCTACAATAAAATAAACTCTATTCTACCTCTCCGTATAGTCTAGGGGAAAAATCTTTGGTTCATCAAAGATCCATCAGCCATAAAAGTCTTTAGTAAGTAACTGAATCCATTATAGGGTAATATTTTATTTCTTGAAATAATATATTTATCTCTTAATAATGTATTTGATTACCTAAATAAGTACCCTCAAGATCTGTGTAGTGTTCCAAATAAAATTCTCATAGATTTTTTGGTGACTTTATTGGTGATCTATTCCTTTCTCCATCTTTAGAAATAGATTTTTATTTCTATACATCGACAATGTACTTGAGTTTTTCACGGGCTAGGACTTCCTTTTGTTCTGTTGGTTATCTCTCCATTTCAGTCTTGGTAAAGTATATTCAACATCCACTTAATGGAGTATCAAACTTCCTTATTTGTTGAAATCAAATAAGAGAGATTTTTTTAAATGTTAAATTTTCAAAAATAAAGTTCTTTTATAAACCCTAGCCATAGCAAAAATGTCTAACTTTTCCTAATGGGCAAAAGTTGTTTTTTTACTACATTATGTTTAAAGCTCATTTTAATTATGTTAAAACTTAATTATAATTTGATCAATTTTCTTATCTGAAAAAAAAAAAGGTAGGCCAGCTGATTTTCTCTACTACATTTGAGATTATCTTTTCTATGGATAGTAGCAAATTACTTGATGGCTTTGTCATCAAGTTTGGGACTGACTTTGAAGATTTGAACATTACCAATAATGGAGTGACTCAAGTTCTTATTAGCAATCATGTCTTATAGTTTTCTAAAGTGCCCCATAGTACTTTTGCCACTAGCAGGGAAATGGCCCTAGAGGCCTCTAGGGAGATTCAAATAGGCCCTGCATTAAGGAAAATAAAATTTTGTGTTGTAGAGACACCTGATTTACTCTTTGCTAGTACAATTGAAATAGGTTCTACTTCAGAGCCTTCATTGATGACTAAAAGCTAAAAAAATATAGGTAGAAGGCTTGGAAGCTAGGTTCTTAGGGAAAGAAAACAAAATGAAATGATAAATATTTAATAAGCTAGGGTAAGGGAGGGGTTTGCCCTTCTAGATACTTTCCCTATCCTAGGAGGTATCAAATTCTAACCTCTTTTTGTGTCCAAGGGAGAGGAGAATGTATCTAGAATTATGAATTCTCCACCTTGACCCTTTTCATATGAAACTAGAGAGAACTTTAGAATGATAAATAGAGAAGCTCATAGTAAATTACAATAGATTCAAAATATACAATATAATTCAATTAAAATAAATAAATATTCAATTGAAATTGAATAGAAATAGAATTCTAAATAATTCAAAATTAGAATTAACAAATTCTAAAACTCCTAGGTCCTCTTCTTACACCGAAGAAAGGATATTTAGGCTTATGAAAGGAGAAATTTCTAAAGAGCTAGAGAGAAGTCTTAAGGAGATCTATGACTATTCAAGGTAAAGGAAAAGATAAGATGGTATTCCCCGATCAAAGAAGATCTTATCACCCCATGCCTATTATACCAGACCGGTATCACCAGGGAGGTCACTAACATAGCATAGGTGTGAATAAATTAGTTCAAGGAGAGATAAGGTTATTACTAGAAAAGAAACTAAAATAGTTATGTTTGGAAAGATCCATTGGTCTCTGAGCCAAAGACTCACAAGTTATCACAATCAGAAGTACCATCTGTTACTCAGCATATTAAATAAAGGCCATCATCATTTACATTTAGGCCTCAAATAGAAGGGTTGTCCTCATTTCATACATCTATAAGAACGTAGACCCATTTCATCTATCTCCTTACAATAGAGATGTTGCAGATGAGGGACACTTTAGTTTGGGTGCCACTATAGCTATAGATCAAGTTCCCACCATCCAAAGGACTCATGGAAAAGAAATATCTGAAGTGAAGTCCATGGATGTAGAGAAAGAATTAGAAGCTATCTCTGATAACAATGGTGTTACACTTCATCTTACAAAAGAAGAAGTGGAGACTATTATTAAAGATGATGAAGAAAAAAATAAGTATGGACCATGATCAGTGTAATTTAGATCAAGATGACTTGTTGGATGATGACCCTAGGTTACCCATTGCACATTTTTTTATGGTGAATACAAGGGCATAAAAAAGAACAAGAAGAAACACACAAGGATCTTATACCTGATCGTACACAATAGTTAATCCTTTAGTTATAGAAAAAGGATGATCAAATTTTGAGGATGGAGAAGAAGATGGAGGAGATGATTGCCACTATGCAATCACTCCAAAGTCTAGTCCCACCTCTTCCGAGCCACATTCTTTAAAGAGACCAGCAAAGTCCCATCTCACAAATGAGATATAGAATTGAATCAAATACATTTTAATTGAAATCTAATTAACTGAGCTAAGGCAATTGAGGTGGTTAACACAATTAACCTATCTAAACTCAAAATCTCTTAAATCTAAGGAAATTCAAATAAAACTCAAAATAAATTAAAATTAAATCAAATGAAAAGCATAAAGTCATTACCTAAATTTGAATGGATTTAAAACTAAATCCAAATGAAGGTCAAAGTTGGTCAATCATTTAACATAAAGCTGACTTATGTGGGTCCCACCAAGTCAAATGTCAACCTGCCAAAATTTAACCAAATTAAATTATTTCAAGGACTCAAAATCATCAAATAAACTTGTTTCAACATAAATCCAATGAAATTTAAATCCAATAAGGTTAATTAAACTAATTAACTTAAATATCCTTTAATGGACCCTATTAGGTCTAAATTCAAATTAAAATAAAATTAACCCAAAATAAATGTCCAAAATCATTTGGAATCATCTTGAAACATAATTTAACCAATTATAGGGTTTGACCCAATTAAACCCATGTAGATTCATTAAACCCAATATAGGTCAAAGTGGATTCAAATTCAAAATTCACTTCAAATGAAATGAGATTAATTAATCCAAATCATCTCAAATACTTGAATAAACATATTTAATGCCTAAATTAGATCCAATCCATCAAATAGAACAAACCAAGCTAAACCAAAGGTAGAAAATAAATGAACTAACCTAAGATATTTATCCCTAAACCCAATTCAAATGAGTTTGTTTGACTCATGAATCATTTGAACAATTATTTGCTAAGTTAAATCAATAAATAGTAAACATTGATCACACTTAGCTTAATCCAAATCAAGTCAAACTCAAATGGACTAAATGTGAGAATGTGAGCTTAAACCTACACTAATAACATTCCAACTCACCTAAACACATTCTAAGATGGGTCTAATAGGGTTGGCAGTCTAAATTTAGGAGAATTTAAAGATCTCAAGTTAATCCAAAAAGAAGAGAAATATGAGAGAGAGAGAGAGAGATGGAGCATTATTAACCTCACTTTTGGAGTGAAGATTGATCACTTCCATCATAGGTCTAGGATTCTTTTAGACACCTAGGTTTTCTTGGGATATAGTAATTAAGGAACACTAAACCCATGCTTAAAGACTTGCAAGGCATGACCCTAGGCCTAGAGCTTACCTTAGAATAAGTGGACTTCACCCACCTTAGGGCTTAAACTGATGATCATACCCATTAATTCATTTAAACCCAAACTCATATGATTGAAACCAAACCAACCCAAATTCATTTGAATTCAATTGATCTTGATTGAATTTGGTTTCCAATCCAAGCTCCAAGCTAAATTAACTTGATTCTTAACCTAAGTTAACCCACTTCAATTCTATAACTCAATTCAAACTAATTCAAGAAAACCAAATTCAATTTAATATTCTCAATCATTTTAACTATGCAATGGATCATTTCAAACTATTCCAACACTTGCAACCAAGCTAATTAACTATTCCAATAGTTAAAAGGTTCAATTGAGCCAAAACCCAGTCAAACCTAAATCAATTATAGTCAAAACCACCAATCAACTTCAAATTTATCATTACATATATTCCAATCATCCATAAAATCAATTGGTCCAAATTGACTTGACCAAACCATTTAACCCAAAGTGACCTAAAAGGCCCAATTAGTACAAACTTCAATCAAACTCTCATTGGATCAAACCAAGCTATCCAATCTTTCATTAATGATATAGGTCACTATTGAACACCCCACTACAATCAATTAGACCAAACCAATCCAATTTGGCCCCTTAACCCAAGTTGACCTAAAGGACCAAATTAGGCCAAATCATGTTCTAAGTCAAATTAATTATAACCAATGACTCTTATCAACCATTAATTGAATATTGAACATGACTCAACCACCAATTGAAGCCAATTGAGCCTAACCAAGCTAATTTGGCCTCTTGTCCCAAGTTGACCCAATCTAACATAAAGGGCCAAATTAAACTAAATCCTAAACTAAATTGGTTGAAACCAATGCTTGTAATCAATCACCAATTTGATATTAGATATGATCCAATGTCTAGTTGGACCCAATTTGGTCAACCCAACCCATTTGACCTAATGTATCAAATTGAATCAAATCACTCTCTAATCCAAATCAATCCAAACCAAATATTCCAATCTCAACCATTCAATTTGAGATCGGATGACCATGATGAAACCACGTCCACCCTCGCTAAGTCAACAGCTACGTTGGATATTTTACATAACAAATGTTGTAGCACCACGTGGAAAGCATTGCATCCACACATGGTAATAGCTTTAATAATATAATTAATAGCCAAAACTTCAAAAAAATAATAACAAATTGTGTATAAGAAGTAATTTAATAAAAATAAAATCCATAATTAATATTTAATGAATAGTGCTTAATTAAAATTTAAATCTTAGGCTAATTACTTTAATTAAGGCCACATTACTTGGCTAATTAATTCCAAATTTGACATATTTATTTTAGGGGATGTCCTTTATTTTTCTTGAAATTATTTATTATGTGGTTTGGGAAATACCAAATTTTGAATCCTAATTGCCCTCTTTAAATGATTTAATAATTATTGAAATTAATTAATAGTAAAATTAAGTAGTTAATGTTAATTAGTTAATATAAATAGTAGTGTAACATGGGAATTAATTAGGACACCCTTTCCTAATTGCTTCTAAATGTATCCCCTTTAAGGTTTTAAGTAATATGTTTAATAATTTAGAGCAAATTAAGAAAAATTAATGATAATGTGTAAATGAATCAATTTAAGTAACACAGGTGCAATCCATTAATCCCTTTATGTGTTTAACAACCTAAATTCATTAAAGAAATTATGATTTTCCTATTAGAGTAAGAAAATAATAAGAGTATTTATCTTAAATCTTTTTTCTCTTTAATTTAATTAATTCTTAAGCATGAGCCTAATTGTATTAGATCTCTTTAGGTGCATTGCAAATATTTTTTTTTTCCAAAGCATATCATTGAAGGCTCATGATTAGGTGATTAATTAAATTAAAGAAGCTTGGGAAGGGTGATTAAATTGCAATAATTAATAGATTGAACTTAATTAATCCATAAAACACATTTAATTTCCTCTCTTTAACATATTGAATAACTAAGTATTGCTTCCTCCTCTTTATGTTTCAACAACTTAAATATTAAGATTAAACTTTAAAGGAACTTTTATTATACTTAAGGGATGTTTATCTAACTTGATTGTCCTTACGTTCTAATGAAATCAAGTTTGTTGTATGGTGATATTCAATTACTTCCTTTCAATTATCATAAATGTGTATGTTATGAGCTTCATGTATTCATATTTTAAAGTTAAAAAATATGATTGCATTTAAATTACAAGAGTTAGATAAATATTATTATATGGTGTGGCTATTGTCATTAGTAAATCAAAAACTATTTTAAAATTATATGTTAATTATGAATTTGAAATCAATGCTTATTATAAATAATTAATTATGTGAAAATGAAATGTTCATCTATTTATAATCAAAAGATGGCAATTGATGGTTTTATTCCTATTTTCATACTTATGTATTCATGTATTTGAATTGGCAAGTATATAGCTTAGACATCCCAAGAATATGAGGATTTAAGTAACCCCAAAGAGGTCTTATATAATCTCATTTCCCTGGTTTAGTAATGGCACATACTTGCTTAATTTCATTTATGTGTGTGCATATATTAGAATATAAAGTAAAACCATTTTTATTTTGCTATTAAGATTTACATAAGTAGAAGACATCTATACACAACCTTCTCATGATTTTATTTTGATGTTTATGTATATGTTTATGTTATTTGAATTGGCAAGTATATAGTCTGGACATCCTAAGAACATGAGGCTTTGAGTAGCCTCAAGGAGGTCTTAGATAATCTCACTTCCTTTAATAATAACACTTACTTTAAATTCGTTATACATGTTTGCATATGCTTAAATATGAGATGAAATTTCTATCAAATCTATGCATCAACCTTCATTAAGTGTGCAAAATATGAATACATTTATATATATATATATATATATATATATATATGTACTAAATCAAACATTGAAGAAACTAAAAAAAGGGAAAGAATATCGATGTTATTGATAATAAAAGGAAGTAGTGGAGTATTGTTCATGTGATGGTGACTCAATTTCATTGATCTTAAGATGCCTTTCATGTTTGGATAAGATTCATTAAGACTAATCTAAAACCTAGGCTAAATAAAATTCATGAATGATTTATTAAAAATGTTAAAGCACTGATGATCTATATTTATAAATCAACTTATGTTTGGGGTGAAAGAGTTAAGTATCTTTCTTCTCTTCATAATAGCTAGCTCTTAAGTAAGAAGTGAACAAATTAAAAATACATAAGTTAAAACTCAATCAAGTTACTAAAAGACTTAAAGTAAAACCACCCTTAATGGGTAATTTAAATAATCCTAAACTTTGCCTAATCCTAAAGCTCAATTAAGACATACCACACTCCTTGGCACACACATTAAAAATACTAAGTCATTGATGTTAGTATTAGGTTAATATGTGGTGAGATATGTTTTATTTTATGATGAGATGTTTCAGTCTAGATGTTATGATTATTTATGCATAGACTAGATGTTAGGTGGCTATTAGCCTAATAATATTTTATGTAGGGGATTATGCTTGAGGGACTGTTGTAACAATAAATGAATATAAAATTCTTTTGCTTGTAGGTGATGCTTATGTTCTTAAGTATAATAAAATTAGTGCTTGGTTACCCAAGTGTAGAATGCTAAGTCCAAATATGTAAAATATAATTGATTGTTTGTATCCGTGTAGTTTGAGTTACTTTCCTTAAAAAAAATAATATATAATATGATTATGATTAGTGTTATGTGGTGGGGATGAGCAATGGCTAGAAGGCAAAGACTTAGAGGCCTTGTAAAGCTGGAGCAAGCTAATCAAAAGAAAGAAAAGAATAAGAATTGAAGATCCCCATAGTATTTATTTTATTTATAAGATTTAATTATAATGGGGTGTATAAGGGTAGAACTCTACCCAACTTTTTTTTTCTATTCTATTATGATGGTCAATGCAACCTTTATTATTTTATGAAATCAAAATGTTTGATTATTATGTTTAGATGCAATAAAAAAATGACGTTTTTTATAGGTTTTTTAAAGTGTGTATGTTTTATGCGTGGCTTGGATGTGGTAGGCTCATTAAGACAAAATTAAATTTTTTATCCTTACCAAAAATATGTGGTGTTTTATTTCGGATGCCCAGTGGACACCACATAGATCTTAGGGGGTACTTATTAAAGTGATCGAGTATGACATTAAGGTATGATGTACTATATAAAAATATAGAAATATCACTCTACAATGGACCAATCACCTAATAAGGACTCTTAAGGCAGATGGGTAAAGGCACCAAAGATCTTTCCCCTACTTTACATGGAAAAGTAAAGCAGAATTTATTTTATGTTAGGTTCTTTAGTTCCCTATGGAGACAAGCCTACATAGTTAATTACATCCTACATAGTTAATTACATCCTAAAATATTTCAAGGTTAGACTATCAAAGGATTTATCCATTTTGGAAAATCAAGTGGGAAAGTTCAAATAGAAAGACTTATTTTTGGATTCCAAAGGAAGATAAGTAGGGAGAACTCATGATATTAGGAAGCCTAGTGAGCACTCCAATCTATCCTATGGTGAGGCTTTATATATTTGAAAGAGAGATTTATTTTTACTTGAATTGAATTTTTATTAGAATGTTAGGGCTTACAATCCATCAACACAAGATTGTGGAAATGCCTAAGAGGTGAGAATTTATACTCGTAGCCCAAAGGAAACAAAAAACCTTGGATCCTAAATCTAGGATGATTTAGAACAAGCTAAAAGCACAACCTAAATCTAAATAGAAAGGGGACATTATGGTTTACCTCCATAAGAAACGATAAATTGTCCGACTCTTTTGGACTTATAACCGCCTAGAGTGGTTACTAGCTAACACCTCCTTCAGTTTGAAACCATGTAGTCTAGTGCCATATAATTTCAACATGGTTTAAGCTATTATTTGATTTTGAAAGATACTAGAGTCCTAAACTCACTCCTTAAGAGACTATATCATGTTTGGCATGAGCATATGACTTAGTCTAAATGCAAAATATTTTTAAATTTCATATCATTTTGACACAATATTTTAGACATAGGCTTTGGGATATTTTATGCATAAATGTGTGGTGAAATTGAGTTATTAGCCAAATTAGAAAGAGAGATGGTGAATCTCCACCATAAGGGGGTGCTCTCATAGGTCAAGCATTCCCTAAAGTGCAATAATGGAGGCCCTTATAATTCAAGAGTGGCATAAGATGATATGCATGATGTTGGATATTCAATCATTTAGTAAATGAGTTGCTAAATCTTTTAATTATCTTGATTATATCCTAGGCTTTAGGTGAAATTGAAATTTGTTTAGAAAAATTAATTTTATCCTAAGAGTCTACCACATCCAGGCCACATATTCAAATATCAAGCTTAAGAAACTATGAAGAAGATGAAATTCTATTGTGCAATCTAAACATAACAACAATTAAGCATGTATAGATTTCATAAAAATAAATGGTCAGTGTGGCTGGGCACCACCGTTACACCATAGAAATAAGAAAAGTTGGCTAGCTGAGCTCTACCCTTATACAACCCGGATTACAAAAGAATATTACAATTGAAATTAAATTAGATGCTATGGGGACTTCATTCTTCATTTCTTTGTTCTTCTTCCCTAGATTTGATTTGCTCCAAGGCTTCACAGGGCATCCCGTGACTCCTCTAGCCACTACTCATCTAGACCCCATAACACTAATCTTAATTCCTATTGCAAAATTATATTTTTTATGAAAAAGTAAATCTAACTACACCTATAAAATAGAGCTAAATAAACACACACATTCCCATGTAAATATTTCATAATTTAGACTTAACACCCTGAACATGGGTAACTAAGCCCACCTGTCCTAATCATGGATTATATTTAGGGGTATAAGCAACCTTCAAAAAAAGAATTTATATTTATTTTCCATTAGCATAATCTCCTTCTGAAAACAACATTAGGTAAATCAACGACCTAACATCTAGTCTAAGAACCACATTCCTAACATCAAGTCTACAATATTACATCATAAAAAAAATATCACATCATTACATACACGATCCTAACCTAATGCTAGAAGTGGTAACTTAGCATTCTAATGTGTGTGTTTAGGTTCAGTGTGGTATGTCTTAGATAGGCATTGGAATTATAATTTTTTTAAGCTTGGAATTATTTAATTTAGCATGATGGGTGGTTTCACATGAAGTTGTTTAGAAAATTGTAAAATTTTATTTTTTATTATTTTATTTCATTTGATATTTACTTAGGATCTAAGATAAAGAGAAGAAAGATGGCTTAACCTCTTTCATTCATCCTTTAATTGTTTTCTAAAGCATATTATTATGACTTGGTTTCTTTTAAATGATTTATTACATATTTTATTATTTCTAAGTTTGGGTTAACCTTAAAAGATTCTATTCAACATGGAAGGCATCTTAGGACTAATGTAATTGAATTACTATCACATAGATAATGTTGAACCATTCCTCTTTATCACCCACAGCATGCATATGGTTTAAGGCTTAGTATACCTACAAATGCAATGTATTTTTGGTTCACTTAAATGATTATGAATGCATACATTTTTGGTAGAAGAAGGGATTTTCATTCTTTAATCAAGTACACACACACATGTATATAAAATGTAAGCAAGTACTTGCCATTATTTAAACTAGGGAAGTGAGATAATCAATGAACTTGATGGGGCTACTTAAAGCCTCGTATTTCTATGATGTCCAAACTATATATACTTGCTATCTTAAATATGTATGGATGTACACATAATCATCAAAATAAAAATAATGCAAGAGATTGTATTTTCATTGAATCATTTATACATATAAAATAAAGTTATATCCAAATTATATTACAAGTAGACATAAGAATGAAATCAAAATAAGTATGTACCTTTGTTAACCAGGGAAGTGAGATAATCAATGACCTCCTTTGGGCTACTTAAAGCCCCATATTCCTGGGATGTCCAAACTATATACTTATTATCATTCAAGCATATGTAAACCCATACGTGTATCATAAAGACAAAATAATACTCTAACATGCTTAGCTATAAACACATGTAAATTATATAGAAATATTCATAGCTAATATCACTTTCACTTTTCATTATCAACTTATAACTTCAAAAATATCTCTTAAAATTTATTAGTGATAATAGCCACTCATATAATAAGATTAAGCCAACACATGCAACTTGCACATAAATAAATTCTATTTGATTATTTCATTTGAAGGACATGAATGCTTTTTATCAAATGACATACAACATTCATGATAATTGAAAAGGAATTGTTGAACACTTCAACATAATTCATTCAACTACATTAATTCCTAAGGACAATCATATAAAATCTTTTAAAGAAAATCAAAGCTTCTTATTAAGTTTGATTTTTTGGATTTGGATTAATAAACCTAAAGAAGAAAATTGTTTTTTTACCCCATCACATGTTGATGATTTAATTTATTTAAGAGAAGTAATTAAGTGAATTTTATGAGTTAATTAAGTTTGAATCATTAATCAGCTCATTTAATTACCCTTTCCTATGCTTTTAAAATTTAATTAATCATTTAATTTTGAGCTTCTAATGATATGCAAATGAGGAATTAAAATTGCAATGCACTTAGAGACCTAATGAAATGAAGCTCATAATTAATTATTAATTAAATTAAGAAAACCTAATTAAATACTTATATGATTTTTTCGCACCCACGGGTTAATCATAATTTCCTTAAGGGTCCTTTTGCTATTGAACACATAAAGAGGAACCCTTAAATTGAATGTTAATTATCTGAAGTAATTATCATTTTAATTTGATTTAATTTTCATTATTAATTATTTAATTAATTCTTTAATTAATTCATGCATTAATTCCCCTATTTATGAAATAAATTTGGGAAAGTAATTAGAAAGAGGTCCTAATCACTCCCTCATCATTTCATTATTAATCAATGATTAAAGAAGTTTAATTAATTAATTATTATTATTTGGAATATTAAATAATCATTAAATAGCTTAGTGAGGGTAATTAAGTTTGAATTTTAAATTCTCCTAATTACCTAGCCAATAAATCCCAAGAAAATTATAGGAGGAAGAGGTCATCCCATTAACTCAACATTTCAAGTTTGGGATTAGTTGCCCAAGTGATTCAGGCTTAATTATGCTAATTTGAAAAGATTCAAACCCTAATTAGGCTCTGTTCACTATTTAAACCATAGGGAAACCATTTTAATAAAAAACTCCTCTATTTACCCTTTCCAAAATGGGTTTATTTGTACATTTTTGGATTTCTCTAAAATTAGTTATGGATTTTTAAAGTTTTAATCAATTAATTACATTTTTAACCTTAATTAATATTTAATCCCATTGGCTCCACATGGGAGATGATGTGGTGATGCTTTCCACGGTCACCGCTAAATCAATCACTTAAATCGTCTGCACAGCATGTTGAGTCAGCGGCAACGGACACGCTTTCATCCCTACTGTTCGATATCAAATTGGATGGTTAGGATTAATCCCTCAATTATAAAGGGATACAAATTGAATAATCTAATCAATTATGGCCATCCATTCCAATGATGTGGAATGGATGGTGGATGATCCTTCATCCCCCAAATGATGGAAGATGGACATCGTCCACCCTCCTCCACTGGATTTAAGCTCACCAAATCTTGTGAAGCATCCGGATTGACTCCAAAAGTTTTAGGAATGAAATTTAAGGATATCCTACGATGGAAAACTTATGAAGCCATGATTTCTTTCACTAAGGCCAAACAACTTAGTGGATTTCTACAATTTATTGAAATTTTCCTTCCGAGCTCGACCAATAATAGATAAGCTTCATCTTAAAGAGATCCCCTATTATGAATCTTGGGAGTTTCCTCCCCGTTAGTGACTTTGTGGTCCAAATGCCACCGAAAATGTCACCGGAGTTGGTTTAAGGATAGTCTCTAGTCAATCAATCGATTCATTTATCGAAGCTGGGAAGGTGTGGGGTAATGTTAATTTTGATTTTGTGGAATTTAGGTGGGGTTAGATGGAGTAAAGAATTTCTCTTTAGGTTTAGTGTCATCAAGATGGGGAGCTCAAGGGATGTTGTCAAAGCTCTAAGTTCATCTCCTCACCAAGCTCTGGATGCCATTGGTGTGTAGAATGAGATAGGGAGGAGTATACTATCCTCCCCCTCAAATCAGATGGTGGGTATTAGCTTTGATTTTTGTAGATGTTCATAGTGTAGGTGGCCAGGGATGTCATGGAATGGCTGAGGTGGAGCTCCTTGAGAAAGGAAAGTAGGTGGTGGTGTGTCCTTGTTTCCCATGGTGAACCAACCTCCATGACTCACCCAACCAAGTTTGGGTGTAACCAAGAGGTCCAAGTTAAGGAGGTCGCCAAGTGCAAAGGGGTAGGTGAGATCACCCAAATGTGGACTTTGTTCCATTTGGAGAGATTTACCCAATGGGTTTTCACCCCATTCAAGTTTGAAATGGGTTTGGTTTTGACTTGGGCTGATCTATGGTGACAAGTCATGCCAAGGGGGTTTGTGACTGGATTTGGCTGGGTGGTTACCAGGTTAAAAGTCAATGGGCATTTGGGGTTTGATTAAGTTTTGACTCATATGGTTTCATAAAAATGGGTTGGCCAATTTGGTCAAATGCAAATTGGGTTTGGCAATTTATTTAGATTTGAAGTGGTAATTAAGTCAGTCATTTTCAATTTGAGGTCAAATGGGAATTGAGTGGGTTTTCCAATTTGGATTTGAGTCATCAATTTGATTTAGATCAAATTAGATCAACTTAGGTCAAAGGGGCCATATGGGTTTGGCTAGGTCCAACTGATGGTTAGATCAAATTCAAAACTCAACTTATGGTTCATTGGAAGAAATGGTTTCAGTCAATTGAGTTTAGAATGAATTTTGGTCCAACTTGGTTCATATAGGCTAATTGGGTCAACTTGAATGAAATGGGTCAATTGGATTAATTGAATTGGGTTGAGTTTGATAATTGATTTAGGATTGATTGATAGCTTTGATTTCAATTAATTTGGGTTTAATTGAATTTTGACTTATTTAGATGCTTTAGATCAAATGGGTTAAGTTGAGTTGATTGAAATGGTTTGATCAAATTAGTTTGATTGTAGGTTTTGGGAGAGTTTTAAATAGAGGTTTGAATGGTTGGAGTGCTTTTGTGAAAATCAATTAGTTTGGTTTAGTTGAAAACATTTTGAGTCAAGCCTATAGATTGGATCCTAGGATTAAGATGGGTTTAGGTTTAAATCATTTTAGCTTGGAGCTTGGATAAAAAAATTCTTTAGTTATTGATTTGAGGTTTGGCTTTACATTGATTGGATAGACATAGGTCATGGACAGCCATAGGGATAGGTAGGTTCAATTGGTCCTAAGGTGTAGCTTAAACATATGGTACACTTTACTAAGTCTCTAAGCTTGGGTTTAGTGTTCACCTAAGAGTGTCCTATGACTAAGAAGGTTCTAGTATCTAGAAGATTCCTAAGTCTAGGATAAGGGGGAAGAGTCCTCACTCCAAAATTAAAGGTCACTAACTCATAACTAAATTTTAATGTAACTCATAATCTCAATCTAAAGCCTAGTATAAATAAAAAAAATAAAAGATTTAGAAACCCCTGATTTGAATGGTTGCATGTTATAATATCATGCATGTCATATTGTTCCATTCTATTGAATATAGAGGATCTCCACTCACAATAAGAGACAAGCTTGACCTTTGAGAGTGGTTTGTAGTGAAGAACTCCTCTTATAGCTGATTTAGCCTATAACTAAACTTCATCATGCATGTAGAATAATTGTCTTAAGCCTGGTCCAAAATAAATGTGTCAAAATAATACAAAACTAGTAAATTTCTAGCATAAGTCATACAAATGTTATATAATCTTCTATGGAGTGTGTTTAGGATTCTACCTTCCTATATATTAAATAATAGCCTAACTATCTTGCATTTATATAAGACTGGCCTACATGATTTTAAAGCGTAGAAGGTTTTAGCTGGTAGCCACTCCAGATAGTAGAAAGTCTAAAAGAGTTGCGATGTGTTCACTCTCTCTTATGAAGGTGAACCACTATATTGCATTCTCCCCAATCAGATTTGAGTTCGCTTTAGCTTGTGTTAAAGCCTTTTAGACTTAGGTTCTAAAGCCTTGTTTCTCTTTTGCTATAAGTATAAATTCTCATTTCTAGGCATCTCCACAATCTTGTGTTATTGGGTTATAAGTCCTAGCACTCTAATAAAATTTCAACTTAAACAAAGATAAATTGTCCTCTTAAAAAGATAAAGCCTCATCATAGGGTAGATTGAAATATTCACTAGGCTTCCTAGTATCTTGGATGCTCCCTACTTATCTTCCTATGGAATCCTTAAATAAGTCTTTCCATTTCAACCTATCCCATTTGATTTCAGAAATAACCAATTCTTTGATAATCTCGCCTTGAAATCTTTGGAGAAATTTATTTACCATTTTAATCAAGAGTATTTTTAAGAAATTCCCACTCCCTATGATGTAATTATCTATGGAAGCTTGCTAGCATAGGGAACTAAAGAACCCAACTTAAAATAATTCTCGCTTTACTTTATCCATGTAAAATGGTTGGCAAGTGGAAGATCTCTCATATATATGAAGACCCATCTACCTTAGTAGTCCTTGTTAAGTGATTAAATTCATTGTAGGGTGATGTTTCTCTTTCGATATATAGTACATCAAACCTCAATATCACACTCAATCACTTCAATATGTACCATCTAGGATCTGCGTAGTGTCCCTATGACTCCAAATTAAAACACCATAGATTTTTTGGCAACTCCACTTTCCATCTTTAGTAGTCAATCACTGTCTCCAAGCATTGATAGTGGACTTATGCTTTTTATGTAAGTCCAAGACTATCATTTTTTATGTTGGACATCTTATCTATTCCATCCTTATTCAGGTGTGGCGTACATCCTTTAGGTTTTAGAATCTCACTCAAGTAGTTTTTAAAACCTTTATTGGACCTTCAATAGGCAAAAAAAATCAACCAAAGAAATTACCCAAATAAATTAAGCAAACACAACCCAAAACTTCTAAGAACCTCTTGTCGTAAGCATGGCAAAGTAAGGTTCATCCCCCATCTCAAAATCCATTTGAGCTCACTCTTAGTGAAATTGAAATTAAACAAAACATCCCCTCTCAAAATTACAAATCTACCTAAAAAATATAAACCCCATCTAAAATAAGCAAGTTTGTTAGATGAGAGTTTCAACTCAAAGTTTAGTTAAAAGAATAATAACTAAAGGAAGGTCTAATCCTATGTATTTCTTCTCCAACAACAAAAAGAATGCTCGGATCCTTCCTCGCTCAAAGAAATTAGCCACCATATATTCTAGAAAGCTTATATTCTCATTCATATTAAGTGTGTATTTGTCTATGGATGGCCATATACCACCTCAATCAACAAGTTTCACTTTGATTTGAGCATTTCAAGATCACTTATGATGATCCTACCCTCAAGATGTGAGTGGGGAGCAACTTATGTAGTTTAATCTTTATTTAGATGTTGAGTTCCCATCATTAAAGAAAAATGCCTTAGAGGTTCCCATGCCATGAATGCCGCTTGTGCTTGCCACAGTCTTTGTCAGGATTAGTACTGCCTCTACTGTAGCCCCAATCTTTAAGGGAAAGTCTGTCTTAGCAAATGAGGTTGGTTACCCCACCTTTGGGGTTAGTACTAGCTCCCATCATGTTCCCTTAACCAAGACTCAACATCGCAATAAAAATAGAGATATTAAGAGGTATTTTAAGTGCATAGCCATAAAGGTTGAGGAAACCTCCCATGTAGATGAAGAGGGATCCATTCATGAGATTTCTCCTTCTTAGTGGTAGAAGGTTTCATCCTCTCTCAGTTATAGAGAGAGAGGTGAATGTCAAAGAGATAGATGCATCACCCCCATGCCCTGTCGAGTGTGAAACATTAGATAAGGATAGGAGGAGACCTTATGCTAGCCTTAGGTCCATGCTTAGGTGAGTTGGGAGTTCACATGGATGATCTATATTTTCCACCCCATAATTTGAGAGATGAGTTATCCTTAGGAGTGTTAAGGACTAGATTGAGAGAGACCATGAATATTGTCTAAATGGGCAAAAGAGATAGGGAGGTTCACTAGGTAGTCACAACCTCGCAATTGACCACCTTGATCATGAGCTGATAGAGCCAATCATTCAGACCAGATAGTCCCTACTAGTTCTAGCCATAGGAGGAGATCTTCGATAGAGAGATAGTCGGTGTCATTACCATCACACCGTTATACTCACAGACCACTATCACCAGTTCGTGTCCCTCCATCCAAAGTTTCTACCAAGTACCAAAAATCAGTGTTTGGAGAAAAGTCATCCCCTTGGTGATATGACTATGTCCTAAGGACCACACTTCCTTCACCTAGTTGATGTAAGGCCAAGCTTTAACCTTTCCACCTCAATGGTGGAGAAGAAGGAGTAGTAGCCCAAGAACATCATAGTTGTTCCACCATCCCAATAAGAGAGGGAGAAAGAAGAGAGATGAGGCTCATGGTTGGTCACACCTCTCTAAGACATACAATGCATCAGCTCTTTGGATCACAGTCCAGTAGTGAGTGACCACCTAATATATGTTCTAGTTGTCCTGAGCATAGTAGATGATCGATCTTTAGATGATATACTGGAGGATTTCATAGTGAAGCAAATAGTCAGGGATGACCATTCTAATCAATAGGATGGCATGGTAGATTTACATGCCAATAATGATGTCCTCTTAGATGATGTAATGGATATCCATATGATTGATACCGAGGGTCCTTGCATAGAGAGCAGCCAGCCAAGAAAGCTCGTGGTTGAGGAAGGTGAGGCATCAACTTAAGCTCTTCCTTCTCAACAAATCAAACTCAAAGATGACAAAATTGATAAAATGGAGAGGAGAGTGGAGGACTTGATAGTGTTAGAATTGTAAAACAAACACTGTCTCATCCCATTCTTAAGGTCGACAAACCTAAATTGATACACATCAAAGACCATCCTAAGAGCACTACCCCAATAGATGAGGATATCTGTAGCTTACATAGGAAGATAGCCAATAACACCTCCATTCATGAGAAGGGCATTAGGCAAATAGTAGAGCAACAAGTGAAGAAAGCATTGGCATAGGCCTAAGGGAGCTCATCGATTCCAAAGGGTAGACCTTACCTAGAGGAATTTGATGTACTTCAATACCCCGAGGGTTTTATGCAACTATCATTCAAGGTATTTGATGGGATTGAGAACCCTAGGTAGCATATAGCATACTTCTAGGCCAATTGTTGCAATGCTAGTGACAGAGATGCCTTACATTTTAGGCAATTTGTTAGTAGCCTTTCTGGAGTCTCCTTTGATTGGTTCATTAAATTTCCTAATGGTTTGATGAATTCTTTTGCATAATTATAATAGATTTTCATCAAGAGATTCACAAGGGCCCAACTGGGAGTTATTGTAAGGGACCTTGTTGTAAAAAAATGAAAACCCAATAAGTCCCTTGTTGATTATATCTCAAGTGGGGAACTTGAGTATGAAATGTAAACCATAACTACAAGAACAATATGTCATTGAAATTCTTCTCAAGAATATTTATGGTCTTGCTCATGCTTAAGGATTCACTATTAAGATATTTGAGAAACTAATCGTCAACTAATCTATAAGAAGCCAAGTAGTTTCTCTTCATGCAAGCCCAAGCTTTAGAATGTATTTAAAAAGAAGACAAGGGTTGTAGCGGTAATGGTTAAGGGACACAACTAGAGAGAGCTTGAGAGAGGCCCAGCTCACCTCAACTTCCACTTCCACTTCCACTATCTAGGCCAACACAAAGGCCACCTCAATAGTATACATAGTAGTGGCACTAGTATCTACCTTCAGCTAGTAACTATCAACAAACTCTTGCTAACAAACTCAACATGCCCTATTTATTCAAGTGGGAGACAGTTAGGAAAATCTTTAAGAACCTTCTAAAGAAACTTGACTTTCACCTACCCAAGCCTAGAAAGTTTGAGAGAGGAGTGATTATCCTCCCCCTACCACCACATGTTAGGCCATGTCTAGGATTACTTTACATTCAAGGATTAGCTTGAGCAAAGCTATGAGTCAAGAGATAAAGTGATCCCCAAAGAAAACTTAGTGGAATAGTCCTCTGGTTCCATTATAGTAATTTTTGGGGAAACATATGATCCTCTCAAATTAAAAGAAGATTGAGATATCTCCCTATCTCGTACCTCTAAAAATATCATCTCTAAAATCAAAAAACTTTTTCTACAGGTGCCTGACTTAGCTCAGACCTCTAACACTAAGAAAGGTTTATCAGTTGTGAGGAACAACTTAGAGGGTAGAAGCCCAACAAAAGTAGCCATCACTTGCAGTTTGGGATAGTTCCATAGAACCATCATCATCTGAGTCCAGCATTCTCTCTTTCACCATTGCAGTCACCACATCTACTAGCTCTACCACCACCAACAAGAGCGTTGTATCCATAGATGAGGGCACAGAGCCACTCAAGCTGCTTACTTTACTTGACTTTTATCATGTACCTCCTAAACTGAAGAAATCAATGGAGAAGAATAATTCCACTTACATCTTGTCCACTTGATGAACTCTCAATTTCTTTATTGATAGCTCTCCAAGCCACAATAATAATAATTTAAATAATTCTGATCAATTCCAGTCATATTCAAAAATAGATTGCCCTTTTTTGAATCTCTATGGTTCACCACTTGATATAGATTCAGAGAAATTAAACTCTAATAATCCTTTAAGAGAAGCTATAGGTATACCCGATGAGTAGGTAGAACTTTTGATAAGTTCATCATCACAAGAAGTTATTGAAGTTAACCTTGCTAGTGGCAAAGTTCTACCTCCTAGGGTAGTACCTCAAGATGAGGGTAAATAGGTCACTAATTTCAGTGAGCAGATAGGCCCTCCACAAGATGCTCCACCCATGGATATGCTTGTGGTTAGGGGTCACCGCTCAAAAACTACCTTCCACTGATCCGAGCTCACGAGCTCTTAGGATGTCGGATCAACTTCAAAATGTGTTGAGGAGATCTAAGGAGATCCTACTGGAAATAACATGGGTATATTTGATCATATTTTTATTATGGTTGGCCTAGTCGCTCAACAATTTTGAAGTGATAATTTGAACCGACTTATAAGGTCTTCCACTTGGGACTTAGTGAAAATATTCGCTTCTTGATGTATATTTACTGAAGCCTCTACTAAGGCTTCTTGCCTTTCTGTTGGGACTATTGGCAAGTTGGATGTAGTAGTTTGTATACCTCCAATTTTAGTTGTCAAGTTGCTCCTTTCCAGAGGATCCCTTGGAGGCATGTGTTGCATTACATTCATAATTAGATTAAGCTGATCGAATAGATCATTCATTAGCCCATTTATTTCATTAAGGCTTTATTGAGCGATTGATCTTTGATCTATAGAGTCCATTTGTCATTGTAATCTTGTTTCAATGTCATCTTGCTCTTCCATCATTTCAACCTCTACTCGAGCTTCAACCTCATGTTGTTGGTGATTAGGGTTCTCTAGTGTCCTACTTTATTTTTTGGTTTGGGAACCATATTTCTATTTCACAAATGTGTGTCAACCATACAAGCAGTTTTGACCTCCATTTGATCAATATTATTGTTGTTGTGGAGGTTTGGGAATGATTGCTCTTCATTAGTTGGGAAAACTTCATCTTCCCAAGAGTCGATTGTCTTCCTTATCATTTGCTAGCTAATTTTTGTCAGACCAAGTTTTCCAATCTACTTCATCATTGCAGAGTGAGCTTGCAATTGATGATTTGGGGTTCTTTTAATACCTAAATCAATCAGACTTCCCATTAGTGGATCTTTGGGCATATGTCCCAAATGTCACACCCTGGTGTTCACCAGAAATATGTAATTATCGAGACCTTTTAGTAGTGGATCTCTAAGAATGTATATGTGTTCAAATGTATGTGGTTTCGGGACATTCTGACAACTAGCCACTAAATGTCTTTATGTCTGAGGGCTTATTATTGATGTTCACTGACTATGGTGCTCACAGGCTTGGATTCCTGTTCAAAATGAGCATGATATTTTTGAATATTCTAACCTCCTTTGTGGTAGGGGTTTGTAGGGTTGGTGACATAACTCACCAATTTCTTTATTTATCTCTGAAGGTTTTTATTTTTGATTGCCTTCAGAACCTTGTAAATTTTGGAGGAAATGGATTCCACCTTGATGGCTAATTTTGTGGACCAGGACGTATATGTTTATCAAAAAATGATTTCTTCATATCTCTTCTTGATATATTTATTTTGACCCATATGAGGGGAACAAAGTTATTGCTAGTGGACACATTTACTTCCACCAGTGGGTCAGATTATTCTTTGACATGCAAAGACAATCCAACAGCTCTGCGAGTAGCATTATATTTTCTACAAACCCTACAAGATATTTTGGTGCCAGAGACAGACGCTTCATAGTCATGTGTGCCCAGGGAAAAAATAGCATCATGCAGGTTAGTATGTTCCCAAGACATTACATTACTAAGTGAGTCAACTATAATGGATTTTAACTTGGGTTTGGCGACTAGCTTTTCCTCAGTGGGGGTAGTTGGCATTGCCTTTGACAATCTCTCAAAGATAGAGGCCTTTTTATGCTAATGTCTTTGGGTTGGGAGCATTTAGGATGATCACATTTGGTCGCTTCCCCTTGGAAAATGCCTTTGGCATTCCAGTGCCCTTGATTGGAGGCTTAGAGATAGGTCTAGCTAGCATGAACTGGACAACCTCTAAGATCATTCCAAACTACAGAGTAGCTCTAGTGGAACCAGTATTGATTACTACCTAAGGGAATCTTACTGTAAATCCCTCATCAAGCTTTATAATCATCAAATTCTTGACAATTTCCATTAAGAAACCTTCTCATAGATTTTAAATTTTCAAAAGATTATAATGTTTTATCTACAATGACACCATATATTTCCAACTAGAGATGGAGAGAAAAGTAATCCCTAATGGAGTTGGCAGAAATTTGATCACTTTGAAAAAAAAAACAACTTGGAGGATGTGCTCCACCATCTTTGAATGAGATGGTAAGAGTATGTTCTTTTGTGAGATATATTCATAAATTTCCCAACATTATGTTATTGGTTTGTTATAGATGTGTCTTACATCTTTTTATGGAATGCCAAATTCCATAATTAGTTTACAATAGATACAAGAAAAGAATATTATGAAAAAAGCATATGTTGGGAGAAATGATGATATGCTATGGTTCTATTATGTTTCATAGATGACTTAGTCGAGAAATTATTCCTAACAAATGAATCTTTGTCACCAACCATGGGTTGCATTATCCAAAATGTTCTTATAGACATATTTATCTAAAGAGACAAATTGAAGTCAACTTTAGCTAACATCATGTTTTTTCCTATTAAATATATTCCATGATTCATAAGTCAAGGAGCAAAGCCATTAAAAAAACATATGGGCTATTGTTGTGACTGAAATATAGTTGAGCTGTATAGATGCCAAGCCACCCAGTCAGAGAGTTTTGGTCATATATGCATTCCTATGGTACCATTTGATAGCATAACCATGCATAAGGATGACACAAGCCATGTCCTTACTCGCATGACATTATTTGAGTATGAGCATAAATATATTATTTGGCATAGGCTCTTTCATGAGCAAAGATTTTCTTAGCTTATCATTTGTGATAAATAATAATGGATGAATGGATGATTGTTTGCTTAAAGTTATATTGAATGATGAACTTCATTCAATTTAAACATTTCACTTATAATCGACATGACCATCATTGGGGAAAAGAATAGGTTTTGGTAACGCCTACTAGTCAGACCCCCTGGGATTATCTCACATAGAATCCTCAGACACTACAGTTAGATTTTTATGCATATGTCAGGGAACATGCAAGAAATTCAAGCTTTTTTTAACCCATAAAGCATACATTAGAAGTAGATTTAGGCTATTTTTTTTGTTATGGCCCATGTGTGTTATTCAAGATTATTTCAGGAATAACACCTTAGTCCTGCAAATATGGCACCTCGGTGTTATAGAGATTCATTTTGTTCTTCTGCCGCGATGCCTCGACACCTATTATGTAATGATGTGGGGCTCTATAGAGTTTCATTTTGTTCCTCTTCCCAAGCGGGCAGTGCCTCGATGATCATTGTGCAGCGCTGCAACACTCTATAGTGGTTCATTTTGTCTCTATCGAGTAAGCCTCAACGTTGTTATTCAGTGTTGTGTTGCTTTGTAGAGATTCATTTTGTTCCTCTACCTAAGCTGGTGTGCCTCAATGCTCATTATGCAGTACTACGGTGCCTATAGAGGTTTATTTTATTCTTCTAGTGAGTGCAGCTCATGCGTAACTACAAAGACCTATAAAGGTTCATTTTTCCTCTACCCAGAATGCTTTGTAGCTCAGCGCCACATCATTGTTTTAGGCAAAACTCAAGTGTATTTTTTTTCTAAAATGCCCCCAAAAGCATTAAAATGTTAAAGCATCATGGTGCTTGCTATATAGCATCGAGGCGCTAATGGTATTTTTTATATATATGTCCATAACAAAAGAACTTAGTGCCACGACGTTCATGATATAGCACCGAGGCATTGTTCATTTAATTATTGAAAAATTTGGTGGCATAACGCCTTAGCACTGTTAGATCTGTTTTATACATTTATTACAAGGCACAATTATCCCATATTCCAGATCTAAGATAAATGGAGGGAGGGTTTTGCTCCAAGCCAAAACTAAGTTCAATGACAAAATATGTTTTAAGGTACATGGTGCATTGGTGCTTAAGGAATGGCTTTGTAGCATTGAATAAAGTGCAAGAGTTTAAAGGAGTCCATGCTATGACACTTAGTAGTTGTTGGTGCCAATAGATTAATAATAAGTCTTGTTGACCACACTTTTGGAGTGAGGATTCAATTTTCCAATTGTTGACCTCACTTTTGGAGTGGGCTCTCAACTTCTCCATCTTAGACATAGGACTCCTCTAAGACATTAAGAGTTCCTTAGTCTTAAGACACTTCTAGTGATTAGGTGAACACTTAACCTAACCCTAGAGACTTAGAAGAGTTAGCCATAGGAAGTGGTTATGCCTTAAGGGTATTAGGAAAACTTACCATCCCTATAACTTGAACCAAATCCTTACTTCCTTCTTTCAAGTCAAACTCCAACTTCAAATCAACTTCAAATTCAAATCAACCCCAAAATTAAATCAACTTAAACCTCAAATCAATCCCATTGAATCTTAATGGATTTTCTCGAACCATGAATGAATTCCAAATGACTGAAACCCATTATTGAATTCTAACTCCAAAATCTTTCCTAAGCCCCTTTGATTTCATCTTACGGACTTAGCTCAAATCAAAATTAAATTACTTCAAATTTTCTCATAACCTATTTATAATTTCATTTATATTTACAAATATAAGTGAAATATAAATTCAAATAACCAAAACCAATTCAAAACTCAAACCCAAATTTAACTTAAAGCCAACCTATACCCTTTCAAGTCAAACTCTTGAACTTAGCCAAATCAAACTCAAATCAATCCAAACCCTTAGATTTTTCTTCATGATTCAACTAATCCTTCAATCATGAATCTAAATATAAACATAAACTTCAATCATCAAATCAAAACTAAATTCAAAACCCAAACCAAAATCAAACCAATGTTCATCCTTTGAACTTGAAATTGTTAAATGAAGCAAAACCCATTCGACTCTAAACCACTTACAAATGGATTTATATTTCAATCATATGTCCATATGTGAGTTCAACCAAACATGAATCAAGCCTTTATCAAGTCAATTGACGAACTTAGGCTCACTTAACCCAAAGTGACCTAAAGCACCCTTTTGAGCCAAATTCTAATCCTACCCAAATTGGATTGAACAAACCCCACCTAAGCCTCACATTGTGAGCAACAATCATCATAAGTTGATCAATCACTCAAATTAGTCAAACCAAGTCAAATCTAGCCTTTGACCAAGTCAGAATTGGACCCAAATGAAACCCAAACTAGCCAAAATCTAAAATAAAGCCACTTTGAGCTGTTGACACAACTTGACCTAAAAGTCAAAATAGGTCAAATCTTGATCTAAGCCAAATTTATTACAACCAATGGGTCAAATTCATTCTAAGCCACTTGTCGAACTTGACCAAGCCTCAATTGGCCAACTAGACCCAACCAAACCCAATTGATCATGAACCCAACTTGACCTAAAAGGTCAAATCAAGCCAAAATTAAACTAAACCAAAATTGATTGAAACCAAAGCTTGCAATATATTTCAAAAGACCAACCAAACCTAAACCAACCCATGACCTAACCTAAATGGGTCAAATGGGTCAACTTGACTCATTTGACCTAAATGAAATCAAATGAACCAAAACTAAATATAAACCAAATTGAACTAAACCAATGATCCCAAAATATTTCAAATGATCATATGAACTTGACCCAACCCTTGGTTTGACCCAATTTGACCAATTGGTCAACTTGACCCAAGTTGACCCATTTTGACCTAAATGAGTCAACATGAGTCAACATGAGCCAAATGATATCTAATCAACACTAAATCCAATGAAAATTGGCATAACCCATTTTTCAATTATTCCAAATTTGCCCAAATTGAAATCAAAGCCAAATGACCATGTTAGCCTAGGTCAAAGAGTACCCTATGGTCAAATTCACTTAGAATTTGATCATATTACAACTTAAGACCACTTGGCATTCTCTTAGAGGACCAAATAGACACTAATGAGAGTGGTGCACATGACCCAATGGGTTTGGGTCAATAAACCCAACCCAGGCCAAACCGATCACCCAATGGAAAATTCCATGGAATCACTGGAATCACTCCCACACTCATTTTAGCATGTGGGCAACACCTCCACTACACTCCCCTGCCAAAACTAAACCATATGAAGCTCCTAACAGCCTAGCAAACCCATACCATCTCATCAATTGATCTAAAATGGGAAAGGAGCTCATGACCGTTCAATCCAAATAGAGGGAGATATTCTCCCCATAATTTCATTCTAATTCACATCACTTATTGTCGATTGAGCTCTAAGAACTTAGAGGAGCATTGTCAAGCTCTCCCAGGGTCTCCCAAGCTGAATTGATTTCTCCACTTTTTATGTTTGCCTAAGCCAAAAATAGGGGAGGCTAAGGAGATTTTCAACTTAGCCAATTCTACAATAGAAGTTCAATTCCTCTTGCAAGCACCATCAATGGACCCAATCGAGCTCACCCAAATAAAATCCTAAGCATTCAATCTTCGAGAAGGGGGAGCTAGACCAAAGTCGCAAGCCATTGAAGGGAGCTTTAGCCAATAGAAAGATCCACTTCACCTCGAGCCTTCAAACCTTCAACAGGGCTTCATCTCTACTAGATGAAGCTACCTCGATGGTTGGGAGCGCTAGTGATAGCCGCCGATGAGGTATGCTTCAAAATTGAGCTTAGGTATAGAATTCATTGGTCCTTTGTGAAGGGAACTTTAATCCCTAGTGAATTTCACAGTTAGATGTCTTTCTTTTTGCTCTTATATTGTGTGTGTTCAATCCCTACCCAATCCAAGCTCAAGTAAGCTCAGATCAAGCCTCAGAGGATGGATGGCCATCTCCCATAAGTAAGTTCAGATGAATCATGGAATCCATCACTGTGTTTTGGATGGACATCTAATTAATATGATCTTGACATCCGATCAAAGATCCATAGAAAATGCGAAGAATCGCCAAACTCATGTAACAACTTAAATAATCAATCATCACATGGAAAGCGCAATGGTCCACATGGCATGGGATTAGTTATATAATTAGGTTATTTAATCATTATAAAACTTCAAAAATTAACTAAACTAAAAAATGTAGAAAAATATGACTAAGACCTCATTTTAAAGATAATTCAGTGACTAATAATATAAAGTTGTTTAGTGGGATTTCCTTAATTTAGGTTTATTTAAAATCTTAATAACCCTAATTACTCCTTAATGACTTCATTAATTAATTCCAAATTTCTCAGGCATGTTTTGGGGGATGACCTCTGTCACCCCTAATTTTCATGAAATTTATTAGTGAGTTAATTAGGGAAATTAATTAATGAATCCTTAATCACTCTCTTAATGTAATTAAGAGTAATTAAGCATGTGAATAGTAGTTTAATAAATTAATTAAGATAAATAAACATTGTTTAAGTGGTTAGAAGGTTTATGGAATAATTTTGGGATATTTCGTTATTCCCTAAACCTTTCTTTCTTATCCAAACCTAAGGATTAATCCACTAATGATCTTCTTAATTTGCTTAATCAAACTTCTAAAATCAATGTGAACTTAATCAATCCTTTATTGGGTAGATCCTTAGGTGTTTAAAATCCCTAAGGTAAATTATTTCCAAGCCACAAGGGAATGAAAAGTACTTAATTAAATCCTATAATTAATCAATAATTGTGACAATTGTATTAGCCCTTTCTTCTAGGGTGCATTACTGATTTAAATTCAATGTGATTGCATATCATATGTTGGCTCATAATTGTTAGGTTAATTATGTTAAGGAGGTGTAGGTAAGGGGTAGTTAATGAACTTAATTCACACTTTAACCTAAGCAAAACATAAAATGAACTTAATGTTTCTAAAAAATTAAACTAAAACAACACACATATATGGGGGATAGGTTACTACCAGCAAACCTTTTCACATTTCCTAAAACCAAATCAAACTCAAAATTAAAACAAAAAAATCTCTTTAAACAACCTTGATTCACTTTAAATGATCTTATTCCATGGGATTGTCTTTAGGAATTAATTAGTGAGAATGGAGTTACATGCTTATGCCACTTTATTTTATTCCAAGCATGCTAAATGGTGTATTTCATATGAAATCATGCATTCATGTCTTTTCAAAAATAAATTAAAATGAAATGTTTCCTTTATATCAAATTGCATGTTTTGGCTAAAGTAAAAAATATGAATGGATATTATCACTATCAAATCCAAAATTATTTTCAAAAACTATAAATCAAAGATGACAAATGAAAGGTATGCTACTTATAATTACTTATAAACTTGCATGTGAGTATAACATAATGTCAATTATGTGACTTTTCCTCCTCTTATCTTTTAATATAGTTTTGAATAGGATTTGAAAAGTGTATAGTTAATTTGAAAAGAACACAACACTTGCTTGAATTCATTCCTATTCATTCTTATGTTAACCTTTAAGAAGGATCTTCACATTACACATATAAATTAAACAACCAAATCAAACAAACAAACATAAACCTTTTGCATGATTCTTCATCCATTCATTTGCTTTTGTACATGCACATGTATTTAAGAAAAGTGGTATATTAGTCTGGACATCCAGGGGTTGTGAGGCAGTAAGTAGCCCCAAGTAGGTCTTATACCTTACACCCCTAGTGTAAAAAATAATGGTGTCGTACTCACATATATCTTTCATGCATGTAAATGTGCATTTGATGAATGGATAAAAGAATCCCTCTCTTTTCTAATTAATAAAATCATGCATTCATGAAATATCCAAATTTTCTTAAACAACATCTCTTTGCATTCATCATTAAGGTGTGCTAAGACTATGTATTTTTATGTACAGCTATGCTTAAGATACATTCAAATGCATGATACACATGTTGGAAAGAAATAAAAGAGTTACGTGTTTTGTGATAGTAATTCACTTTAATTAATCTTAAAATACCTTTCTTATTTGAATGGGTTTATTTAGAGCAAATCTAAACTTAGTATTAATTAAAATACATAATAAAACATTCACTAACAAAAAATCATTAATGAATTTATATTAGAAATTGCTTAAGGTAGGAATGAAAGAGAAGTTCTCTTCTCTCTTCATTACAATAATTAAGTGTTGGTTCATCCAAATCAAATAAAATCATAAAATAAAATTAATTAATCAACTAAATCAGTTAAATGAAACCATCCTCTAAGTTGAATCCTTTCACACTTAGAAAATCTTAATCTTAAAGCCTAGCTAAGACATACCACACAAACCTTAAATGGAACACACATTAGGCTAAGTCACCATCTCTAGTCTTATGTTAGGGCGGTGCATGGGTTGATGCCTGATTTTATTTTATGATATGATGTTTTAGTCTGGATGTTAGGGTGTATGTACGTAGACTGAATGGTAGGGCGATCTTAGTCTAAACATGTCTTTTATAGGGGATTATGCTTAAGAGACGTTGTAATAAAAATATAAATGTTTTTGTGTGCTGTTTATACCTAAGCATAATCTAAAATAGGCCAGACGGACTTGGTTACCCATATGTGGGGTGCTAAGTCCAATTTATTCATGTACATGCTTGGGATTGTGTGGTTTGTTTAGCTAATCTCAATTTTGCAAGTTTTAGTTAGATTTACTTTCCCTTTTTCATGTAATTTTTGCAATTAGGATTTGGAATGAATGTTATGGGGGATTAGGATGAACATTGGTCATAAGACTATGTCTTATGTACCATGTGAAGCCCTTAGAGCAATGACATTCCAACCAACCAAAAGAAGAAAGAAGAAAGAAGAAAGAAAAGAAGAATGAAGAAAGAAGAGATGAATAATGAAGACCCCCATAATATGAATTCCTTTGATTGTAATTAATTCATTTGTAATCTGTTATATATAAGGGTAAGCGCTGCTACCCAATTTCTTTTTGGATTTGTACAATGGAGCTCGACCACAAAAGGCCTCTTATTCTTTCACGCTAGCTTTATAAATTGTTTGATGCTTATTTAGCTTGTGCATTAAGATGGTATGATTTTCCTATTTTATTCTTTGCTTTGATGAACGACTTGCACGTGATTAGGCTCTTAGGATAAAATAAATTTTCTATCCAATTAATCAACTCAAAAAATAAAATTTAACAACTCATAACTTCACCAAAATCCCAAGTTATAAATCAAGAAAAAAGATTTAGCAACCCCTTAGCTGGATGTTATATATTTCACATCATGCATAAAAAACATCTTGCTTCACTCTTGCTTATTGATGGCTTCCACCTTTGCTAGAGAGCTTGGCTTGACCTTTGAGAGCCATAGTGGAAACAGACCTCCTTCTTGCTAATTTTGGCCCATAACCAACTTTTCATGCATTAGTCATATGAATCCCATAGCCTGTGTCAAATCAATTGTCCAAAAATGAAAATAAAACATAATAAAGTTTGTATTAGATTTATGTCATTACTCATGTCCTACATGATCTAATCTCTTAGGGAGTGTGTTTAAGGACTTAGTCTCTTTCTACAATAACAGCTTAACTATCTTGCAAATTCATATAACTTGTCTACATGTATTTAAAATCATAGAAGTAGTTAGTTGGCAGCCACCCTTAGGTGGTTGTAAGTCCAACAATCGAGTGGGTTATCCTATCTTATGGAGGTAAACCATATGCCAATTTTTGCCTTAGATTTAGGTTGTGCTTTAGCCCTCGCCAAAACTCCCTAGATTCATGTTCTGAGGTTGATGTTTCCCTTCGCGGGCTACAAGCATAAATCCTCACCTCTTAGGAATTTTCATGATCTTGTATCATGGAATTGTAAGTCCTAGATTCTAATAAAAAAATTCAACTCAAACAAATAAATCCCCTCAACTTTAAAAATGTAAAGCCCAACCATAGGATAGTTTGGGATGCTTACTAGGCTTCCTAGTATCATAAGCATCTCATACTTATCTCTTTTTGGTTCTGATAATAACTCCCTCCTTTTTGATCAATCCCATTTGATATTCTAAAAAATAACCAATTAATTGATA
Source organism: Cymbidium sinense (assembly GCA_021442155.1). NCBI lineage: Eukaryota > Viridiplantae > Streptophyta > Magnoliopsida > Asparagales > Orchidaceae > Cymbidium > Cymbidium sinense. The sequence goes on along the minus strand of CM038214.1, from coordinate 54,154,248 downwards.
ATCCTATCTTTGAAATCTTTTGAGATAACGATCATTTACCTTAATCAAGAGTATTCCTAAGGAATCCCATTCCTTAGAATGTAATTAACTATGGGGGTTTCCTCCATAGGAAACTTAACAAACTCAGTTTAAAATAAATCTTACTTTACTTTTCCATGTAAAGTAGGGGAAGAATCTCTAGTATATACGAAGACTCATAGTCTTTAGGAGTCCTTATTAAGGTGATTAGGTTCATTGTAGGATAGTGACTTCTATCTCTCGAGATAGTACATCATTCCTCAATATTGTACCCGATCACTCTAATAAGAACATATGTGGATCTACACGGTGTCCAACATAAAAAGTGTTATCTTTGTCCTTCATTTTTTATTTTTCTTAAAAGAAAGATAGAATGAAGAGTGAAGATAAATATTCACTATAGATTTTTCTGGCGACTCCGCTGGGGAAGGTTTCTCTCTCCATCTTTGGTAAATGATCATTGTATCCAAGCATCAATAGTGGGTTTATATTTCATAGGAATTCAAGACTATCTTTATTTTCTATTGGTACTAAGTTTATTTCATTCTTAAGCTAAGCTAGCCAACATCTTCTAGATTTTAGGACCTCACTCTATGTAGGTCTTAAAACCCCTCTTAGAACTCCCCAATAGGTGAAAATAAAAAAAATTAATAAATAGAAATAACTAAATACATCCTTCTTACCATTTCTATGGTAAGGTAAGGTTCATTCCTAAAAAAAAGAAGAAAAATAAATCCATTATAAAAGATCAATTTCCAAAAGCACTTTTTCAAAATGCTCATAATAAAATGTTTTGCACAAGAATTTTCATAAATCAACCTCACCTAACAATCTTCATGATTGTTATATGTAGGATCTTTTTCAAAAATAAAATCCAAAATCATATTTTCTAAAAGCACAAATGAACATCCTCATTCATTTTAATGAATGAAGATTTCATTTTCAAAAATCAAAATTAACAATCAAATTTTCAAAATCAAAAATGAATATCCTCATTCAATTTATTGAATGAAGATTTCATTTTCAAAACAAAATCAACAATCACCTTTTCAAGATAAAATCAACAATAATCTTCTCAAAAAAAAATCAATAATCATCTTTTCAAAATAAAATCAACAATCATCTTTTCAAAATAAAATCAACTATCTTCTTTTCAAAATCAAAACCAACAATCATCTTTTCAAAATAAAATCAACAATCATCTTTTCAAAAACAAAGTCAATAATCATCTTTTCAAAAAAATAAAACATCATGGATCCTTTATTTAGCATACCTAAATTTGTTAAGTAAAGAGTCCACTTTTCAAAATCAAAATCACAAAATTGAAACACATTAGGATTTCCTTTATTTATCATACATAAATTTTCTAAGTAAAGAATCCTCTTTTCAAAATTAAAACATGAAACACATTTGGATTTCCTTTATTTAGAATACCTAAATTTGCTAAGTAAAGAATCCTCTTTTCAAAAATCAAAACATGAAACACATTTGGATTTCCTTTATTTAGCATACCTAAATTTGCTAAGTAAAGAATAAAAAAATAAAATCCAAACATGAAAAACATTTGGATTTCCTTTATTTAGCATCCTAAATTTGCTAAGTAAAGAATTCTCTTTTCAAAACTCAAAAGATGTAACACATTTGGATTTCCTTTATATAGCATACCTAAATTTGCTAAGTAAAGAATCCTCTTTTCAAGGAATCAAAACACAAAACACCTTTGGATTTCTTTAGCATACCTAAATTTGCTAATAATCCTCCTTTCAAAATCATCAAAACACAAAACACATTTGGACTTCTTTAGCATACCTAAATTTGCTAAGAATCTTCTTTTCAAAATAATCAAAACATAACACATTTGGATCCTTTATTTAGCATACTCAACTTTGCTATGTAAAGACCCTCTTTTCAAAAATAACAAAACATTTGGATTCTTCATTTAGCATGCCCAAATTTGCTAAGTAAAGATTCCTTTTTCAAATTCACAAATAAGCAAACAAAAGAAGAAAATTGTTTTCAAACACCTCACCTAGCATACTCAAATTTGTTAACTGAGTAAATTTCCAAAATCAGAAATCAAAACAAAATCAATTGACCCTTTACTTTAATATACTCAAATTTGTTAAATAAAGGGTCCCCAAACAATCAAAAATCAAATTCAAACATGAACCAATGAAAGCATCAAACTATCCAAAGTGTTTGAACCCATTCTCAACATACAAAAATTTGTTGAAAATGGATTCCAAATTAAAAAATTTCCTCTCCAATTCTAAATTCAAAATCTCTCTCCAAAATCAAAGAGCCCCACTTAATATATTCAAATTGTTGAGTGTGGGTTCAAAATTCTAAGATCAAAATTCAAAAGTCAAATTAAAGCAAATTGGGTTTACGTTCCAACATTGCAAACATTCAATCAATTTCAGTCAATTTTAGTTCAGTTCAGTTTCAAATGGCAGCTCAGAAGTATGTCTGCACATTTTCTTTTGGGATGGATTTAGCCTTAGATCGGGCCAGCCTCCCGTAGTCTAACTTTGCCCACCTTATTCATTTTGGTCGAGGCTTTGAGGGGGCTAGGATCACTTGTGAGGGGACCACCCTCACAACAGTCAACAAGAGTATAGTGGCTGTGCAGAAGTCGGTCATTCACGTAGAGATTTCATCTAACTTAGAGTTTCCCTCAATGAAGAGGAAGATTGTGGCAGTTCTCACAATAGTAGCAGTTAAAGCACCAGTTCACTCAATGGTTCCCTACTCTGCCCCAATACAGGCTAGCACCCACTCGTCGATTCCATGATTCATAAGTTAAGGAGAAAATCCATTAAAAAAACATATGGGCTATTATTGTGACTAAAATATAGTTGATCTGTATAGATGCCAAGCCACCCAGTCAGAGGGTTTTGGTCATATCTGCATTCCTGTGGTACCATTTGATAGCATAACCATGCATAAAATGACATAATCCATGTCCTTACTTGCATGACATTATTTGAGTATAAGCATAAATATATTATTTGACATAGGCACTTTTATGAGCAAAGGTTTTCTTAGATTATCATTTGTGATAAATAATAATGGATGGATGGATGATTGTTTGCTTAAATTTATATTGAATGATGAACTTCATTCAATTTAAACATTTCCCCTTCGGATGAATTTTATAATCGGCATGACCATCATCGGGGAAAGAATAGGTTTTGGTAACGGACCTAGTCATAGGACCCCACTGGGGATTATCTCACATAGAATCCTCAGACACTACAGTTAGATTTTTATGCATATGTCAGGGAACATGGAAGAAATTCAAGCTTTTTTTAACCCATAAATCATACATTGGTAGTAGATTTAGGCTATTAATTTTGTGTTAAGGCCCATGTGTGTTATTCAAGCTTAGTTCAGGAATAACACCTTAGTACTGCAAATATGGCACCTTGATGTTATAGAGATTCATTTTGTTCATCTGCCGACGCAGGCGATGCCTCAACACTTATTATGTAATGATGTGGGGCTCTATAGAGTTTCATTTTGTTCCTTTGCCGAAGCGGGCAGTGTCTCGCTGGTCATTATGCAGCGCTGCAACACTCTATAGTGGCTCATTTTGTCTCTCTATTAGAGTGGGTAGCTGCTCAGCGCTCGTTATTCAATGTTGTGTTGCTTTGTAGAGATTCATTTTGTTCCTCTACCTAAGCTGGTGTTCCTCAATGCTCATTATGCAACACTACGGTGCCTGTAGTGGTTTATTATATTCTTCTACCAGAGTGAGCGGTGCCTCAGCACTCATTATGCAGCACTGCAGAACCCTGTAAAGGTTCATTTTGTTCCTCTACCCAAGCTAGCGGCACCTCAGTGCTTGTAGCTCAGCACCACATCATTATTTTAGGCAAAACTCAAGTGTATATTTTTTTTCTAAAATGCCCCAAAAGCATTAAAATGTTAAAGCATCATGGCGCTGGCTATATGGCATCGAGGCATTAATGGTATTTTTTTTATATATGTCCATAACAAAAGAACTTAGTGCCACGAAGTTCATGATATAGCACCGAGGCATTGTTCATTTAATTATTGAAAAATTTGGTGGCATATCTTGTTAGATTTGTTTTATACATTATTACATGGAACAATTATCCCATATTCCAGATCTAAGATAAATGGAGGGAGGGTTTTGCTACAAGCCAAAACTAAGTTCAATGACATAATAGGTTTTAAGGCATGGTGCATCGGTGCTTAAGGAATGGCTTTGCAACATTGAATAAAGTGCAAGAGTTCAAAGGAGTCCATGCTATGACACTTAGTAGTCAGTACCGGGGTGCCAATAGGTTGAGTAATAAGTCTTGTTGATCTCACTTTTGGAGTGAGGATTCAATTTTCCTATTGTTGACCTCACTTTTGGTGTGGGCTCTCAACTTCTCCATCTTTGACATAAGACTCCTCTTAGACATTAAGAGTTCCTTAGTCTTAAGACACTTCTAGTGATTAGGTGAACACTTAACCTAACCCTAGAGACTTAGAAGAGTTAGTCATAGGAAGTGGTTATGCCTTAAGGGTATTAGGAAAACTTACCATCCCTATAACTTGAACCAAATCCATACTTCCTTCTTTCAAGTCAAACTCCAACTTCAAATCAACTTCAAATTCAAATCAACCTCAAAATTAAATCAACTTCAACCTCAAATCAATCCCATTGAATCTTAATGGAATTTCTCAAACCATGAATGAATTCCAAATGATTGAAACCCATGATTGAATTCTAACTCCAAAATCTTTCCTAAGCCCCTTTGATTTCATCTTATGAACTTAGCTAAAATAAAAATTAAATTACTTCAAATTCAAGAGATTTTTTGATAACCTATTTATTTTTTTCATTTATATTTACAAATATAAGTGAAATATAAATTCAAATAACCAAAACTAATTCAAAACTCAAACCCAAATTTAACTCATGGAGTTGTAGCCTTTCACGAATCTAAAATCATATATATCTCCTTATCTCGAACATCTAAAAAGATAGTATAAAAAATCAAGAAAGTTTTCTTGCAGGTGCCTCAGGTAGCTCAAACCTCCAACATCAAAGAAGGTTTACAAGTTGCTAAAAGAAACTTGGGGAAAGGGGGAGCTCAGCAGAAGCAGTAGTAGCATCAGTAGTAATAGTCCACACCAGCTCGGGATAGCCAAGTAGCTCAATCACCGACCAATCTAAGTAATCCCACGTTCATTACTACTTCAGCGAGCACTTCTACTTCAGCTAGCACTTCCTCTAGTAGACATCTTGTATTGATGGATGAGGGCATCAAATCCATCACCCCACTTACTTTACTAGATTTCTATTATGTACCAAGAAATTAAGGAATAAAGCTAGTTTGAATTACATCTGTGCCACTTCTTATGGTTTGTTTAATTCTATTATTGCAGAAAACTCTTCAAGTTTAAATAATAATTATAACAACTATGATCTTCCTCTTTCTGATTCAGAGTTAAACTTTCCTTCTCTGAATAATATGGGTTCATCTCTTGAGATAGACTTGGAATCATCTGATTTTGAGGGTCCTATAGGAGAAGTTGTAGGTGAGCCTGATGAGCAGGTAGAATCTTCCACTAAACTGCCATAAGAGATCATTGAAGTTAACCTCCGTAGTGGTAAATTTCTACCTTCTAGGGCAGCATCTCAAGATAAGGGAAAACAAGTCATTGGTTTAGATGATCAAGAAGACCCTCCACAGGATACTCCACCCATGGATATGCTTATGGAGAATCAACCCAAAGTGGATTACAATATCCTTTCTCACCTAAGAAGTTTGTCATCTATGCTAAGCATATACGATGCCCTTATCTTATCCAAAGAGATGAGGGAATCATTAATCAAGGTTGTTCTTAATCCAGATATATGCTTTTCTAAATTGATAGCTATTGGAGAAGAGGCACATTATTCCAGAGAAGCCCAGGGAATCACCTTCATAGATGAATACCTTCTTCTAGGGGACATGGAGCACAACCGTCCCCTCTACATTACAGTGGACATGGACAGATTTAGACTCTCTAGGGTTCTTGTTGATCCAGGTGCATCGGTGAACATTATGAGTCTAAAGATACTTTTTTACTTAAGGATCAACATCTCTACACTCCGGAGAGATCAAATGATGTTGAAAGGATTCAATGAATAAGGCGAGAGGGCATTGGGTTCCATAGTGTTACCTTTGGAAATAGGTGACTAGGAATTGAAGCAAGTTCTATATAATTGATTGAATACTTCATTCATTTGCTTTGCTCGTAGGCCTTGGATACATCGGAAAAGATGATTCATCCTCCCTTCACCAATACATAAAGGGATGGGATGTAATTGAATACTATGTCAAAGGAGATGAAAAGCCATTTTAGTTAGAGAGTTGAGATATATGAAGATGTGACCTACTATCTTCTTCAAAATAAATGGAATTGGTCAAAGTTCAAATGCAAAAGAAGAAGAAAAGTAGCAAAAGGAAAGAAAAAAAGAAAAAAAAAAAAATGAAAATACAAACGAGAAAAGGATATTAAGGAAGAAGTACACAGCCATCCCACCCACGCATTCCATCATTTGGATATATGGGTATAATGACTCAACCCCACCACCAAAAGGAAGAGGTAGAAATAGAGTTGGTAGCCATCCAATAGGGTTATGTTCTAATTTATGAGAATATTGGAATCCAAAGGAGGATGAGTCTCATGTGATATACCCAACCCCTCGGTGGGTTTCATTAGAGGTGACACTCAAGCTAGACAATGTTGAAGACCAGGTCTCCAAGCAAAGCATTAATGTATTCAAATCAAGCTTATGTGAAACTATCAGGCAGTAGTTAGGAACCTTAGCTCTAACCTCACTTTCCTCTCAAAACATTGAAGGTTTAGTAGTTAAGGAAGCCCCTCAGTCTTCCATGTATGTCAAGATGAAGAGATTCTATTGGGATCATCCTCAAGTTTAGAAGCTGATGTAGGACTTGGGGATAACTCATATAAAGAATTAATGGAATTGCCTTTTGATTGGTACTTGTCTTGTGTTCTTAATCTTGCAAAGAAAGGTTTGATTCCTTATACATGGTCTAAAACAATGAATAATAGAGGTAGGGATGCATAATCAAGATCAGGACTAGGATTCGGTATAGTGAGTCTAGTCAATGATGATGATTACTGCTTACCTATTACCAATCATCTAGAATCTGATAGGTTCTTCTCAAACCACACTAGCTCTTATGAGGGTGTGTATTTAGATACTTCAGATGATTTAAATGATCTCCAAATCAAAGATGCACCGCCAAAATTTGAAGATGATATATTCAATAATCAACAAGCTTAAAGAAATCAACCCTGGATAAAAGAAAATCCATGCCCCATGACATACATCAGTCATTAATGAAGAAGAAACCAATGACTTAGTTAAACTATTGATTGAGTTTGCACGCTTTGCATAGAGCTATGAAGAGATGCCAATTATTATCTTCGGGTCCACAAACTAGCAATAGATCCACTAACCCTATCAAGAAAGCTCGCGTGATTAGAAATTGAATAACAGGTCATTTTTGAAGTTAAAAAATTGATCGATGCTGGTTTCATCGAAAGAAAATACCACACAGTCATAAGTTAAGAAAAGAATGGCTAAATTTTCATCAATTTCATGGACTTAAATAAGGCATGTCCTAAGAATGAGTTTCCTCTTCCTATACAATTAATGGTGGACATCGCATCTCATGCGATTCTTCTTCATGGATGGGTCACACAACCAAATCAAGATAGCCCCGAGATGAAAGAAACACTACTTTTGAACCCTAATCTATTATAAAGTTATGCCTTTCCTTAAAATGATGGTGCTACAAACCATGACGACTTAGTTCTTTAATGAACTCATTCATCATCAAGTTGAATGCATTGTTGATGATCTAGCTAAGAGTAGAGAAAAGGAGACCATCTTTTGGCTTGAGAGTAGGGTTAAGATAATTTAACCTCAAAATGAACCCCTTGAAGTGTGTATTCTGAGTAACTTCAGGGAAGTTCCTTGGGTTTATTGTTCTGACACTGGGAATAGAAATAGATCTAGAAAAGATCAAATCTATCTTAGAAATGCCACCACCTAAAAGTTTAACTCGCCGACTACCAAGGGTTATTGGCATATCTAAGAAGCTTTTATCCAACTCGGAAGATTCAAGCCATTTTAGCTTGTCAAAAGGATGCCAAGTTCAAGTGGGATGATAAGTTTCGATGCCTTTGAAGACATCAAGATTTGGTGAAGTTTTAGCACTCTATCTTGCCATCCCTTTACATTACTGATGATGACTCCCTTGGCACTTTGTTGGCCCAAGCCAATGATGAAGGAAGGAAAGTGCTCTAGTACCTACCACCACCCCTCGATCCCGAAATGAACTACCCACCTATCGAGAAATATGCCTAGCTTTGATCTTTGTATCCCAAAGCTATGGCATTATATGTTTCATAAGGTGAACTTGATTTCTAGAATCAATACACTACAGTATCTCATGACACATCCAATGCTATTCGGATGTTTGGCATGTTGGTCCATGATTCCCTCATAGTTAGATATCACATTCATACCCCTCCGTGCGGTAAAAGGACAAACACTGACAAATTTTTTAGTAGCACACCCACTTCCTGCTGACTCTCCGCTTAGTGATGATCTCCCTGATGAACAAATTATGAACTTAGGGGAGATTGATAATCACCATTGGGAGATGTATTTTGATGGTTCATCTTCCTTTCATAAAGGAGAAGAACCATGATCTACTCTTCCAGGAAAGGCTGGGGTAGGAATTGTTCTCTTAACTCCAGATTATGATGTGATGAGATTCTCATACTATCTCTCCAATCCCTGCACCAACAAGAAAACTGAGTATGAGGCTTTGATCATTGATTTGGAGTTAGCCATTACAGTGTATGTCAAGAGCATCAACATCTACAGAGATTCTCAGTTGGTCATCAACCATTGACAAGGTTCTAAACTTCATCATTACTATGAGTACACCATGAAGCCATTGGCACAAATCCCTAAGGTCACCATCTACAAGGTCCCTCAAGGATAGAATGCAGTAGCATATGCTTTGGCCAAACTTTCCAAGGAATTGGCATGTCCGGAAGATGAGTCCATTTCAATAAGGGTCCAAAATAGACAAGTCCTATCCCTTATTGATGTTGAACTCATCAAGAGACTTTCTCTTGAACGGGAGGTTGCCATTATTGAAAAGGACAAGGAGTTAGATTGGAGGCAACCATTCATGGATTACTTGACTAAAGGCAAACTACCTCAAGAGAAGTCACAAGCCCATCATATGAAGTAGAGAGCTCTCTCCTATGCTCTCATAGATGGCACCTTATATCGATGGTCCTTCGACCAAATGTGGTTACGTTGTTTAGACAAACATGAATCTGTGATGATCAAGACTACATACGGAGCACACCAATCTAGTTCAAAGATGAAAGCTAAGATCAAAATACTAGATAGGATACTACGGCCTTCAATGATTACAGCATGGATGTATCTAGAAGATGCCATCGGTGTGAGGTACAAGGTGGTCCTATTAACCACCCAACATTCTACATACTACATTCATGTCCATTTTGAGTCTTGGTCCTCTCGATCCTCCTTTTCCAAGGGTCATCGTTCATCTTAGCTATCACGACTAAAGTTCCAAGTGGAGGCAATCCCACTCAAAGAGGTCACAACTTAGCATGTGCTTCAATTTTTCAGGAACCATATCGTATATAGGTTCGGGGTGCCTTGATGAATTATATCCGATAATGGTTTTACATTCAAAAGCACCAAGATCAATAGCTTTGCCAGAAGACACAATATAGATTGGAGATACTCCACCATCTACTACCTCAGAGCAAATGGACTAGTAAAAGCATTCAACAAAATTCTCATTCAAATACTAAAGAAGATGCTCGACGATAACAAATGACAGTGGCATGGTAGTTAATTGAAGCCTTATGGGAATACCGCACCACATACAGAACTCCAACTTGATCTACCCTATTATCTTTAGTGTACAGATCTAAAGCTATTCTACCATTAGAAGTTTAGCTCCTATCATTAAAGATAGCAATGAGTAGCCAAATCACTACATATCAGAATGCCAAGTTATGGTTAGAAGAGCTCAAAGATTTGGAAGAGAGACGCCTATTGGCATGTCAAAATCTTGAGTTATACAAGGCCAAAATGATTCAAGCTCATAATAAGTCGGTCCACCCTAGAGTTCTTTAAGTAGAGAGCTTGTTTTAGTTCTAAGGAGACCAATTATTCCACATCAAAAGATGGGAGGCAAGTTTGAACCCACTTGGGAAGGCCCTTTTATCATAGAAAAGTACCAAGGAGGATCCTATCGTTATTGATTATAGGGGAACACCATAATTTCAATTAATGGGCTCTATTTGAAGAAATATTACTCATAAAAATATGTTTGAAAATAAATATCATCATAAGAATAAAATTTTATTCCAATTCATCAAAATCTTCTCTTCATTTGAAGTGTTGTTTGCTTACCTTGTGAATCCTCCATGACGTATTTAGGATATGTGTAAGAGAACCCAAGAGGCATCCTATCTCTCCTTCACAACATAACAAAATAAAACACAACCCCTGCTACTAGAATAGGTGTGAGAAATCTCAAGAGGCATCCTATTTTCGATTAGCACAACTAAGTTAAGTGTAAGAGAACCTAAGCAACATCCTTTCTTAGTGGGATCACAACTGCCATTTGTGAAACCATTTCATCAAATTCCCCAACATGTTTAAGACAGGTGTAAGAAAACCCGAGCGATGACCTATTCCCTTTAACACAAATACATATCTTTTATCTCAGGCTATTTTGATGTGAGGGCAAGCCCCCTGTGGCATTCACTCATTAGCTACTCTAGGTCAGGATAACATGCTACCTTGCTAATTTATCTCCCTAGTGATCACTTATCCAAATGAGTCCCCATTTTCCCGACTTGACCATTACAAACGAGTTTGTAGAGGCTTCCCATAAGCTACCTCATGTTGATTTTATTTAAGAAGATGTGAGTCCGACTTTCTTCTTGAACTAACCAACATAACTAGTTGAGTATATGGTTAGATAAGTCCCCTAGACTCCTTTCCTTGACTACTTTTTGAGTGATGTAAGTCCCCCAATGGCATTCACAGAATGCCTAGTGGATAAGACCCATCGAAATAATCACTATCATTTTTTATAGGAAGATGTGAGTCCCATGCTTTCTTCTTAGTCTAAACCGATGGGCACCTTGATGTTATGTATCGACAGAACTCACCGACATCACTCTTGGCAAAATGTGAGCATTCTCCTTGAGCCACCAATACCTATGCAAATTATCTTCCGTGGTTTTGGATAAAGCCCTTAGTTCCCTTCATGTGCACTCTATTTGAATCACTCCAAACCCCATTTAGACACTACTGGTTACTTTGGATTGGACAGCCCCTTTCCTAGCCACTGTGTGGTTGGAGAACTTATTTAGTAGATGCATATTCTCCCTTGATTAAATTCAGATAGGTCTAGGCTAATATAAGTTCCTTCTTAGTATGATCTCTCACAAATTGATGTGGTCCACGATAAATAAACTAAACAAATAAACAAATTAATTCTGTTATGGATTAAGAATTCAAGCCTCAGCGGCCCCTTTTCCAAGCAGACACCCTATCTTTAGGACAGTGATAGTAGAACTCCCTATAGGAATTGCCTGACTATGCTTGAGTTGAGATAAGTCCCACCTCTTTGTAGTCACCCTTATGGTTCAATCTATGCTACAAACAAGCTTTGGATGATATAAGTAAACTACATATTCTTTAATCATGAACCGACATGTGCCTGGTCAGTTGACATGTTATAATGTGGTCTTTTTTTTCAAGAAAGATGTGAGTCCCCTTCTTTCCCTGAATTAACCATTGTAAAAAGGCACCTTTGGTTGGATAGTTCTCCACTGGTCGAAGCTACCCTTTGATTAGTAAATTACTCAAGGCCAACATGGCCCTTACTCAATCCATCACAAATGATGAGATCCATCAAAATGATTAAAAAATGAATTAATTGACTTTGACAATTTAAGTCCCGAGGTATTCACTCAATAGGGTTTGATTGCAATAAGCATCACCCCTGTGGTTCCTTATTTTGGAAGATGAGTCTACTTTCTTCTTAACTTACCATTTGAAAGACAACCTCTGATTGGATAGTCCTACTATGTTGGTAGACTACCCTTTGGTTTGGTAAAGTCTAAAGCCAACATAGCCCTACTCAAATGTTGTCCATCAAGATGAGATCCATCAAAATGATTAAAAAATTAATCTTGACTATCTTTCCATTTAATCAAAATCACAATATCTTCAATCCTCCCACAAGCAACAATCAGTGGTTTATTTTGGAAGATGTGAGCTACACTTTCTTCTTAACTTGACCATTGCAAACCAAGCAACTCATGGTTGGATAGTCCTACCATGTTAGTAGACTATCCCATTGGATTGGTAAATTTAAGAGGCCAACAACATGGCTCTACCATCCCTTCTAATCCTTAGACTTCACAACCTCTTTTCCTCCAGTAGATGACTTGAACTTTCTCCCTTAGTGGAGAGTTCACTTTTTCATCCCTAGTGGACCTCCAAATCCTAAATCAACAAATCAAATCAAATTTCTCCCCATTGAGACTCAAATCAAATCAAACCTCTCATCCTTCAGTGGATGACTTGAACCTCTTCCCTAGAGGAAGGTTCACATAACCCATATTTTCCTTCACTCTTATATGTTGTTGACATGAGTAGAGTCACATTGCACTAAGCTCTGATTCCTTCAACATTCAAGTTAGAGAACATTTCTATTAGTACCTTGTTATCATTCATGATATCCTGGTCAACCCACACTTCGCCCATCTAATAGGACTCCTTAGACATTACTTAATCATAATACACTTCTAGTGATTAGGTGAATACCTAACCTTACCTTAGAGACTTAGAAGAGTTAGCCATAGGAAGAGGTTATCCCTTAAGAGTGTTAGGAAAACTTACCAACCCTATAACATGAACTAAATCCTTACTTCCTTCTTTAAAGTCAAACTCCAACTTCAAATAAACTTCAAATTCAAATCAACCCCAAAATCAAATCAACTTCAAACTCAAATCCCATCAATCTTGGATTTTCAAACCATGAATCAATTCTAAATGATTGAAACCCATGATTGAATTCTAACTCCAAAATCTTTCCTAAGCCCCTTTCATTTCATCTTATGGAATTAGCTCAAATCAAATTCAAATCACTTCAAATTCAAGAGATTTTCTCATAACCCATTTATATTTTCATTTATATTCATAAATAAAAATGAAATATAAATTCAAATAACCAAAACCAATTCAAAACTCAAACCCAAATTTAACTTTAAAACAACCTATACCTTTCAAGTCAAATTCTTGAACATAGCCAAATCAAACAAAAATATATCCAAACCCTAGGATTTTTCTTCATGATTCAACCAATCCTTCAATCATAAATCCAAATATAAACATAAAGTTCAATCATCAAATCAAAACTAAATTCAAAACCCAAACCCAAATCAAACCCATGTTCATCCTTTGAACTTGAAATTATCAAATGAATCAAAACCCATTTGACTCCAAACCACTTGCAAATGGATTTACATTTCAATCATAAGTCCAATGTGAGTTCAACAAAACTAGAATCAAGCCTTGATCAAGTCAATTGACCCAAAGTGACCTAAAGTATCCTTTTGAGCCAAATTCTAATCCTACCCAAAATTGATTGAACTAAGCCCACCTAAACCTCACATTGTGATCAATAATCATCATAAGATGATTAATCACTCAAATTGGGTCAAACCAAGTCAAACCTAGCATTTGACCAAGTCAACATTTGACCAAAATGAAACCCAAACTAGCAAAAATCTATCATAGGCCAAATTGATTGAAACCATTGATCTAAACCAATTTATGATCAATAATTAAACATGACCAAGTCATCATTTGAGCCAAACCTAGCTAATTGGCCACTTGACCCAACTTGACCTAAAAAGTCAAAATGGGTCAAATCTTGATCTAAGCCAAATTGATTGCAACCAATGGGTCAAATTCATTCTAAACCACTTGTTGAACTTGACCAAAGCCTCAATTGGCCAACTAGACCAAACCTAACCTAATTGACCATGAACCCAACTTGACCTAAAAGGTCAAATCTAACAAAAATCAAACCAAACCAAAATTAATTGAAACCAAAGCTTGCAATACATTTCAAATGACCAACCAAACCTAAACCAACCCATGACCTAACTTAAATGGGTCAAATATGTCAAATTGGTCAACTTGACCCATTTGACCTAAATGAAATCAAATGAACCAAACTCAAATATAAACCAAATTGAACCAAACAAATGATACCAAAACATTTTAAATGATCATATGAACTTAACCAAACCCATGGTTTGACCCAATTTGACCAACTGGTCAACATGACCCAAGTTGACCCATTTTGATCTTAAGGAGTCAACATGAGCCAAATGATATCAAATTAACACCAAATTCATTGAAAATTGGCAACCCCATTTTTCTTTTTCCAAATCTATCCAAATTGAATTCAAAGCCAAATGACCATTTTACCTCTAGGTCAAAGAGTAACCTATCAAATTCACTTGGAATTTGATTATACTCCAACTCAAGACCACTTGGCATCCTCTTAGTTGACCAAATGGGCACTAATGAGAGTGGTGCACATGACCCAATGGGTTTAGAATAGCCAAACCCAACCCAAGGCCCAAATCGACCACCCAATGAAATATCTCCACATGGAATCACTCCCACACTCATTTTAGCATGTGGACAACTCCTCCACTACACTCCCTACCAAAATCAAACCATATGAAGCTCCTAACAGCCTAACAAACCCATTCCATCTCATCAATTGATCCAAAATGGCAAAGGAGCTCATATCCATGGGGGAGATATACTCCCCTAATTTCAATTCCACTTCAATTACGATTGAGCCCTAGGAAAGAGGAAGCATTGCCAAGATCTCCCAAGGTCTCCCAAGCTTAAATGAATTTCTTGGGTTAAAAAAAATAGGGAGGCTAAAGAGATTTCCAACTTAGCCAATTCTCCATAGAAGTTCAATTCCTCTTGCAAGCACCATCGAGAGCTCAAGCTCACCAAGCACCCACGGAGGAGCTACCAATCCATTGAAGGGAGCTTTGGCCAATAAGAAGATCCACATCACTCAAGCCTTCAAACCTTCAACAGATCTTTGTCTCCACTAGACAAAGCTACCTCGATGGTTGGGAGTGCCAATGATAGCCTCTGGTGAGGTATGCTTCAAAACTAAGCTTAGGTATAGAATTTTTCGGTCCTTTGTGAAGGGAACTTTAATCCCAAGTGAATTCCACTGTCGAATGTCTTTCTCTTTACTCTTAGATGGTGAGTGTTCAATCCCTACTCAATTCGAGATCAAGTGAGCTTGGATCAATCCTTAGAGGATGGATGGTCACCATCTCCCGCAGGTGATGGCAGGGATGAATCATGGACCGTCCATCCCACATGTTTTGGATGGACGATCCTGATTAATCCGATCTAGATCTACTGATTAACCCTTTAGAAACTATTAGTTTAATCCTGACCATCTTATCTCTCATGAGACGATTCAAGGAGAAAATGTGTAGCGCCATCAGCTGACTGTGCAACTGATTTGATAACTTAAATAACCAATTCCACCACGCCATGTGGAAAGCATGCATCGGTCAGCAGTCCACGTGGCATTGATGGGATTAGTTATATAATTAGGGTTATTTAATTATCATTAATCACTAAAACTTCAAAAATATAGAACTAAATGCATAAAATTCATAAAAATATGAATGAGGACTCATTTTAAAGATAATTCAATGAGGAATAATATAAAATTATTTCTAATTGATTTTGAATAGTGGGTTTTCCTTAATTTGGGTTTATTTGACATCTTAATAACCCTAATTACACCCTAATGACTTCATTAATTAAATCCAAACTTCTTAGGCATGTTTTGGGGTTGACCTCTACCTCGTCTAATTTTCTTGGAATTTATTAGTGAGTTGATTAGGAAATTAATGAATTTTAATCACTCTTGTAATATATGGGTACATGTGAATGTGGTTTAATGACTTAATTAAGATAATTAAACATTGCTTGAGTGGTTAGGAAGTTTATGGAATAATTTTGGGATATTTTCTTAAACTATTCCCTAAACCCCCTTTCTTCCTTAATCCAAACTTAATTAAGGATTAATCCACTAATGATCTTCTTAATTAGCTTAATCAAACTTCTAAAATCAATCTAAACTTAATCAATCCTTTACTGGGTAGATCCTTAGGTGTTCAAAAGCCTAAGGTAAATTTAAGGAAATTATTTTTGACCTACATGTGTGGGAAGGTTATGAAAGTACTTAATTAAACCCTTTAGCTTAATAAATCAATAATTGTGAGCCAATTGCATTAGGCCCTTTCTTTCTTAGGATGCACTACTGATTTAAATTCAATGTGATTACATCTCATATGTTGGCTCATAATTATTAGTTATGTTTAGAGTAAGGGGTAATTAATGAACTTAATTCACACCTTAACCTAAGCAAAACATAAAATAAACTTAATGGTTCTAAAAAATTAAACTAAAATAACACACATATGTGGGAGATAGGTTAGGACCAAAAACCTTTTACATTTTTAAAACCAAATCAAACTCAAAATTAAAAAAAAAATCTCTTTAAATAAATAACCTTGATTCACTTTAAATGATCTTATTACATAGGATTGTCTTTAGAATTAATTAGTGTGACTGAAGTTACATGATTACATCATTTTATTTCTTTCCAAGCATGCTAAATGGTGTATTTCATATGAAATCATGCATTCATGTGTTTTAAAAATAAATTAAAATGAAATGTTTCCTTTATGTCAAATTGCATGTTTTGAGCTAAAGTAAAAAAATATGAATGGCTATTATCACTATTAAATTCAAAATTATTTTCAAAAACTATAAATCAAAGATGACAAATGAAAGGTATGCTACTTATAATTACTTATAAACTTACATGTGAGTATAACACAAAATGTGCATTACGTGACTTTTCCTTCATTTCTCTTTTAACATAGTTTTGAATAGGATTTGAAAAGTGTATAGTTCATTTGAAAATAACACAACACATACTTGAATACATTTCTATGTTAACCTTCAAGAAGGATCTTCACATTACACATATAAATTAAACAACCAAAATCAAACAAACAAACATAAACCTTTTGCATGATTCTTCATCCATTCATTTGCTTTTGTTCATACACATGTATTTAAGAAAAGTGGTATATTAGTGGACATCTCAGGGTTGCGAGGCTTTAAGTAGCCCCAAGTAGGTCTTGTACACCTGGTGTAGAAAATAATGGCATCATCTCACTCTTTCATACATGTAAATGTGCATTTGATTAATGGATAAAAGAATCCTCTCTTTTCTACTTAACAAAATCATGCATTCATGAAATATCTAAATTTTCTTAAACAACATCTCTTTGCATTCGTCATTAAGGTGTGCTAAAATTTTGCATTTTTATGTACAGCTATGCTTAGGATACATTCATATGCATGATACACATGTTGGAAAGAAATAAAAGAGTTATGTGTTTTGTGAAAGTAATTCACTTTAATTAATCTTAAAATGCCTTTCTTATTTGAATGGATTTATTTATAGCAAATATAAATTTATTTTTAATTAAAACACATAATAAAATATTCACTAACACAAAATTATTAATGAATCTATGTTCAAAAGTACTTAATGCAGGGATGAAAGAGAAGTTCTATTCTCTTCTTTTCTCTTTACAGGACTTACTAATTAAGTGTAGGTTCATTCAAACCAAATCAAATCATAAAATAAAATTAACAAATCAACTAAAATGAAACCATCCTCTAAGTTGAACCCTTTCACACATAGAAACTCTTAACCTTAAAGCCTAGCTAATACATACCACACAAACCTTAAATGGTACACACATTAGGCTAAGTCACCATTTCTAATCCTATGTTAGGGTGGTGCATGGTTTGATGCCTAATTTTGTTTTATGATATGATGTTTTAGATGTTAGGGTGTATGTTGAATGGAATACAATCTTAGTAATCATGTCTTCTAGGATTATGCTTAAGAGGCGTAATAAAAATATAAATGTTTTTGTTAAGCAGGTTACTTATACCCCTAAGCATATTCCAAAAGTAGGCTAGGCGGACTTGGTTACCCATGTGTGGGGTGCTAAGTCCAATTTATTCTTATACATGCTTGGGATTGTGTAGTTTGTTTAGCTAAAATCTATTTTATAGGTTTTAATTAGATTTACTTTCTCTTTTTCATGTAATTTTTATAATTAAGATTTGGAATGAATGTTATGGGGAATTACAATGAACATTGGCCATAAGAGTGTCTTATGTACTATGTGAAGTCTTTAGAGAAACCACAATCCAACGAACTGAAAGAAGAAAGAAGAAAGATGAAAGAAGAAAGAAAGAAAAGAAGAAAAGAAGAAAGAAGAAATGAAGAATGAAGACCCCCCATAACATGAATTTCTTTTCAATTGTAATTAATTCATTTGTAATCCAAATTATATAAGGGTAAAGCTTGACTACCCAATTTCTTTTCGGGTCTGTACGGTGGAGCCCGACCATAAAATGCCTCTAATTCTTTCCTGCTAGCTTTATAAATTATTTGATGTTTGTTTAGCTTATGCATTAAGATGGTATGATTTTCCTAATTTCTTCCTTGCTTTGATGAATGGCCTGAATACGATTAGGCTCTTAGAGAAAAATAAAATTTCTATCAAATTAATCAACTCAAAAAAAATTTTAATAACTCATAACTTCACCTAAAGCCTAAGTTATAAATCAAGATAAAATATTTAGCAGCCCCTTAGCTGGATGTTGTATGTTTCACATCATGCATAAAAAGCATCTTGCTTCACTCTTGCTTATGAAGGGCTTTCACCTTTGTTAGGGAACTTGGCTTGACCTTTGAGAGCCATTATGGAAACACAACTCCTTCTTACTGATTTTAGCCCATAACCAACTTTCAGGCATTAGGCATATGAATCCCATAGCTTGTGTCAAATCAATTGTCCAAAAATGAAAATAAAGCGTAACAAAATTTGCATTAGACTTAAGTCATTACTCATGCCCTACATGATATAGTCTCTTAGGGAGTGTGTTTAAGGACTTAGTCTCTTTCTACAATAGTAGCTTAGCTATCTTGCAAATACATATGACTTGCCTACATGTATTTAAAATCATAGGAGGAGTTAGTTGGCCGCCACCCCTGGTCGGTTGTAAGTCCAATAGTCGGGTGGTTTATCCTCTCTTGTGGAGGTAAACCATATTTATTTTGCCTTAGATTTAGGTCATGCTTTGGCCTCACCAAAACTCCTAGTTTTGATTGAGGTTGTTTCCCTTCATGAGCTACAAGCATAAATCCTCACCTCTTAGGCATTTTCATGATCTTATATCATGGAATTATAAGTCCTATATTCCTAATGAAAAATTTCAACTCAAACAAATAATTCCCCTCAAGTTTAAAAATATAAAGCCCAACCATAAGATAGTTTGGGATGCTTATTAGACTTCCTAGTATCATAAGCATCCCCTACTTATCTCCTTTTGATTCTGATAATAACTCTCTTCTATTTGATCACTCCCATTTGATCTTCTAAAAAATAATCAATTGATTGATAGTCCTATCTTTGAAATCTTTGAGAGATGATCATTTACCTTAATGAGAGTATTCCAAATCTCATTCCTTAGTATGTAATTAACTATGGGGCTTGCCTCCATATGGAACTTAATGAACTCAGTTTAAAATAAACCCTACTTTACTTTTCCATGTAAAGTAGGGGAAGAATCTCTAGTATATGCGAAGACCCATAGTCCTTAGGAGTCCTTATTAAGGTCATTAGGTCCATTGTAGGATGGTGACTTCTATCTCTCGAGATAGTACATCATTTTTTAATATCTTATCCGATCACCCTAATAAGAATATCTACGGATCTACATAGTGTCCAACACAATAAGTGTTATCTTTGTTCTTCATTTTATATTTTATTCAAAAGAATGATAGAATAAAAAGTTAAGATAAATATTCACCACACCTATCTTAAGCCTAAGAGTCTTCTAAACAGGATCTTCTTAGCCATAGGACACTTCTAGTGACTTAGTGAACACCTTAACCCAAACTTAGTAACTGAAGAGGACTTGCCATAAGTTTAGGCAATGACTTAGGATCCATTGGTAACCTACCCATCCTATTGCCTAATCCAAGTCTCGTGCCTATCCCCTTAGCCAAATACAATCTTAAATTAATCCAACCAAAACCCAATTGAATTTCATTTCATACCTAAGCTCTTAGCAAAATGATCCAAGCCTAATCCTATCCTAAACCCAATCCTATCCTTAACAAAACCTATGTACTTAACCAAAATTCTTTCTATTAAACCTAATTCAATTGATCTTCACAAAAGCACTCCAACCATTCAAACCTTCATTCCAAACTCTACCAAAAGCTACAATCAAACCAATCAACCAAAATCAATTCAATTAACCCAAGCTAGTCCATTTGAACCCAAAATGTCTAAATGAGCTAAAATCCAATTAAACCATCAATTGCAATCAAAGCCATTAATCAATCTCAAATAAATTATCAAACTCAATTCAACTCAATTCAACCCAAAACCAATTCAATTGACCTATTGGGTTCACTTGACACAAAGTGGCCTAAAGGACCTATTTGAACAAAACCCTAATCCAACCCAAATTGGATTGAGTAAATTCATTCAAAACCTCCTATATTGATTGTTGATCACCCTTGATTGATCAATTGCAGTCAATTAGACCAAACCAAGCTAATTTGATCCTAGTTGACCCAATTAGCCTAAATGAGCCAAATTGAACCAAACTCCATTTTAAATCACAATGATTAAAACCAATGATCCCTACGAACCCAAAATTGATCTTTGAACATGACTTGACCATCAATTGAGCCAAACCAAGTCCAATTGGCCTCTTGACCCAAGTTGACCCAATTTTACCTGAAAGGCCAAATTGGGCCAAATCTCAATCCAACCCAAATTGATTGCAACCAATGACTTGAACTCATCCCAAATTGATTATTGATCATGATCAAACCCTTAGTTGAACCCAATTTGACTAAGTCAACCTAATTGACCCATTTACCCCAAATTAACCTAAAGCATCAAATTGGTCTAAATCATTTCTAAATCCAAAATTGATTAAAATTGAAACCTATAATCATCTTCAAATCACCAATTGAATCTAAATCAACATCTAACCTAAGCAACCTTGATCCATAGAATGCCAGGCATGAGCTCCAGCAAGGTAAATTTTGGCAAATAATGGAAAATCCATTTTTTATTTGGTATTTATGAAATAAATTATGATTTCATACAATTTCCACTATTATATCCCTCTATATTTCTTCCCTGAAGCTTTTGTAGTCAATCCCAAAGCCTCATGAGCTACTGTAAGCTTGGATTAAGTGGAGTGGGGCGAACCCATCGCTCGGGGGACAAAGGATCATCCCTAATCTATTCTGTGATTGAAACAAATGGTCGTGATTAATTTGATTAAATTTATTTTACTTAATATTATAGAAACCATGAGATTAATCTCCACTATCCAACCTTAGATCGGACGATAGGGATGAAAGCGCATCCATTGTGGCTAACTCAGCTTGTGCGTCGGACGATTTAAGTGGCCAATCCTACGACGTCATATGGAAATTGCTGCCACATTAGCTCCTGCATGGTGCCAATAGGATTAGGGATTAATTAGGCTTTAAAATATGATTATTTGCATTGAAACTTCCTAAAATCATATATAATTATAAAAAAATCCAAAAAATACAAATAAACCCATTTTGAAAGGTTAAACATAGAAGAATTTAATAAAAATAATTTCATTTGATTTTAAAAAGTTATTAAGGCTTAATTAGGGTTTGAATGTTTCCTTAATTAGCTTAATTAAACTCTAATTACTTGTGTAGTTATTCCCAAACTTGGCATGTTGATTCCTTGGGATGTCCTCTGCCTCCCATATTTTCTTAGGATTTATTGAATGGGCAATCAAGAGAATTTTAAAATCAAATCTTAATTACCCTATTAATTAGTTTAATGATTATTTAAAATTCTAAATAATAAAATTTAATTAATTTAACTTCATTAATCATTGATTAACTGTGAGATGATGAGGAAGAGTGATTAGGACCCCTCTCCTAATGACTTATCCAAATTCAACTCATTAAAAAGGTTGAATTAACTTATGGTTTAATTAAGAGATTAATCAATTAATTAATATTGGAAATTATGTAGTTTAAATAGATAATGACTTTAAATAATCAACATTTAAATTAAGGGTTCCTATTTATGTGTTCAATTGCATAAAGGCCCTTAAGGAAATTATAATTAGCCCATAAGTATGGGAAAATCATAAAAGTACTTAATTAGATTCTTTAATCTAATTAATATCTAATTATCAGCTAATTACATAAGGTTCTTTAGGAGCATTGCAATTTTACTTTCCTCATATGCATATTATTTGTGGCTCATGATTAAATGATTAATTAAAATTAAAGAAGCATAGGAATGGGTAATTAAATGGATTATTTAATGGTTCAACTTAATCAAATTATAAAAATCACTTAATTATCATTCCTTAAAAAATTAAAATTACCAACATGGGAATGGGATGGAAAACAACAAATGATCTCTCCACTTTAAGTCCAATCAAAATCCAAAACCAAAATAATAAGAAGTTTTGGTTTTCCTTAAGTGATTTTATTTAATGTGATTGTCCTTAAGAATTAGTGTAGAATGAATTAATTGGAGATGTTTGATTATTATTTTTCAATCACCTTAAATGTTGTATGTCATGTGATATCATGCATTCATATTTTCTAAATCAAATGAAATTTTTTTATGCAAAATTGCACCTTAATCTATATGTTTGGCTATTATCACTATAAATTCAAAATTACTTTTGGAAATTTAAAAATTGATAATAACATTTAGAGTGATAGTAGTTATTAATACATATAGGCTTTTCATGTGCTTATAGCTTAAACTTGTGATAGTGCTTTCTTTCTTGGGTTCATGTATGGATTTAACTATGTTTGAATGATACTAAGTATATAGTCTGGATATCCTAGTGATACATGACTTTAAGTAACCCCAAGGAGGTCATTTGATTATCTCACTTCCCTAGTTAATAAAGGCACATACTTATTTAATTTCCATCATATGTATGTTTATATTAGTATTTGGTTAGAGCTTTACTTTGTATGTATAAATAATTCAACCAAAAATATAATCTTTTGCATATTTTTTATTCTTATAGTTTTATATATGCTCATATGTATTTAAGATAGCAAGTATATAATATGGACATCCTAAGAATATGAGGCTTTTAGTAGCCCCAAGGTGGTCATTTCATTATCTCACTTCCCTGGTTTAAACAATGACATACTTACTTACATCTTTTATACATGTGTATGTGTGTTTAATTAGAGAATGAAAGTCCCCTCTTCTTTTAAAAACATATGAATCCATTATCATTTAAGTATGCTAAAATATGTTGTATGTATAAGTATAATAAGTGTTAAATCATATGCATGTTATGGATGATGAAAGGGAATGGTTCAACATATTCTATGTGATGGTAATTCAATCACATTAATCTTAAGAGGCCATTTATGTTGAATAGAATTCTTTTAAACTTAGGATTAATAAAACATTTAATAAATCATTCACTAAAAGAAACTAAATCATAGAAATATGCATTTTGGAAACAACTAGGATAGGGATGAAGGAGGTTAAGCCTCTTTCTTCTCTTTATAACACTTAGATGCTAAGTGCAAATCAAATGAAGCAAAACAAAATTCAAATTAAAACTCACTAAACTTCTAAACAAGTTGAAATAAAACCATCCCTCATGTTAACTTAAACAATTCCAAAACTTAAAAAATTATGATCCAAAAACCAAGCTAAGACATTCCACATAAAGCTTAAACACACACATTAGAATGTTAAGTCACCACTTCTAGCATTAGGTTAGGATGGTCTATGTAATGATGATGTATTTTATTTTATGATGTAATATTTTAGACTGAATGTTAGGGTTGTGTATCATAGACTGAATGTTAGGCCATTGGTAGCCTAGTATTTCTGGAGATTGTGCTTAAGGGGCTACTCCAAAAATAACATAAATGTTCTACTTGCAAGTTATTTATGCACCTAAGCCTAATCCATATTAGGACAGGTGGGCTTAGCTACTCATATAACTTATTAGGTCTGTTTGTATGTTCAACTAACATCAATTTTGTTGATGTAGTTAGATTTACTTTTCTATAAAATATAATTTTATAATAGGAATTAGGATTAGTGCTATGGGGATTAAGTTGAGCAAATGATTGAAGGCTTAGTCTTGGGGTGCCCTGTGATGCTTTGGAGCAAATTAAATCAAATCAAAAAAAGAAGGAATGAAGAATGAAGACCCCAAAGCATGTATTCAGTTTTAAATTATAATATTATTTTTTAAATCCAAGTTGTATAAGGGTAGAGCTCAGCTACCCAACTTTTCTCTTTTGTTAGGTGTACGGCCTCTTATTCTCTCATGGTAGTCTATATAAAATAATTATTGTTATATTTAGTCTACACACTAGAACATCATGATTTTTATAGTTTCTTAATGATTAATGTTTTAATGTGTGACCTGGATATGGTAGGCTCTTAGGATAAAATTAATTTAACTAAAATTTAAAATAACTCATAACCTCATTTTAAAAAGCTTAGGTTGTAATTAAGTTAACTAAAAGATTTAGTAATCTCTTAGCTGTATGTTGTATGTCTAACATCTTGCATGTCATATTATACCACTCTTGTAAAAATGAGAGCCTCCATTTTAGCACTTTAGGGACCACTTGACCTATGAGAACAACCTCTTATGATGGAGCTTCATTATATTTCTCTCTTGATTTGGCCAATGATTAAATTTTATCATGCATTTGGAATAAAAAAATCCCAATGGCTTTGTCTAAAATATTATGTCAAAATAATATAAAATTTGAGAAGATTATGCATATAGATTAAGTTATAATGCTCATAACAAACATGATCTAGTCTCTTAGGGAGTGAGTTTAGGACTCTAGTCTCTTTCAAATTAAATAATAGTTTAAACCATCTTGTAATTACATAAGACCATAGAAGGTGTTAGCTGGCAGCCATTCCAGGTGATTGTAAGTCCAAAAGAGTCGAACACTTTATCCTCTCTTACTAAGATAAACCATTATGTCCCCTTTTTGCTTAGATTTAGGTCATGATTCTAGTTTGTGCTAAAGCTCCTTAGATTTAGGATCTAAGGTTGCATATTTCCTTCAGGCTACGAGCATAAATTCTCACCTCTTAGGCATTTCCATAATCTTGTGTTGATGGATTATAAGCCCTAATAATCTAATAAAATTTCAACTCAAATAAAATAAATCCTCTCACTTTCAAACATATAAAATCTCACCATAGGATGGGTTAGAATGCTCACTAAGCTTTCCAATATCATGAGGATTTGCTACTTATTTTCCTTTGGATTCCAAAAATAATCTTCCAATTGAACATTCTGACATGATTTCTGAAATAACCAATTTATTGATAGTCTTAACCTTAAAATATTTGGAGATAATGACTGATTACTTTAATCAAGTGTTTTCTTAGGAAATCCCATTTCCTAGGATGTAATTCGCTATGGAGGCTTACCATTATAGAAAACTAAAGAACTCGGCATAAAATAACTTTACCTTTCCATGTAAAGTAAGGGAAAGATCTCTTGTACATATGAGGACCCATCATGCCTTAGGAGTCCTTATTAGGTGATTAGGTCCATTGTAGGGTGATGCTTCTATCCTTAGTTATAGTACATCATACCTTGATACCATACCTGATCACTTCAATAAATACCCCCTAAGATCTATGTGGTGTCCACCCAACGCATCCTAAATAAAACACCATAGATTTTTCTTGTGACTCTATTGGAGATGGTTCCTCTCTCCATCTTTAGTAGTCAATTCCAAGCATCAATAGTGGACTTATATTTCATATAAGTCCAAGACTATCTTTCTTTCCATTAGCACTTTGCTTATTTTATCTTTAAGTGAAGTTGGCTAGCATCCTTTAGGTTTTAGGACCTCACTCCAAGTAAGTCTTAAAACCCCTATTGGATCCCCAAGAGGTGAAAGAAAAAGATAAATCAATCAAAGAACCTCTTACCAACTAGCTTGGTGAAGTAAGGTTCATCTAATATCCAACAAGATTTCAATGAAATCCAAAGCAAAAAAATAAAGAAAATTCTTTTCCAAAATTTTAAATTTCTTTTCAAACAAAATTAATGAAATCCCCATTTAACATTATAAAATTTGTTAAATGAGGGTTCCCACAGTGATCAAGTTTGGTCTTGGCTTTGAGCACTTCAAAGTCACCTGAGGGACCAGCCCTCACCATTATCAGTAGAGAGGAGGTGGCAGACAAGAAGCCACTCCTACAGTTGATTTACAATCTAATTTTGAGATCTCTTTACTAAAGAGGAAAGCAGTAGAGGTTCCCCTACCAGTTCTCCTAGTACAGTTAGTTTCCCCTACTACAGTATCAACATGGACTATTTTCGCCTCTATGGTTGCCTTTGATATGAAGAGGAAGGCTATCTTGGCTTCTGAGATAGTTTTCCCCACCTTTGAGGTTGGTTCTAGTTCCCTTCCCTCTTTACTCACCAAAACTCAAAGCCATAATAAGAACCACAAGATAAAGAGCCATAATGAGCATGTGACCAAGGAGGTAGGTGAAGCCTCCCATGTCACTGAGGAGGGTTCCCCTTGTGATACCTCTCTACTCTTAGGTGGAAATAGGTTCCACCCCATCTCAACTTCAGAGGTAGAGGAGGACTACCAAAGGATGGCTGCATTACCCCCACCATCTGCAGAGTATGAGACATTGGCTAGAGATAGGAGGAAACCCTATGTTAGTCTATGATCTATGCTTCGTAGAGTTGGGAGAGCCTATGGACACTAAGAGTGTGTCACACTATATGATTTGAGGAGACAAGTCCCTCTAAGTGTTAGGGATCAGAGTGAGGGGCCACCAAGTAACCCTGCAAGCAAAAGAGAGAGGAGGATATTCACCAGGTAGTCGGTGGCCTCCACTTTGATTGATTTTTTTTTAATCAAGAGGGACTATCATCCCACCACTCTAGTAATCATAGAGTGATCTCACCTAAGAGGTAGTGTAACCTTCATTTTACACTACTCATCTTCCACCTTCACCAATTCAGGTTCCATAATCTATAGTCCCCACAAAGTTCCATAAGCCCCCATCTAGAGAGAGAACTTCTCCTTTGGTGATGTGGCTATGGCCCAAGGATCTTACTCCATCTATTCCACCCGTTGAGGTGAGTCCGAGCTCCCCTGCTCGACTTTCATCCCAGCAGTGGTGAAGAAGGAGTGGAGACCCAAGAGTGTCATGATCACTCCACCATCACAATAGTTGAAGGAGGAGAAGGGAGGGGATACTGAGGTTATCCCCATGATGGTTAAGTCACGGAGAGTACGCCAGCCAGTAGTTCACATAGCTTCAATAGATCTCAACCCAAGAGGCCATCACAAAGATATGCAAGCATGTGTCAGAAGACCAATCCTTGGATGACATTTTGGAGGACTATCATGTTGTGGTAAGGCATATTGTTGAGGATGATCAATCTAACCAAGAGGATGGTAGACTAGACTCTGATGTTGATGAGGATGACATGCTAGATGACTTAGCAGAAGTCCACATGGATGATACATGGATATGATAGGGGAGCAGCTAGGAAGGAAGAAGAGGAGGTTGAAGTATTAGACTCAACTCAATGCCTCCTCCAACAAATCAAATAGAAGGATGATCAAATTAATATGATCGAGAGAGGGGTAGAGGAGTTAATGGCAGTGGTCCTAGCCTTGTAGAACCAACCCCTAGTTTCACAACCTTCTCCCATGGAGGCCGATCAGATTGAGCTAATTCATACCTTAGATCATCCCAAGTGCACTCCTATGGATGATGATGCTGGTACCATGCATAAGGAAAGTCATCGATAGCACCTCCATGCATGAAAAGGACATCAAATAAATGGAGCAATAGGTGAAGGAAGTTTTGGTGCAAGCCCGAGGGAGCTCATCTGCTCCAAAAGGTAGACCTTACCCAGAGGAATATAATGCAGTTCAATACCCAAGGGTTTTATGCCAGCTTCCTTCATGATCTTTGATAGCAGTGGGGACTTAAGATTGTACATAGCACACTTTAGAGCTAGTTGTTACATCATCGATGATAGTGACGTACTTCTTTTCTGATTATTTGTCAGTAACCTATCAGGGGTAGCTTTTGATTGGTATGCCAAACTACCCAATAGTTCAGTAAAGACCTTTATAGAGTTAGATCATCTCTTCATCAAGAGATTCATAGGGAATTAGCAAAGGGTAACTATAGATGACCTCGTTGTTGAGAAGTAAAAGCCAAATGAGTCCCTTGTTGATTATATTCTTAGATGGAGTAACCTGCAAATGAAATGAGAACCACAACTACAAGAGTAGCATACCATTGAGATTCTACTCAAGAATATTCATGGTCTGATTGACTTCATGCTCAAGGGCTACACCATTAGGACATTTGAGAAGCTAATTAGCAAGGTAGCTAACCTACAAGAGGAAGCCAAATAATTACCCTTTTTAGACCAGTCATCCAAGCCAAGGCCTCATAAGGTCTTTATAAAGAAGCCTGAGATAGTAATGGTAGTCGATAAGGGGAAGCGGGAAATGAGAGTTTAGTTTGAGAGGCCCAGATTTTAGCAACCTTCGCTACCGCCTCCTCTTCCATTTCCTCGACCACCACAATGGCCACCACCACCACCAGAAATTCGGGGGTTTTTCCACTACTAGATAGCTACTTTCCACTAACTCTTGCTGAAAAACTCAACAAACCATATTCATTAAAGAGGGAGGTAGTCAGGAAGATCTTTGAGAACCTCTTGAAGAAGCTTGATATTCAGCTATCCAAGCCTAAGAAATCAGAGGAAATGGCCAGGAGTGATGATCCTAACTACTGCACCTACCACCGCATGCTAGGCCACATCTTAGAAGATTGCATTACCTTTAAGAATTGGCTTAAGTATTGCTACAAGTTAAGAGAAATAGTTATCCCTAAACAAAACTTAGTAGAGAAACCATCCGATTCCATCAGAGTAATATTTGGGGATACCTCTGATCCTCTTAAGATAAAAGAGGTTGGGATATTTTTTTATCCCGTACCTCTAAAAAGATAATTTCTAAAATCAAAAAACTTTTTCTGTAGGCGCCTGAATTAGCTCAAACATCCAACATCAAAGAAGGTTTGCCAGTTGTGAGAGACAACTCAAGGATGGTGGAAGCCCAACAGTAGCAATATGCTTCTCTTTCTTAGAATAGGTCTGTAGCACATCCACCATCCAATTCCAGCACTCCTTCTACTATTATAGCTACTACCACCTCCATTAGTTGTTTCACCTCTAGCAGGAGCATTGTATCAATGATTGAGGGCAATAAACCCCTCATCCCCCTTACTTTACTTGATTTCTATTATGTACCTCCCCCAAAATTAAAGAAATCAATGAAAAAATTTGATTCAACTTACATATTTTCCATGTCTGATGATTTTATTAATTTTATTCCAACCACAATCTCTCCAAGTGAAAATAATAATAACTCAAATGATTTTGATCAATCCCAATCTAATTCAGAAATAGATTTTCCATTTTTGAATTATTCAGGTTCACCTCTTGAGATTGACTTGGAGTCAACTAACTCTGAGGATCCCTTAGGAGAAGTGGTAGGTATATTCGATGAGTAGGTAGAACTTTTCATAAACTCATCATTTCAAGAAGTCACTGAAGTCAACCTTCGGAGTGGCAAGTTCTACCTCTTAGGGTAGCACCTCAGGATAATGGAAAATAGGTCATTGATTCCAGTGGGTAGAAAGCCACTCCACAAGATGCTCCACTTATAGATATACTTATGGAGGACTAGCCTAAACTTGATTACAACATCCTTGCACACCTTAGAAAGTTGCCAGCTAAGTTAAGCCTATATGATGTCCTTGTCTTATCCAAAGGAATGAGGAAATCTCTAATCAAACCTTGCTTGATCCAGAGATATGCTTAGCTCAACTAACCACTACTTGAGAGGAATCATGCTATTCAAAGAAGATCCTAAGAGCTGCATTCATTGATGAAGACCTACTTCTAGGAATGATCGAGCATAACTGTCCTCTCTACATTATAGTGGATGTTGGAAAATTTAGGCTATCTAGAGTTCTAGTTGATCCAAGTGCATACGTGAATATTATGAGTCTAAGAACACTTGCCTACTTGAGGATCGACATCTCTAAACTCTAAACAGAGAGGATGATGTTGTAAGGATTCAATAAACATGGTGAGAGGGCCTTATGCTCTATAATGTTTCCCTTAAAGATAGATGATTACAAGACTGAAGCCAAGTTTCACATAATCTATTTGGATACAGCATTTAATGCTTTGCTTGGGAGACCATGGATACATGATAACAACACAGTTCTATCCTTTTTATATCAATGCATCAAGTTCTTAAGAGGTGGAATTGAGTATTATGTCAAAGGAGATCTCAAGCCCTTCATAGTTCATGGGATCAAGATATATGAAGATGTGGCCTACTACCTCCCTAAAAAACAAACTATCTATTCTCGTGAACTTAATCAAAATCAAAATGTAAAAGAAAGAAAAGAAAAGAAAAGAAAGAAAAATAAAATAAAAGGGAATGAGAAGAAGACCTTAGGGAGGAAGTGGAGCTTGAGATTAGATTCCACCCATAGTTCATTACTCCATTCAAATAAGTGGGGAGGATGACCCAACCTCCATCATGATGAGGAAAAGGAGTATAAAGGGAGTCTCAGTGGTGGAAGGCCTCCGTACTTACCACCCACCAAGAGATTCATTACAGCTTATAGGAGTACACCTGCTATCCACATAGACTTAGAATCTAGTTCAAATGAAGAGTCTTATGTAGTTAGCATACTAGCCTGCTCTTCTCGATAGTAGATCCTATTAGAGGTGACACTCAAGCTAGACAATGACGAAGACCAGATTCCCAATCAAAGCATAAGTGTATCTAAGTCCTCATTATGTTAAACTATTAGGAATTAGTTGGGAACCTTAGCTTCAAGCCCACTTTCATCACAAAAAGTTGAGGGTTTGGTAGTTAAGGAAGCCCCTAAATCATGTACAATCACCAAGATTCAAAGGTTCTATCCTAGGGCATCATCCTCAAGTTAAGAAGTTAATGTAGAACTTAATGATGGTTCATATAATATAGAATTACCTTTTGATTGGTACTCACCTTGTGTTCATAACTTAGCAAAGAAAGGTTTAAATCCACATACTTGGTCTAAGCATAGGTCAAAATACTTTGAAAGGTTATGAAGTAATAAATGCAAGAATTCTCAATCAATACGAGGATTAGGCTTCAATATAGTGGCCTAGTTGATAATGATGATTACTGCATGGTCATCACCAATCATTTTAAATCTGATAGGTTCTTTTCAAATCACTTTAACTCGTATGAGGAGGAGTGCTTAGAAACTTTGGTCGATCTAGATGATTTCAAGTCAAGGATGCACCTCCAGAATTTGAAGAAGAAATCAAGTCAACCATTGATGAACTCAAATGAGTCAACTTGGGAATGAAAGACAATCTAGACCCAACGTACATCAGTTCCTTGTTGAATGAAACTGAAACCAATGGCCTAGTTAGGTTGCTCACTAAGTTTAAGGACTACTTTGCATGGAGTTGTGAAGAAATGCTTAGATTGGCTCCTAACATAGCGGTCCATAAACAAGTGATATAGCTTGATGCTAACCTTATCCTGTAATCTCCTAGACACATACAATTAGACATTGAACAACAGGTCATTTCTGTAGTCAAGAAATTGATCGATGTTGATTTCATTTGAGAGAAG
Organism: Cymbidium sinense; assembly: GCA_021442155.1. Taxonomy (NCBI): domain Eukaryota; kingdom Viridiplantae; phylum Streptophyta; class Magnoliopsida; order Asparagales; family Orchidaceae; genus Cymbidium; species Cymbidium sinense. The sequence continues at coordinate 54,122,116 of CM038214.1, read as the reverse complement.
AAATACCCCACCTAATTGGCTTGTGTCATCCTAGTAAAAAGAAGAATGGCCAAATTCATATATGCATAAATTTTAGGGATCTTAATAAGGCATGTCCAAAAGATAAATTTCCACTACAAATACTAGAATTGATGGTGGACATTGCCTCATCTCATATAATCTTCTCTTTCATGAATGGTTCTTCTAGATATAACCAAATAAAGATAGCACTTGAAGATGAAAGAAACACTGCCTTTAGAACCCCAAGAAAAATTTATTGCTATAAGGTCATGCCTTTTGGCCTTAAAAATACTAGTGCCACATACCAACGGGCCATGACTCGAATCTTCAATGAAGTCATTCATCACCAAGTCGAATGCTACATCGATGATCTCATCATCAAAACTAAAAAAAAAGGAAGACCGTCTCTTTGACTTGAGAGTAATTTTTGAGCGGTTAAGATAATACAACCTTAAAATGAATCCTATAAAGTGTGTGTTTAGAGTAGATTCAGGGAAGTTTCTTGAATTTATTGTCTAACATCATGGAATTAAAATCAAATTAGAGAAGATTAAAATGATATTAGAAATGCAATACCTTAAAAGTATAACTCAACTCAGATCATTCCAAATGCAATAGATGCCAATACTTTTCAACACTAGTAAAAAAGGATGACAAGTTCAAGTGGTTGGACTAATGCCAGCATGCCTTTGAGAGCATTAAGCAGTATCTGATGATGCCACCAGTCCTAGCCATGCCTATCTTAGGCAAGCCGCTTATCCTCTACATTGCTGCATTAGATGATTCCTTTGGCACTTTGTTGGCCGAAGCCAACGATGAAAGGAAGGAGAATGCACTCTAAAATCTCAACCATCATCTAATCCCTGCTAAAGTAAACTATCCACCCTTTAAAAAGCATTGCCTAGCTTTAATCTCTACATCCTAGAAGCTATGACAATATATGCTATTTCATAAAGTAAACTTGATTTCTAGAATCAACCCACTGTAATATCTCATGACACAACCAATGCTATCCAGACGGTTGGCATGATGGTCCATGATTTTATCACAATTTAATATTACATTCATATCCCTCTATATGGTGAAAGGACAACCACTTATAGATTTCTTAGCAACACACCCACATCCTGGTAACTCTCTGATCAATGATGATTTCTTTGATGAACAAACCATGAACATGGGGGATACTAGCATTCACCACTAGGAAATATGCTTTGATGGTGTGGATTCCTCTCAAAGAGAAGAAGAACCATAATCTACTCTTTCAGGAAAGGCGGGAGTAGGAATAGTTCTCTTAATGCCAGACTACGATATGATGAGATTCTCATATCTTCTATTCAATTCTTGTACCAATAATGAAGCTAAATATGAGGCTCTAATTGCTAGTCTAGAGTTATCCATTTTCCTCACCATTTAGAATATCCACATCTTTGGTGATTCTCAACTAGTGGCCAATCAAATTGCTAGGTCCTATAAGGTCCTCAAGCTTAGACTCCATCACTACCATGAGTAGACCATGGAGTTGTTGACCCAAATCCCAAAAGTGACCATCTAGAAGATCCCTCGAGGAGAAAATGCCATAGCAACTGCATTAACCAAACTTGCCAAGAAGTTGGAATGTCCAAAAGATGAGTCCATATCAATAGAAGTCCATAATAGGCGAGTTCTGCCTCTTATTGATATTGAACTAATCAAAAAATACTCTCCTGAAGGGGAGGTTTCTATTGCCAAAAAGGATGAAGAACTAGACTGGAGGCAACTCTTCATTGACTAATTAAATAAGGGCAAACTACCTCAAAAGAAGTCCCAGACATATCAAGTGAAACAAAGGGCACTTTCCTATGCCCTTGTGGATGGTGTCTTATACCGGTGGTCATTCGATCATATGTGGCTATATTGTTTAGCTAAGCACGAAGCCTATAGGATCATGATTGAGATACATCCAGGATTATGCAGAGCTCACCAATCTAGTCCCAAGATGAAAGCCAAAATCAAAAGACTTGGGTACTATTGGCCCTTGATGATCACAAATTGCATGGGCATAGCAAAGCATTATCACCAAGAATGCAGGGGGAGTGGTCCTACACTAACCACCCAACATTCTACATCTAACAATGGCCTCATGGCCATTCAAATGTTGGGGTACTAACATAGTGGGTTTGATTGATCCTCCTTCATCTAAGCTATGGACTACTTTTCTAAGTGGACAGAGGCGATTCCGCTCAAGGAGGTCAAAGCTCAGTAAGTGCTATAATTTTTCAGGAACCATATTGTGTATAAATTTGGGGTACCTCACTGAATTATATTTGATAATGGTACTACATTCAAGAGCACCAAAATTAACAACTTCGCCTAGAGATACAACATAGATTGGAGATACTATACCATCTATTATATATGGACGAACGGTTTAGTAGAAGCTATCAATAAAACTCTCATCCAAATACTGAAGAAGACACTTGACGATAATAAGCGATATTGGCATGACTAATTAGTTTAAACTTTGTGGGCCAACCACACCACCTACAGAACTCTAACTCAATCTACCCTTTTCTCTTTAGTGTATGGGTCTGAAGTCATTCTACCATTAGAATTCTAACTCCCATCACTAAGGATATATGTTGGTAGCAAAATTATAATTGAACAGAATGCCAAGCTACGATTGGAAGAGCTCGATGGTTTAGAGAAGAAATGCTTATGAGCATGACAAAATCTTGAGCTGTACGAAGCAAAAATGATTTAAGGTCAAAGCAACTTGGTCCACCCTAGAGATTTTCAAGTAGGAGAGCTTGTTTTAGTTCTAAGGAGACCATTATTGCCCATCATAAGATGGGAGGTAAGTTTGAATCTACTTGGGAAGGCCCTTTTGACATAGAGAAGGCCTACCAAAGTGGATCATACCAACTCATCAACCGTAAAGGAGAGTGCATGATGCTTCCAACCAACAAGCTCTACCCTAAGAAATATTGCCCATAAAATAATGTTCAAGAACAATTTTCATCAATAAAATTTCCATTAAAATCAAAATCTATTCAGATTGAAAGCATTTCCATTTGTGAACCTTTCGTTGTGTGTTTAGGGTATTTGTAAGAGAACCCAAGTAGCATCATATCCCTCATTAGCTCAACACAAATAAAAAAGTGCACACAAACATAAATAAATTAAACACAAATCCAATTGCTTCAGACTACCATGAGTTGAGATAAGACCCCTAGTGGGCCTCACTCATTAGCTATTTTAGGTCGGGTTTGGTCCATAACATAGCTAGTGGATTTCCCCAATGGTCTTTCCTGCTTAGGTTAAGTCCTTGTGCTTTCCTCCTAGCTTAAGCATTGCACACCAATGAGCACCCTGTTAGTGTGGTATGTATTTTTGCATGACCAATGAGCTACCTAGATGTTAACTTTATTTAAGAAGATGTGAGTCCCCATGCTTTCTTCTTGAACTAGCCACAGTGCACTAACTGGGTCCAACTTTATCTTTGAGGATTATGGTAAGACCCCTGTGGCTCATTTTCCTCATAACTACTTTGAGTATGGGTCCAGTCTTTCTTTGTAAATTCCTACTTAGTAGTCAACCTAGGTCGGATAGTAGTTGTATAGCTGATGATAGACTATCTCGATGATCATTTCCACTTTGGAAGATATGAGTCCTCGATGCTTTCTTTTTAGATTGATCTTCGCACACCGATGGGCACCTTAGGTTGGTTGGTGTTTGCTTTGCTGACAGCGACTCACCTAGTGGATAACACTGCTCAGACAGATGTGAGTCCGTAGCTTTCTCCTTGAGTTGGCCACCATATACCTATAGGTTTTATCTTTTTTAGGGATCAAGATAACACCCACAGAGGCACCTCCCCTATGGGCATTCTATTTGGATTATGTCTTTACAACCCCATATAGACACTACCCAGGTTACTACTTCCCTTTTCTTAGTTGCCACCCTTGTGGTTGGAAGTTTTGTATTGTGGATGTGTGAACTCTCCCTTGGGCAAGTAAATCTGAGATAGGCCAAAGCCCCCATGGCTTCTTCTTAGTGTAGCTCCTTGCAAACCAATAGGGTCCATGATAAATAAATAAACAAAATAAAGATAAATCTATTATGGATTAGGATAATGCCCCTAGAGCACCTTTCCCAAGCAAATATCCTATCTTTTTAGGATAGTGTTAGTAAAACTCTTTATAGGAACTGCATTGACTACTCTTGAGTTGAGATAAAACACCAGCAGCACTCAATAGTGGTCGCCTTAGGTCAGCACTCCCTATAAGAACCATCAATAAGTCATCCTAATGGTTAATTCTGCTTTAGAAAATGTAAGTCTTTGTGCTTTCATCCTGTACAACCATTACACACCGATGGACAACCCCCAAGGATGGGTAATCCTACTGTTTGGCCGGTAGACTACCCCTTTTAGACTATTAAATCTAAGATAAGCCTAGGCTTTCATAGCTCCTTCTTGGTGCAGTCCATTACATACTGACAGGGTCCAAAACCAAATCAAATCAATCAAGAAATCAAATCAAATCAATCAAATTAATCTCCCCCAATGGAGTCAAATCCAAACCAAATCAAAATCAATCAATTAAAAAAATTAAACTAATAAACTAAATTAAATAAATTCAAACCCATATCCCCAACAAATCTTCATTCTATAAATCAAACCTAACCAAAAAAATTAAAACAAATTCAATAAAATCTATATCTACAATAGTTTCCTCCCAAAATAAGTCAAATAAACCCAATCAAACCTCAATCCCTAGTGGATTCCCCTTTTATGTCATTGACATAAATCAATCCCTAAATCTAATCCAATTCATGTACGATTCCCCAACAGATCTCTCTTCAAGTCATCGACATGAAATCAATCTTCAACCAATTTAAACCAAATCTTCTTGGCTTTCTTATGCCCTTGGCATGAGATGAGTTACATTGCACTAAGATCGTGATTCTATCTACCTCTTACTTTAGGTATAGATAATCTTTGTTAGTACTTGCAATCCTTTTAGATAATGTTGATTATCTCGATCAATGCTAATAGATGTGGCATGCCTCATCTATTATACCATACTTATTGGGGGTCTTTTTATTGACCTCAATTTCAGAGTGAGGATTCAATCTTCTTATCTTAGGCCTAAGATTATTTTAGACATTAGAATCCTCCTAGTCATAGGACACTTCTAGTGACTAAGTGAACACTTAACCCAAACATAGGGACTTAGGAGTACTTATCATAATAGACACTAGGATCTTCCTATGGCCTAAAACAAGTCTCATGTCTATCCCCGTAGCCAAATCCAATTTCAAATAAATCCGACCAAAACCCAATTGAATCCCATTTCATACCCAAGCTCCCTGCCAAATGAGCCAAACCCAATCCTATCCTAAACCCAGTCATATCCTAAACTAATCCTATGGACTTAACCAAAATTCCTTCAATCAAACCTAATTCAATTAATTTTTACAAAAGCACTCCAACCATTCAAACCTTCATTCCAAACTCTACCAAAATCTATAATCAAGCAATTGACCAAAATCAATTCCATTAACCCAAGTTAGCTCATTTGAACCCAAAATATCTAAATGTGCCAAAATCTAATTAAACCCAAATCAATTGCAATCAAAGCAATCAAGCAATCCCAAATCAATTATCAAACTCAATTCAACTTAATTCAATCCAAAACCAATTTAATTAACCCATTAGGTTCACTTAACCCAAAATGGCCTAAAGGACCCATTTGAACCAAAACCCAATCCAACCCAAATTGTATTGAGCCAACCTATTCAAAACCTCTTATATTGATTGTTGATCACCCCTGATTGATCAATTGTAATCAGTTGGACCAAACAAAGCTAATTTGATCACTTGACCCAAGTTGATCCAATTAGCCTACATGAGCCAAACTGAACCAAACTCTATTATAAATCAAATTGATTGAAACCAATAATCCCTACCAATTCAAAATTGATCTTTGAACATGACTTGACCATCAATTGAGCCAAACCAAGTCCAATTGGCCTCTTGACCCAAATTGACCAAATTTAACCTAAAAGGCCAAATTAGGCAAAATCTCAATCTAATCCAAATTGATTGAAAAAAATGACTCAAACTCATGCCAAATTGGTTATTAAACATGACCAAATCCTTGGTTGAACCCAATTTGACCAAGTCAACCCAATTGACCCATTTAGCTCAAATTGGCCTAAAGGGTCAAATTGGCTTAAATCATTCCTAAATCCAAAGTGATTAAAATTAAAGCCTATAATCATCTTCAAATCATCAATTGAATCTAAATTAACACCTAACCCAAGATAATTTGGCTAATTTGACCAAATTGGTCAACTTAGCTCATTTGACTCATATGAACCCATATGGGTCAAATCCAAGTCCAATGCAAATCATGCCAAATCAATTGAACCAAAACATCCCAAATCATCATTTGAACTTGTCTTAATGTATGGTTTGATCAATTGATTAACTTGACCCAACCTAGCCCAATTTGACCTACTTGGGTCAAATTGAGCCACACCCAACCAAACCAACTCCAAACCAATTCAAACTTAGCATGACCCATCCTTGAGTCACCATGGGTTAGCCCACATCAAACCCAACTCTAACTAAATTTGAATTGACCTATTGTCCAATAGTTAAAGCCCTCCACATAGGACAAAATCCATTCTTCAGTGGTTAAACTCGCTCCTTTGCACTTGGCGGCCACCTTTAGCTTAGTTTGGACCATTGACCATATGGCTAACCTAACCCAAGGATGGTTGGGTCAGCCATAGGTCAAGGAAGGTGAGCTAATAGATTTCCACCCATTGGAACACCTAATAAACCAAGGCAAGCCATGGCAGCCCACCTCAGTCCCTCACTCACTCAAACTAAGCCACCTCAACATCTCTCTAATCCCCAACAGCACACTGACATTTCACAAGTGAGCCAATCTCAGCATCTAATTGGGGAGAAGAGTATATTCCTCCCCATTCCACTCTCACAGACTTTAGAGCATTCTTAGAGATTGAGAGAGTCAAAATGAACTCCTCCAAGCTTCTTCAGAGTTCCCTAGCCTCCCATCACTGGAAACACCAAACCCAAAATAAGACAGAGCCTATCCATGTCCAACCTCACCTAACCTCTACCATTTTTATATTAACTTTACCCACACCTTCACCAAGCTCTGGCGATCAAGAACGAATCAACTCCTGATCGATTCAAGTAGTAGAGACCCATCCAAGCTTAACTCCGATGAGGATTCCAGCGATGTTTGGTCCACAGAGCCACCTAAGAAAAGTGGAAATTTCATTTTTTGTTTGGACTTTGTGAAAGAAATTGTGATTTCATGCAATATCCACCATTAGATCCCTCTAGGTTTTTTCCCTAAAGCTCTCATAGTTGATTTCAAGGCATCACAAGCTCTAGTGAGCTCGGATCGAGCAGAGGAGTGTCCAACGGTGTTCGTCTTCCACCGCTAGTGGGATGAAGAATCATCCATCGTCCATTCCACATAATTGGAAAGGATGATCATGATTAATCCAATTATATTTATTCGATTTAATCTTATAGAAACCACGAGATTAATACCCACCATCCAATCTTAGATCAGACGGCGGAGATGAAAGTGACTCCACCACTGTTGACTCAACTAGTGCATCAGACAATTTAAGTGGCTAATCTCATGACGACATGTGAAAAGCACTGCCGTGATAGCTCCCCTATGGCACCAATGGGATCAGGGATTAATTAGGCTTAAAAATGTGATTAATTACACTGAAACTTCCTAAAATTATAACTAATTGTAGAAATAACAAAAAAATACAAATAAACCTAATTTGGAAAGTCAAACATAGGAGAATTCAATAAAAATAATTTTATTTGATTTTGAATAATGATTAAGACTTCATTAAAGTTTTAATATTTTTTAATTAGCTTAATTAAGCCCTAATTACTTAGGTAATTAACCCCAAACTTGGCATGTTGATTCCTTGGGATGTCCTCTCCCTCTGATATTTTTTTTCAGATTTATTGGTTAGGAAATTATGGGACATTGAAATTCAAACCTTAATTACCCTCTTAATTAATTTATTAATTATTTAAAATTCTAAACAGTAAAAATTAATTAATTTAATTTCATTAATAACTCATTAATTGTGAGATGATGAGGAAGAGTGATTAGGACCCCTCTCCTAATGATTTATTCAAATTCATCTCATTAAAAAGGTTTAATTAACTTATGATTTAATTAAGAGATTAATTAATTAATTAATAATGCAAATTAATTATATTAAATTGATAATTACTTTAGATAATCAACATTTAAAATAAGGGTTTCTTTTTATGTGTTCAATAGTATATAGACCCATAAATAAATTATGATTAGCCTATAAGTGTGGGAAAATTATAAAAGTACTTAATTAGATTCTTTAATTTAATTAATCTCTAATTATGAGCTAATTACATTAAGTTTTTAGAAGAATTGTAGTTTAACTTTCCTCATATGCATACTATTTGTGGCTCATGATTAAATGATTAATTAAAATTAAAGAAGCATATGAAAGGGTAATTAAATGAATTATTTAATGGTTCAACTAAATCAAATTATAAAATTCACTTAATTATCTTTCCTTAAACAAATTAAAATTACCAACATAAGAATGGAATGGAAAATAGCAAATGATCTCTCCTATTTAAGTCCAATTAAAATCCAAATCCAAAATTAATAAGAAGCTTTAGTTTTTTCTAAGTGATTTTATTTAATGTGATTCTCCTTAGGAATTAGGGTAGTTGACTGAATTATGTGGAGATGTTTGATTATTCATTTTCAATCGCCTTAATTGTTGTATGTCATGTGATATCATGCATTCATATTTTCTAAATCAAATAAAATTTACTTATAAAAAATTGCATGTGTTGGATTAATCTTATTATATGTGTGGCTAGTATCAGTAATAAATTCAAAACTACTTTTGAAAAGTTATAAATTGATAATAACATTTGGAGTGATAGTAGTTATGAGTTTTTTTAAATTCTTGTTTTGAGTTTGTTAATTGAGTAGAAAAATTAATTTTATCCTAAAAGCCTACTGCATCCAGGCCACACTTTAAAACATAAATCATTAAAAAAACTATGAAAATCATGTTGTTCTAGTGTGCAAGCTAAACATAACAATAAACATTTTATATAGACTACCGTGATGAGGCTGAGTACTATCGTACATCTCAAAAAAGAGAAAAGTTAGGTAGCCTAGCTCTACCATTATATAACCCAGATTTACCAAATAATATAATAATTTAGTACTGAATACATACTATGGGGTCGTTATTCTTCATTCCTTCTTTCTTTTTTTGATTGCTCCAAGGAATCATAGGGTGGCCCATGACTAAGGGTTCTAGCCACTGCTCATCCTAATTCCCACAACAATAATCCTAATTTCTATTATAAAATTACATTTGATGGAAAAGTAAATCTAACTACACATACAAAATATATGTTAGCTGAACATACATACAAACCCAAATAGTTAGAATTTATAATTTAGACTTAGCACCTTGCACATGGTGGTAGCCAATCCCACCTTCCCTAATATGGATTAGGCTTAGGGGCATAAATAACTTGCAAGTAGAATATTTATGTTTATTATTGGAGCGGCCCCTAAAGCACAATCCCTTGTAAAAAATAATATTAGGCTACCAATGGCCTAACATTCAGTCGATGATCCACATCCCTAACATTCAGTCTAATATATTACATCATAAAATAAAACACATCATCATTCAATAAACCATCCTAACCTAATGCGAGAAGTGGTGACTTAGTATTATAATGTGTGTGCTTAGGCTTTATGTGGTATGTCTTAGCTATATTTTTGGATCATAATTTTATAAGTTTTGGAATTATTTAAGTTAATATGAGGGATGGTTTCATTTCAAGTTGTTTAGAAGTTTAGTGAGTTTTAATTTGAATTTTGTTTTGCTTCATTTAATTCTTCATTTAGCACATAAGTGCTATAAAGAGAAGAAAGAGGCTTAACCTCCTTCATCCCTATCCTAAGTTATTACCTAAAAGCTCATTTTTTCTGATTTAGTTTCTTTTATGGAATGATTTATTAAATGTTTTATTAATCCTAAGTTTAAGTTAACCTTAAAGAATTCTATTCAAAATGGAGGCCTCTTAAGATTAATGTGATTAAATTACCATCACATATAATATGTTGAACCATTCTTTTTCATCACTCATAACATGCATATGATTTAGCACTTACTATACATATACATACAACATATTTTAGCATACTTAAATGATTATGGATGTATATGTTTTGAATTGAAATGGGGACTTTCATTCTCTAATTAAACACACATACACATGTATTAAAGATATAAGCAAGTACATGTCATTGTTTATACTAGGAAAGTCAGATAATCAAATGACTTCCTTGGGGCTACTTAAAGCCTTGTATTCATGGGATGTCTAGAGTATATAATTGCTATCTTAAACATATTTGCATATATACAACTATAATAATGAGAATCATGCAAATGACTATATTTTTGGTTGACTTATTTATACATGGAAAGTAAAGCTCTATCCAAAATTCTAATACAAGTATACAAAAGAATGAAATAAAAAAGTACGTGCCTTTGTTAACTAGGGAAGTAAGATAATCAAATGACCTTAGGGCTACTTAAAATCTCGTATTCCTGGGATTTCCATACTATATACTTATTATTATTCAAACATATGTAAATCCATACTTGAACCTAGGAAAGAAAGCAGTATCTTCATATGTTTAAGCTATAAACACATGCAAATCTTATATGTATTCATAACTACTATCACTATAAATTTTATTATCAATTTATTAAAAATTTAGCAACCCCTTAACTGTATTTAAGATAACCAATAGACTTAGCAACCCCTTAGCTGTATGTTGTATGTCTAACATCATGCATGCCATATTATACTCCTCTTGCAAAAATAAGGACTTCCATTTCAGCACCTTATGGATTGCTTGACCTATGAGAGCAATGCCATATGTTGAAGCTTCACCCTCTTCCTCTCTTGATTTAGATAATGATTAAATTTCATCATGCATTTAGGCATAAGAAATCCTAAAGCCTTTGCCAAAAATATTATGTCAAAATAATATAAAATTTAAAAATATTTCACATTTATATTAAGTCATAAAGCTTATACCAAACATAATCCAGTCTCTTATGGAGTGAGTTTAGGACTCTAGTCTCTTTCAAATTAAATAACAATTTAAACCATCTTGCAATTACATAATACCAGTCTACATGGTTTCGAATTGTAAGAGGTGTTAGTTGGCTGTCATTCCATCTGGTTGTAAGTCTAGAAGAGTTGGGTGGTTTATCCTCTCTTGTAGAGTTAAACCATTATGTCCCCTTTCATTTAGGTCATGCTTCTAGCTTGTGCTAAAGCTGCCTAGATTTAGGATCCAAGGTTGCATGTTTCTTTTGGGCTACGAGCATAAATCTACACCTCTTAGGCATTTCCATAATCTTGTGTTGATGGATTTTAAGCCCTGGTAATCTACTAACATTTCAAGTCAAGCAAAATAAATCCTATCACTTTCAAACATATAAAACCTTACCATATGATAGATTAGAATGCTCACTAGGCTTCCTAGTATCATGAGAATTTCGTACTTATTTTCCTTTGGATTCTAAATATAAGTCTTCCAATTGAACATTCCCACTTGATTTTTAAAATAAATAATTTATTGATAGTTTTAACCTTGAAATATTTTGAGATAATAATTTACTACTTTAATCAAGAGTTTTTTTAGAAAATCCCATTTCCTAGGATGTAATTAACTATGGAGGCTTGCCTCCATAGGACTAAAGAACCCGATAAAATAAATCCAACTTTACTTTTCCATCTAAAGTATGGAAAAGATCTCATATGAAGACCCATCATACCTTAGAGTACTTATTAGGTGATTAGGTCCATTGTAGGGTGATGCTCTTATCTTTTGAGATAGTACATCATACCTTGATGTCTTACCCAATCACTTCAATAAGTACCTCCTAAGATCTGCATGGTGTCCACTCGGTGCATCCGTAATAAAACACAACAGGGCTAATTTTTCTGAGAGCATGGTACCTCAGTACTAAAATTTAGCACCGCGATGCTTAAAGTTAGGAATGCACCTTTTAGAGAGAAAGTCTTGTAGAATCTAGTGATTCTTATAAAAATTTTGGCAGAGTGATGTTTTAACAATGCTAGATTCTTATATTTCAATGGTATTCTTCCTTATTTTGGATCTAAGGTTGACAGAGGTAGGTTTTTCTTCTTCTCGCATCAGAACTAAGTTCAACAATGAAGGTTCTTTGATAAAAACTAGAGTAGAAAAAGAAATACTGGGTAAAAGAATTCAAAAAAAATTATTACAGAGAATTTTTTATTAGAATGGACAAAAGATGGCTTTAGTAAGGGCTAGAGTTGATCTTGTAGCAAATGCAGGTTCATAGAAGTAAGGATTCACAAGAAAAACTCAAGAAACCAAGTAGAACAGGAGAGAGGAAAGAAGAAGAATAGTATGAATTTTAAAAAAATCATAATAAATGAATCAAATTTTTAAAAAATCTAAATGAACCCTCTATAGATGCATCTTCTATAAAGGGATTCAAGAAAATTAAAATATCTAATCAAAATATTTAATTGAAATAATTAAAACTTTAATTAGTCTTAAATTATATATCTAATTTAGGTGAAAATTTAGAGAACTTAAATTGGCAAGGAACTTCACTTATCAAAAACATTTCAATGTCAAATGATCCTTGGATTATAAGTTGTTGAATTTCTAATCCTTAGGTCAATTTATGTGAAATAATAAATCATAAAATCATAAAAATTATAAAAATTCATAAAATCAATTTAAAACATTTCAATTAACATAAAAAACTTGTAGAAAATTTTTAAACTCTAAGAAATTAAGAAATACTTAGGGTCTAATGAAATAAAATAAAATCAAACCTTAAGTTTGATAAATTCCTAATAAATCAACCAATTAATTGAAATGGAAATCTTTTGAACTAAACTAGATTTACAAAATTAAATTAAATTGATTAAGTGGATTTGCTTAAGCTAATAACAGAAACATTAATAAAATAAATAAATGAAATCAATTGAAATTCAAATAAATAAAGTAATTAAAATTCAAAATAATCAAGGTTATCAAATTAAGTTAACTCATCCAAATTCATAAACATTAATGAAGTGAAAAGGTAAGATTAAATTAAATAAACATTTATTTAAATGAAAAGAAACACTCTAAATTTTAACCAAAGGTTATAAATCAAAAATCATAAACTCTAAAATTTTAAAAGAAACTTACAATATTAATCAAATCAAACTCAAATTAAAATAAATCACTTAATAAATTCAGAATAAGTTAATCAAGAAACTTAAGGTATTAACTTGACCTTCTAGATTGGATGAAAGTCCATTCAATTAGAGTTTAGGATGTTGAATAGAATGGGTTCCACCCAAAGTGGGACTTATTTCATTCTTTATTCTTTGAAAACTAAATTTTGACTTTAACATGAAAGTAAACATCAAATTGGAAATGAAATTAGAAATCAAATTTTGAAACCACTTAATGGTAAATTAAACAAACCTTGAAAAAAAAATCAAAACTTGAACATAAATGTATAGTAAAGTCATACTACACAAGCCAATTTTTCTTCACACACTAGATTATTAGGTCAGCGACCCTAAATATATGTTTGGTCGATCTTCTATGATTTTTATTGATGTCATGTGAAATTATTTTCTTATTTTATGATGTACTATTATAGACTAGATAGCTAGTATTGTTTGCTTGCTATTCTATATGGCAGGATGTTCTTTTCAGCCTAATACTATTTTCTGCAGGGGCTATGCTAAAAGGGACTATTATAATAAAAGAATATGTAATTGTTGTTCTCTTGCTAGTATGTTTAAGTCAGTAAGCATGGACTAATAGGATGGGTGGGCTTGACAAGCAACTAATGCTAAGCTAGTATGTTTGGAATATAATTACTAGTGTGATGTGTGTATTTCCTAATATTTATTTTGGTGGGTTTAGGAATTTATTTTTGAAATTTTAAATATAATTTAAGCCTAGAATTAGAATAAGATCTATGGGGTCTAGGAACAGCAAGAGCTGACTACCGATTGCTTGGCCTAAGTGGTCCCCTATGAAGACCATGGAGGTCCCTAAAGAAGGTGATGATTCTAGAAAAAGACCCCATACATCAAACTTTTAGTTATAGGCCTTGTTGTATAAGGGTTGAGCTTGACTACCCATTTTTCTCTTTCTTCTGGGGTGTACAGCAGTATGCGGATGTACTAGCCTGTTCTCATTAATTAAATTGGTTTGATTTATTTTGGGTGCACAATAAAATCAACTTATTTTTTAAAGTTTTTTTTGTGCGATGTTTCCTATGATAAATGCCTGAAATGTTAGGCTCTTAAGAAAAATTAAATTTACTACCCAACCTAAATCTAAATAACTTAAACATTAAATATAAAAATCTAAAATCTCATATTAATTAAAACCTTAGGCACAACTTAAAAGCAACTAGAAATAATTAGCTTTTGTGAAATATGATATCATATTGTTCATGCTCCTTGAATTGGGTGCTTCACCTATTGCACGTTAAGGAGCATCTGGGCTTTGAGGATGACCACCCTTCCTAATGAATTATGCTTTCTCTTCTAATTTAGCCCACGACCACTTCTAGCTGCATATCAATATAGGCATAAAATTACATAACTATGGCCTTAAATTAATTATGAGTCAAAATATAAAAAATATAATTTATTGCATTAGTTAGGTGCATATCACGCCTTACATGATCTTATGGATTAAGGAGGGAGTGTAGGCTCTTAGTCTCCTTCCTAGAAACAACAGCCAAACCATTTAGCATAGCATAAATATTGGAATCATAGATTTAAAATTCACTTAAGTGGGGGTAGTTGGTAGCCCTTTTAGGTATGTGATAAGTCTAGAAGTGTCAGAGATAAGTTCATTTCCTCAAATGAGGTAAAGAACCAATAATTCCTAAAGTTGAACTAGGTCAAGCCTCTAACTTATGTTAGAAGCACCTATAGAATTAGGCTATGAAGCATCCTTCTAGAAATAAGTGTTCAACCTTAGGAATTTCTATAGTCTTGTGCATCTAAGTACTAGGTTTTTACTATAATATCAATTCAAACCCTACTAAATTCAGTCCCAAAATTGTAAAGCCTAATGGTTGATTAGTTGAAATTATTATTGGGTTGTTGACCTCATTTTTGAAAGAGGTTAACCTCTCTTCTGAAATTAATACTTAGGACACCTAATCTTAGATTTGGAACCTCCTAGTTAAGTGCTTAGGACACTATACATAAAGTCCTAGTGCATCTTCCTTAGGTTTGATCTAAGCTAATGTGTTTAGGTAAACTCAACCCAAATTCTAGACTTGAATTAAATAAACCAAAATCTAAATAAATTAAAATGAATTTAAGTTAAATCAAATGAATGAATCCAAATCTAAATCAAAGTCAAATCTAGTCAACCCTTTCGATATAGGTTCGAATTCTATGGGTCCCACCAAGTCAAAGGTCAACCCACCAAAATTTTTTTAAATAAAATCATTCCAAATGGTCTAAATGATAGAATAAACATGTTTAATCATGAATCTAAAAAAAATTAAATTTATTTAGGCCTTACTTAAGTTAATTAGACCTCTTGGTCTAAATGGGCCTAATTGAGTCCTATTAGGTTCAAACCAAAATCAAATTGAAGTCAACTCAATTTGATTATTCAAAATAATTTGAAAATGGTAATCAAACATAATCCAATAATCATTGGGTTTAATTTGATCAAATTGGTCATTTTACTCAAATAAACCCAAACTTAACCCATTAAACCTAATTTTGGTCAAATGCATTCAAATTGAAATAAAAGTGAGTTCAAATAAAATTAATCTCTCCAAATCTCCTCACACATGTGATCAAGCATGATTGGAGTCTAAACAAAATTTAATTTAAGTCAAATGGGTCATGTTAACCTAATTGTATCAAGCCTAACCCATTTAAGCACAAATGGGTTAAAATGAAATGAAATCTAAAACCAACTCAAACCCTAAAGGAATTAATTAAATCAAAACTTGATAAATCATCAATTAAACATAATTGAACATAAAATTAAATGAATTTAATCAAAATAAATATAGTTTAAATACTTTGAAATCAAATGGCCTGAATTGGGTTCAAACCTCCAGTCCAATTCAAATGGATTTGGATTCAACCTAAAACTCACATTGGGTTTCAGTGGTGATGCTAGAAGCTATAAGTGAAGTCAAAGGGAGATGAGTTGAAATTTCAACAAGTAAATATGCCTTTATGATTCTTCCTCCTCCCATCATCCGAACTCCCTCACATTTTATCGAAGTGATTTTACCACCACTTAGAGGATGATTCCAAGGGTTGAAATCAAGTAGCAGGCCCTTTAGAAAAGGGGGAATTGACTTTCTCTATGAGAGGTAGCAAAGAAGAAAGCAAGAGAGAACTCCCATGAGAACTTACTTGACCAAAGATGTAAAGGGGAAGAAATGACTTCCTCCCCTCAAATTTCTTATCCTAACACACTTATAAGGCCAAGAGGGACTAAACCCACCCTCTAAGCCACTTGCCACCAAGAATTTGACACCTAGAAGCCTTCATACATGGCTCTTAGCCATGTATGGAAAGAGAGGAGAGTATCCATCTCCTCTCCCTCTATTCATCCCAAAACATTAACAAGGTGAAGAAAAAAGAAAGATTGCATTCCTTGGACCTCTCATCACCAACAAGCTGAAATTTGGCCAATGTCAGTTGTCAATCTCTTGGCCTCCAATGGCAAAATAAGACGGTGAGTATTTCACCTCAAATTGAACATCCTAATACATTCTAGAGGTCAAGGCAACCTCAAATGAACCTTCACCAAGGCTTGTCACCATCAGCGAGCTAGAAAATGATCAAACTTGATGGGAAATGATCACTAGTTGGTCTCCAAGGTGTTTGGCGGGGAGGAAAGCCACCAAATCATGCCCATGGCTTCATCCTTCAAAGAGAAGGTGTTTGGAACATAGTGACTATTGGGGATCACCATTAATGAGGTATGCCTCGTAACCGACCACTATAGCATCTCGGTTTGGTTTGTTATGAAGGGAATTTGATCCCCAAGAATATCAAACCATATAGGTCGATTCCAAATAAATCATTAATCATTTTGCAATCAAAATTGTGTAAAAGTTGGCCTTAGATCACTACAAATCTGTCAAATTTGATGGATGACATATGTCTCTCATTGGAGATGAACAGGGAACTATCATTATTGTCTATTCATTCTATTTGGAATGGATGGCTAAGATCTAGCCACATAATTTGATTCATGCCCTATAGGAAACCGGGGGTGAAATTAACACTATTCGATCTTTGATCGGATGGTCAGGATCAATCTCGCATAGCTGCCACATGGATCATACATGGTCGATGGCACCACGACATGTGGCAATAGCGCGATGCCAGTGCCACCATTTAAATCAATATTTCCCATTTTAAATCATTAAAAAATTATTTAAAAAGCTAGTAACTTCAAAAAGCTTAATAAATATAATATAAATCCAAGAAATACAAATAAGAGCTCTATTAATTCATCTCAATGAGTAGAATTCATTAAACTTAAAATCCCAAATTAATTTTTGGTAATTTTGGATTAATTTGACCTTAAATGAAATTAAACAAAGTTAAATTACTCATAAACCATTAATCTAATTGAAATGAAACTTTGGGGAACTGAAATTGAGGTTAAAATGCACCTTAAGAAAACATTTCATGATTTATTTTAAACTAAATCAAAAGATATTAAATTTCAAACTCCAAACTTCAATATTAATGAAATAAATTAGTATTAAATAAAATAAATCAAAAAATTAATCAAATCACTTTAAATTAACATAATAAACATTATTGAATTTAAACACACCAATGAAATCCACTAAAACTTAATAAACCACAAAATTTCCTAATTTGGTAATTAATTAATTTAATTAATTGAATTAATTAACAAGAACTTTGGAAAATTATAATAAATAAACCAATTTCCCCAAAATTATGAATGAACCCCCAAATTCATTCCTCATTAAAGTAAGCTTAATTTAGGTTCTAATGAAATAATTAAAACCTTAATTACACTTGATTATTATGACACTTTGGAAATATGAAATTGGCAAGTAACTCCACTTGTCATAAAAATTTCAAACCCAATTGACCTTTGGATTGAGATTTATTCAATTTCTAAATCACTATGTCAATATAAAACAAAAAATAAATTAAAAGGAATAACAAATAACAAAACTCATAAACATAACTTAAAGTACCTTCACCAACATCAGAACATTTGAGGATAATTCTCCAACATCCTAAATCAAAGAAATTAATCACTTACATGTTTAAGGATTAATCAAAATAATAATGAATATTAAGTTTAATTAAACTTTATGGCTAATAAACTCATAATCAAACAATTAATAAAGTCTTAATCCATAATCAACATAACTTAAGAATGGATTAAAACACTAACTTAAGTGTCTTAGGATAACATAATTTACATTAAATGAACATAAATTCAAAGAACATAAACATAATATAAACTAAATGTCAATGAAATAAATGTTAAACCAATTCAATCCAAATAAAACAAATCAAATTAAAAAATAAATTAAACCAAGAAGGAACACATAGTCAAATCAATAAAAATTAAAAGAAGAAACAAATTTCAAAAGAATTAAAATTACAAAACTTAATTCAAACTGAATTCACAAATGAATAAAAAAGAAGTTAATTAAGATGCCTAACAATTTTAATTAGGACTTTAGGATTAAGGTTCCATTCTATTAGGATTTAGGATGTTGAATAGAATAGGTTCCACCTAAAAGTGGAATCTATTTTATTCTTCATTCATGAAAACCTAAATCCAATTTAAAATAAAAGTCAATTTAAAAATAAGAATAAAATCACAAGTCATTAAACCATTTGAAATTGAAATCATCTAAAAAGGTAAATCAAACAAACTTTAGAATCCAAATTAAAACTTGAATTAAAAAGGCCTAGCAAAGTCTTGCCACAAAAGCTTATTTCCTTCACACACTAGATCATCAGGTCATGAACCCTAGACTTAGGTTAGGTCTATCTGTGATACTCTGAGATATTCTATGTTGTGATGTGATGTATGTCTTTATGGTGTACTATTTTAGACTACATGTCTGGGATTGTTTGCCCGTTAGATGGATGGTAGGAATTTCTTTTCATAACTAATGTTGTCTTCTGTAGGGGGTTGTGCTAAAAATGACTGTCATTTTAAATAAATTATAAATGTTATTTTCTTGCAGGCATGCTTAAGTCCTTAAACATAGACCAATAAAATAGGTGGGCTTAGCAAGCAGCTAATACGAAGCTCGTATGCTTGTAAAATATAATTATTATGTGTTGTTTGTATATTTCCATCATCTATTTTGCAAGGCTTGGGAATAATTTTTAAATTTGAAATGTAAATTAGAGATTAGAATTATGTTTGGATCTTTGAGATCTAGGAGTAATAAGAGTTGAACCTACCAGGAAATGGTTGCAGTGGTCCCCTATAAAGCCCAATGGAGGTTCCTGAAAGAAGAAGCAATTCTGGAAAGAAGACCCATAGATGTAAACTATAATTCTAGGCTAGGTTGTATAAGGGCAGAGCTTGACTTTCCAATTTCTTTTTCTTATGAGGTGTATAGTTGTACACGCATTGGCCTTCCTTTAATTTATAATTGGCTTAATTTATTTTGGGTGCGCAATAAAATTGACATATTTTTTTTAGTTTTTTCTATGTTTTGTTTTCTGTGATGAATGCTTAGACAATTAGGCTCTTAAGGAAAACTAAATTTTTTCTAACTTAAATCTAATTAACTCAAACATAGGAACAAAGAAACTGAAAGCATCATGTAAATTAAAGCCCTAGGAATAAAGTAAATTTAACTAGAAATAATTAGCTCTTGTAAATCATGCAATCTTATTTCTTTAAATTCTTGAATTAGGCACTTCATCCATTACACATAAGAGGCATTTGGCCTATGAGGATGACTACCTTCATAGGGAAGCATAGCTTCTTTTATTATTTTATCCCATAACTTCTTCTAATTGTGCGACATTTAGGCATAAAAATGAATACCCAAGATCTTAAAAGAATCTTGAGATAAAATATCTAAAAAGCTGAAAATATGCATTATTTAGATGCATTTCATACCTCACATGATCTTAGGCATTAGGGAGTGAGCCTAGGTTCTTAGATTACTTTTCTAAAACATAATAACCTATCTATCTTTCATACATGAGACTTAGCATCATGGATTTAAAATGCATTTAGGTGGTGTTAGATAGCCATTCTAGGTTGGTTATAAGTCTAGAAGAGTTAAGGATAAGTTTGTTCCCTCAAGTGAGAGGAATGGCTGATAATTTCTAAAATGGAATTAGATCAAGCAACTAACTTATGTTAGAAGAACCTATAGATTTAGGTTCTGAAGCATCATATTAGAGTAAGTTTTTATCCCTAAGCATTTCTATAGTCTTGTGCTGCTATAATCTATGCCATAGAATTCTAAGAAAATGATAACTCAAAATCTAAATTAAATCCCAAAATTTAAAGCCCAATGATTGGATGGTTGAAATGCCTATTAGGTAGCCCAATATCAACAAGCATTTCTTACTTAAATCTTGATTGGCTTCCAAAAATAAGTCTTTTCATTTTGGGTCCTTCAAAATTGAAATTCCAAATTCTCACTTTTTTGTTAAAATCTAGCTTAGAAATTCATATAAATAATAGCTTATTTCTTTAACCGAGAGTATTCTTAGGAAGAGGTCCTCCATTCCTACAATGTAACTAACTGTAAGGGCTTGTTGTTATAGGAAACATGATCCAAATTTAAAATAAACACTGCTCTACTTCTCATGTAGAACAGGGAAAAACTCTCTCATACATGAAAAACCTATTAGCTTTAGGAATCTTTTATTAAAAGATCAAATCCATTATAGAATAACTTGTGTATCTTCTGAGATAATACGTTTACTCCTTAATGATGCATTTGATCAACCAAATAAGAAGTTCCTAAATCTTATGTTGAGTCATAAAGTTTCCCCACATAGGCATCCCAGTATCTGTAATCATTTCCTACTTAATCCTAATTGGCTTCCAAGAGAACTCTTTCCTCGTTCAAAGTCTTCCCTAATGAATTTTTAAAATACCACCCTTTTAAGAACAAGCTTTGAAATCCATAGAGATGAGAAGATATTTCTTTAATCGAGAGTATTCTAAGGAAGATATCTTTCATTCTTAAGATGTAATTAACTATCAGGGCTTGCTCTTATAGGGAGCTGTGAAACTAATAACAAAAGAAATCCTGTTCTACTTCTCCATGTAGTTCAAGAGAAAAATCTCTAGTACTTCGAAGACCAATTAGCCTTAAGAGCCTTTATTAAGTAATCAAATCCATTTTAGAGAAATATGTTTATCATTCGAGATAATATATTTAGCCCTTAATGATATATTTGACTACCTAAATAAGTACCCTAAGATCTGCGTGGTGTCCAAACAAGTAAAAATTCCAATAAATTTTTCTAGCGACTCCGTTGGGGAATAATTTCTATCTTCATCTTTAGAAAGATTTCTATTTCTATACATCAATAATGTACTTGTGCCACTCATAGGTCAAGACTATCTTTCTTTTCGTTGGATTCCTCTCCATTTCATCCTTTGTATTGCTCATCTAACATCCTTAACTTGGGGTTCTAGAACTCTTCATTTATCACAGTTGAATGACAAGGTCCTAGAACCACCCCTTTAAAACTTTCAATGAGATTCATACAAACTAAAGTGAAGTCATTTTTGTTAGACATAATTTTAGGTCAAAATAGATTTGATATAATGTAACAATGAAAGTGAAACATCATTTTCAAAAAAATATTAAAAATCATCCAAAAAAAATCATAAAGTCCTCTTTGTCCTTGATTTTATCTAAGATTTCTATAAAAGCTAGCAAGAGTAAGGACAAGGTTCTTAAATTAATACCTTTTATTTTAATATATTCAAGAGTAGCAAACACCTGATAATGTATATTGAAACAAAGGAGTTCTTTCCATTTTTGAGGAAAACTCATGGAATTAAAAGAAATGGATGTAGTTTTACCTATTGCCCTCCTTATCCCAATAATTGAAGTTTGGGTTACATTCTAAAAAGAATTAACTTATAAGAAAATTATAACAAGAGGGATAAGTATAATCCCAAAAAAAAATGCTTTATTGACCATGGGCATAGGACAACCAAGGAAATCAATTATGAGCCTTCTACCTCTATAGAGGGCAATTTTTCATACACATAAATGCAATTTAGCTTTAGTCTTAACAAATTTATATTCAACATCCACCAGGAACTTGGAAATCAATCATTTAAATCCATTTAACCAATTATAGGGAGTGACATAGAGATAACCTCTTTTAGACCCTCCAAAAACCCTAAATCCTTAGGAGTTTAGGCGAGAGTCAAAAGGGGAAGATGAATAAAGATGCATAAGATAATTTCATGTTTTCTCCTAATCAATAAAAATAAAGGAGAGGGCAATAAAGGAAAATTCTATTTCTCCTAATAAGATTGAAATAAATGAAATTTAATCTTATAAACCTAAATTGATGGGAATCCTCCATTGGATGATTGATATTAAAAGATTGCTTTAATTTATTTTAAGGATAAGTTCTAAAGACAAAGTCAATAAAGACTTTGATCTTTCTAAACTAATTCTCAAATCTGATGACTTTGAGATAATTACATAGATCATAGTGAAAGGATGGAATATTAAATTAAAAGATTTTAGCTCTCATAGGTCGATAAAAGAACACAAAGATCCATTAAGGATAGAGTTAGCCCTACTCTTCTTCCCTTTGTATTAAGGGGAATTACTAAAATTAAATTCGAAATGGTAGAGTCTTACTGCCTCATATAACATTGAAATAAAATGGTGAATAATTCATCTCAAAAGAAAATAAAAGAAAAAAAGAGTTAAATTCATTTCAGAATATTGATTATAGTGTTTTTTCCCATTCTAGGGAAGTTTCTTACAAAATTAAGCATATTAATTCTCTAAAGAATGAAAATGAAATTAATCATTAATCTAGCCATTATATAATTTTGTAATTGGCCTTCCTTAATTATTAGCAATTTTTGATGTGGCACTCCACTATGAAGAAATCCTTAGGTTATCTTTTGTGATGAAGATCTACTGGTAGGAATTGTTGAATAAAAATAAACTTTAATATAATAGACAATGTGAAAAATCCTAAGAAATATCCAGAATGCAGATTTCAAGTATGCAAAAAGTTGATATGGGTGTGCATAGGTCAACATAAATTATAAACATACATGAAAATGAATATACACATGCCTAATTCTAATCTAACTATGATATGATGGTGTTGTGTGAATTCAAACAAGAAAAGGAAAGGAATTCTAAACTCAAGAAAATATAAACTTGGAAACTCATTTGGAAAACCATATCTCAATCATAATGTTGATTGAGATTGATAATTCAAACATTGAAGTGAAATCTTAGGAATTAAGGAACATCTTTAGTACTCTTGGATGGTCTTATCAAACCCAAATTTAAAAAAAAAGAAGAAGAAAACAATCATCATTATAAAAGAATATTTACATCCATTCTACATTCATGGGATTACAGTCCTTAGGAATATCATTTTCTTTTGTTAGTCTTGTAAAATTAAGGCACTTCAAAAGAGACAAAAGAAGAAAAAGAAAGTTTAAAATTTACTTAGTGCCTAACCAAATCTTATATTCAGTCAAAGAAGTAAGAAATGACTTGCTAAGTAATGTGATCACTTAAAACAAGAACATAATTGAGTGTGTAAAGTTTTGTAACAAATCTTGTATTAAGACAAAGAGTCGAATGTGTCCAGTGTCTTAGCAAATGTTGTATTTAAGAAAAATATCAAATGTAACATCTTACCAAACGTTGTAATGTTATTGAAATGTTAACAAAAGAAAGAAAGAAAATTAAAAAGGATGGAAGGACTATATCAAAGAATTAAAGGGTAAAGTCTAATTTTTCTATGTATGTGTGCATTTTAATTCTAACTCTTATATATATAACAAAAATGATAGAGTTAGAAGTCAAATGTAGCCCCTAACTTAAAAGTGATAAAATAAAATAAATCAATTTTGCATCTTCAACTTTAAATTTGATAAAATATGTAAACCATGAAGATAAAGAAAATGGATTTGCCTTTCCAGGTATCCCTTTGTCTAACAAAATTCAAAGAAAATTTATTACTACTTCAAAATGATCATCACTATATGTGAATCCCTAAAATATACCTATGAGGTAATTTCATGAACTTCAAGTAGAATTTTGAAGGATTAAAGATAAATAAAAAATAAATAATTAATTAAAGCTATCTATGAAATATCATTCAAAGAAATCTTTAAAGAATGTTAATTTAACTTAAAAAAAATTATCTCAAAATTATCACGAGAATCCTAATATCTCAAATAAGTCAAATTCAACTGTCTAATTTTCTTTATTTATTAGGGATAATCAGAACAAAAAATGATATCAAAATACCTTTGAAGAATCTAATAGCTTACTTATCTTGATTCTCGTTCATTCGTAAAAACCATATCAATTATAGCTTTAAAAGGATATCTTGATCTTTATTGAATTCAAATCAATAAAGAAAATGAAGAGAAAGCCTTATAAGCTATAGATTCATATTAATGAAAAATGGAATACATATCAATTGTAGCTTGATTAACTCAAGTTACCATTCATATAAGCTTCATTCAAAAAATTCATAATTTGAGAAGCATTATTTGACTTTGGTTATTGTTGCTTAGGAACTAGAAAGTCGCATGGAAGCTCAAAAAAGTAAATTCCGTAGGTTGATACCATATGATGTTTTGCTCAAAGTGGGTTAGAAATTTGATATAGTTGTATATAACTTTGAGATGATTGAAATGAATGATGAAATATTATGCCTATGGAATTGGCATATTATACAATGGGTCCAAAATGTGCCCAAATCTTTCTTCAAAAAAAAAAAAAAATTCTTTTCAAATTTTCTTCACTAAACTTCTTCTTGTGTAAGAAGCATTAGTGAAACCATGAAATGGAACCAAATCATTCCAACACCTCTCACTAGTTAGACTAATCAGGTTAGGATTAAGTTCATGTGACTCCTACTTATTAGTCAAAAGACTTAGGGATTAGGAATTAAGTCACTAAAGATCACTTTTCCTCACTCATGTCATTTATAGGTTTGGAGCAAGCCCTTCATGGCACCCTTCTAATATCTTTATGGGGTTTGGAGTATGCTTTTGTGCACCATTGCCATAGGTTTGGAGCATGCCTTTCATGGCTCCTTTCTTACTATTCATAAGATAGGATTAAGCCACTAAGACCCCTTTCCTTTGAATTAGACTATTTAGGTTAGGATTATGTCATCAAGACCCTTCTCATATTACTCAAAATTGAGGTTAGGAATAAGTCTTCAAGACCCTTTTCCTCCCTTTTAACTATTTAAGTTTGATTAAGCCATTAAAGGCCCCATCTTAATAGTTAACCAAAGAGGAGTAAGTCCCTTAGTAGGCATCTTTTAATTGACAATGATTTGGACTAAGTCATCAAGACCTCTTTCCTACTAGTCAAAATTTGAGGTTTATGATTAATTCATGAAGACCTTTTTCCTCAACCTAAGCTATTTTCGTTGGATTAAACCATTAATGACCCCATATGATATCTAATTACAAAGAAGTAAGCCTTTTAGTAGACATTCTTTTTGAAAGATAAGGATAGGATCAAGTCACCAAGACCCCTACTTGTCAAATAGACTACATGGGTAGGATTAAGTCATCAAGATGCCTTTCTTACTAGTCTAAGATTAAGTCATTAAGGCCCTTTTCCCTTATTATAGATATTCAAGAAAAAATTAATTCATTGAAGGTCCTTTCTTAATAGCTAATTAGAAAGAAGTAATACTTATAATAAGAATTTCAAAAGACAAGGATAGGATTAAGTCACCAAGATCCTTCCTATCAAATATATTATATGGTTAAAATTAAGCCACCAAGACCCCTTTCCAACTAGTAAAAAATCTGAGGTTTAGGACTAAGTCATTAAAGGCCCCTTTTCCTCATTGTAGCTATTTAAGAAGGAATTAAGCAAAGGAAGGCCCCTTCTTAATAGTTAATCTTATCAGAGTAAGTCGCTTAGCAGGCATCCTAGTAAGAAAATTTTGGATATGATTAAGTCATTATGACCCCTTTCCTTTTATTTAAGTTATTTATATTAGAATTAAGCCATTGACAACCCCTTCTTGTTAGCTAAAGTTTATTAGATTAGGAAAGGGGTTGTCAATGGCTTAATTCCAACTAGTATGTGTGACCCCTTCTCTAACTCAAAACAAAACATACTAAGGAGTGGAAATAAGTCATTGAAGGCTCAATTCCTATGAACTATTTAGGTTAGGAACTATGTTGATATGAGCCCTACCTATTAGTCAAAATCTTAAGAATTAGGAATTAACCTGTTAGAAGCCCCTCTTCCTTAGCTTAACTATTTAGGTTGGGATTAAGTCTTTAAAGACTTCTTCCTAATAGTTAACTAGATAAGAGTAAATGTGCTAGTGGTATCTTTTTTCAGTTAAAATTCACATAGTTTGGTTGGGAGTAGGTCTCCATGTTGGCATGCTCTCCAACTATTATCTCTTGATAAGAGTAAGTATCCATAATGACATCCTTTCTAGGAAAATTTTCTATTGAGTCTGTGTTAGGATTAAATTCCTCATTTAGTCTTTCCTAGTAACCCCTACCATTCTTGAAACTTAGTGGATTTGAGTTTCTAAAAATAAATCATTTTAAATCAAAATAAATTCAGGCACATATTTTCCTATCTTTCACAATTAAATTCAAATAAAATTTGAAATGAAAACCAAAACCAAATTCAAACTCCAAAACCAAACTCAAATAAATTCAAAATATATTAAAATTAAATTAAATGAAAAGCATAAATTCATTCCATAAATGCAAATGGATTAAAAACTAAATCTAAATGATGGTCAAAGTTAGTAACCATTTGACATAGAGTTGACTTATGTGGGTCCCAACAAGTCAAAGGTCAACCCACCAATATTTTTACCAAATTAAGTCATTTCAAAGAGTCAAAATCATAAAGTAAATATGTTTAAACATTAATCAAATGATTTTCAACCCAATAAGACCTTGTTCAAGCTAATTAGATCACTTGATCTAAATAAAGCTAAATGAACCTTATTAAGATCAAAATTAGAATTAAATTAAAATTAATCCAAATAAATTACCTAAAATTATATGAAATCATCATTAACACAATCTGGTCAATCATTAGCTCTAATTTGACTAATTTGGCCATTTTCCCAAATGAGTCCAACCTAACCTAGTAAGCCTACTTTGGGTTTAAATGGATCAAAATTGGAATCAATTTAAAACCAAATAAAATTAATCACTCCAAATCATTCCACACATCTGACTAAACATGATTGGATTATAAACATACTTTACTGAGTTAATTGGTTATTTGACTCAATTGAACTTAACTTAACCCATTTAAGTCAAAATGGGTCCAATTAAAATAAAGCCAAATTAAACCTCACATGGCATGGAGTAATTCAACTCCAGATTATCCATTATATAATTAACAAAATTGGAACTAAAATTTAAATCCAAATGTAATTAAATCACTTAAAATTAATTTAAATACAAATGGCATTAAACTAAGTCCAATCACCAAACTCAACTCAAATGGATTTGGGTTTGACTTATGATTCAACTTGGTTTGACTTGCTAACCAACGACCAGTCCAAATGAATGTTGTAGTGGTGCTAAAATCCAAGAGAGGCCATGTGAGATGAAATCATAAGGGATGAGGTGTAACAATGGAAATAGAGAGAGAGAGAGAGAGAGAGAGAGAGAGAGAGAGAGAGAGAGAGAGAGAGAGAGAGAGAGAGACCCATGTGAAGAAGTCAAATTCCATTTTCTCTGCTCCACACCTCATCCTCCTCTTCATGATAACTGATTTGGATCCTCTACAATCAGTTGACCACCCCTTGGAGCTAGCCTCCAGGGGTGAAAGTCACCGTGGAAAATTGAATTTTTCCTTATCCATGTGAAGCTCACGGCCAAAGCAAGGAAAGGAGGAAGGAGGCTCCCTCTCCTCAAGGGACTCAACCCAACACAATCACAAGAGAAAGAGAGATCAAACCGATCCCTCTGGCCAAACCTCTCACCATTAGTGGCCAAATTTTGTCCATCCCAAATCCTCTTTCATGACTATCGATAACACATGGAAAGAGAGGAAGGAAGCTTCATTTAGGCAATCTTAGCATCCTCACACACTCTTAAGGTGAAGAAAGGAAGAATCGAGCTCTTTGCTAGACTCCTCACCATTGGCGAGCTAAGAATTGGTCAAAGCTGGTGGGTAGGCTCTCAGCCAAACATAAAAATTGGGGAGGACCATTCCTCTTACACATTATATGGGAAAAAGTAAACTAAATCAAGCCATTTCCAGATCCTCTTGATGCTGGAAAACTGAAGAACTATCAAAATTGATGGAGGATGGGCATAGCTTGGTCTCCACGACAATCTATGTGGAGGAAAGCTAAGATTTCTTCACCAAAGATTCATTATGAAGAGGTGAAGGTGCACAAAACTTTTCAACTGTCCAGGATCAACACAAGTGCGGTGCGAGTTCAAATAGACCACCCCTGCATAACTTGGTCCTTTTATGAAGTTGAATTGACCTATATTAAAATCAAGTTATTAGATGGATTGGAATTTGATCTTTGATCAATTTGTAATTGAAATGGCTCTATTTCAACTCTCTAATCTTCAAAGATCACCCACTTAGGTTGGATGGTCCTTAGCTCTCTAGAGGAAAGGGAGATAATCTCCACCATCTTCTAGAAATATAACTGATAATCCAATTAGCAAGTCGATGGTATGGTGCCATGGCATTACTATGATAATGTTGAGGTATTGTGATGATTATCTATAGTTTAAAGAAGAAAGAAAAACTATTTTATCTACCCCAATAATAACAATCGCCCAAGGGAGAGGAGAGCTGGCTGGGGGGGAGGGGAGAGGTGAACAGTTATGGGGTGAAAAGAACCATCCCACTAATGAAAACAATATTCTAAAAAGGTGGATTGTTCCCCTCGGGTTGCTTCTTCTTTTCTCCTACTCTTATTTCTTCAAGGATCTCTTACTAGAAATATAAGGAGATTTTCAATAGTAGATGGTCAGTGATTATTCAAGGATGCTTTCTTCCTACACAAGATCAAATCCAAGTCCATCACTACAAACTCTAGGTAAAATTTTAGAAATGCAGTTTTATATGGATTTCTATTTTAGAAATAATATTTTGCAAGATTTCCACTATTGATCTTAGATGTGGTGGCAAATCAAATGATGTATCTTTCTTGATCTTTGATCCAGAGTAAAAAAGAACACTTCCATACACTTAAAATCCTAGAACTCAGAAAGAACCTCTATCGTTCAACTTAGTTCTTGTGTGAGAATAAAAAGAAACCTTCCTCCATTGATATTAGATTTGGAATAAGGAAGAACTATACTAAAAACATTGAGAACCTAGCATTGCTAAAGTGTTACTCTATCAAAAGTTTCATAAAAATTACAAGAATACTCAAGAATTCCCATTCGGTGAGGCACTAAGCTTTCACGAATGAAATCTTTAGCTCTCTGCCTCATAGCACTGAGTGGTCAGGTACTTTGCACTGAGGTGCTATGCTCTTGAGTTTCTTCTATTTAACATAGTGCCATAGCACCATTACCATAGCACCGAGGTGCCATGTCTAGAAGTCTATTCTACCATTAAACTTAGTCTTAATGTGAAAGCGAAACTCTCCCTCTATTGATATTAGATCTTGAACAAGGGAGAAAAGTGTTAACCTAAAATAAAGTTTGTCTCATACCCTTAAAGTGTCTGTATGCTAGTTAGTTATTTTGAATTGACTTTTGACAGAACTATGATGCTAAACCATCAACCTCTAAGTGTTGTTCAAATAATCAACATAATTAATAATTGTAATGAAATGGAGTTAACCATGAAGCACCAAGGTGCAATATAGTGCTTAGACACCCTATTTTCAATAGTGAGGGGCTTAGCATAAAATAAATTTAAATTATCTACAAGGGCCCCTGCACAATAACAATTGGCTAAGTTCATTGCCCTAGGATGCTTTATGGTTTAATATAAAATAATGATGAATCTAGGTCACCCGTATGTTCCTCGACATATACATAAAAATCTAAATTAAATGTCTGAGGATGTTGGATTAAAATTCTTAGTTGGGTCTCATGACTAGGTTCGGGTTATCAAAACCTAATCTTTCTTCGATGATGGCTATGTTGATTAAATATTCAATTGGAGAGGATATTTTGAAAATTGAATGAAGTCTATCATTCAAAATAACCTAAAGTAAATAATCATCCACCCAACCATCATCATTTGTCAAGGATGATAAATTAAGAAAACCATTGATCACAAAAGTGCCAATGTCTCATAGTCAAATAATCTAATGCCAGTATAGATATGACTTGTGTCCTCTATCTATGTGATTTTGTTGCCAAATGGGATCTTGATCGGGCGTGTCATCATTCTCTCCAACATATGATTTAAGTTAAAAGAGAATGATAACTCCATTTGGTTTGGCATTCAAAGAGGTGTAAGCCCAATCGGTTATTCTCCATGCAAATTCTATCCAGATACTCATCTATGTTGTACTACACCGATAGACACCATGATATATCAAAAAGATATGTTTTCATTTTATTTCAGAAAGATTTGTTTATTTCCAACCTTTATTGAGTTATCTCTTATTATGGTAAAAGTGGTAATTAACTATGAAGGCTTGCATTCATAAGTAATACCCAGATCTAAATAAACCGTAACATATGTTAAGAGAAATCTAGTTGAATAAATATACCATTATACCTCATGAAACATATACTCCTACCCATCCCAATGTAGGATGGTGGAGAGCATCTTCAAAGGTGTTTTTGTTAGCGATCAAAAAATTTTCTAACTCTATGAAGTTAAGAAATACTTAGGGTCTAATAAAAGAAAAAAACAAAATAAAATAATCAAACCTTAAGTTTGATAAATTCCAAATAAATCAACCAACTAATTGAAATGAAAACCTTTTGAACTAAACTTGAATTACAATATTAATTTAAATGGATTAAGTAGATTCACTTAACCTAATGACATAAACATTAATGAAATTAACTAATGAGCTTTATTAAAATTCAAATAAATAAAGTAATAAAAATTGAAAATAATTAAGGTTATCTAATTAAGTTATCTCATCCAAATTCATAAACATTAATGAAATGAATAAATAAGATTAAATCAAATGAACATTTAATTAAATGAAACAAAACACTCTAAATTTTAACCAAAGGTATAAATCAAAAGATCATAAACTCTAAACTTTAAAAAGAAACTTAAAATATTAATAAAACCATGCTCAAATTAAAATAAATTACTAATAAATTCAAAAGAAGCTAATCAAGAAACTTAATTAATGCTCAACCTTCTAGAATAGATGAAATTCTAATCTATTAGAGTTTAGGATGTTGAATAGAATGGGTTCCACCCAAAGTGGGGCTCTTTTCATTTTTCATTCTTTAAAGCCTAAATTTTATTTTAACACAAAAGTAAAACTTAAATATGGAAATGAAATTGAAAATCAATTTTTGAACAACATAATGGTAAATTAAACAAAGATTAAAAAACAAATCAAAATTTGAACCTAAAATCCCTAGTAAAGTCATACTATACAAGCTCATTTTTTTCACATACTAGATTATTAGGTCACCGACCCTAAACTTAGGTTAGGTTGATGTTATGTGATATTTATTGATGTGATGTGAAATATTTTTCTTAGTTTGTGGTGTAATATTTTAGGCGGATGGCTAGGATTGTTTTCCCTAGTCTAGATGGTATGACATTTTTTAGGCAAATAATATTTTTGTTAAAAGGGACTATATAATAAAAGAATATGTAAATATTATTTTCTTGTAGGTTTGCTTAATTTCGTAAGTGTAGCTTAATAGCATAGGTGAGCTTGACAAGAAACTAATGCTAAGCCCATATCTTTGGAATATAATTGCTAGTGTGTTGTGTTTATTTCTTAATATCTATTTTGTAGGGTTTAAGAATTTATTTTTTGAATTTAAAATGCAATTTAAGCTTAGTAGTAGGTTAGGATCTATGATATCTAGGAATATTAAGAGCTGACTCTACCAGTGCATGGTCTTAATGGTCCCCTATGAAGACCATGGAGGTCTCTAAAGAAAGTGACGATCCTAGAAAAAGAATGTCATAGATCAAACTTTTAGTTATAGGCTGGGTTGTATAAAATTCTCACATTTTCATTTTCTTTTTTTTTCTGGGTGTACAGTTATACCCTACACTCACCTATTCTTATTAATTAGATTAATTTGATTTATTTTGGGTGCCCAATAGAATCAACATGTTGTTCTAGGGTTATTTATGAGGTGTGTTTTTGTGATGAATGCTTGGAAGGTAGGCTCTTATGATAAACTAAGTTTTTTACTCAACTAAAATCTAAATAGCTTAAACAATATATATATAAACTCATAACCTCATATTAATTAAAGCCTTAGGAACAACTTAAAAGCAAATAGAAATAATTAATTTTATGAAATATCATATCATATTATTTGTACTCCTTGAATTGGGTGCTTCACCCATTGCACATTAGGGAGCATCTAGGCTTTGAGAATGACTACCCTCCCAGGGGAAGTGTGCCATCTCTTTTGATTTGTCCTATGTACACTTCTAACTACATATCATTATAGGCATACAATTACATACCTATAGCCTTAAATGAATTATGAGTCAAAAACATAAAGATAAAATTTGTTACATTAGTTAGGTGCATATCATACTAGACATGATCTTAGGGATTAGGGAGTGAGTGTTGGCTCTTAGTTTCTTTCCTAAAAATAATAGCCAAACCATATTACATAGCATAAAGACTGGAATCATAGATTTAAAAATTCACTTTGATGGTGGTAGCTAGTAGCCATTCCAGGTAAGTGATAAGTCTAGAAGAGTTAAGGATAGGTTCTTTTCCTCAAATGAGGCTAAAAACCAATAATTCTTAAAAGTTGAACTAATTCAAGCCTCCGACTTATTTCAAAAGGATCTGTAGACTTAGGTTTTAAAATATCATTCTAGGAATAAGTCTTCAACCCTAAATATTTCTACAATCTTGTGCTACTAGAATCTAAGTCCTAAATTTCTAATAAAATATCAATACAAACCCTACTAAATTCAATCTCAAAATTATAAAGCTTAATGGTAGGTTAGTGAAATGCCTACTAGGTATCTTAGTATCTATAGATATTTTCTTCTTAATCTTAATTTTCTTCTAAATGAACACTTTACCCTTTGAAAGCATTCCCTTTTGAATTTCTAAATTGCCACCCTTTTAATATAAACTTTGAAATCCATAAAGATTAAAACCTATTGTTTAATCGAGAGTATTCTTAAGAAGAGATCCTTCATTCCTAAGATGTAATTAACTATAGGGATTACTCTTATAAGGAACTATGAACCTACAACTAAATAAACCAAGTTATACTTCTCATGTAGTTCAAGAGAAAAATCTTTGGTATAATAAAGATGCATCAACTTTAGGGGTACTTATTAAGTAATAAAATCCATTATAATATTGATATTATGAGATAATATATTTATTTCCTAATGACATATTTGATTACCTAAATAAGTATCCGAAGATCTATGTTGTGTCCGAACAAAATAAAATTTCAATAATCACCAACCCTAGACTTAGATTAGGATGGTGATCTATGATGCTTTATGCCGTGAAATGATGTTTTCTTTTTTTATGGTGTAATATTTTAGATTGAATGCCTAAGAATTATTTCCATGTGAGTTTAGATGCTAAGGCATTCTTGTAGGCTAACATTATTTTCTACTAGAAGCTATGTTTAAAGGGACTGTTGTAAAGAATTTAAAATGTAATTTACTTGTTAGTTCTATTTAAGTCCATAAGCATATCCCAATAGGACAGGAATGTTTGGTAGCCATTGGTACTAAGCCCATATGTATGAAATATAAACTACTAGTGTATTGCATGTTTTTCTTGATGTCAATTTTGTAGGGCTAAGGATTTTATTTTTAAAATTTAAAATATAATTTGAGCCTAAAATTATATTAGGATCTATGGGGTCTTGGAATATTTAGTGCTAACTTTACCTTCTAGTGGTCTCTTATGGAGCCCAAAGAGGCCACTAAAGATGGTGATGATTTTAGATGAAGACCCCCATAGATCGAGACTTTTAATTTTAGGCTAGGCTACATAAGGGTAGAGCTTGGCTACCCATTTCTCTTTTCTTCTGAGGAGTACAGTGGTACCCAGCCGCACTGGCCTATTTTATTAATTTAATTTGGCTTAATTTATTTTAGGGTGAGATACATGTGTTTTATTGGTTTCTTTTTGTGATTGCTATGTGATGACACCTAGAAATGTTATGTTCTTAATAAAACTAAATTGTTTACCTCTTTAAAATTAAATAACTCAAACATAAATTGAAAACTCATAAGCTCACTATAAAATAAGCCTTAGGCATAACTTAAAAGTGACTAAAAATAATTAGACTTTATGAATCGTATGAGCATTTTATTCATCATTCCTGAATTAGACCCTTTGCACATAAATGAGAATTAGACCTATGAGGGTGACCACCCTTCTCAAGGAAGTGTGCCTTCCCATATTGATTTGGCCCATGACCTTTTCCTAATTCATCTCATTATAGGCATGAAATTTCGTACCCAAAAGAGTTAGGAATAGGTTTATTTTCTTAAGTGAGGAAGAGACCTGATAATTCCTAAAATTAAACTTGGTCTAGCTTCTAACTTATGTTAGAAGAAATTTCAGACTTAGCTTTTAAAGAATCCTATTAGAATAAGCCTTCAACCACTAGGCATTTCTACAATCTTATGTTGTTAGAATCTAAGTTCTAGATTTTGAATGAAATGCTAAATCAGAATCTCAATAAGTTTAATTTTAAAATGGTAAAGCCTAATAATATGATAGCTGAAATGCTTACTTGGGATTCTAGGATCAATAAACAATTTCTACTTATTCCTAATTGGCTTCCAAGAAGAAGCCTTCCTTGTTGAAGCCTTCTGTATCAAATTTCTGAATTAACAATCCTTTTAAGACAAGCTTTGAAATCCATAAAAATAAAAATCAATTTCTTTAATCAAGAGTATTCTCATGAGGAATTCTATTCTTTATAAGATGTTGATGGCTTAGGAAAAATACCTTTGCAAACCTCTACCATCTATTCAACCAGATTTCCCCAAACATTATATTATGGTTTATTTAGATCTTGGTTCTACTCCCTATGAACGCACGCATCCATAGTTAATCACCTCTCTTACCACAATAAGAGAGCACTCTCGATTAAGGTTGAAAATAAATATATCTTTGGTATGAGTCAATGTCTAGCAGAGTGGCATTGATGACTGCCTAAAGGAAAAAGGATTGTAGCCCCAATCATGATCCCATGGTTTCATCATCCCAGGATTATATTATTCCAGTTTACCAACATCAGAGGAATATTAGCCATAATGTCCAAAGAGTCTATTTAGTAACCATAGGTTGCCTCATCTTAGATATCTTGAGTAGACCAAAGTTTTAGTGTAGATATTATGATGTAAGTTAGTTTAGATTGTGCTTACAGTACAGCACAGGCTGGACTTACATCTATTAGAAATCCATATAAGGTTTAGATGTTCACATGGTGAAAACATGGGTTGGACTTACATCCATTTGGAGTGGCAGATAGGTATAGAGTTTGCATGGAGAACAAAAAAGGTTGGACTTGCATCTATTAAAAAACTATATAGAGTGAGGTTTGTTGACCTCATTTTTGGATGAGGTTAACATTAGTTCCAAAACTAGTAATTAGGACACCTAATCCTATACTAGGAATCTCCTAATTAGATACTTGGACACTTAACTTAGTGACCTAATGCACCTTTCTAGGATATAACCCAAAAAAATTGGATAGACTTAGACCAAACCCAAACCCATACCCAAAATAATTAGAATCTAAAATATATTTGAACTTAGATCAAGGTGAATAAGGTAATTAACCTAATTAACTTATTTTTTCCAAACACCATTTAAACTATAACAAATTCAAGCTAAGTCAAAAAAAATGCAAATCAAAATAAAATAGAACAATGAAATCAAATTAAAAGCATGAAAAATCCAAATCCAAACTAAGGTCAAATGTGGTCAACCTATTTAACATAAGTTTGACTTAGGTGGGTCCCACCAAGTCAAAGGTCAACCCACCCAAAATTTGTCCAAATAAAATCATTACATATGATCTAAATGATAATATATTCACATTTAAACATCAATTTAAGAGAATATAAATCAAATAAGTTCTTAATTAGGCTAAATAGATCATTTGACCTAAATCGACCTAAATGGACCATATAGGATTCAAATCCAAATTAACCATCCAAAATCATTTAGAAATATTAATCAAACATAATTCAACCCATCATTGGGTCCATTTTGATCAATTTGGTCATTTGATCCCAATGAACCCAAACTTAATCCATTAAATCCAATATGAGCCAAATGGGTCAAACTTGAAATTAAATTAAAACTAATTAAAATCAATCACTCCATCTCACACATGTGCTCAATCATGTTTGGAGTCTAAACGTAATCTAATTATGTAAAAGTTGGTAATTTGACTCGAAATTAAAACCTAAGCCAAGCTTGGCCCATAAGATCAAGATGGACCAAATTGGGTATTAAACATTACGTAAATGAAATTAAATGATCCAAATGCATTCCAAATATGTGGATCAACATAATTAAAAATAAAATACATTACAATTGAGCCAAATAAGCCATTTGATTTATTCTAATCCAACCAAGTTCACTAGAACAATAATGGATATAACATGGAATAAACTAATAAATATTTGCAAATTCTATGTAAACCTTTAATTGGGAACATCACAAAGAGTTTAATTGAAGTAATTAAAGTATTAATATAATTTTAATCTATTCAATGGACTAAGTTTGATTAACATAAATAAAAAATTTCTTAAATGGCACAACTAAACCCAAGTTCAAACCCAATCCCTTTGAATACACTCAAACACATCCTAAAATGAATATAAGATTATTGGTAGCCAATTTTAAGTAGCCTAATTAAATCCATGTCAAGCCAAAATGATGAAATAGCCATGGAAAAGAGAGATTGCATGAAGCCAAATCCAATTTGCCCAAACGCTCTCTCTTTTAGCATCCCACCTCTTCAAGCTTTAAACAATTGTTAAATAGTTTATGATTTTTGGAGCTAGCATCCAAGGACATCAATTGGCCATGTATGAATAAAAAGAGAACAAAATACAAGAAGAGGCTGTCATCTTCCAATGGAAAAACACCATAGACACACTCTTAAGCCAAATTGATCATTTCATCAACTTTCCCACCTCACATGAAGTCAATTACAATCTTACCCCAATCCCCTAGTCATCAGGAGGCCAGGAAATGACACAAGCTGATGAAAAGAAGGCTAAGCTTGGTCTAGTAGGCAATCCATTAGGAGAGGATCCAATTCCTTCTTCCCATAACCTCGTTGCATCATTCCATTACTGTTGGAGTCAATCCTGTTGTCGGAGATTGCCATAGTTTAGGTGCACCATTAAAGCCTCCTCTTAAGCTTTCAGTTTTGGGACTTTTCAAAAGAAGTTTAATCTCAAGTGAGATCACTTCATATAGATCCATTTACTTTGATTCACTGATGGTTTTGAAATAAAAATCAAGCAATTTCAATGGTTGGATCACTATATATTGGCTTAAATCAACGGACATCTCTTGGCATTCATCTCTGTTGAAGGAGAGATAATCTTCACCATCCATACCTACTATTAGAAATGTACGACTCTAATTTAGGTGGATCATTTGATTAAAACCCTTATGGAAAAACGTGGGTTGATTAGAGCCATCCAATCTTCGATCAGACGGCGTTAAAGTCCAGCTTGCACCGTCATTTTGACACGGGATCCATGTGGATCCCACATGGATGAATACCATGGTGCCACATGTAAAGCAACACCATGTGGATTTGACATGGTTAAAATGAAAAATCAGGGTTTTCTTATTTAAAAAATTAAGGAAAAATATCAAAAAAATTTAAAAATCATAGAAACTAAAATTTATCTCTAAAAATTATAAATTTGGCCTCTATGGATTTCTCTTGATGATAGGAATCCATTAAACCCAAAATCCCCAATTTTAAGAGGTGAGTTTATGTCAATTTAAGTTTAAATGATAATTTTTAAACTTAAATTAATCCTAAACCATTAACCCAATTGAAATGAAACTTTGGAGAATTAAAATCCAGACTAAAACACATCTTAGAAAAATTCTCATGATTTAATTCAAAGTAAATCAAAAAATAGTAAACTTTAAACTCCAAACCATAATTTGATAAAAAAAATCAATATTAAATAAAATAAATTATGGAAATTGATCAAATAATTTTAAAACATCATAACACACCCTAATGAATTTAAATATACTGATGAAGCTCATTGAAACGTAATGAGTCCCAAAATCACTTAATTTGGCATTTAATATTAATTAATTTAATTAATCAACTTGAACTTAGGAAAAACATAATAAATCAACTAAAACTATAAAATTTATGAATAAACCCTCAATGAATGCATATTTTAGAGGAAAATCAAGGAGAAATAAAGCCCTTAAGTGATTTTCTTCAAATTAAGTTGATTTAGGATTTAATAAAATAATTAAAACCATAATTAAACTCAAATTATATATTTGATTAAGGTTAAATTTTTGGGAAATCAAATTGGCAAAGAACCCCACTTGCCATAAAAAGTTCAAACCCAATTAACCTCTGGATTGAGAATTCTTGAATTTCCAAGTCTTTAGGTTAATTTAAAGAAAATAATAAATAAAAAATCATAGAAATTACAAAATCTATAATATAAACTTAAAGCATCATAATTGACATCAGAACACATAAATAAAAATGTCCTAGCAATATGAAAGTAAAGGAACCTAATTAATCAAAAGTTATGGAATATGGATAATTGAAAATGTGAGGTTTAATTACACTCCAAAATTAATAGCCAATTAGACTACGATAAATCCATTAATAAACTAAAATACAAAGTTCACCAACCTCTGAACTTTATAATCCATCAATATGTAAATACATTAAGGCCAATTAAGGAATAAAATGGCTATAAATATAATTGTGATAGAAAAAGATTAAATGAACTTAAAATGAGATAAGAGTTAAAATAACTGAGGGCAAGTTTAATTCACATAAAAAATAATAAAAGCTCTTCCTAAACTTCTTTGGTCATGATGAATAAGGGAAATCACATTATGCTAAATGATAAAAAGAACTTTCTAAATAACATAATCAACATTCCCTTTAAGTTGATTTAAGTGAATTGAATTATTTCATAATAAATAACTGGGTATCAATCATCCAAGTTCATTAATAAGCATTAGAAAAATTAATGAATTGAAATAAGAGAAATCAAAAGTAATAAAATTTGAATAATCAATTCAAGATGATACAAATTATATGAATGGGTAAATAGAATAATATTAAACTTGAGATTGAATGTAAATTTACTTAAGTTAATAAATGTCAACAAAATGAACAAATGAAATTAAATTAGAAAATAAACATGATAAATATATCAAAATGTAATAAGTAAACTTTGTCATTCTAAAATTAAATGAACAAAAATAAACAAATGAAGCCAAATGTAACTTAATGAAACATAAAGTCAAATGAAATAAAAAATAAAGGTTTATCCTAACCTAAACATAATAATGCTAATGAATAAAATGGAAATGAATCAAACACATTAACCTAAACATGTTTGATTGACATAATGAATACACATTAAACAAAAATGAATATTAAATATGAACATTAATATAAGGAATGAAAAATAAAACAAATCAAAAATAAATTAAAAGAAAAATCAAATTTTAAAAGAATAAAAATTATAAAATTAATTAAAATCAAATCATCTAAATGAATCTAAAAGGGATTAATTAAGATACTTAGGATCTTAGTTAGACTTTAAAAATGAATATTCATCTCATGATGAAGGTTTCATTCTATTAGGATTTAGGATGTTGAATAGAATTAGTTCCACCCAAAATGAAATGTAATATATTCTTCATTCTTGAAAACTAAATCTTACTTTAACATAAAATGTACCAAAAATAAAAATGAAATTGCAAATCATTATATCACTTAAAGTGAAACCACCCTTCATAAAATGAACCAATTTTAAAACTAAAAGAAATAAAAAGAATTAAACTAAAAAATTTCATAATCAGCGTCATATGGTATATAATCTAGGCACTTGAGATCGTAGGGCTACTAGTTCGAAGGAGATCTTATTACCTCGAATCTCTTGTATAATAACAATACGTACCTATGAAACATAATTCTAAAATTAAGAAGCCTAAATATAAAATTAAATTAAAAATTGGAAACCTAAATTGAAACTTTAAACTAAAAAGGCCTACTAATGTCTTGCCGCACAAACCCCCATTCTTTACACACTAGATCATTAGGTCATGGACCCTAGACTTAGGTTAGGTTATTTTATGATTTTATGTAATATTCTATGATGTTGTGATATGGAATGCCTTTTTTATTATTTTATGGTGTATTATTTTAGACTAGATGGTGAGGATTGATTACCATTAGTCTGGATGGCAGGATGCTAATTTTAGAATTAACATTATCTTCTTTATTAGACTGTACTAAAAGGGACTAACATCATAAATAAATTATGAAATTATTATTTTCTTGTAGGTGCTTAATAGTACTTTAGCATAGCCAAATATGATAGGTGGACTTGGCAAACAACTAATGATATGCCCGTATGTTTATAAAATATAAACTATTATGTGTTATTTATATTTACTTAACATTTATTTTATAGGGCATATGATTTATTTTTGAAATTGAAATGTAAAATTTGAGCTTAGAATTAGGTTAGGAACTATGGGGTCTAGGATTAGTAGAAGCTGACCCTACCTGTAGATGGGTTCATAAGTCTTTATGAATTCCAATGAAGGTCCCTAAAGAAGGAGATGATCCTAAAAAAAAGACTCATAGATCTAAACTTAAGGGCAGAGCTTGACTATCCATTTTCTCTTTATTCTGGGGTGTATAGCGATGCTCAACCGCATTGGAATTTCTTTAATTTAAAATTAGCTTAATTTATTTTTGGTGTATATTAGAATCAACTTATTTTTCTAGGTTTCTTTTTTGCACTATGTTTTTTATGATGAATGCCTGGATGATTAGGCTCTTAGGGAAAACTAAAATTTATACCTAATCTAAGTCTAGTCAACTTTAAAAAAAATAATAAAGAAATATTAAAACATCATATAAATTTAAGCCCTAAGAATATCTCAAAATCAACTAGAAATAACTAGCATTTGTGAACCATGCTATCATGTTACTCTAAACTGTTGAATTGGGCATTTCACCCATTGCACATGGGCATCAAACCTTTAATTCTTTCTTGGTGAAATCTGCTTCTCTTATTGATTTGGCCCATGATCACTTCTAATTACATGGTATTTAAGCATAAATTGCATACCCCAAAACCTTAAATGATTCATGAATCAAAGTATTTAAAAGCTAGAAAATCTGCAATAGTTTGGTGCATACCATACTCTACATGATCTTAAAGATTAGGGAGTGAGTCTAGGTTCTTAGATTCCTTTCTTAAAATACAATAGCCTAACCATCTTGCATACATGAGACTTGGGGTCATGGATTTAAAATGCACTTAGGTGGTGTTAACTAGCAGCCCTTCCAAGTGAGTTATAAGTCCAAAAGAGTCAGGGATAAGTCTATTTCCTCAAGTAGAGGAATGATCAATAATTCCCAACAATGGTAGATCAAGCATCTGACTTATGTTAGAAGCACATATAGACATAGGTTTTGAAGCATCCTCCTCAAATTAAGTCTTAAACCCTAGACATTTCTATAGTCTTACGCTGCTAGAATCTAAGCCTTAGATTTCCAAAAGAATATTAACATAAAATCTAAATTAAATTCTAAAATTTAAAGCCTAATGATAGGATAGTTGAAACATCCCATCATGACCATTTCCTACTTAATCCTATTTGGTTTCCAAAATAATTCCTTCTACTTTGGATTGCTATTTCAAAATATAATTTCATTTGGAAACCAACTTAAAATTTCATAGAAATAATAACTTATTTTTTTAATCGAGAGTTTTCTTAGGAAGAGATCCTCTATTTCTAAGATGTAATTAACTATAAGGGCTTGCCTTATTCTACTTTTTGTGTAGTTCAAGGGAGAACTCTCTGGTATATGAAATACCCATCAGCCTTGGACTCTTTTATTAAATGAAAGAATCAATTATAAGATAACATGTTTATCTCATGAGATAATATATTTACTCCTTAATTATATATTTGATCATCTAAATAAGAATTTCCTAAATCCTATTTGGTGTCATAAATTTCTCCACAAGGTTCACTTGGTGAATGAAAAAATTAGACATATTAAGATTTAGATGTTCTCATAGTGAGTGATTGGACTTACATCCCTTTGGAATAAAATTAGGGTTTAAACATTTGCATGGTGAATGAAAAGATTGGACTTACATCCTTATAGAATGCCAATATATTTATAGAGGTGTTCGCATGACAAATGTATAGATTGGACTTACATCCCCTTAGAATGCTAATAAAATCTAGATGCTCACATGATGAATGCATAGATTGGACTTGCATGCCTTTGGAATGCTACTAAGTTTATAGAGGTGTTCCCATAACTAACAGAAAGATGTTTGATTTCATTTTTTTTTCTTTTTTTAGGAGACAGTGCTTCAACATTATATAAATAACACCATAGTGCTAGAGATTTATTATCATTGCATTGAGAAGTTAGTGAATCAGCACCTTGGAATGGGCAAGTCAGCACCCCAGCACCAGCATAAAATATAAGTCTTCAATTAGAGAGGTCAACACTTTGGCAATGTAAACCAAATGCTACAGCACTGAGGCACCATGAAGAATAACAAAAAGTAGTTTGACTATTTGACTACCATCGTGGTGTTACATAAACATAGAGCACCAAAAAGGCTAACATATATTGCAGCATTTAAAAAATATGATAGAAATTTTGACCTTACTTCATTAGAATGCAACAATACTCTATTAATGTCTGATGCACTTTTCAGATTTGGTCAGTTATGGAAATAATGGTAATAATTATTAATAAATTCTTTTTTTGAATGGCTAATCGACACTTAAGCACTACATAAGGATCACCATAGTGTTGGTTCTATATTTCAGGAATTGAGAGGCCAGTGCCTTAGTGCTACAAAAGCAATGTCACGGCACTGGAAGCAGCTTATAAATAGAACCCCTTGATTGCCAAAAAATTTTCTGTCTAATGTCTTTATTTTTGTTTGGAGTTCTTATATCCCTTTTTCTTCCAAGCTTTTCTTAGTCAAGATTTATTAATGTTGATGTAGAACCAACATGCCCTCATCCATAAGCATCTCATTCAAGAGTAGAGTTTCCATAATTCAGGTGGGAGTGTGGATAGAATTATTAATGCGTAAGCTTGGGAGAAGCTGGCTTATGATAATAATGCTTGCATCACTCGTGTGGTGTAGGAGTTTTTCACCAACTCGAGGGATCACTAGGAAAACCAAGTTTTTTTATGGGGAAAATAGGTACATTTTGATAATGCTTTGATTAATGCATATTATAATTTATGAAGTTTTGTATATGATCAATATCTTTCATACTACAATGACCACCTTGATTTTGATGAAATCCTTAGTTTTCTTGGTATTATAAATTCAAATTCCTAGTGAAAACAAGAGGAAAAAAATTATCAAATTTTCTATCATCGGTCTAATAGTCCTAGCTAAAGCTTAGCAATATTTTATTTCCACCAAGTTGATGGCTACTAGTAATATAATTGAAGTAACTAAGGATATACCCATTTTAAATTATGTCATTCAAAAGTACTTTACTATAGATGTAAGAAAGATTATTTATAATTCAATTTGTAATATTCTTAAGAGTAGAACTAGTTTAAGGTATGGTCACCCTTCATTCATTTATTCTTTAAGTGTTTTGGTCGATGCATCAAGGGACTTAGATGAATAAGTCCTTATACAAAATAGGTCCCCTAACTAAAAGAATAATTGAGATGTTTGGATCGAAAATAGAAATAGGAGAAAGCTCACATGCTTCTCACTCTAGATCCAAATCTTTCATGATGTTAACCATGAAACTCCAAGATACTGGAGGGAAATCTTAGAATTAAAATAGAAAGG
The DNA here is from genome assembly GCA_021442155.1 of Cymbidium sinense. NCBI lineage: Eukaryota > Viridiplantae > Streptophyta > Magnoliopsida > Asparagales > Orchidaceae > Cymbidium > Cymbidium sinense. The sequence continues at coordinate 54,077,491 of CM038214.1, read as the reverse complement.
GTGAAAGCTACTAATGGCAGCAGAAATTGGAAAAAAAATTTGATTATCATATGGTTCAGCAATAGTAGCAATTTTCTTATATAAATCAGTTCAATTTAGTGCTCATTCAAATGTTTGAAAATCATAACTTTAATACTAGATTGAGTATAGTTCCTTTTCTTGCAATGTCTGCTTATCACCCTTATGTTATCACCCGCTAGAGCTAGAAGAAGTGGAGGATGACAATAATTATGACTTCTAGGATAGTCTTTTTCCCCCTTTTTGGATTAATATTTATATTTATCTTCTCTTTTTTATACTATTGTAATTTTATTTGGTCCATTTTGGTAGTAAAATTTCTTTTTTTTTTGCCAATAAAATTGTATTTCATATTATTTATGTGCTACTTCATGTATTGGTTGATTATCCTTAGCTTACTTAGAATTTATATCTCTATTATAAGTTGGAAATTTTATTGGATAAAAATTCTAAGTTAAAAAATTAGATTGAGGAGTGAGCCTCTCAACACTAACAAATCAATGTCTTGGCCCAGGGAATCTAGTGACTTGGCACTATATGGTGGGACTTGTGCTTAAAAATAGAGAAGGAAGTGCTTAAGTGCAAGGAAAATGGTGCCTTGGCACTGGCTCAACACCTTGACACTTTAGGATAGCACTAAGGCATTGTAAGTAGATATATTGGCCTTATGACCCAAGAAGGAAGCGCTATGATGGCAAGATTCAATGCCACAATGTTGGTCACAATGCTCTAGTGATGGTCACTGCTCCTTGGCACTTTCTAGATTGCACTGTGGTAATGCAAGTGAACGTTTTGACCTTGCAACACGAGAAGGCAATGTTGCAGCCCTAAGATTCAGTGCCATGGCATTGTACAATAGTGTTGTGGTGCTATAAGTGAAGCACCAAAGATTCAAAATCCCAAGAGCTCAGCACCACAACATTGAGTATTAGTACAATGATGCTATGAGTTAGGAGACTCTATCTTAAGGTGATTTTCTTTTATAATTTGATGATTTTCATGAAATTTTAGTAGCATAACTGCTTAGAAATGCTAGATTTTGAAGTTTTTTAGTGCAACATGCACTATTCTCCTTTGTTCTAGATCTAAGATCAATCGAGGGAGAATTTTGTCATCTCATGATGGATCTAAGTTCAACAATAGAGGTCTTGAAATTTTAAATTTGTGTTTTAATGAATTAAACATCAATTTAATCTTAATTTTAACAATATATTTTCTTGGTAATAACTAAAATTTTGTATTTAATGTGATTGTATTTTTGTACCTTGCTTTGGATCTAAGGTCAATGAAGGGAGGATCATCATTTTGCAAAAAATCTAAGATCAATAGTTGAAGTCTTTAGAATTATTCTATGGAGCAAGGAATTATGCAAATGAAACTTTTTGTTTTAAATTTTACCTGAAATCAATGGTGAATTGGTTGCAGTCTTATCTCATGCAAGAAGAAGAGCATGCAGCAGATAGAAGAGAGTGGAGTCTATAGTAAAGAGAGAAGAGAGTGGATGTTGACCTCATTTTTTAATGAAGTTAATAATATTTCTAACTAGGAAATAAAACACCTAATCCTAGATTGGGAGTCTCCTAATTAGGTACTTAGGACATTACAGTTAGTGAGCTAGTGCATCATTTTAGGATTTGACCTAACCCAATGGGATTAGGTGGACCTAAACCCAACTCAAATTTAAAAACCAAAACACATTAAAATTGAAAACCTAAATCCAATTGAGCTTAAGCTAAGAAATTTTTAATGGATGAGCCAACTATCTTACATAAGCTCAAAACCACTCAAATCTAATAAAATTTAAATGAAATCAAAACAAACTTAAAACCAAATCAAATTAAATTAATAAAATGCATGACATGAATATGAATGGAATCAAATGAAATGAATAGTCAAAGGTAGTCAACCATTGAACATAAAGTTAACTTATGTGGGTCCCACCAAACCAAAGGTGAACCCATCATAATTTGATCAAATTAAAATATTTCAAAACTAAAAATCATTAAATAAACATGTTTAAACATAAATTTTAAAAATAATAAAATCAAAAGGCTTTAATTAAATTAATAATTATTTGACTGAATGGACCTAAATGAACGAATTTAAATCAATATTTAATTGAAATCAACCTTAATTAATTATCTAAAATCATTTAAAATTATTATTAAACATAAATTTTAAAAAAAAGTGGATTAATTTGACTATTATGATCATTTGACCCAATTAGACCAATCTTAACCACTAAGCCCTAATTAGATGAAAGTGTGTTTTAAACCCAAAACAAATGAAGTTCAATTAAAGTAAATCATTCCAAATACCTTGATTAACTCAATTTAAAACTAAATACATTATAATTTAGTCGAAAAGACCATTTTACTCAATTGGATTCAACCGAATCTATTTTATTTATAATGGGTTAAGTGTTGAAGCAAGCAAGCAAACAACTCCAAATTCCATAAAGCCCATTTATTGGGGACATCATACATGATTAAATGAACATAATTGAAGCTTAAATTTAGTATCAATCCATCAAATGGAAGAAGATATCCCAAGCAAGAGGGAAAATTCCTAAAGTGGCATGAATCAAAATGTTTGAACATGAACTTAAGCTAATCACTATGAAACACATTTAAACTAATCCTAAGATGTATTTAAGTGAATGGTAACCAAGATTAAGCAAAACAAATGAGCTCAAGACAACCCATAAAGTTGGAATATTCCATGGGAGGGGAAAATTCCAAAAAGAAGCTAATGCCCCCTTCAAGCCCCAAGATCCCTTCCATATGTTCAATTCCAGTTGCTCCAAAGAATTCAGAAGAAATGTTTGACCTTCTCACCACCTTTAGCTCCATCATTTGGAGTCCAATTTCCCATGGACAATGGATTCCATTGAAATCCAATAAGGGAGCTCTCAGCCAAGCTTAAAAGGAAGAGGGAATTAGGACTTTTGTTCGACTCCATCACCTTTCCCAAATAAAACTGAGTCTAACCAGACCTTACCCCTTCTCCTAAACTTCCTCGATCACTCATAATACCTAACTCTAGCAAGTTGTGGTGGATTTCCATCTCCATGATGATCCATAGGGGGGCAAAGCTTGTTTCTTCATCCAAAAGCTTCTTTTCACTTTTTTTCAGTGTTTTCAAAATGCAAATCCCCATCGAGACCCTACGTCGATGAGGTACACCCAAAATCAACCTTCTTTGCATTTGACATTGGTCATTTCTGAGGTGAAGTAGGTCCTAGGATTGATCAAGCCATATAGATCCATTTTAAATCATGCCCTAATCATTTTGAAATCAAAATCTTTAAATTTCATTACATAGATCACCAACGATTAACTACAAAAAGCAAATTATGCTCTATTTTCACCATCATTGAGAGAAGAAATTCTTGATTTTTTGGCTTAAATAAATATTAAAAAAATACCAAAAATTCAAAAAATCATAGAAAATAAATACTCATAAAAATGCAAGTTAGGGATAAGTGGATTCATCTCAGTGAGATGAATCCATTAAACCCAAATTCCCTAATTAATGTTGTGTAATTTTGAGTTAATTTGGGTTTAAATGAAAATAATCAAATTGAAATTAAACTCAAACCACTCATCCAATTAATTTGAAACTTTTGGGAATGAAAACACTCTTCAAGAAAAGTTTTCATGATTTATTATAAAGTAAATCTAAACATATGAAATTTTTAATTTTGAACTCTAATTTTGACAAAATAAATTAATATTAAATTATCAAAATCAGAAAAAATTGTATGAACAATTTAAATTATCATAATAAACCATAATGAACCTAAAAACTTCATTAAAACTTTATGAAATCCAATAAATGATAAAATGGCCTAATTTGATAATTAATTAATATGAATTTAAGAAAATCATAATAAATCAACTAAAATTCGAAATGCACCATCTATAGGTGCACCTTCCAAAAAAATATTTAAGAAAAATATGTCCCCTAATTAATTCCTTTTATTTTTGGTTTAATTTAGGTTTTATTGAAAAACTTAAAACCTTAATTAATCTTAAATTACATATTTTATAGGATGAAACTTTAGAGAAATTAAATTGGCAAGAAACCCCACTTATCATAAAATGTTCATGTCCAATTGACCTTTAGATTTAAAGTTATTGAATTTTCAATCCTTAGGTCAATATAATTGAAATAATATATAAAAAAATTATAGAAATTATAAAAGTTAATAAAATCAACTTAAAAAAATTATTATTAACATCAATACACTTAAGGGAAATTTCCCAACCCTTTGAAGTTAAAGGATTTGATTAATCATAAAATTAAAATTTAATGAAATATTTGAATAATATAAAAATCTAATTAAATCATAAGTTAACAATTTTATCAACTTTATAATGAACGAATTAATCAATTGAAATGCAAAATTAATTGATCTATGAATTTCATACTTAAATATGGAATTCATTAAATCCTTTGAACTTATTTAAGTTAATAAATAACTTAATTCTACATGTAAATAAAAAAGAAATAACTAACTAAAATAATTAAATTAATGAAATAATCCTAAACCCTAATAACTTGAAATGGCTTAGCTTTAAGTTCATAACCCAAAAGTAGTTCATTCCATAAGTTTCCTAGGTTATGATTAGTAAAAAAAATTTTATATTAATACATTAAACCATGTTATGAAACTTTAACACCTAATGTTACATTAAGCTTAATTTGAATAAGAAATCATAAAATATAAGATAATGAACTTCTTAATTAACATAGTCTAGACTTCCCAAAGATTGATTTAAACTAATTGAATCAACTTATCTAACTTCATATATAAACATTAATGAATGAATGAATGAAATCATTGAAACTAAGTTAACTTACTCAAATTCGGCAAAATAACATAATGAAATGTCTAAATGATATTAAAATCTAATAAACCTAAATGATAAATTAAGATACCTAAATAAATCATGAAATTGAAATATAATAGATCATTTAAATAATAAAATCAAAACCAAGTATGAATTAAGATATTAATTTAAATAACTTAGTTCAATGAAGCTAATAAGCTAATACCATAAACATAGACATTGTTGAAATAAATAAATAAGATTAATCCAAAATCAGATAAACCAAATAATTCAAAACACATAAAGTCAAATGAAATATAAATCAAAATAAAAGAACTACAATAAGAATGAAGTTCTAAATTACAAGAATTCTAAACCTTAAAACACTTAATGAATCAAAACATTTAAAAATAAATCAAACAAAATGAACATTAAATTTAATCATGATATATGATTAACCCCTTAATTAAGGATGAAAGAAATACTTTAAACATTAACTAAAGGTTTTAATATTAATATCATTAACATTAAATTCTAACTTAAAAAAAGAGGTGAAACATAAAAGAAATTCAACTTAAAATGAACTTCTTAAATGAATTCAAAAGAGGTTAATAAGATATTTAAGACCTTTAGAATGAATCTTTATCTTAAGATGAAGATCTCATTTTACTAGAATTTAGGATGATGGATAGATTGGGTTCCACACAAAGTAGGAATTTATTTTACTCATCATTCTTGAAAACTTAAATTTTGCTTAACATAAAAGGAAATTAAAAAATGGAAATGAAATAATAACTCAATTAAATTACTTAAATTGAAACCTCCCATTGATAAATTAAACCAATTTTAAGAATAAAAGAAATTAAAGAATGAAAACCAAAATTTTCATAATTAACAAACATATGGTATATAGTCTAGACACCACAAGTCGTAGAGCTACTGGTTTGAAGGTGGTCCTGATACCTCGAACCTCTGGTTTAATAATGGCATATACTTATGAAGTGAAGTTATAGAAGAGAAAATATTAAAATCAAATTAAACCAAACTTTAGAAACCTAAATTAAAATTTGAACTTAAAATGTCTAGCAAAGTATTATCACATAAACTCCTCCTTCACACACTAATTTATTAGGTCACCGACCTTAGACTTAGGTTAGGTCAATGTTCTATGATACTCTGTACTACGATGTGAAACATTATTATTATTTTCTTGTGTATACTACTTTAGACTAGATGGCTTGGATTGTTTGCAGATACTAGAACATTTTATTTAACATAACACTATTTTTTGCAAGGGGCTATCCTAAAGGGATGATAAAAAAATCAAATTATATAAATGTTGTTTACTTGTAGGTAAATCCTAAGCATAACCCAATATAATAGATGGGCTTGACAAACAACTAGTGTTAAGTCTAAAATTGTTATATTTCTTAATATTTATTTTAATTTCTTTTTTGGAATTTGAAATGTAATTTAAGCTTAGAATTAGGTTAAGATTTATGGGATTTAGGTATAGTAAGAGCTGACCCTAGAAGGAGAAGATCTTAAAGATAGACCCATAGATCTACACTTTTAGTTCTAGGCTAGGTTGTATAAGAGTATTCGACCGCCATTTTTCTATCTTTTTTTTGGTGTAGTGGTACCCAACCACACTAGCCTATTATTTTAAAATAAATTTGATGTGATTTATTTGTGGTACACAATAGAATCAACCTACTTTTATATGTTTCTTTTTGTGTTGTATTCCTATGATGAAATGTTCGGACGTTAAGCTCCTAGGAAAAATTGAATTTTCCACCAAATTTAAATCTAAATAACTTAAAAATACATAAATAAATTCAAAACTTCATATATAAATTATGGCCATAGGAATAATTTAAAAGCAACTAGTGATAATTAGCTTTTGTGAACCATGCTAGCATATTATTCTAATTCCTTGAATTGGGGGCTTCACCCATTACACATATGGGACATCTGACCTTTGAGGATGACCATCTTCTTGGGAAGTGTGCCTTCTTGTTTTGATTTGGCCCACGACTGCTTCTAATTGCATCTCATTGTAGGCATAAATTTCATACCCAAAAGCCTTAAATGAATTATGATTCAAGAAAAAATGAAATATATTGCATTAATTAGGAGCATATCATACCTAATATGGTATTTGGGATTAGAGAGTGAGTTTAGGTTCTTAGATTCTTTAGTACAACCTAGCCATCTTGCATAGCTGAAAGATTGTATCATGGGTTTAAAATTTCATTTAAGTGGTGTTAGCTGGCAACTGTTCCGAGTAGGTGATAAGTCTAGAAGAGTCGGGGATTAGTTCCTTTCCTCAAGTGAGAGAAATGTCCACCTAAAAAAATATATGTAGTTTTGTTCATATGGCCACAGTGCCACAGTGTTGTGCTCTTGGTACTGCAATGCTATCCTACCCTTATAGAAGGATAAGTACTCAAAGCCTGCTATCATAATTATGGTACAACACTGCAATGTTGTGATCTTAGCTCTAAGGCATTGCACCAACTATTGGGAGGAAATAGTTAAAGGGAACACTGTTATAAATAGCATTGTCCAATCAACTGCTTTCTTTTCATTTTTATCTCTCTAACCAGTCTTACTCTCCTACACTCCAATATTACACTCACGCTCTTAGTGATCTTCTTTTGGTCTAAGACCCTCTGTTCACTTTAGGTAAACGATTTATGCCAATTTACCTTTAAAAATATGTTAAACCATAATCCCACTATTGATCTTAATTCTGATGAGGAAAAAAAGATTTTAGATTTGAAGACCTCTTTCGTTGAACTTTGTTATGACGTGAGATGAAAACCCCTCCCCTCCATCAATCTTAAATCTAAAAGAAGAGAGAAGAGTGCTTCATATTATGATTTTGAAATCCAACACTACTAAGGTGAAATGCTGCCAAAATTTCTAAAAAGTTTTCTAAGATCTCATAAGAAACTTAATTTTCTAACTCATAGTGCCTCAACGTTGAATAACAATGCCATAATGCTATGCCCTTAGGAATTCCTATTATAACGGGTAGCGCCAATGTGCCCAAGCACCAGTGCTATGGTGCTCTACCAAAATCACCATAGCATCGTCGCTCCATGGTAATAGCATTGGAAGCCATGCTCACTTGGAATGGAAAATATGACTTAAAATATTTTAAAAAAAATCCCCTAGCACTGTAGCACTAAAGGATCAGTGCCATGATGCTATATCTCCCTAACACAAGTAAAAAGGATTTAGAAAATTTTTCTACTAAGAGGAAAAAATATCACCCCATTGTTGTAGCACCAAAGGGTCAGTGACGTAGTGTCAAACACTCAGATATTTTAATCTGTTCACAACACTGATGCGCTATTACTCATATTTCATATTTATTTATATGTTTAAATTTTTTATTTAATTCTTGGAGTGATAAATCAACATTGCTAATCACATACAAGCATATAACACAAAAAAGAATAAAAAGGGGAATTTTATTTCTAAATTCAAAGAGAATTACAAATTATAAATTATAAAAAATTGAAAAAAAAGTATAGAATTGGAGAAAACTAATAATCATACTCATCACCCTCCTCTTCCTCCTCTTCTTCCTTCTTTGTGCCTAATACTGGGGTAATTACACAAGGCTAATACAGATGTGTCATAGGGAAGGAGACTTTGCTTAGATCTGCAAGATTGCAATTCTAAAACATGTTGACTAATAGAGTGTTGAACTGGGCCATGTAAGAAAATTACATCTACTATTGGTCCATATGATGGTCAAACTTATGCTCTAAAATCTCACCTATGACTACTCCGATCCACCCTTTTTCTTAAGTCTGTATACAGGCTGCCAATCTCTTTAACTTGCTCAATCAGGGACTTGGAAGATTAGGGTTGAGGTCATGGGGCATATGAGCCTTACCCCACTTCAAACCTTGGCCCAAATCATCTAATTACTCTCTTTGTTAGAGGAGCCTTTTGAATGAGTATTTTTTCATCAAGCCCCCGTACCACTCCCACTGTGATGCATAAATTATAAATCAAAGAAGGATGATCGTACCTGATAGTACTCCCCTTCAACATATTAAAAATACAATTATAAATAAATTTCTCAATATTAATCATGAATACCCTCTAAATAGTAAAATTCAAAATAGCTTTATATTTGGTAACCTCACTAATATTACTAGTGGAAATAAGCTTGGCAAAAATGAAATAATGTTAAACTTTAGATTAAGAAGTGAGACTGATGGCCAAAAAGTTGATAATTATTTCCTCCTATTATTTTTATTGCACATTTGCATTTCACTAGAAAAAATGGAGAATCTCATCAAAATTAGTATGATCATTATAATAAGCAAGATATTGATCGTAATCAATATCTTAGAGATTACAAAATGCGTTAAGAGCACTACTATTGAAACTTATTAGTTTCCCCATAAATACACTTTTTTGTCTTAGCTTTCAAGTGCATTCACGAAGAACTTATGCACCACCGAGACAATGCATGAGCTATTGTCATAGGCTAGTTTGGCCCAGCCTCATCTCACGATCACCCCTTTGAACACTGCCTTCAGGGTCCTAGAAGCACCTCTATAGGATGAAATGTTTGTAGATGAGGGCGTGTTGATATCGTTCCTCAGCATTAACACTAATAGATCTGCTAGCATCACTGGATGCCCACTTCTTACTCACCACCCTTCTGAGAGGCATGATGAATATGTTAATTAGAAAGAAGAAAAAAGATGAGAGAGAGTGAAGGAAAATCTGTGATGAGAGACCACTAAATGAAAATCCTTAATAGCCTTGGGTATTATTTATAAATCAGACCCAACATCATGGTGCCCAAACATGGCACCAAAGCACTAGCCTCTCGACAGCATCAACGTCGTGACGCTCGCATGTAATGCTAAGGCGTTGGTCCACCTATCCCATCAGTTACTGTGTAGTCAAAAAAGATAAATTTAATTATTATAAATTTTGTAATTCATGCACACCAAAAGCATTGCAGCACCAAATGCTCTAATTTAGTGCATCAATTCCATTAAAATGTAGAGAAAATAGATTTTGAATGTTGCCATTGATGATGACCTACAATCCGACCAGCCAGAACTGCTACACCTCCCTATTGACAAGACCATTACTGGCTACGCCTAAGAAGTCCAATTTTTGAACAACAACTGCTAGTCCAATTGGCTAAAAACTCTTAAATTCCACCCTAGAGAGAAACTCTTCTAGAGGCTACTAAGAGGAGCCTTGCCCACCTATGGATGGTTGCATGCCCGACATCTTAGGGAGGACTTTCTATGCCCGTGGGGCTACTCCAAATAGGAAAATGTTGATCATATTACAACCCAGTGCTCCGTCACCAACAACATCATCCAAAGCTTGGCTACATGGGGATTCAAGATTCCTTGAACCTAAGGGACCTCTTGCAAGCTATGGCCAAAGCAACTAAGGGTAATAACACTTGGGCAAGAGCATATTGTTACATTGTCTACCAAAGCATGGAGGGCAAGAAATGGAAAGATTCATGGCAGATCCCATGGAACACCAAGAACTATTGCTGCCACCATATTAGAAGTCTTCACTCATGCATCTGCCTTCTCCTTTTATGAGCGATGGGAGATCCCTCAACCCCCTATGTTATATTCTATCAACTCCTGGTCTCTGCGCCCCCCTCCCCCCAACCCAATTCCTAGATGGCTAAAAGCAAATGTCGATGGAGCTCTCCTCCCTTCTGGTTTAGCAGGTATTGTGATGGTGGTTAGAGATGAAAATGGAGCTTCCATAAAAGCCATGGGTATCCACCTACAGTAATTGGACAACACTTACTTTGAGTTGCAAGCCATGCTAGCTATTAAGAAAATCATAGAACCATGGATGTATGAATACAAAGGGCTAGTCATCAAAGGAGACAGCTACAGTGTTGTGGACTACCTCAGAAGGAGCATGCAAAAAGACATTTGGAGATTCTGACCATCTCAAGCTCCTGATCTCAATTTCCTCAAGGAATTCCACCAGGTGATCTTCTCGCATACTAGAAGAGAACACAATAGGTTGGCAAACTTTTGTGCATAGAGAGCTATAAGTTTGACTCTTTTGGCATGATAGTAGTAGTGATACTATTTCTAGATTTTTGTTATTTTGGAGGAGGATAAAAAACAAGTTGTATCTACTTAGTTTTCTTTTCTGGCTTACACCTTTTGTAATATTTTCTACTTATTAATGCAAATGAAATATTTCAGCAGTGCCCATTAAAATGAGGTTGTCATTTCACCTTCAATCGACTGTATAGCTGCCAGAATCTTGACTAGTGCCATGGCACTAGAAAGTGACTCTATGATGTTGTTTAAACTATTTAAAAGGGCTAATAATTCTTGCACTATGGTGCTACCCATGTAATGTTGAGGCATTGGACCTTATAGCTCACATGTACACCCAGACTGCCACCTAAGCAACAGCGCCTAGGTGCCATATTCCAATGCTGAGGTGCTATCTCATTAAATAAAATAGAAAAAAAGGGGGACTTCAACCCTAATTTTTGACAATCCAAAGGGATATAAACCAAACCTCCTATTCATTCACCATGTGAACATTTTTCCATTCACTATGTAAAAACCACATAATTCATTCACCACACAAACAAATTTATATACGTCCACCATGTGGACAACCAAAATTTTTGGCATTCCAAAGTGATATAAGCTCAGCCTCTTATTTGTTCACTAAGTGAACATCTGTTCCTTCAGTAAGCGAACACATCATAATTTTTCTCCATGCAAACAAATTTATATTCATCCACCTTATGGACAACCCTAATTTTGGTATTCCAAAGGGATGTAAACCTAGCTTTATATTCGTTCACCATGTGAACATCTACCGATTTGCATCTGAGTACCCTATAATCTGCTCACCATGTGAATACTCTTACACCACTTACACTAAAATTCTAAAGTCTAATCAAAATTACATGAAACGAGGCATCCTAAGAAAGGCCTAATAATTTCAAAAAGTTAAGCTAGGTCGAGCCTCTGACTTATGTTAGAAGCACTTATAGACTTAGGTTTTGAAGCATCCATTCAAAAATAAGTATTCAACCCTAAGTATTTCTATAGTCTAGTGCTATTAGAATGTAAGGCCAAGATTTCTAATAAAATGTCAATTCAAATCTCAAAATATTTTATCTCAAATAATATAAAGCCCAATGATATGCTAGTTGAAATGCTTATTAGGTATCCCAATATCCATAAGCATTTTCTACTTTATCTTAATTGGCCTAGAAAAGAACTCTTCCTCCTTTGAAGTGTTCACTTTTTGAAATTTTAATTTAACCATCCTTTGGACCCAACTTTGAAATCCAAAGAAATAAGAGCCTATTTTTTTAATCAAGAGTATTATTTGGAAGAGATCCTCCATTCCTAAGATGTATTAAACTATAAGGGCCCTTATAGGGAACTATGATCCCAATACAAAATAAATCTTGGAACATTAAGAAGACTCATTAACCTTAGAAGTGCTTATTTAAGTAATCTAATCCATTAAAAAATATGATTATCTTGCAAGATAATATGTTTATTCTTTAATGATGAATTTGATTACCTAAATAAAAAATATTTAAAGTTTATGTGGTGTCACAAATTTCCCCACAAGGATATTTTCTAATGACTTCCCTAAGGAATAGTTCCTCTCTCCGTTCTTAGAAATAGGCTTTTATTCTTATATATTGGCAATGTACTTTTGTTTTCATGGGTTAAGATTGCCTTTTTTTCATCGAGTATCTCTTCATTTCATCCTTGATAGAGCTTACTCAACATCCATTACATCTTATTTGTCAAAATAAAATGAGATGGTTCTATAATTCTACATCTTTAAAGACAAAAAAATTTCTTTTAAAATTCTAGCGATAATGAAGTGGCTAAGTTTTCTTAATATGTCAAAATCTTTTCTTTTGACTATAATTTACATTAATTAAATGCTAGTTATAATTTATTTAATTCTCTTATTTACAAAAAAAATGGTTGGGCAACTTAGTTTTGTTTCCACTTGTGGGATCAGTTTCTTTGTAGATAACAATAGATTAACTAATGACTCCATCATTAAGTTCAGAGCTAGATTTGATAACCTGAACATTACAACGTAATGCAGTAACTTTTGCCCCTATCAATGAAGTGACTATTAAGGATAAATGACCCATTCTAGGGTTCTCTAAAGTAAGTCATTACTAAGGTCACTAAGAGGGGGTGGGTCCAAACGAGTCCTATCCCAAAGAAGATTAAATTTCCTACTATAGAGACATTACATGTTTCCTTCTTTCTTAGTACCTTTCATGTAGGGTCCACTTCTAAGCCTCCTCAAATGACCAAAAACCAAAAAAAAGAATAGAGGAAGGAGACTCACGAGGCAGGCCCTTAAGAAAAGAAAGCAAAATTAGATGGTAGAAATAGAGTTGGCTAGGGTGGGGGTGTGGTGTTTTATTTAGGATACGCTGGGTGGACACCACACAGATCTTATGGGGTACTTATTGAAACGATCAGATACGATATTAAGGTATGGTGTTCTATCTAGAAAGATAGAAACATCACCCTATAATGGACCTAATCACCTGATAAGGACTCCTAAGGCATTATGGGTCCTCAAATATACCAGAGATTTTGCCCCGAATTTACATGGAAAAGTAAAGTAGGGTTTACTCTATGTTGGGTTTTATAATTCCCTGTGGAGGCAAGCCTCCATAGTTAATTACATCCTAAAAATGGAATTTCCTAAGAAATCTCTTGATTAAAATAGTCAATCATTATCTCCAAAATTTCAAGGTTAAGATTGTCAAAGGAATGGTATTTTTGGAAAATCAAATGGGATTATTCAATTGGAAAACTTATTTTTAAAATACAAAAGAAAATAAGTAGGAAATGCTCATGATAGTAGGTAGCTTAGTGAGCATTCCAACCTATCCAATGGTGAGGCTTTATGTTTGAATGAGAGAAGATTTATTTTGAGTTGAAATTTTATTAGATTGTCAAGGCTTATAATCCATCAATACAAGATTGTCAAAATACCTAAGAGATGAGGATTTATTTTTGCAGCCCAAAGGAAACATGCAACCTCAAATCCTAAATCTATGGAGCTTTAGCACAAACTAGAGCATGACTTAAATCTAAGCAGAAAAGGGACATAAGGGTCAACCTCCATAAGAGAGAGTAAACTCATCTAACTCTTCTAGACTTGTAACCACCTGGACTGACTGTCAGCTAACACTTCCTATGATTCAAAACCATGTAGGTTGTCCTTATGTAATTGTAAGATTTCTTAAGATATTATTTAATTTGAAAGAGACTAGAATCCTAAACTCACTCCCTAAGAGACTAGATCATGTTTGGTATGAGCATATGACTTAGTATAAATGCAAAATCTTTTTAAATTTTATATTATTTTGACATAATATTTTGGACAAAAGGCTTAGGATTTCTTATGCCTAAATGCATGATAAAATTTAGTTATTTGCTAAATCAAGAGAGAAAGAGGATGAAGCTCCATCAAAAGGGGTTCCCTCATAGGTCAAGCGGTCCTTAAAGTGCCCAAATGGAGGCCCTCATTTTTACAAGAATGATACAATATGACATGTATGATATTAGACATACAACATATAGCTAAGAGGTTGCTAATTTTTTTAGTTATCTTGATTACAACCTAGGTTTCAAAATGAGGTTAAAAGTTGTTTAAAATTTAGTTATGAGTTGTTAATTGGGTAGAAAAATTAAATTTTTTTCTAACAACCTACTCATCCAGGCCACACATTAAAACATCAATCACTAAGAAACTATAAAAGAGGTAGAAATAATGTTACAATTTAGAATTTAATACATTCTATGGGGGTCTTTATTCTTCAATTCTTCTTTCTTCATTCTTTTGATTTGATTTTCTCCAAGGCATCAGAGGGAACCCCAAGACTAAGCCTTCTAGCCATTGCTCATCCTAAACCCCATAACACTAATCCTAATTCATATTACAAAATTACATTTTTTTTGGAAAAATTAATCTAACTACACCTACAAAATAGATATTAGCTAAACATTCATACAATCCCAAGCAGTTATAGTTCATAATTTGAGCTTAGCACCCTACACATGGATAACTAAGCTCACCTGTCTTAACATGGATAATGCTTAGGGCCATAAATAAGATAGAACATTTATATTTATTTTTTGAGTAGTCCCTTAAGAACAATCCCCAGTCAAAAATAATATTAGGCTACCAACAACCTAACATCCAATCTACAATCCACATTCTTAACATCGAGTCTAAATATTACATCATTAAACAAAACACATCATCATCACAATCACTGTCTTAACCTAAAGTTAGAAGTGTGACTTAGCATTCTAATGTGATTGATTAGGCTTCATGTGGTATTTCTTAGCTAGGCTTTTGAAATATAATTTTCCAAGTCTTGAAATTATTTAAGTTAACATAATGGTGGTTTGATTTCAAGTTGTTTAGAGATTTGCAAATTTTAATTTGTATTTTATTTTGTTTCATTTGATTTATACTTAGCATCTAAGTATTATAAAGAGAAGGAGAAGTCTTATCCTCCTTCATCCCAACCTTAAGTTGTTCCTAAAAGCATATTCTTATTATTTAGTTTCTTTTAATGAATGATTTATTAAATGCTTTATTAATCCTAAGTTTAGGTTTACCTTAAAAAACTCCTATTCAACATGAAAAGCATCTTAAGATTAATGTGATTGAATTACCATCACATAGAATATGTTGAACCATTTCTTTTCATCACCCATAGCATGCATATGATTTAACACTTAGTATACCTATACATGCAACATATTTTGGCATACTTAAATGATTACAGATGCATATATTTTTAATAGAAAAGGGGACTTTCATTCTCTAATTAAATACACATACACATGTATAAAAGATGTAAGCTAGTATGTGCCATTGTTTAAACCAGGGAAGTGAGATAAATAAATGACCTCCTTGGGGCTACTTAAAGCCTCATATTCCTAGGATGTATAGACTATATAGTTGCTATCTTAAATACATATGAATGTATATACAACTATAACAATGAAAATAATGCAAAAGATGATATTTTTGGTTGAATTGTTTATACATGTAAAGTAAAGCTTTATCCAAATTCTAATACAAATACATATAAAAATGAAATTAAATAAGTATGTTCCTTTGTTAACTAGGGAAGTGAGATAATCAAATGACCTCACTGGGGCTACTTAAAGCCTCGTATTCTTGTGATGTCCAAACTATATGCTTATTATCATTCAAACATATGTAAATCCATTCATGAATGTTGAAAAGAAAGCACTACCTTCTCATACTTAAGTTGAAAACACATGCAAATTCTATATGTATTCATAACTAATATCACTCCAAATGTTATTGTCAATTTATAACTTTTGAAAAATAATTCTGAATTTATTATTGATAATAGCCACACATATTATAAGATTAAGCCAACACATGCAATTTACATAAGTAAATTTCATTTTATTTTGAAAATATGAATGCAAGATATCACATGAAATACAACATTTAAGGTGATTGAAAAGGAATAGCCAAACATCTCCACATAATTCATTCAACTACACTAATTCCTTAGGATAATCACATTAAAAAAATTATTTAAGGAAAATCAAAGCTTCTTATTAATTTTGGTTTTGGATTTTGATTAAACTTAAAGAGGAGAGATCATTTCTTGTTTTCCATCCCATTCCCAAATTGTTAATTTTAATTTGTTTAAGAAAAGATAATTAAGTGATTTTTATTATTTGATTAAGTTGAATCATTAAATAATCCATTTAATTATCCTTTCCTATGCTTCTTTAATTTAATTATTCATTTAATTATGAGCCACAAATGATATGCACATGAGGAAAATAAAATTGCAATGCTTCTAAAGGACCTAATTCAATTGGCTCATGATTAGATATTAATTAGATTAAATATTCTAATTAAGTACTTTTATGATTTTCCACAGTTATGGGCTAATCATAATTTTCTTAAGGGTCTTTATGTTATTGAACACATAAAGAAGAACACTTAATTTCAAATTAGATTATATGATGTGATTGTCATTTCAATTTGATTAATTTTTGGATGATGATTGCTTACTTAATTACTTAATTAGACTGCACATTAATTTGCTCTTTTTAATGAAATGAATGTGGAAAGGTAATTAGGAAAGAGGTCCTAATCACTCTCCCTTATCATCTCTCTGTTAACCAGTGATAAATGAAGTTAAATTAATTATTTTTTACTTTTTGGGACTCTAAATAATCATGAAATTATTTAAGAGGGTAATTAAGGTTTGAATTTTAAATTCCTTCAATTACATAGCCAATAAAACCCAATAAAATCATAGGAGGTAGAGGTCATCCCATTAAATCAACATGCCAAGTTTGGGATTAGTTGTCCAAGTAATTAAGGCTTAATTAAGCTAATTAAAAAATATTCAAATCTTAATTAAGCCTAATCACTACTCAAAATCAATTGAAATTATTTTTTTATTAAATTCTTCTCTATTTAACCTTTCCAAAATGGCTTTATTTGTAATTTTTTTATTTTTTTACAATTAGTTATGATTTTAGAAACTTTTAGGCTAATTAAAGACATTTTCAAGCCTAATTAATCCTTAATCCCATTGATTGCATGCAGGAGGCTGATGTGGCAACACTTTTTGTATGGCATCGTGGGATTGGCCACTTAAATCATTCTACACAGTAGTTGAGTCAGCGATGATGGATGTACTTTCATCCCTACTATCCAATCTTGGATCGAATGATGGAGATTAATCATCTAATTCCTATATAATTAAATAGAATAAATTTAATCAGATTAATCATAACCATCCATTCTAATCACACGTAATAGACGACGAATGATCCTTCATCCCCGAGCGATGGATGATAGACACCATCCACCCTCCTCTACTCGATCCAAGCTCATCAGAGCTCATGAGACATTGGGATCTACTCCAAACACTTTAGAGAGAATATATAGAGGGATCCTATAGTGGGAATTGCACGAAATCATAATTTCCTCAACAACGTCCTAACAAAAAAATGGATTTTCTATGGTTTGCTAGAATTTACCTCGTTGGATCTTAGGACCAGTGGTCTATCGATCGAGGTAGCTTCATCTTCAAGAGATGAAGCCACGCCAGCTTCGTGTCGCTTCCCCTGGTTCTGGACCAAATGCCATCGGAATCTTCACTAGAGTTGGTCTTGGAAGGGTCTCGGGTACTCAAATTAATTGAGAATTGATTCATTCTTGATCATCAAATCTAGGGGAAGGTGTAAGTGAAATTAATTTAGAAATGGTGGAGATTAAGTGAGGTTAGATGGAGATAGGCTCTGTCTTATTTTGGGTTTGGTGTTTCCGACAATGGGGAGGTATGCTCTCCCCAACTCAAATGTGGCTTGGATTGGTCCTTCCTTGGGAAAAGTCCAACTGGCACAAGTGGTTAGGGACTTCAAAGGGATGCTGATGTAGTTTGATTTGAGTGGGTGAGGGCCTGAGGTGGGCAGCCCAGGGTTGAGGAGGAGTGTCCTTTCTTCCTATGGTGAGTCAATGGAAGGAAGTGGGTTAGCTCACCTCCCTTGACCTATGGCTATCACAACTAGCTTTGGGTCAGGCTAGCCATAGGGTCAAGGGTCCAAACTAAGTTAAGGGTGGCTGCCAAATGCAATGGAGGGGGTTTAACTACCCAAAATGATATTTTATCCTATTTGGAGTGCTTTACCCAATGGGTAATGGGTCAATTCATTTTTGGTTTGGGTGGGGTTTGATTTGGGCTGACCCATGGTGACCTAAGGATGGATCATGCCAAGTTTTAATGGGTTTGGAATTAGTTTGGTTATGTTTGGCTCAATTTGACCCATGTAGGTCAAATTGGATAGGTTGGATTAAGTTGACCAATTGGTCAAATTTGGTCAAACCATAGGTTGAGACAAGTTCAAATGTTGATTTGGAATGTTTTAATTCAATTGCTTTAATTTGATTTGGATTGGATTTGAATTTGACTCAAATGGGTTCATATGGGTCAAATGGGCTAAGTTGACCAATATGGTCAAATTGGTCAAATTAGCTTAAGTTAGGTGTTAGTTTAAGTTTAATTGATCATTTGAAGATGATTGTTGGTTTTGATTTCAATCAATTTGAATTTAAGAATGATGTAGACTAATTTTGATCCTTTAGGTCAATTTGGGCTAAATGGGTCAATTGGGTTGACTTGGTCAAATTGGGTTTAATAAAGAGTTTGATCATGTTCAATAAGAAATTTCTGGTGGATTTGAGTAATTGGTTTCAATTGATTTGATGTAGAATTTATTTGGCCCAATTTGGCCTTTTAGGTCAAATTAGGTCAACTTTTGTCAAAGGTCCAATTGGATTTGGTTTGGCTCAATTAATGGTCAAGTCATGTTCAGGAATCAATTTTGGGTTAGTAGGGATCATTGGGTTCAATTGATTCGAAATGGGATGGGTTTTGGTTCATTTTGGTTCATGTTGGATAATTGGGTTAACTTGGGTCAAGTGATCAAAATAGCTTGGTTTGGTCCAATTGATTGCAATTAATCAATCAAGGGTGATCAGCAATTAATATAGGAGGTTTTGAATAGTTTGGCTCAATACAATTTGGGTTGGATTTGAGTTTGGTTCAAATGTGTCCTTTAGCTCACTTTGGGTCAAATGAACCTAAAGGGTCAATTGAGTTGATTTTGGGTTGAATTATGTTTAATTGAGTTTGATAATTAATTTTGGATTGATTGATGGCTTTGATTGCAACTATATGGTTGTAATTGGATTTTGGCTCATTTGGACATTTTGGGTTCAAATAGGCAAGCTTGGGCTAATTGAATTGATTTTGGTCAATTGGCTTGAATATAGCGTTTGGTAGAGTTTGGAATGAAGGTTGAATGGTTGGAGTGCTTTTGTAAAAATTGATCGAATTATATTTGATTAAAGAAATTTTGGTTAAGTCCATAGGATTGGCTTAAGGGATTAAGATGGATTTAAGTTTAAATCATTTTGGCTTGGAGTTTGGATATGAAATGGAATTCAATTGGGTTTTAGTTATATTAATTTGAGATTGTATTTGGCTAAGGGGTTAGGCATGAGACTTGGTTTAGGCCATCGAGAAAGTAGGTTACCTTTAGATCCTAAGACATAACCTGAACCTATGGCAAGTCCTCCTAAGTCCCTAGGTTTTGGTTAAGTGTTCACTTAGTCACTAAAAGTATCCTATCCTAGAGTCTAGAAGACTCTTAGGTCTAAGATTGAAATATTAAATTCTCACTCCAAAAGTGAGGCCAACAATAGGACCCCCAATAGCTACGGTGTAACTGACAAGGCACACTGCATGTATTGTCATTGACCGAGATGATCAATAGTGCCAAAAGGACCGCAAGCGCTAACAAAATCTATTTATTCCTAAACCAAGAGGTATATAGAATCATGATCTTAGTGCAATGTAACTCATCTGATGCC
Organism: Cymbidium sinense; assembly: GCA_021442155.1. Taxonomy (NCBI): domain Eukaryota; kingdom Viridiplantae; phylum Streptophyta; class Magnoliopsida; order Asparagales; family Orchidaceae; genus Cymbidium; species Cymbidium sinense. The sequence continues at coordinate 54,057,125 of CM038214.1, read as the reverse complement.
AAGGTCATAAGAGAGAGAAGAAGATTTGATTTGAATTGGTTTAAGATTGAATTCATGTTAAAGAGATGAAGAGAGATCCGCTGGGGAATTGTACATGGATTGATTTGTGCTGAGGGCATAAAAGAGGAAATCCACTAGAGATTAAGGTTTGATTGGGTTTATTTTATTTAGTTTAGGAGGAATTCATTGAGGATATAGATTTGATTGAGTTTATTTTAATTTGTTTGATTTGATTTATGGAAAGGAGATCTATTGGGGATATAGGTTTGAATTTGTTTAATTTGGTTTATTGGTTTAATTTGCTTTTGATTAATTACTTTTGAATTAATTTTGATTTAGCGCCACTGAGGGAGATTAATTTGATTGATTTTAATTGATTTAAATTGATTTCGACATGTCAGTTTGCAATGGACTGCACTAAAAAGGGGCTATGTAAGTTTGGTCCTATCTTAGATTTATTAATCCAAAGGAGTAGTCTACCGACCGAAGGGTAAGACTATCTGACCTAGGGGTTGCCCCTCGGTGTGCAATGGTTGTGCTAGGAAGAAAGCACAGTGACTTACATCTTCCAAAATAGAATGATCCATTAGGGTGGCTTGTTAATGGCACAATAAATTGAACCCAACCTAGAGTGAGTACCAAGCGAGTGCCTCTAGGGGTCTTATCTCAGTTCATGAGTAGTCAAGGTGATTCCTATAGGGAGTTTTGTTGATAATGCTCCAGAAGATAAGATGCCTACTTGGAAAAAGTTCCTCTAGGGGTGTTATCCTAATCCATAAGAGATTTTGCTTTATTTTATTTGTTTATTTGTTGTGGACCCTATTAGCTTGTGAGGGACCACACAAAGAAGGAGCCACAGGGGTTTTGGCCTATCTCAGATTTATTGGCCTAAGGGATAGCCCGCACATCCACAATATAGAACTTCCAACCACAGGGGTAGCTACTAAGAAAGGGGAACTATTCAATCCAGTAGTAACCTAGGTCTTATCTAGATGGGGTCCTGAAGAAGTAGTCCAAATATAATACCCACAAGGAAGGTGCCTCGGGGGGTGTTATCTTAATCCCTGAAAAAGATAAAGCCTATAGGTATATGGTGGCCAGCTTAGGGAGAAAGTGCAAGGACTCACATCTGCCTGAGTGGTGTTATCCACTGGGTGGGTCATTATCAGCAAAGTGAACACCAACCAACATAAGGTGCCCATCAGTGTGTGATAACCAATCTTTGAAGAAAGCATCAGGGACTCACATCTTCCTAAGAAGAATTGATCATCGAGATAGTCTATCATCTATTAGACAGTTACTATCCTACCTAGGATGACTACTAAGTGAGAAGTCACAAAGAACGATTGGACCCAAACTTAAAGTAGTTAGGAGGAAAGGGAGCCACCGGGGGGTCTTACCCTAATCCTCAAAGATAAACTCAAACCCAATCAGTGTATGGTGGCTAATTCAAAAAGAAAACATAGGGAATAATGCCAACATCTGGGTAGCTCATTAGTCATGCAATAAGACATATTTAGCTTTATTGTTGGTACAAGGATCAAATAGATGATATGAGAATCTCATCATATCATAGTGTAGCATTTGGAAAACTATTCCTACCCTTGCCATTCTTGAAAGAGTAGATTGTGGTTCTTCTCCTCTTTGAGAGGAAGCCGCACCATCAAAATACATGTCCCAGCAGTGATTGCTAGTATACCCTAAGTTCATGATTTGTTTATCGGGGAGATCATCACTGAGCAGAGAGTTAGTAGAAAGTGGCTTTGTTCCTATGATATTTGCAAGTGCTTATCCTTTCACCACACGGAGGGGTACAAATGAGATATCAAATTGTGATTAAATCATAGACCATCATGACAACTGTCAGGATAGTGTCAACCATGTCATGAGATATTATAGTTGATTGATTCTAGAAATCAAGTTTACTTTATGATAAAAAATATAATGCTATAGGTTTTGGGATGCAAAGATTAAAGCTAAGCAATGCTTCTCAATGGATGGATAGTTTGCTTTAATAGGGATTAGACGATAGTTGAGATAGTAGGGTGTATTCTCCTTCCCTTCATCATTGGCTTAGGCCAACGAAGCACTAATGGAGTCATTTAATGCAGCGATGTAGAGTATAAGTGGCTTGCTCGATATAGAGGCAGCTAAGACTGTCGATGTCATTAGATATTGCTTGATGCTTTTAAAGGCATGCTGGCACTGGTCATCCCACTTAACCTTAGCATCCTTCGTGACCAGTGCTGAGAATGGTTGGCATCTGTCTGATAGATTGGATATAAAGCATATTAGATACGCCAACCTCTTTTGGAATGATATAAGTTGAGTTGAACTTTTAAGGGTTGGTATTTCTAATATCACTTTAATCATTTCCAAGTCGATTTTGATTATGTAGTGTTAGACAATGAACTTAAGAAACTTCCCTGAAGCTACTCTGAATGCACACTTTAGAGGGTTCATGTTAAGGTTATATTATTTAATCAATTGAAAACTATTCTCAAGTCAAAGAGATGGTCTTCCTTTCTTTCTTTTGACTACGAGATCATCGACATAGTATTCAACTTAATGATGAATGAGTTCATCAAAGATTTGGGTCATGGCCCACTGGTATGTGGCACTGACATTTTTAAGGCCAAAAGGCATGACTTTATGACAATAAATTCTGATCGAGGTTCTAAAGGTTGTGTTTCTTTCATCTTTAGATGCTATCTTTATTTAGTTATATTTAGATTAGCCATCTATGGAAGAGAAGACCGTATGAGATGAGGCAATGTCCACCATCAGTTATGGTATTGGTAGTGAAAATTCATCTTTTGGGCATGCCTTATTAAGATCTCTATATTGATGCATGTATGAATTTGGCCATTCTTTTTCTTAACTTGGATGAAATTAGCTAACCATATGAGGGTATTTTTCCTCCTAAATGAAACTAGCATTGATCAGTTTCTTGACTTTAGAAATGATCTATTGTTCAATGTCTAATCATATGCGCTAGGAGCTTGCTTGATAGGGTTAGCATCAAGGTGTATCTCTAGCTTATGGACCTCTACATCAGGAGCCAATATGGGCATTTCTTCATAACTCCATGTAAAGCATTCCTTAAACTCAGTGAGTAGCCTAACTATGTCATTCGTTTCAATTTCATTTAATAAGAAACTGATGTATGTCAGGTGTGGATTGTCCTCAGTTCCCAAGTTGATTTCTTTAAGTTCATCAATGGTTGACTCAATTTCTTCTTTAAATTTTAGAGGTGCATCCTTGACATAGAAATCATCTAGATCATCTAAAGTTTCTAAGCACACATCCTCATATGAGTTAATGTGATTTGAAAAGAACTTATAAAATTCCAAATGATTTGTGATGACCAAGCAATAATCATCGTCATCGACTGGGCCTGTTATACCAAAGCCTAGTCCACATCTTTAATGAGAATTATTGCATTTGTCCATAACCTTTCGAAATACTCTGACCTATGCTTAGACACTGTATGCAGAATTAAACCTTTTTTGCTAAGCTATGAACATAAGGTGAGTACTAATCAAAAGGTAATTCTATTAATTCTTTATATGAAGCATCCTCAAGTTTTACATCTACTTCTTAAATTGAGGATGATGCTTCAGGATAGAACCTTTAAATTTTTATTATTTCAAATGATTTAAGGGCTTCCTTAACTACCAAACCCTCAACTTTTTATGATGAAAGTGAGGTTAGAGCTAAGGTTCCCAACTAATGCCTAACAGTTTCATATAATAAAGACTTGGATACACTTATGCTTTGCTTAGGAATTCGGTCTTCATCACTGTCTAGCTTTAGTGTCACCTCCAACAGGATCTGCTATTGAGAAGAGTTGGTCGGTGTGCTAACTACATAAGACTCATCCTTTAAACTAGATTCTAAGTCTATGTAGATAGCAGGTGTACTCCTGGAAACTAGGATGAATCTCCTAGTCGGTTGTAAGTATGGAGGCCTTCCACCACTAGGACTCCCTATGGACTTTCCTCTTCCTCGTCCTGGTGGAGGTTGGGTCATCCTTCCTATTTTTTTGAATGGAGTAACGAGTTGTGGGTGGAATCTAATCTCAGGCTCCACTTCCTCCCTATGGTCTTCTTCTCGTTCCCTTTTCTTTTCTTTTTCTATTTCTTTTTCTTTTTATTTTCTTTTTTTCTCTTACATTCAAACTTTTACTAAGTTCATGAGAATAGACATTTTGTTTCGTAGGAAGATAGTAGGCCGCATCCTTATATGTTTCGACCTCATGAACTGTGAAGGGTTTGAGATTTCCTTTGACACAGTATTTGATTGCACCTCTTAAGAACTTGATGCATTAGTGTAAAGGGGAAGGAACCATGTTGTTCTCATATTTCCACGGTTCCCCAAGAAAAGCATTGAAAGATGTATCCGAGTCTATTATTTGAAACATGGCTTCAGTCTTCCAATCATCTATCTCTAAGGGGAACACTACAGAGCCTAAGGCCCTCTTTCCTTATTCATTGAATCCTTTTAATATCATCTTATCCACATGGAGTTTATAGATGTTAATCCTCAAGTAGGTAAGGGTTTTTAGACTCATAATGCTCACTGATGCAGCTAGATCAACTAAAAATCTGGATAGCCTGAATCTATCAACATCCACTGTAATATAGAGGGGACAGTTGTGCTCGATCATTCCTATAAGTAGGTCTTCATCTATCAATGTAACTCCTAGGATATTATTTGAATAGCATGCTTCCTCTCTAGTAGTGGTTAGTTGAGCTAAGCATATCCATGGGTCAAGTAAGGCTTTTATTAGAGATTTTTCATCTCTTTGGATAAGACAAGGGCATCATATATGCTTAACTTAGTTGACAACTTTCTAAGATGTGTGAGGACATTGTAATCAACTTTAGGTAGGTCCTCCATAAGAATATCCATAGGTGGAGCATCTTTTAGAGGGGTTATTTGCTCACTAGAACTAATGACTTACTTACCCTTATCTTAAGGTGCTACCCTAGGAGGTAGAACTTTTCTACTACAGATGTTGACTTTAGTGACTTCTTGGAATGAAGGGGTTTAGGTTAAGTTCTACCTACTCATCGGGTATACCTACAACTTCTCTTAAAGGATCCTCAGAGTTGGATGACTCGAAGTCAATCTCAACAGATGAACCTGAATGATTCAGAAAAGGAAAATCCATTTCTGAATCAAATTGGGATTGGTCAAAATTATTTGAGTTAATATTACTTTGACTTGAAGAGCTTTCAATTAGAATGAAATTATTATGATCATCAGAAGTGGAAAAGATGTAAGCGGAATTAGTCTTCTTTATTATTTTCTTTAATTTTGGGGTTGGTATATAGTAAAAGTCAAGTAAAGTTAGATGAGTGAGGGATTTGGTGCCATTATCTGTAGATATAATGTTTCTATCAGTGGTAGAAGAACTGTGGGAGGTAGTAGCTGCAATGGAGGAAGGAGTGCTTGACTCAGATTGTGGTTGCACTACTTATCTATCCCAAGCAAAAGAAGTTTATTGCTACTGCTGCTGGGCTTCCACCCTCCCTGAGTTTTTTCTCATAACTAGTAAACCTTCCATGGTGTTGGAGGTTTGAGCTAATTCAGGCACCTACAGAGAAAGTTTCTTAATTTTAGAAATTATCTTTTTAGATATATGGGATAAAGAAATATCTCAATCTACTTTTATCTTAAGAGCGATGGAGGTATCTACAAGGATTACTTTGATGGAATTGGATGGTGCCTCTACTAAGTATTCCTTAGGGGTAACTATAGCTCCTGACTTGAAGCTAAACCCAAGCCAATCCTTAAAGGCAATGCAATCCTCTAAGGCTTGGCCTAGTATGTAATGGTAGGGGTAATAGTTAGGATCATCAGTCATGCCCACTAACTCTAGTTTCTTAGGCTCAAGTAGCTAAAAAACTGGCTTCTTGAAGAGGTTCTTGAAGATCTTCCTGACTACTTGAATGAATATAGTTTGTTGAGTTTATCGGTAAGAGTAGGTGACAGGTAGCTACCTAGTGGTGGATACTGATACCGCTGCTGAGTAAGCTATTGTGCTGGTGGTGGTGGTCGTTGTGGTGATCAAGGTAGTGGAAGAGGAGGCAGTAAAGAAGGTTGATGAAATCTAAGCCTCCAAAACTGAACTCTCACTAGCTGCTTCCCCTTATCGACTACCACTACTATCCCAGACTCCTTTTCAAAGGCCTTCTGAGGCTTTGGCTTGGATGACTTGTCCAAAAAAGGTAACTATTTAACTTCCTCTTGTAGGTTAGCCACCTTGTTGATTAGCTTTCTCAAATGTCTTAATGGTGAAGCCCTTAAGAATGAAGGTGATCATGGATATTCTTGAGTAGAATCTCAATGGCAAGTTGCTCTTGTAGTTGTGGTTTTCATACTCAAGTTGCACAATCTAAGAATATAATCAATAAGGAACTAATTTGGCTGAGCTCCTACAAATCTCTTGATGAAGAAATGCTCTAACTCTGCAATGGTCTTCACTGAACTGTTGGCCAGTCTGGCATACCAATTAAATGTGACCCCTGATAGGTTACTAATAAATAACCAAAAAAGAAGTGTGTCATTACAACTGATGTTGCAACTACTGGCTATAAAGTGTGCTTTGTGCTACATCAGGTTTTCACTTCCATCAAATATAATGAAAGAATGTGGGACAAATCCCTTGGGGTATTGAACTACATCAAATTCCTCTAGGTAAGGTCTACCCTTTGGAACATATGAACTCCCATGAGCTTCCGCCAATGCTTCCTTCACTTGCTGCTCCACCACTTATTTGATGTCCATTTCATGTATGGAGGTATTATCAGTGACCTTCTTATGCAAGCTATCAACATCATCATCAATGGCAGTGCACTTGGGATAATCTAAGGTATGAACTAGCTCAGGTCAGTCGGCCTCAATGTGGGAAGGTTATGAAATTGGGGATTCGTTCTACAAGGCTAACACCACTTCCATCCATTTCTCTACCCTTTTCTCCATCCTCATTTTATGATCATCCTTTTGTTTGATTTATTGGAGGAGGCATTGTGTTGAGTTTGATGCCTCACCCTCCTCAACTACAGTGCTTTCCAGGCTAAGCTGCTCCCTGTGCAAGGATCCTCGGGTATCTACCATATGGACTTTTGCTAGGTCATCTAACATGTCATCCTCATCATCATCAAACTCTATCCTACCCTTCTCTTAGATAGATTGATCATCCCCAACTATCTGCCTCACCGCGGCATGATAGTCCTCCAGAATGTCATCCAAAGATGGGGTCATCTTTCCCAATATATGGTTGATGACTATTACTAAGATCTATACTATGACTCAATCACCATGGGGGTTATCTCGATATCCCCTCCCTTCTCCAGCTCCAACTATTACAGTGGTGGAGCGATCACGATAATCTTAGGTCGCCACTCATTCTTCACCACTATTGAGATGGAAGGTCGAGTAGATATCTCAGCCTCACTTAAATAGGTGGAGTAGATGGAGTGCGATCCTTGGGTTGCAGCTGAATCACCAAAGGAGAAGCTCTCTCTAGATTGGGGCTTGTGGAACTTAGTGGGGACTATAGATGGTGGGACCTGAACTGGTCAAGGTGGACTGTGATTGGAGTTGTGTAATGTGGGTAACACCAGCTACCTCTCTACTATTGATATCCTCCTATGACTGATAAAACCCTAAACATTTATTTCTACCCGATTTAGGGCTACTACAAATCTTGGTGATGGACTTCTTATGGAAGCTATGCACAGAAAACTCTAAACTAGTAGAGTAATCTATCTAACTAACTCAATCACCATGGTTATCTCGATATCCCTTCCCTTCTCCTCCTCTAGCTATTGTGATGGTGGAGCAATCATGACACTCTTGGGTCGCCACTCATTCTTCACCACTATTGAGATGGAAGGTCGATCATGAGATCTTAGCTCACCTTAATAGGTGGAGTAGATGGAGTGGGATCCTTGCGTTGTAGCTAAAGCACCAAAGGAGAAGCTCTCTCTAGATTGAGGCTTGTGGAACTTGGTGGGGAATGTAGATGGTAGGACCTGAACTAGTCAAGGTGGATGACGAGTGGAATTGTGTAATGTGGGTGACACCAACTGCCTCTCAGCCGAAGATCTCATCCTATGACTATTAAAACTGGTAAGGATGATGCAATCAGAATGATCAGCTCTGTCTGCCTATCGATCAAGAAAATCAATCAAAGCGGAGGCTGCCGACTGCCTGAAGAACCTCCTCCATTGTCTCTTGCTCACTTAGGTAGCTACTTTGGCCTCAATGGCCCTCTCCTAGTGAATCTGATCCCTAACACTTCTAGGGATAAGTCTCCTTAAATCATGTAAAGTACTGGACTCCAAGCATCTGTGGGCTCTCCCAACTCTCTGAAGTCAGTGACCAGCATAAGACTTCCTCCTATCTCTAGCTAGTGCCTCATACTCTACAGATGTTGGGGGTAATGCAGCTATCCTTCAGTTGTCCTCCTCTCCCTCTGAAGCTGAGAGGGGATGGAACCCACTGCCACCCAAGAGTGGAGAAGTCTCACGATGGGAGCCCTCCTCAACAACATGGGAGGCTTCATCTACCTCTTTAGCCACGTGCTCATGATGCCTCTTGATCTTGTGGTTCTTATTATGGCATTAGGTTTTGGTGAGTGGGGCAGAACAAAACTAGAACCAACCTCAAAGGTGGGGGAGAGTATCTCAAAATCCAAGATAGCCTCCCCTTTTAGAGTAGGGGAAACCATAGAAGCGGTACTAGCCCATGTTGAAACTACAATAGGGGAAACTAACAGTACTGGCAAAACTGGTAGGGGAACCTCAACTACTTTCCTTTTGAAAGAGGGGAACTCAGAGTCATACTACAGATCAACCATTAGGAGTGGCTTCTTGCATGCCACCTCCTCTCTACTGATAGTGATGAGGGTTGGTCCCTCAAAGGTGACTTTGAAGTGCTCAAAGCCAAGACCAAACTTGATCATAAGGTCATTGGTGAGTATGGCCTAATCCAGGGCCAAATCCACACCAGATGAGAAGGAAAAGATCAGCTTGCCGAAAGACATGATGAAAGACTGACGAAGAAGAAAGAGACGTGGCTAGAATCTCTACTGCACTGTTGGAAAGAGAGAACCAAATTAGACTTTGATTTAATGTTGACTTTGATTACTGATTTTGATATTTTGGGAACCCCTCAATATTGAAGATTTTCAGAATGGGGTTTGATTGATGATTTTTTGAGATGAGAGATCCTTTCAACAAATTTGGATTGTTGAATAGGTTGAATTGAAGATTTTGAATTTTTCTTTTTTGGGAAGAGGCTTTTACTTTTCATTTTTAGTGTTTAATTTTTTATTTGAATGTGAACCCTCATTTAACAAATTTAACTATATTAAATGGGGTTGACTAATTCTATTTGAAAAGATTTTGAAATTTTTGAAGAAGGGATTATTGTTGGTTGTTGTTGTTGTTTGATTGATTTTGATTTTGAATGAGAACCCCCAATTAAATGGGGTTCAATAAATTTTTTTGAAAAGATTTTTCTTTATTTTTGCTTTATATTTCATTGGAATTTCATTGAGTATTGCATGAACCTTACTTCACCAAGCTAGTGGTAAGAGGTTCTTTTATTTATTTGATTTATGTTTGGTTATCTTTTTTTCTTTGATTGATTTTTCTTTTTCTTTTACCTATTGGGGGACCCAATAGGGGTTTTATGACCTAATTAGAGTGAGGAACTAAAACCTAAAGGATGTTGGCCAACTCTGCTTAATAATGAAATAAGTAAAGTGCCAATGGAAAGAAAGATATTCTTGGGCTTATATAAAGTATAAGTCCACTATCAATGCTTGGAGACAATAATTGATTACTAAAGATGGAGAGAGGAACCTTCCCTAATGGAGTCATCAGAAAAATCTATGATGTTTTATTTCAAATGCGTTGAGTGGACACTACGGAGATCATAGTGGATACTTATTTAAGCGATCGGGTATGAAATTAAGGTATGATGTACTATGTTGAAAGATGAAAATATTACCCTACAATGGACCTAATCACCTAAAAATGACTCCTAAGGCATGATGGGTCTTCATATGTATGAAAGATTTTTCCTCTACTTTATATGGAAAAGTAAAGTTGAGTTTATTTTATGACGAGTTCTTTAATTTCCTATGGAGGAAAACCTCCATAGTTAATTACATCCTAGGAAATGGGATTTCCAATAAAAACTCTCACTTAAAGTAGTCAATCATTTTCGCCAAAGATTTCAAGATGAAGACTATCAAAGGAATAGTATTTTTGGAAAATCAAATGGCATTGTTAAATAGAAAGACTAATTTTTAGAATCCAAAGGAAAATAAATATAAAATGTTCATGATACTAGGAAGCCTAGTGAGCATTCCAACCTATCGTATGGTAAGGCTCTATATATTTGAATGAGAAAAGATTTATTTTGAGTTCAAATTTTATTAGAATATAGGGCATATAATTCATCAACATAAGATTATGAGAATGCCTACGGGATGAGGACTTATGTTCGTAGCCCAAGGGAAACATGTAACCTCGAATCCTAAATCTATGGAGCTTTAACACAAGCTAGATTATGACCTAAATCTAAGCAGAAAGGGGACATAAGGGTCTACCTCTATGGGAGAGAGAGTAAACCAGTCCTACTCTTTTGAACTTATAACTGCATGGAGTGGCTATCAACTAACACCTCCTATGATTCAAAACCATGTAGGCCAGTCTTATGTAATTACAAGATGGCTTAAGTTGTTATTTAATTTGAAAGAGACTAGAGTCCTAAACTCACTCCCTAATAGACTAGATCATATTTTTTTGAGCATATGACTTAGTCTAAATGCAAAATCTTTTTAGATTTTATATTATTTTTGACACAATATTTTGGACAAAGGCTTAGAATATTTTATGCCTAAATGCATGGCGTAATGTGGTTATTGGCAAAATCAAGAGAGAAAGAGGGTGATGCACCATCATAAAGGGTTGCTATTATAAGTCGAGCAATCCCAAAAGTGCCAAAATGGAGGCCTTCATTTTTACAAGAGTGATATAATATGGCATACATGATGTTAGACATACAACATACTGATAAGGGGTTGCTAAATCTTTTAGATATCTTGATTACAGCCTAAGCATTAAAATGAGATTGAAAGTTATTTAAAATTTAGTTATGACTTATTAATTAGGTACAAAAATTAATTTTTCTCTAAGACCCTACTGCATCCAGGCCACAAATTAAAACATCAATCATTAAGAAACTATAAAAATCATGATGTTTTAGTTCACAAACTAAACACAACAACAATCATTTTATAGACTATCATGAAACTATAAGAGGTCGATGTGGCTAGGTACTATCATACACCCTGAAAGAGAAAAAGTTGGGTAGCTGAGCTCTACCCTTATACAACCCATAATTATAAAATAAAATTACAATTTAAAATTGAATATATGCTATGGGGGTCTTCATTCTTCATTTCTTCTTTCTTCTTTCTTCTTTCTTTTAATTTGATTTGATCGAAGGCATCACAAAGCACCCTAAGACTAAGCCTTCAAGCCATTGCTCATCCTAAACCCCATAATACTAATCATAACTCCTTTTGAAACTTTAAATTTTTTTGGAAATATAAATTTAACTACTTCAGTAAAATAGATATTAGCTAAATATACATACAATCCTAAGTAATTATATTTAATAATTTGGGCTTAGCACCCAGCACATGGGTAACCAAGCCCACCTACCTAATATTGATTATGCTTAGGGGCATAAGCAACCTACAGATATAAAATTTATATTTATTTTTTGAGAGGCACCTTAAGCACAATACCCTGTAGAAAATAATATTAGGCTACTAATGGCCCAACATCTAGTCTATGATCTATATTCTTAACATCTAGTCTAAACTTCACATCATAAAATAAAACACATCATCATTACATACACCATCCTAACCTACAGCTAGAAGTGGTGACTTAGCATTCTAATGTGAGATTAGGCTTCATGTGCCATGTCTTATCTAGGCCTTTGAATTATAATTTTATAAGCCTTGAAATTGTTTAAGTTAACATAATGGTGGTTTAATTTCAAGTTTTTTAGAGGTTTGCAAATTTTAATTTATATTTTATTTTATTTCATTTAATTTATACTTAGCATCTAAGTGTTATAAAGAGAAGGAGAAGGCTTAACCTCCTTCATCCCTACCTTAAGTTATTCTTTAAAACCATATTCTTATGATTTAGTTTCTTTTAGTGAATGATTTATTAAATGTTTTATGAATCCTAAGTTTAGGTTAACCTTAAAAACTCTTATTCAACATGAAAGGCATCTTAAGATTAATGTGATTGAGTTACCATCTCATAGAATATGTTAAACCATTCATTTTCATCACACATAACATGCATACAATTTAACACTTAGTATACCTATACATACAACATATTTTGGCATACTTAAATGATTGTAGATGCATATGTTTTAATAGAAAAGGGGACTTTCATTCTTTAATTAAATGCACATACTCATGTATAAAAGATGTATGCAAGTACGTGTCATTATTTAAACTAGGGAAGTGAGATAATCAAATGACCTCTTTAGGGCTACTTAAAGCCTCGTATTCGGAATGTCTAGACTATATACATGCAATCTTAAATACATACGAATGTATATACAACTATAAGAATGAAAAGCATGCAAAAGATTATATTTTTGGTTCACTTGTTTATACATGTAAAGTAAAGCTTTATCCAAATTCTAATACAAATATACATAGAAATAAAATTAAATAAGTACTTGTATTTGTTAACCAGGGAAGTGAGATAATGAAATGTCCTCCTTAGGGCTACTTAAAGCCTCATATTCTTAGGATGTATAGAATATATACTTATTATCATTCAAACAAATGTAAATTCATACATGAATGTAGGAAAGAAAGCACTACCTTCACATGCTTAAGCTATAAACACATGCAAATCTTATATACATTCATAACTACTATCAGTCCAAATATTATTATCAATTTACAACCTTTGAAAAATAATTTTGAATATATTAATGATAATAGCCACACATATGATAATATTAAGCCAACACATGCAATTTTACATAAGTAAATTTGATTTGGAAAATATGAATTAATGATGTCACATGACATACAATATTTAAGGTGATTGAAAAGGAATAGCCAAACATCTCCATATAATTCATTCAACTACACTAATTCCTAAGGATAATCACATTAAATATAACTAATTAAGGAAAACCAAAGCTTCTTATTAATTTTATTTTTGATTGAACTTAAAGAAGAGAGATCATTTATTGTTTTCCATCCCATTCTCACATAGGTAATTTTAATTTGTTTAAAGAAAGGTAATTAAGTGATTTTTATAATTTGATTAAGTTGAACTATTAAAATAATCCATTTAATTACCCTTTCTTATGCTTCTTTAATTTAATTAATCAATTAATCATGAGCCACAAATGATATGCACATGAAGAATAAAATTGCAATGCTTTTAAAGGACCTAATGCAATTGGCTCATGGTTGGAGATTAATTAGATTAAATAATATAATTAAGTACTTTTATGATTTTCTCACATTTATGGGCTAATCATAATTTTTTAACGATCTTTATGTTATTGAACACATAAAGAGGAACCCTTAATTTCAAATTAGATTATCTAATGTGATTGTCATTTCAATTTGATTAATTTTTGGTTGATGATTGCTTACTTAATTACTTAAATAGCTCCTACATTAATTAACTCCCTTTAATAAAATGAATGTGGAAAGGTAATTATGAAAGATGTTGTGGTGGAAATTTATATTCCTGTATCCTCCTTCTATGGTGGAAAGAAGATAAATGAGAACAGGAATATAACACCTTGGTTGGACGCCATGCAGATCCACAGATGTACTTATTAGAGTGATCTAGTATGACATTGAGGAGAAGTGTACTATCTCAAAAGATAGAAATCACTATCCTACAATAGACTTAATCACCAAAATAAGGACTCCTAAGGACGTTGGGTCTTCGAGGTGTACCAAAGATTCTTCCCCTACTTTACATGGAAAAGTAAAGTAGGATTTATTTTAAACTAGGTTCGTTAAGTTCCTTACAGGGGGCAAGCCCATATAGTTAATTACATCCTAAGGAATGGGGATTCCTTAGGAAAACTCGAAGGTAAATGATCTTGTCTAAAGATTTCAATAGGACTATCAATCAATTAGTTCATTTTTGAAGATCAAATGAGATTGATCAAAGAGAGAGTTATTATTTAATCCAAGTGAAGTTAAATAGGAGATGCTCATGATGCTAGGAAACCTAGCGAGCATCTCAAACTATCCTATGATTGGGCTTTACATTTTTTAAATTGATTTAATTTATTTGAGTTAAAGTTTTCAATAGAAATTTAGGGCTTATGATTCCACAACACAAGATTATGGAAATTTCTAAGAGGTGAAAATTTATTCTTATGGCCCACAAAGGGGAGAAGCAACCTCTGAACCTAAATCTAGGGAGCTTTGGCGAGGGCCAAAAAGTAACCTAAATTTAAGGCAAAAATGGATATTCGGTTTGCCTCCATAAGAGAGGACAAACCACCCGACTACTTGGAACTACAACCGCCTAGGAGTGGCCGCCAACTAACTCCTACAATTTTAAATTCATGTAGGCAAGTCATATACTTTATGCAAGATAGCTAGGTTGTTATTTATTTACAAAGAGACTATGTCCTTGAACTCACTCCCTAAGAGACCAGATCATGTACGGGCATGAGTAATGACCTAAATCTAATGCAATTCATATTAAATTTTATTTTCATTTTTGTACAATCATTTTGACTCAGGCTTATAGGATTCATAAGCCTAATGCATGAGAAGTAAGATTATTACCCAAAATCAGCGAGAAGGGAGGAGGTGTGTTTCCACCATGGCTCTCATAGGTCAAGCCAAGTTTCTCTGGCAAAAGTGGAAGCTCTGTAATCAAGAGTGAAGCAAGATGCATTTATGCATGATGTTATAAAAGAAATACTCATCCAGCTAAGGGGTTGTTAATTCTTTTATCTTGATTTTAAGCCTAAACTTTAGGTGAGGTTATGAGTTATTTATTTTAATTTTGAATTATAAAATTTGGTTGAAGATTTATTTTTTTCTAAGAGCCTAACCATCATCCAGGTCATACATAAAGCAAGGAATAAACTAGGAAAAAGATGTCATCTTAATGCACAAGCTAAACAAATCATCAATCAATTTATAAAGCTAACATGAAAGAATAAGAGCCCATTGTAGTTGAGTACCACCACACAAACCCAAAAAAAAAACAAATTGGGTTGCAGAGCTCTACCTTTATATGACCCAGATTATAAATGAATTAAGTATAATTAAGCAAGGAATTCATTGTTATGGGGGTCTTCAAGCTTCATTTCTTCATTCTTCTTTTCTTCTTTCTTCTTTCTTCTTCTTTCTTCTTTGGTTCCTTCTTTTGGATGGTTGGAAGGTGGATTCTTTAAAGGCTTCACATGGTACATAAGATGAGATCTTATGACCAATGCTCATCCTAATCCCCATAACAATCATTCCATAATCCTAATTGCAAAATTACATGAAAAGAAAAAGTAAATCTAGCTGACACCTGTAAAATAAAAATTAACTAAACAAACCATACAAATCCCAGGCATGTATATTGGACTTAACAACCCACACATGGGTGAATAAGTCTACCTGGCCTATTAGATTATGCTTAGGGTATAAGCACCTGCACAGTAAAAAGCATTTATATTTTTATTTATTACAATGCCCCTTAAGCACAATCCCCTAAAGAAGATAATGATTAGACTAAGATTGCCCTACCATTCAGTCAACACACATGCACCCTAACATGCAGTCTAAAATATTACATCACAAAATAAAAGCAAACATAAAACCATGCACCATATTAACCTAATGTGTGTGCTTTAGAAGTTTATGTGGTATGCTTAGCTATGGCTTTAAGTTAGAGTTTTCTAAGTGTGAAGGATGTTCAACTTAGAGGAGGGTTTCATTTAAGTTGTTTAATTATTTTAGGTTGATTTTATTTTGTGTTTTGATTAGGTTCAAATGAACCCTAGAATTAATTACTAAGTTGTAAAGAGAGAGAAAGGGAAGAGAACTTCTCTTTCCTTCCCTAACCTAAGTAATTTCTAAAGTGGATTCATGTTTTAGTTTTGTTTAGTGAATGTTTTATTATATGTTTTAATTAATCCTAAGTTTAGATGAACTCTAAACAAACCTATTCAAAAAGAAAGGCATTTTAAGATTAAATAAAGTGAATAAAGATCATAAAAGACATATCACTTCACTTCTTTCCCAACATGTATAACATGCATATGAATGAATCTTAAGCATATCTATACATGCCAAATGGGAATATTTAGTACACTTTATGATGCATGCTAACTAAGTTACTTAAGAAAATTTGAATGTTTATTATGCATGATTTTCATTAAGTATAAAGGGGTTTCTTATCCAATTTTCATATGCACATATGAATGTATGAAAGGCATAAGTGAGTATGACATCATTGTTAGCACCAAGGGTGTAAAGTACAAGACCTACTTGGGGCTACATGAAGCCTCGCAACCCCGAGATTGTCCAGACTAATATACCACTTTCCTTAAATACAAGCATGTGTACAAAAGAAATGAATGGAAAGAAAGATGCAAAAGTCTGTATTTATTTTATTTTGGTTTATTTATGCAATTTATATATGTAAGTGTAGGTGTCCTTCTTAATTTATAGCATAGGGATGAATAGGAAATGGGATTAGGTAAGTATTTTGTTCATTTCAAATGAACTATACACTTTGCCAAATCCTATTCAAAACTATACCAAAAGAGAGGAGAAGGAAAACTACACTAAGCATCCTTATATTTTATTCACATGTAAACTTATAAGTAAGATATAAGTAACACACTTTCAATTTTGATAATTAATTCATATATTTTGAAAAATAATTTGGATTTAATAGTGATAATAGCCACTCATATTTTTTACTTTAGCCAAAACATGCAATTTGACATAAAGGAAATATTTTCATTTTAAATTTGATTTTTGAAAAGAATGAATGTATAAAATCATATGAAACACATATTTAGCATGTTGGGAAAGAACTAAAGTAATGAAAGCATGTAAACACATTCACTTTAATTAATTCCTAAAGATAATCTTATGAAATAAGAAAGCTTAAAGCAAATAAAAGTTTATTTAATGTGATTTTTTGTTTGATTTTGAGTTTGATTTAATTTGGAAAATGTGAGGTTATTTTGCTATTCCTAACCCATTCCCACATGTGTTTGATATTTTTGTTTAATTTTTAGATGATTAAATTCATTTTATATTTTGATTAGATTAAGGTATGAATTAAGCATGTTAATTACCCCTTACCTACACTACCTTAGCATAGTTAATCAAATAATTATGCGCCAATGTGATGGCATAAAATCACGAAGGAATTTAAATCAGCAATGCAGCTAGGAAGAAAAGGCCTAATGCATATTGGCTCATGATCAATGATTAATTAAGCTAAGGGGTTTAGCTTAAGTAATTTCAAAATATCCCTCACACATATAAGTTGAATTTTAATTTCCTTAATTGTACTTAGGCTCTTGAACACTTAAGAATCTATCTAAGAAGAATTAATTGAATTCTAGGAAGTTTTAGAATTTTATGAAATTAATTAAAGGGATAGTTAGTGAATTAACCTTTAATTAAGGTAAGATTAAGGAAGAGAAGGGGGTTTAGGGAATATCTCAAGAAAGGTATCCCAAAATTATTTCCTAAACCTCACATTCACTTAATCAAAACTTAATTGACTCAATCAGAGGGTTAAATCATTAATTATACCCTTAATGAAGTCTAATTATATTAAGGGAGTGATTAAGGAATGAACTAGATATTCTCCTAATTAAGCCACCAATAAATCCCAAGAAAATTAGAGAGGTAGAAGTCATCCCTCTAATTACACCCAAGAAATTTGGGATTAATCAGTGGATTAATTAGAGAGTAATTAGCAAATTAACATTCCTCATAAAACCCAAATTTAGAGAAAAGAATTATTCTAAAGTAATTAAAATTAATTTTAGAATATTCTATGTTTAATTATCTTTCAAATGCAATTTATTTCATATTTTTCTAATTTTTCTATGTTGAGATATGAATTTTTGAAATTTAGGTGATTAATTGGGAATTAAATAATTCTCTAATCCCATTATTAATCCGCTGGCACCACGCATGCAGCTGACACGGCATGCTCTTTACATGTGTCATGACATGACTGGTTATTTAAATGTCACATCGTAGCAGCACATGGTAGTGGCGCTACATGCTTTCTCCTCAGTCGTCCGATTAAGGATCAGACGACTGCGATTAAAGTCACGGATCAGAGGAAAAAATGTAAATATATTATGCATTTTAATCTTGGTCGTCCATCCAAAATGCTTGAATGGACAGCCAGAGATCCATCCCTGCAAATGATAATGGAAAATGGACACCGTCCATCTTCAAGGAGATGATCCGAGCTCGATTGAGCTCAGATTGATCCCAAATTTTACCCACACCATCAACATGAATAGAAGATTACATCCAATGGCTAGATTTTCATGGGGTGAAGATTTTCTTCACAAAGGACCAACACATAATGAAATTAAGCTCAACTTAATGGCTAGCCTCACTGGAGGTGATCACCGGTGCTCAATTCCCTTGGAGAAGCTTCATCTGGTTGAGATGAAGCTTTATTGAGAGTTTGAGGCTTGAAAATTGAATGGATTCTTCTAGAGGCCAACTCCTCCTTAGCTTGAGTTCAGCTTTGGTCTAGGGTACTCCTCTGCCTTTGAAGCTTGAGAAAGATGCCTTTGAAGCTTGGGAAAGAGTATGGGTGCACTCGACTTGGTCCCTTGATGAAGCTTGAAGAAGGAATTGAGTTGATGTTGACTATGGAGAAAGTTGGAAATTCAATCGAGCTCCCCTGTTTTCAAGTGATGAAATCGAGAAATGGGAATTTCAATCTCCCTCTAGGAAGCTTGGGGTCACTTGCAAATGGCTCCTCTGGCTTCCTAACACTCAATACATAATGGCTCTCATGGAATGAGAGTGAATTAAGGAGAGTATATCTCCCCCTTTGAAAATTAGACATTCGAGCATGGGCTTACCATTTTGATCCAATTTCCATGATTCAAAGGGTTTGTCAGGGTATTAGGAATGTCCTTGAGTTCGTTTTTGGCTAGGGTGTGGAATGGTGAACTCCCCATGTGCTTCAATTGAGTGTAAGGAAGATTCCCATGTGGCCATTTCAAAGCATGTGCTCGGTTTGGCCATTCAGTCAGGTTGGGCTAACCCATACCCTTTGGGTTGGGTGCACCACCCTCCCTAGTGTTCACTTGATCCACCATGAGAGTGCCAAGTGAGTATGAAGAGGATTTAACCAAATTCCAAGTGAATTTGGCCAAAATTTACCTTATGACCTAGGGGTAAAATGGTCATTTGGTTGATTTTTAAGTTTGGGTATGTTTGGTATGTTGGGAAAATAGGTTTGGCCAAGTTTTATTAGATTTGGAGTTCATTTGGTATGGTTTGGCTCATGTTGGCCCATTGAAGTCAAAATGGGTCAACCTAGGTTACATTGACCAATTGGTAAAATTAGGTCAAACCAATGGTTGAGTCAAGTTCATATGAATATTTAAAATGTTTTGGTGGCTTTGGTTTGATTCAATTTAGTTTAGGTTTGAATTTGGTTCATATGACTTCATTTAGGTCAAATGGTTCAAGTTGACCAATTTGATCCATTTGACCTATTTGAGCTAGGCCATGGGTAGGTTTAGGTTTGGTTGGTCATATGAAGTGGATTAGTATCTTTGTTTCCAATCAAATTTGATTAAATTTGAATTTAGCTCAATATGACCCTTTAAGTCAAGTTGGGTTCAAGGTCAATAAGGCTAGGTTAGGTCTAGTTGGCCAATTGAGGCTTTGGTCAAGTTCAACAAATAATTTGGAATGAACTTGATCCATTGGTTTCAATCAATTTGACTTAGATCAAGTTTTTACACATTTTGACTTTTTAGGTCAAGTTGGGTCAACTTGGGTCAAGTGGCCAATTGGGCTAGTTTAGGCTTAAATGTTGACTTGGTCAAGTTCAAACATTGGTCATAAATAAACTTAGATCAATGGTTTCAATCAATTTGGCCTATGGTGGATTTTGGCTATGTTAGGTTTTATTTTGGCTAAGTGTTGACTTGGTCAACCCTTATGTTTGACTTGGTTTGACCCAATTTGATTGATTGATCATCTCATGATGATTGTTGATCATGGTGAGAGGTATAGATAGGCTTGATTCAATCCAATTTGGTTAGGATAAGAATTTAGCTCATAACTTTAAGTCACTTTGGGTCAAGTGAGCCTAAGTGGGTCAAATGGCTTGGTCAAAGTTTGATTTGAGTTTGTTTGAAATTGTATATGGACTTATGATTGAAATATAAATCCATTTGCAAGTGGCTTTTAGTCAAATGGATTTTGATTCATTTTAATAATTTCAAGTTCAAAGGGTGAACATGAAAAGGATTTTGGCTTCATTTTTTAATTGAGTTTTGGTTAAGTGATTGAAGTTTGTATTTATATTTGGATTCATGATTGAAGGATTGATTGAATCATGGAGTAAAATCAAGAGTTTGGCTTGATTTGAAGTTGATTTGGCTAAGCTCAAGAATTTGACTTGAAAGGCATAGGCTAGATTTTGATAGAATTTGAACTTGAATTTTGGATTTTGTTTGATTGATTTGAATTTATATTTCATTTATATTTGTGAATATAAATGGGTTATGAGAAAATTTCATAACATGATCTAGGCTAAGTCCTTAAGAGAAAATTAAGGTGACTTAGGAAAGATTTGTGAATTGATGTTGAATTTTGGGTTTAGATTGATTGATTTGAATTTATATTTCATTTATATATGTGAATATAAATGATAATATTATTCAGTTGCGAGAAAATTTCATGAGTTTGAATCGATTTGAATATGATTTAGGCTGTCCTTAAGAGGGAATTAAGGACTTAGAAAATATTTTGGAATTTAGCAACTTAAAATTTAATTTGATTGATTTGACTTTATATTTCATTTATATATGTGAATATAAATGAGAGCATTAGTGAGTTATGGGGAAATTTCATGAATTTAAGTTGATTTTATTATGATTTAGACTAAGTCCTTAAGAGGGAATTAAGGACTTAGGAAATATTATGAACATAGAATTTCAATCATGGGTTTCAATCATATGGCATTGATTTGAGTTTGAAGAAAATCAATTAGGGTAGAATTGATTTAGGTTTGAGAAAATCAATTAGGATTGATTTGGAGTTTGACTTGAAGGAAGGAAGGTAAGGAGTGGTTCAAGCTAAGGGTAGGCAAATTTTCCTAACACCCCTAAGGCATGACCTATTCTTATGGCTAAACCCTTCTAAGTCTCTAAGGCTAGTTTGAGTGTCCACTTAATCACTAGATGTGTCTTAAGACTAAGGAACTCTTAAAGTCTAAGAGGAGCCCTATGTCTAAGATGGAGGGGTTGAGAGCTCATCCTAAAAATAAGGTCAGTGAAGGGTGCCCAATAGGTGTGGTGTGACTGACAAGGAACACCACACGTATTGGTGTTGACCAAAATGATTAACAACACTGAAATATCACAAGCAGTAAAAGAAATATTCTATCCCTAACCCAAGTTGTAGAAGGAATCTAGAGCTTAGTGCAATGTGTCTCTACTTATGTCAAAGACATAAGAGAGAGGGAGGAATCCACTAAGGGATAGAGTTGGTGAACCTTCCACTAGGGAAGCAGGTTCAAGTCATCCATAAGGGATGAGAGGTTTGATTTGAGTCTCACTGGGGAGAAAAAGAATTGATTTGTTTAAGTTTCACTGGGGAAGAGGGTTGAATTTGTTTTTATTTGTTGTTTGTTTAATTTGTTTTTATTTTGACTCCACGGGGGATAGAAAAGTGAACTCTCCACTAGGGAGGCAAGTTCAAGTCATCCGTAAGGGAGGGGTTGTAAAATCCACTGAGGGATTAGAATTCTAGATCCGTTGGGGGACTAGAAAGAGTTGCATCTCACTGAGGAGAAGCGAAAGATTTGATTTAGATTAATTGATTATTTTGTTTCTTTGTTTCATTGGATTTGTTTGTTGAATTTGTTTTAGATTTTTATATTTTTGATTTTGAGATGGACCTTGTTGGTTTGTAGTGGATCACACTAAGTAAGAGCCATGGAGGTCTAGTCCTAACTCAGATTTACCAATCCAAAGGGGTAGTCTACTAAACTCATAGTAGAACTAGCCAATTAAAGGGATGCCTTTCGGTATGCAGCAGTTGTACTAAGAAGAAAGCATAGTAGACTTCCATCCTCTAAAGTAGGACCAGTTGCTAGGGTAATCTATTGGCAAGGCAATAGATTGAACCCAATCTAAGCTGACTATTGAGTGAATTCCACAAGGAGACTTAAATCAACTCATGGATAGTTAAAGGTAGATTTTATTTTTAGATTTGTTTTGATTATGATGGATCTCATCAGTTTGTAATGAACTGCACTGAGTATGAGCCATGGAGACCTAGACCTAACTCAAATTTACCAATCCAAAGGGAGTAGTCTACCAACCATGAGGTAAGAATATCCAACCAAAGGGGTGCCTTTTGTTTTGCAATGGTCAAGTCTTAAGAAGAAAGCGTGGGGACTCAAATCTTCTAGAAACAAAGAACCACTGGGGTGATTGGCTGCTTTGGGCAATAAATCGAACCCGACCTAGGGCTAACTATTAAGTGAATGCCACTAGAGGACTTAAATCAACTCAAGGATAGTCAAAGATTAATTTCATTTGTTAATTTATTTTGATGGATTATGTTGGTTTATGATGGATCAAATTGAGAAGGAGCTCATATCAACCTAGACCTATCTCAGATTTATTGAACCAAAGGGAGTAGCTTCCAGCCGATGAGAGAACTATCTGACCAAAGGAGTGCCTTTCAGTTTGCAATGATCAATTTAAGAGAAGAAAGCTCGGGGATTCACTTCTTCCACTACAAAAGACCACTAGGGTGATTGATTACTTTGGGCAATAAATTGAACCCGACCTAGGGCTGCCGTTAGTTTGCGACAGTCTTGTGGAAAGAATGCATCATAGTCTTATATCTTCCAAAGCAGAATGATTGTCGAGGTAACCCATTTGTGGAAAAATAGATTGAACCTGACCTAAGGGTGACTACAAAGTGAGTGCTAGCCCGTGGACTTATCTCAACTCAGGTAGTCAGGCAATTCCTATAGGGAGTTATGCTAACACTACCATAAAAATAGGATGCCTAGTTGGGAAAAGGGGCCCTTTGGGTGCTTGAATTCCTAATCCACAAGCTAATATTTTGTTTGTTTTATTTAGTTTATTTTATCATGGACCCTGTTGGTTTGCAATGGATCAAACTGAGAAGGAGCTTATATCAGCTTAGACCTATCTCAAATTTATTGAACTAAGGGAGAATCTGTGCATCTGCTGAACAAATTCTCCATCCATAGGGGTGGTTACTAGGAAAGGGGGACTTTCCAATCCAAAAGAAACTTGGGTAGTGTCTAAATGGGGTCGCGAAGGATGTGATCCAAATAGAATGCCTGCAAGAGATGGGGCTACTAAAGGCTTAATCCAACACCCTGGATAAGATGGCATGGCTAGTCATATATCCAATAGGTATTCGGTGTCCAAGTCAATGAAAAATTATGGGGACTCACATCTACCAAAAGTGGTGTACTCACTAGGTGAGTCGCTATCAGCAGCGAACATCAACCAACCTAAGGTGCCCGTCAGTTTGCAACAATCAACCTAGGAAGAAAGCTCAGGGACTCACATCTTCCTATAAAGAAACTAATTATTGGGATAGTCTGTCTTTGGTTCAATAGGTGCCATCTGACCTAGGTGATTACTAAGTGAATGCCACTGGGGGACTTATATCGACTCAAATGTAGTTAAGAGGAAAGGAGCCTCTAGGGGACTTACCCTGAACCTCAATTATACTCAACCTAGTTAGTGCATGATGGTTAGTTCAAGAAGAAAGCACAAGGACTCACATCTACTTAAGCAAAGTCAACATTAGGTAGCTTACTAGATGGGTAGTGAAGCCTATGATACTAACAAGGCTCTCGTTGGTTTGCAATGATCAAGTTAAGAAGAAAATGCGAGGACTCACATCCTCCAACAAGTGACCACTCGGTGACATACTAGGAAGGTAGCATATAGACCCAACCTAGAGCAGCTAATGTGTGAGTGTCACAGTAGCTTGCTCCCACATTAAAATAGCTTGAGACAAAAGATTTGTGTTTGTTTTATGTATGTGTTAACATGAATAGGATGCCTCTTCAGTTCTCTCACACCTTTCTTTAAACATACTGGTAAGTTTGATGGAATGGTGCCACAGATGGCAGCCATGGATTCTCAATAAGAAAGGATGCCACTTGGGTTCTCTTACACCTAACTTAGTTATGTTAATCAAAATAGGATGCCTCTTGGGTTCTATTATACCTATTCTAATAGCATTGGGAGATTGTGTTCATGATGTGAAAGAGGGATAGGATGTCACTGGGGGACTCTTACACCTACCCTAAACATGTCATGATGGACTCACAAGATAAACGAACAATGCTTCAAAAGAAGAGAAGATTTTGATGAAATGGAATCATATTTTGTTGATTTGATAGAATTATTTTCAAACATGATTTATTTCATGGATAATATTTCTTCAGGTAGAGCCCATTAATTGAAAGCATCAGGTGTTCTCCTTCATAATCGATAAGCTGATATGACCCTCCTTGGTAGGACTTCTATATAGTATAGGGGCCTTCTCAAGCGGGTTCATACTTTCCTCCCATCTTTCAACAGGCAAGAATTGGTCTCCTTAGGGATAAAACAAGTTCTCCTACTTGAAAAGACCTAGGTCGTAACAGCTTATTGTGAGCTTGAATCATTTTGGCTTTGCACAACTCGAGGTTTTGGCACGCCTGTAGGTGACTCTCCTCCAAACCTTCGAGCTCTTCTAACTACAACTTTCCATTCTGCCTGAAGTGAGCTTGCTACCCAATGTTATCCTTAGTGATGAGAGTTAAACTTCTAAAGGTAGAATGGCATCAGACCCATACACTAAGGAAAATGGAGTAGTTGAGTTGGTGTGGTATGGTACATGGCTTCAACCAGCAACTCATTCTATTTATTATTATCAAGTGTCTTCTTCAATATCTGGATGAGAGTTTTGTTGAAGGCTTCTGTTAAGCCATTTGCTCTGTGGTAGTAGATAGTATAGTATCTCCAATCTATATCATGTCTTCTGGCAAAGCTATTGATCTTCATGCTTTTGAATGTAGTACCATTATCAGATATAATTTGTCATGGCACCCCGAACCTATATATGATATGGTTCCTAAAAAACTAAAGTACATGTTGAGCTGTGATCTCTTTGAGTGGGATTGCTTTCTCCTACTTGGAAAAGTAGTTGGTGGCAACTAAAATGAATCAGTGACCGTTGGAAGAAGGAGTATCGATCAGACCCACAATGTCAGTACCCCAACAATCAAATGGCCATGAGGCTAAGGTAGGGTGTAGAATGTTGGGTGGTTGGAAGAGGACCACATCGTGTACTTGACACTGATGGCATCATCCATACAATCTGTAATCATTGAAGGCCAGTAGTATCCAAGTCACTTGATCTTCATCTTCATCTTCAGACCAGATTGATGTGCTCTGCATAGACCTAAATGTACCTCAATTATAATTCCATGGGCTTCATTTTTGCTTAAACAATGTAAGCACATTTGGTAAAAGGACCGGTGGTATAGGGTGTCATCAATGAGAGCATAGGAGAGAGCTCTTTGTTTCACCTGATGGGCTTGTAACTTTCTTGAGGAAGTTTTCCACTGTTCAAATAGTCTATGAATGGTTGCCTCCAATCCAGCTCCTTGTCCTTTTTGGTAATGTCAACCTCCCCTTCAAGAGAAAGTCTCTCAATGAGTTCAGCATCAATAAGGGACAGGACTTGTCTAATTTGGACCCTTATTGAAATAGAATCATCTTTCGGACATGCTAGTTTTTTGATAAGTTTGGCCAAAGCATCTGCTATTGCATTCTTTATTGGGGAACCTTGTAGATGGTGACTTCAAAAATTTGGGCCAACAGCTTCATGGTTGGGTTTGAGAACCTTTTAAGACCCGTCAATCTGATTATTGACCAACTAAAAATCCCCAAAGATGTTGATGCTCTTGACACTGATTGTGATGGTTAACTCCATACCATCAATCAAAGCCTCATACTCGGCTTCATTATTGGTGCAGGGGTTGGATAGATAGTATGAGAATCTCATTACATCGTGGTCTGGAGTTAGAAGCACTATTTCTACCCCTGCCTTTCCTAGGAGAATAGATCATGGTGCTTTCCCTTTGTGAGAAGAAGTTGCACCATGAAAACACATCTCCCATCAGTGGTTGCTGGCCTTCCCTAAGTTCATGATTTGTTCATCGGGGAGATCGTCACTAAGTGAAGAATCAACATGAGGTGGGCGTGCTGCTAAGAAATTTGCTAGTGCCTATCCTTTTACCGCACGGAGGGGTATGAATGTGATGTCAAACTATGACAGTATCATGGACCAACGTGCCAAACATCTAGATAGCATTGGTCGTGTCATGAGATACTACAGTGAAATTATTCTGGAGATCAAGTTCTCCTTATGAGAAAGCATATAATGTCATAGCTTTTAGGAAGCAAAGATTAAAGCTAGGTAATGTTTCTCAATAGGTGGGTAGTTCACTTTCGATGGCTGAGGTAGTAGAGAACTCTCCTTCCTTTATCATTGGCTTGGGCCAAACGAGAGAGTCATCCAATGTAGCGGTGTAGAGGATGAGTGGCACTTGGGATAGAGCACTAGACTGGCAGCTTCACCAAATACTATGTGATGTCTTCAAAGGCATGCTGGAACTTGTCATCCCACTTGAACTTAGTGCCCTTTTTGACAAGTGTTGAAAAATTTCTTGCATCTCCCTGATAGGTTAGAGATAAAGCATCTCAGATATGCCAACCATCCTTAGAACGATCTGAGTTATGTTAGAATTTTAGTAGGTGGTATTTCTAAGATAAATTTAATCTTTCCAAGATCTATCTCTATTCCTCAGTGTCAAACAACAAACCGAAGGAATTTCCTTGAAGCTACATTGAATGCATACTTCAAGGGATTCATCTTGAGGTTATATTATCTTAACCATTCGAAAACTACTCTCAAGTCAAAGAGGTGGTCTTCCTTTTCTCTGCTCTTGACTATTAGATCATCAACATAGCACTCACGATGATGGATGAGTTCATTGAATATCGAGTCATGGTGTTGGTATATGTACAGCATTTTAAGGCCGAAAGGCATGACCTTATAACAAAAGATCCCAATCGGGGTTCAAAAAATGGTATTCCTTTCATCTTTAGGAGACATCTTAATTTGGTTGTAGCTAGATGACCCATCCATGAAAGAAAACACTATATGAGATGAGGCAATGCCCACCATTAATTCTGATATAGGAAGAAGAAACTCATCCTTAGGACATGCTTTGTTTAAGTCCCTGAAATCAACGCATTTGCAAATTTGGCCATTCTTCTTCTTAACTGCGACCGGCTAACGGGTAGGGTATTTTTCTTCCTGAAAGCATCGATCAATTTTTGACTTGAAATGACATTGTTCGATTTCTAATAGCATATGTCTAGGAGCTTGCTTGATAGGGTAGCGTTAGGATCTATTACTAGTTTGTGGATTACTATGTCAAGAGATAATCTAGGCATCTCTTCATAACTCCATGTGAAGCGATCTTTAAACTCAATCAATAGACTAACTAAGTCATTGGTTTCTTCTTCATTCAGTAATGAACTGATGTATGTGGGGTGTGGATTTTGTTTTGTTTTGATATGGATTTCTTTAAGCTTGTCAATTTTTGAATGAATCTCCTCTTCAAATTCTGGAGGTGCATCCTTGATCTGAAGATCATCTGGATCATCTGAGATTTCTAAACACACAACCTCATAAGAGTTGGTGTTGTGTGAAAAGAACTTATCAGACTCTAAATGATTGGTAACAACCAAAGCGAGTAATCATCATTTGACCCTTGTCAATCCTAGTCACTCTTGATTATGCTTCTCTGCCTATATTATTCCATAGCTTCTCGAAATACTCTGACTTGTGCTTGGACCATATATGAGGAATCAAACCTTTCTATATAAGATTATGAACACAAGGCGAGTAAAAGTCAAGTGGTAATTCCATCAATTCTTTAAATGTATCCTCCTCAAGTTCTTCATCAACTTCAAGACTTGAGGATGATGATCCCAAAAAGAATATCTTCAACTTCATGTCTTTGGAAGACTTAGGGTCTTCCTTAACTACTAAACCTTTAGCTTTTTAAGATGAAAGTGAGGTTAGAGCTAAGGTTCCCAGCTGCTACCTAATAGTCTCACATAAACCTAATTTAAATACTTTGCTTTGTTTGGAGACCTGATCTTCATAGCTATCTGGATCGAAAGTCACCTCCAATGGAATCCAATGAGAGGGGTTGGTTGGTATGCTAATTACATTGGACTCATCCTCTGAGTTGGATTCCAAGTCTATGTGAATAGGGGTACTCTTACGAACTGGAACATAATCTCTATTGGCTGATGGCCAACTAGGGGGTCTTCCATCTCTAGAATTGCCTCTATTTCTACCTCTGCCTCTACCTCTGCCTCTGCCTCTGCCTGGTGGAGGTTGAGTCATTCTACCCACACATCCATATGATGGAATGGACCGTGGGTGGAAAGTGATATGCGGCTCTATTTCTTCTTCAATTCAACCTTCTTGAGCACTTGGATTTTCATTTTTATTTTCTTTTTCTTTTACTTTTTATTTTTCTTGATTTTCTTTTTCTTTTGTGCATGAATTTTGTCCAAGTTCATGACAAAGGGTGTGTTGAGAAAGATAGTAGGTCACATCCTCATAAATCTCAATCTCTCTAACTGAGAATGGCTTTTCATCTCCGTTGACATGGTATTCAATCCCATCTTTTTTTAACCTTGATGCGCTGATGGAGGAAGGATGGAATTATCTTATTCTGATGTATCCAAGGCCTATCAAGTAAAGAAATGAATGAAGTATTCAAATCAATTATGTAAAACTTAGCTTCAGTCTTCCAGTCACATATCTCCAAGGGTAACACTATGGAACCTAAAGCCCTCTCGCCTTGTTCATTGAATCCTCTCAACATCATCTGATCTTCTCAGAGTGTGGAGATGTCGATCCTCAAATAGGCAAGATTCTTTAGGCTTATATGTTTATCAATGCACCTAGATCAAGAACTCGGCTCACTTGTGTCAATGTGATGTAGAGGGGACGGTTGTGCTCTAAGTCCCCCAGAAGAAGGTCTTCATCTATAAAAGTGATCGCCTAGGCTTCTTTTGCATAATGCACCTCCTCACCAATAGTGATCAGTTGGCTAAGCATATTTAAGAATCAAGAAAATCCTTGATTAATAACTCCCTCATCTCTTTGGATAAGACAAGGGTATCGTATATGCTTAGCTTAGATGGAAACTTTCTTAGATGAGAGAGGACATTGTAGTCCACCTTGGGCTGATCCTCCATGAGCATATCCAAGGGTGGAGCATCCTATGGAGTGGCTTCTTGATCTTCTGCACCAATGACTTGTTTCCCTCTATCTTGAGGTGCTGCCCTAGGAGGTAGAACCTTGCCACTACAGAGGTTGACTTCAATGATCTCTTGTGGCAGGGTAATGGAAGGCTCTACATGTACGTCGGACTCACCTATAGTGTCTCTATGGGACCCTCAAAATCGGATGATTTGAGGTCTATCTCAAGTGGTGAACCCATAGTATTCAGAGTAGGAAAGTCTAACTCTGAATTAGAAAGAGGAAGATCAGAGTTATTATAATTATTTTTACTTGAAGTATTATCATTAGGAATAGAAGTAGATAACCCATCAGAAGTGACACAGATATAATTCAAACTATCTTTATTCTTCAATATCTTGGATTTGACAGGACGTACAAAATAGAAATCAAGTAAAGAAAGAGGGGTAAGGGATTTGGTGCCCTTATCCACTGATAAAAGAGTTCTACTAGTAGAAGAAGAAGAGCTAGCTGAAGTAGAAGAAGTCTCTAATGTGGTAGCTACAATGGTAGATTGATGGCTGGACTCAGTCAGTGGTTGCGCTACTAGACTATCTCGGGCTAGCACAGGCTACGGCTGCTGCTGAGCTCCCCGTTCCCTTGAGTTGGCACTGGCAACTTGCAAACCTTCCTTGATGTTGGAGGTTTAAGATGGCTCAGGCACCTACAAAGAAAGTTTTTTGATCTTCTGAATGATCTTTTTAAAGGTTTTGGGTAAGGGGATATCCCAACCTTCTTTGGTTTTGGAGAGATGGCAAGTATCCCCAAAGATTACCCTGTTGGAATTGGATGGTTATTCCACAAGGTATTACTTCAGGATAACTATAACACCAGTCTTGAAGCTATGTTCAAGCCATTCCTTGAGGTGAAGCAATCTTCCAAAACATGACCTAGCATATGGTGGTAGGAGCAATAGTTGGGATCATGGCTTTTGCCTACTTCCTCCAGTCTTGTAGGTACAGGTAGTTGAAAATTAGGCTTCTTTAAGAGGTTCTTAAGGATCTTCCTGATTACCTCCCTCTTAAATGAATAAGGCTTGTTAAGCTTATCTAAAAGAGTAGGTAGACCATAGCTACTTAACAGAGGATATGTGTACCTGCGAGTGATGCGGTGGAGGCGGTGGTGTTATGTGGAGGCTCGTGGAGGCGGTGTGCCTCAGTGGTGGTAGTGGAGGTGGAAGCGAAGGCTACTGAGGTCGTGGTCTCTTGGACTGATCTCTAGCTAGTTACTTCCCCTTATCTACCACTATCACTATTCCCAGCTTCTTTCATAGACCTTCTGCGGCTTTGTCTTAAGCAACTGATTTTGAAAAGGCAATTGTTTGGCCTCTCCTTATAGACAAGCTACCTTATTGATTAGCTTCTCAAAATTTTTGATAGTGAAGCCCTTAAGCATGAAGGTCACCGAGCCATGGATATTCTTTAGAAGAATATCAATGGCATGATGTTCAGACAGCTGCGGTTCATATTTCATACTCAAGTTACTCCATCTAAAAATATAGTCAACAAGGGACTCACCTATGTTTTGTTGTACTACAATGAGATCACCCACATTAACCCATTACTTAGCTCTAGCAAACCTCTTGATGAAGAGTTGCTCCAACTCAGCCAATGTCTTTACTGAACAATTGGGAAGTTCAGCATACTAGTCAAAAGCTATCCTTACTAGGCTACTAATGAAGAGGAAAAATGAAAAGCATCGCTACCACTAGCATTGCAGCAACTGGCTCTGAAATGGGTGATGTGCTACCTCAAGCTTCCACTGCCATCAAAACTCTTGAAGGAAGGTGGAACGAAACCCTTGGGATATTGGATTGCATCAAATTCCTTTAGGTAGGGTCTACCCTTTGGAACTAATGATCCTCCCTGGGCTTGAGCTAATGCTTCCTTCACTTATAGCTCAACCATGGATTTATGTATTTTTCTTATATGGAGGTACTTTCCACTACCTTCCTATACATGCTAGTGCTAGCTTGCTTGATGGGAGGTAAGGTCTTGGTTGGGTCTAAGACATGTACTAATTCTAGCTGACTGGTCTTAACTGTGGTAGGATGAACTGCTGGTGCTTATTTCTGAAGTATTGAGACTGCTTCTAACAAGTTCTCAATCTTCTTTGCCATCCTATCTATCTTTTCATCTTTCTATTTAATTATGCTAGGAGGTGTTGATGCGAGTGGGTTGTGTCTTCTTCGCTCTCATCACCTTCCATAGCCTGCTCTCAGGAGGATCCTCAGTATCTACCATGCACACCCCTACTGAGTCTCCCAACAAATCATCTTCATTGGGATCAAAGCTGATCTTCTCCTCGTTAGATCGATCATGCCCCATAATTTTTTTTCTTCTCCATAAGATAGTGTGCCACTATGTCCTCTAAAGAACAATCAATCTAAACAGGCACAAATGTTTTTGGCTTGGTGTGAAGCTGTGAGAGGGATGCAGAAAGACACACTCTTATGCTTCCCAGGTGTGGTGACACTAGGCTCTACAATCATGGGTGCAATAGGGCTATCATTTACTCCCTCTATATAGCTGAAATCATCTTTACGTTCTACGGAACTGGTGGTGTTGGTGAAGGGATGAACACTATGCTTCAAGGTCATCATTCTTTCCCAACCATCAATGGAACTGAAGGTCGAGTAGGAGAACTCATGCTCGCCACAGTAGGTGTTGTAGATGGAGTAGGATCCCTCAGCCATAGCCGGATCATCAACAGGCTATGTTTTTCCCTAGATGTGGCCTTCATGGCCTTCAGTAGAACTGCAGATGCTGCGACATGAACAGGCGATGGTGGATCAGGGGTAGAGTGGTGTGATGGAGAAACCACCAACTCTCTATGAATAGGAGTTATCTTGATGAGTGGTCATAGCGATGCTATCTGTATGTTGGCGGGTAGCGTCGAGAAAATCAATGAGTGTAGAAGCTGGGACTCCCTCCCTCTCTACTAGTGATATGAACAGATGTATGGGCCTCTCTAACCCTCTCTTATTGAAGATGTTTTCCCATGCTTTATGGGATGATAGAGCTCAATTTGAACTCTAGACACAAAACGTCCATAAGCTCTGCCAACCTGGCATAGAACTGATCGAAGGCCAACATACGACCTCTTATTCTGTCTGATGAGGGGCTGGTATTGAACCACTGGTGGAGGTGAAGTACGGATCCTCCTAGAATACTCTATATCAGACCTAGAGAGAGGATGAAACAGGTTCATTATAACCAGTGGGGAAGTCAAAATAGGCAACTCCTCAATAAGCGAATGGCGGCCTCCATCTTAATACAATCGGCATGATGCTTAATCATGCGGTTTTTTGTTCCTCCTCTATGTCCTGATAGGGTGAGTGGAGTAAGATCTAGACCCGTACTCAAAAGTAGGGGAGGTAGTCCCTGGGATCAGGGGAGCCTTACCCTTAGAGAGTACTGATGAGTGGGTGCGAGCCCTCACTAGGGTATCATGAGAAGCCACAGGGCACACTGAAACTAGTGTTGATGTTGGTACTGTCACTGGTACTGTTGTAGACATTGTCACTGCTTTCCTCTTCAGAGAGGGGATATTAGAACTTGATGGTAAATCAATTGAATGCTTCACCACCACCTATGAGTTATGAGTGCCCTCACAGGTGATCCTCACCCCCTCGAAACCTCTACCAAAATGGATGAGATGGGTGTGACCAGCTCGAGAGAGATTGTCCTGATCTAAGGCCAAGTCCATGCCGTAGGGGAAATTAAACACAAACTTCTATGAACTTTCCATTTATAGTCAACTAAAAATAGAAGAACTGATCTGTAGCTATAATTGAGACTAATGCTGAGAATCTACCATGTTGGAAACAAGCTTGGATTATATTTCTATTTTATTAATTGTTGAATTTGAATTTAAAATTTGAACCCACATCCAACAACTTAGAAGTGTTAAGTGGGGTTCAAATGGATTTTAGAGAAGATTTAGAGATTTGATCGGAAAGATGAATTTTTGAATATGAATCAACTTTCAACAAATTTGGGTATGTTGAAAATGGGTTCAAATATTTTTGGGAAAGATGCTTCCATAGGTTCATGTTTGATTATATTTTGATTTGGGGACCCTTTCCATTAACAAATTTAAGTATGTTAAAGTAAGGGTCGATTGGTTTTGATTTTGATTTGATATTTTGGAATCCACTCACTTAGCAAATTTGGATATGCTAAGTGAGGTGTTTGAAAATAATTATTTCTTTTGCTTTTTGTTTTTTTTCGTCTTGTGAATTTGTTAGTAATTTTGAAAATTGAGATTCCCACTTAGCAAATTTGGGTATGCTAAGTGAAGAACCCATGTGTATTTTATTTTTGGAAATTTTTTGAAAATAGGATTCTTAACATATTTTGAGTATGCTAAGAAAATCCAAAGTGTTTCATTTGTTTTGATTTTGAAAATAGAATCCTTAGAAAATTTAGGGTATGGAAATTAATGTGTTTCATTTTTTTGATTTGTTTTTGATAGCAAATATTTTTTAAAAAAAAAATGAAGTTCTTAATTTTTGAAATGGAAATTTCACTTAGCAAATTTGAGTATGCTAAATGAAATTCCAAAAGATGTGTTTAAAATTTTTGTGTTTTGGTTTTGTTTTGAAAATAGGGGCTTCACTTTAGCAAATTTGGCATGCTAAATGCTAAAGAGTGAAGTTCCAAAAGCGTTGTTTAGAAATTTTGTGAAATGGAAATTTCAATTAGCAAATTTGAGTATGCCAAATGAAATTCTAAAGGTGTTTCAAATTTTTGTTCTTTGGATTTTGAAAAGGGATACTTCATTTTAGCAAGTGGGGTATGCTAGAATGAAATTCCAAATGTGTTTGGAATTTTGTTTTTAAAGAGTGGATACTTCATTTTAGCAAATGTGATATGCTATAATGAAGTTCCAAATGTGTTTGAAATTTTGTTTTTAAAGAGTGGAGACTTCATTTTAGCAAATGTGGTATGCTAAAATGAAGTTCCAAATGTGTTTGAAATTTTGTTTTTAAAGAGTGGAGACTTAATTTAAGCAAATGTGGTTAAGTGGGATTTCCAAATGATGTTATTTTTATTTGGGAATGAAATCTTCATTCAATAAATTTGGGTATATTGAATGGAGATGTTCATATGTGCTTTTAAAAATTATAGTTTTGTTTAAAAATGAAACTTTCATTCAATAAGTGTGAGTATATTGAATGGAGAGGTTCATATGTGCTTTTTTTTGAAAGATTTATTCTTAATTTTTATTTTGATTTTTGGAAAGATGATTGTTCATTTTATTTTTGAAAATGAAATCTTAATCAAAGTGAATTGAGGGAAGATGCTCATTTGTGCTTTTGGAAAAGATTGTTGGTTTTATTTTGAAGATTCTTACATGTAACAATTATGAGAATTGTTAGATGAGGGTGATTTAAGAAAATTTTTTCGAAAATATTTTATTATGTGCATTTTGAAAGAGTGCTTTTTGAAAAGCAAGATTTTTTTTATGAAAAATTTGTATTTATTATTTTAGAATGAACCTTTCCTTATCATAAAATGATAAGGAGGAAGTCTTTAAATGTTTTCTTTTATTAGATTTTTATTTTTACCAATTGGAGAAC
Organism: Cymbidium sinense; assembly: GCA_021442155.1. Taxonomy (NCBI): domain Eukaryota; kingdom Viridiplantae; phylum Streptophyta; class Magnoliopsida; order Asparagales; family Orchidaceae; genus Cymbidium; species Cymbidium sinense. The sequence continues at coordinate 54,021,804 of CM038214.1, read as the reverse complement.
CTATCAGGGGTTTTAAGACCAACGCAGGGTAAGGTCCTAAAACCTAAAGATGTTGCCTAGCTTGACTTAAGGATGAAATAAGTTAAGTGCCAATGGAAAGAAAGATAGTCTTGAGTTCATACAAAAGTACAAACCCACTATCGATATTTAGAGACAATGATCATTTACCAAAGATTGAGAGAGAACCATCCCCAGCGGAGTTGCCAGAAAAATTTGTGGTAGAAATTTATATTCCTGTCTTCATCTATCCTCCTTTTATGGTGGAAAGAAGATAAATGAGAACAAGAATATAATGTCTTGGTAGGAAGTCACACAGATCCATAGATGTACTTATTAGGGTGATCAAGTACGACATTGAGGAGAAGTGTACTATCTCAAAAGATAGAAATCACCATCCTATAATGGACCTAATCACCAAAAGAAGAACTCCTAAGGACGTTGGGTCTTCGAGGTGTACTAGAGATTCTTCCCATACTTTACATGGAAAGGTAAAGTAGGGTTTATTTTAAATCGGGTTCATTAAGTTCCCTACAGGGCAATCCCCCATTGTTAATTACATCCTAAGGAATGGGGATTTCTTCGAAAACTCTCGATTAAGGTAAATGATCGTTATCTCTAAAGATTTCAATAGGGTAGGACAATCAATTGATTATTTCATTTCTGAAGATCAAATTGGATTGATCCAAGAGAGAGTTATTATTAAAGCCAAGTGAAGATAAATAAGAGATGCTCATAATGCTAGGAAGCCTAGCGAGCATCTCAAACTATCCAAGAGAGAGTTATTATTAATTTAATTTATTTGAGTTGAATTTTTCATTAGAAATTTATGGCTAATAATTCCACAACACATGATTATGGACATAACTAGGAGGTGAGGATTTATGCTTATGGCCCATGAAGGAGACAAGCAACCTCATAACATTAATCTAGGGAGCTTTGGTGAGAGCCAAAACACAACATAAATCTTAAAAGAAAATGGGTATTTGTTTGCCTCATAAGAGAGACAAACCACTTACTTGATTTACAACCTGGGTGTAACCAACTCCTCCTATGATTTTAAATTCATGTAAGAAAGTCATATGCTTTATGCAAGATAGCTAGGATGTTATTTATTTAGAAAGAGATTAAGTCCTTAAGCCCACTCCCTAAGAGACTAGATCGTGTACAGGTATGAGTAATGACCAAAATATAATGAAATTTATATTATATTTTATTTTTATTTTTGGACAATCATTTGACTCATGCTTATAGGATTCATATGCCTAATGCATGAGAAGTAAGATTAAAATCAGGAGGTGTGTTTCCACCATGGCTCTCTCAAGGTCAAGCCAAGTTTCTCTGGCAAAGGTGGAAGCCCTCCAATCAAGAGTGAAGGAAGATGCATTTATGCATGATGTTATAAAAGTAATACACATCCAACTAAGGGGTTGCTAATTCTTTTATCTTGATTTTAAGCCTAAGCTTTAGGTGAGGTTATGAGTTCTTTATTTTAATTTTTAATTGTTAAATTTGATAGAAAATTTATTTTTCCCTAAGTGCCTAATCGCCATCTAGGTCATACATAAAGCAAAGAAGAAACTAGGAAAAGGATGTCATCTTAATGCACAAGCTAAATAAATCATCAATCAATTTACAAAGCTAACATGAAAGAATAAGAAGCCATTGTGATCGGGTACCACTGCACAAACCCAAAAAAAACAAATTGTGTAGCCGAGCTCAACCCTTATACAACCCAGATTATAAATGAATTAAGTACAATTAAGCAAGGAATTCATTGTTATGGGGGTCTTCAAGCTTCATTTCTTCTTTCTTCTTCTTTTCTTCTTTCTTCTTTGGTTCCTTCTTTTAGATGGTTAGAAGGTGGATGCTTCAAAGGCTTCACATGGTACATTAGATGAGATCTTATGACCAATGCTCATCCTAATCCCCATAACAATCATTCCAAAATCTTAATTACAAAAATTACATGAGAAGGAAAAGTAAATTCAGCTGACACCTGCAAAACAGAGATTAGCTAAATAAACCATACAAATCACCAGCATGTATATTGGACTTAACACCTCACACATGGGTGACTAAGTCTACCTAACCTATTGGATTATGCTTAGGGGCTTAAGCACCTACACAACAAAAAGCATTTATATTTTTATTTATTACAACATCCCTTAAGCAAAATCCTAGTATAAGACAATGGTTAGACTAAGATGCCCTACCAATCAGTCTATGCATATGCACCAAACATCCAATCTAAAACATTACATCACAAAATAAAAGCAAACATCAAACCATGCACAGTTCTAACTTAAAGCTAGAAGTGGTGACTTAGCCTAATGTGTGTGCTTTAGAGGTTTGTGTGGTATGCTTATCTATGGCTTTAGTTAGAGTTTTCTAAGTGTGAAGGACATTCAACTTAGAGGAGGGTTTCCTTTAAGTTGTTTAGTTGTTTTAGGTTGATTTTGTTTTGTGTTTTGATTAGGTTCAAATAAACCCTACAATTAATTACTAAGTTGTAAAGAGAGGGAAAGAGAAGAGAACTTCTCTTTCCTTCCCTATCCTAAGTAATTTCTAAAGTGGATTTATGTTTTAGTCTTGTTTAGTGAATGTTTTATTATGTGTTTTAATTAATCCTAAGTTTAGATGAACTCAAAATGAACCTATTCAAAAAGAAAGGCATTTTAAGATTAAATAAAGTGAATTAAGATCACAAAACACACATCACTTCACTTTTTTCCCAACATGTATAAGATGCATATGAATAAATCCTAAGCATATCTATACATACCAAATGGGAATGTTTAGTACACTTTATGATGCATGCTAAGTAAGTTACTTAAGAAAATTTGAATGTTTATGATGCATGATTTTCATTAAGTATAAAAGGGGTTTCTTATCCAATTTTCACATGCACATATGAATGTATGAAAGGAATAAGTGAGTACGACATCATTATTAGCACCAAGGGTGTAAAGTACAAGACCTACTTAGGGCTACTTAAAGCCTCGCAAACTTGGGGTTGTCCAGACTAATATACCACTTTCTTTAAATACAAGCATTGTGTACAAAAGAAATGAATGGGAAAGAAAGATGCAAAAATTTGTATTTGTTTTTTTTGGTTTGTTTATCCAATTTACATGTGTAAGTGTAGGTGTCCTTCTTAAGTTATAGCATAGGGATGAATAGGAAATGGGATTGGGAAAGTATTGTGTTCTTTTCAAATGAACTATACACTTTGCCAAATCCTATTCAAAACTATACCAAAAGAGAGGAGAAGGAAAACTTCACTAAGCACATCCTTATATTTTATTCACATGCAAGCTTATAAGTAAGATATAAGTAACACACTTAAAGTTTAGATAATTGATTCATATATTTTGAAAAATAATTTGGATTTAATAGTGATACTAACCACTCATATTTTTTTTACTTTGGCCAAAACATGCAATTTGACATAATGGAAACATTTTCATTTTAAATTTAATTTTTGAAAAGCATGAATGTATGAAATCATATGACACACATATTTACCATGTTCGGAAAGAACTAAATTAATGAAAGTATGTAAACACATTCATCTTAATTAATTCCTAAAGATAATCTTATGAAATAAGAAAGCTTAAAGCAAATCAAAGTTTATTTAATGTGATTTTTTGTTTGAATTTTAGTTTGATTTAATTTGGAAAATATGAAGTGAGTTTGCTGTTCCTAACCCATTCCCACATGTGTTTGATATTTTTGTTCAATTTTTAGATGATTAGATTCATTTTATATTTTGATTAGGTTAAGGTATGAATTAAGCATGTTAATTACCCCTTTCCTACACCACCTTAGTATAGTTAATCAATAATTATGAGCCAATGGGATGATATAAAAATACACAAGGAATTTAACTCAGTAATGCACCTAGGAAGAAAAGGGCCTAATGTAATGTGGTTCATGATTAATGATTAATTAAGCTAAGGGGTTTAACTTAAGTAATTTCAAAACACCCCTCACACATATGAGTTGAATTTTGATTTCCTTAGTTGTACTTAGTCTCTTGAACACCTAAGCATCTACCCAAGAAGAATTAATTGAATTCTAGAAAGTCTTAGAATTTTATGAAATTAATTAAGGGGATAATTAGTGAATTAACCCTTAATTAAGGTAAGATTAAGGAAGAGAAGGGGGTTTAGGGAATATCTCAAGGATAGTATCCCAAAATTATTCCATAAACCTCATATTCACTTATTCAAAACTTAATTGATTCCATCAGAGGGTTAATTCACTAATTATACTCTTAATTAAGCCTAATTATATTAAGGGAGCGATTAAGGAATGAACTAGCAATTCCTCTAATTAAGCCACCAATAAATTCCAAGAAAATTAGGGGATGCAGAAGTCATCCCTCTAATTACACCCAAGAAATTTAAGATAAATTAGTGCATTAATTAGAGAGTAATTAGCAAATTAACATTCCTAAAAAAACTCAAATGTTGAGAAAAGAATTATTCTAAATTAATTATCTTTCCATTGCAATTTATTTCATGTATTTCTAATTTTCTATGTTGAGATATGAATTTTAGAAGTTTAAGTGATTAATTAAGAATTAGATAATTCCCTAATCCCATTATTAATCTGCTGGCACCACGCATGCGGTTGACCTTGCATGCGCTTTACATGCATCACCGCCTGACTGGATATTTAAAATGTCACATCATAGCATCATGTGGTGGCGACGCTATGTACTTTCTCCTCAGCCGTCTGATCAAAGATCAGACGGCTGAGATTAAAGTCACGGATCAGAGAAGAAAAATATAAATATTTTGCACATTTTAATCTCGATCGTCCATCCAAAATGCGTGGATGGATGGCGAGAGATCCATCCCACAAATGATTATGGAAAATGGAAAACATCCATCTTCAAGGAGATGATCTGAGCTCGATTGAGCTCATTGATCCTAAATTTTAGCCACACCATCAACATGCATAGAAGATTACATCCAACGAATAGATTTTAATTGGGTGAAGATTTTCTTCGTAATGGACAAACACATAATGAAATTATGCTCGATTTAATGGCTAACCTCACCAGAGATAATCACCGATGCTTGATTCCCTTGAAGAAGCTTCGTCTGGTTGAGATAAAGCTTTGCTGAGAGTTTAAGGCTTAGAAGATGAATGGATTCTTCTAGAGGCCAACTCCTCCTTAGCTTGAGCTCAGCTTTAGTCTAAGGCACTCCTCCTCTACCTTTAAATCTTGGGAAAGAGTATGGGTGCACTCGACTTGGTCATTTGATGAAGCTTGAAGAAGGAATTGAGTTGATGTTGAGTGTGGAGAAAGTTGGAAATTCAATCGAGCTCCCCTATTTTCAAGTGATGAAAACTGAGAAATGGGAATTTCAATCTCCCTCTAGGAAGCTTGGGGTCACTTGCAAATGGCTCATCTAGCTTCCTAACACTCAAATGATAATGGTTCTCATGGAATGAGAGTGAATTAGGGGGAGTATATCTTCCCCTTTGGCAATTGGATGGCCAAGCATGGGCTTGCCATTTTGATCCAATTTCCCTCATTCAAATGATTTTTTAGGCTATTAGGAATGTCCTTAAGTTCATTTTTGGCTAGGGAGTGGAATGGTGAACTCCCCATGTGCTTCAATTGAGTGTTAGGAAGATTCTCATGTGGCCATTTCAAAGCATGTGCTCGGTTTGACCATTGGGTCAGGTTGGGCAGACCCAAACCCATTAGGTTGGGTGCACCACCCTCCCTAGTGTTCACTTGATCCATTAGGAGAGTGCCAAGTGAGTATGAAGAGGATTTGACCAAATTCCAAGTGGATTTGGCCAAAATTTAGCCTATGACCTAGGGGTAAAATGGTCATTTGGTATATTATTGAATTTGGGTATGTTTGGTATTTTGAGGAAAAGGTTTGGCCAAGTTTCATTATATTTAGAGTTCATTTTGTATGATTTGGCTCACATTGATCCATTTAAGTCAAAATGGGTCAACTTGGGTCAAGTTGACCAATTGGTCAAATTGGGTCAAACAAAGGGTTGGGTCAAGTTCATATGACCATTTGACATGTTTTGGGGGCTTTGGTTTTATTCAATTTGGTTTAGGTTTTAATTTTGTTCATATTACTTCATTTAGGTCAAATGGGTCAAGTTAACTAATTTGACCCATTTGACCTATTTGAGCTAGGTCATGGGTAGATTTAGGTTCGGTTGGCCATATGAAGTGGATTGGTATCTTTGTTTCCAATCAATTTTGGTTAAATTTGAATTTTGCTCAATATGACCCTTTAGGTGAATTTGGGTTCAAGGTCAATTGGGCTAGGTTAGGTCTAGTTGGTCAATTGAGGCTTTGGTCAAGTTCAACAAGTGATTTGGAATGAACTTGATCCATTGGTCTCAATCAATTTGGCTTAGATCGAGTTTTGACACATTTTGACTTTTTAGGTCAAGTGGCTAATTGGGCTACGTTAGGCTCAAATGTTGACTTGGTCAAGTTCAACCATTGGTCATGAATAAACTTAGATCAATAGTTTCAATCAATTTGACCTATGGTGGATTTTGGCCATGTTAGGTTTCATTTTGGCTAAGTGTTGACTTGGTCAACCCTTAGATTTGCTTGGTTTGACCCAATTTGATTGATTGATCATCTCATGATGATTGTTGATCATGATGAGAGGCATAGATAGGCTTGATTCAATCCAAATTGGTTAGGATTAAAATTTGGCTCAAAATGGTACTTTAGGTCACTTTGGGTCAAGTGAGCCTAAGTGGGTCAAATGGCTTGGTCAAAGCTTGATTTGAGTTTGATTGAACATGTATATGGACTTATGATTGAAATATAAATCCATTTGCAAGTGTTTTGAATTTGATTCATTTTGATAATTTCATGTTCAAAGGGGTGAACATGAAATGGATTTTGGCTTGATTTTTGAATTAAGTTTTGGTTAAGTGATTGAAGTTTGTATTTATATTTGGATTCATGATTGAAGGATTGATTGATCATGGAGGAAAATCAAGAGTTTGGCTTGATTTGAAGTTGATTTGGCTAAGCTCAAGAATTTGACTTGAAAGGCTTAGGTTAGATTTTGATTGAATTTGAAGTTGAATTTTGGATTTAGTTTGATTGATTTGAATTTATATTTCATTTATATTTATGAATATAAATGAGAATATAAATGGTTCATGAGAAAATTTCATGAGTTTGGAGTGATTTGAGCATGATTTAGGCTAAGTCATTAAGAGAAAATTAAGGTGACTTAGGAAAGATTTGTGAATTGATCTTAAATTTTGAGTTTAGTTTGATTGATTTGAATTTATATTTCATTTATATATGTGAATATAAATGAGAATATAAATGAGTTATGAAAAAATTTCATGAGTTTGAATCGATTTTAATATTACTTAGGCTAAGTCCTTAAGAGAAATTAAAGACTTAGGAAATATTTTAGAATTTGGAATTTCAACTTGGAATTTGATTTGATTGATTTGAATTTATATTTCATTTAGATATGTAAATATAAATGAGAATATAAGTGAGTTATGAGGAAATTTCATGAATTTAAGTTGATTTGAATATGATTTAGACTAAGTCCTTAAGAGGAATTAAGGACTTAAGAAATATTTTGAACTTGAAATTTCAATCATGGGTTTCAATCATATGGAATTGATTTGAGTTTGGAGAAAATCAATTAGGCTAGAATTGATTTAGGTTTGAAAAAATCAATTAGGATTGATTTGGAGTTTAACTTGAAGGTGAGGACTGGTTCAAGTTAAAGGTATGCAAATTTTCCTAACACCCCTAAGGCATGACCTATTCCTATGGCCAAACCCTTCTAAGTCTCTAGGGTTAGGTTGAGTGTCCACCTAATCACTAGATGTGTCTTAAGACTAAGAAACTCTTAAAGTATAAGAGGAGCTCTATGTTTAAGATAGAGGGGTTGAGAGCTCATCCTAAAATGAGGTCAACAGAGATCCTAATCACTCTCCCTCATCATCTCACTATTAATCAGTGATTAATGAAATTAAATTAATTAATTTTTACCATTTGGGACTCTGAATAATCAGTAAATAAATTGAGAGGGTAATTAAGGTTTGAATTTCAAATTATCTTAATTACATAGCCAATAAATCCCAATAAAATTATAGTGAGAGGTCATCCCATTAAATAAACTTGCCAAGTTTGGGATTAATTTCCCAAGCAATTAAAGCTTAATTAAGCTAATTAAAGAAACATTCAAACCCTAATTAAGCCTTAATAACTATTTAAAATCAAATGAAATTATTCTTATTTAATTCTCCTCTATTTAACCTTTCCAAAATGAGTTTATTTATCATTTTTAGATTTGTCTACAATTAGTTATGATTTTAGAAAGTTTTAGGTTAATTAAAGAAATTTTTAAGCCTAATTAATCCTTAATCCCTTTGGAGCCACACGGGAGGCTGACGTGAAAATGCTTTCCACATGGTGCTGTGGGATTGGCCACTTAAATCAGCTGATGTGGCAGCTGAGTCAGTGGCAGTGGGCATGCTGATCTCTGATCAGAAAGTGAGGATTAATGACATGGTTCCTATTAGATTAAATTGAATAAATCTAATCAGATTAATCATAATTATCCATTCCAATCATGTGGAATGGATGACAGATGATCCTTCATCCCTTGAGCAATGGAAGATGGACACCATCCACCCTCCCCCGCTTGATCCAAGCTTGCCAGAGCTTGTGAGGTGTCAGGATCAACTCCAAAAGCTTCAGGGAGAAGATCTAAAGGGATCCTATGGTGGGAATCACATGAAATCATAATTTCTTTCACCAAAGCCTAACAAAAATAAGTTTTCTATGGTTTGTCAGAATTTACCTTGTTGGAGCTCAGGATCAGTGATCTATCCATTGAGATAGCTTCATTTTGAAGAGATGAAGCCCTGCTGAGAAGCTCATGCCTTGTCTCCTCATCGATGGCTCTATGGACCAAACGTTGCCAAAATCCTTGCCAGAGTTGGTCTCGGAAGGGTCTTTGGTGCTGGAATTAATCGTAAATCGATTCATTCTTGATCATTAGAGCTAGGGGAAAGTGTGGGTGAAGTTAATTTGAAAATGGTGGAGGTTAAATGAGGTTGGGAAGAGATAGGCTCTATCCATTTTGGGTTTGGTGTTTTTGGTGATGGGAAGGCTCGGGAAACTTAGGAAAGTGCTTGGGAGGCTCCTCTCGACTCACCTGTGCTATGAGAATTATTGGTTATGAGTTGGAGTAGGATGGGAAGGATTATACTCTCCTCCCCCTCAAATTTGATAACACGGATTGGTCCTACCTTTGGTAGATGTCTAGCTAGTGCAAGCAACTGGGGACATCAGAGGGATGCTTATGTGGCTCGATTTGAGTGTGTGAGGGCCTATGAGTGGAGTGGCCTATGGTGAGGAGGTGGGTTTCCTTGCTTCATGGTGAGCTAATGGAAGGATTGGTTGACCAACCAATGGGTCAAATGGGCTAAGATGATCAAGCCATTGGCAAAACCAAGGGTTAGGTGTTAGACCAATGCAAGATGATTGAGGTTTGACCACCAATCAATTTGATTTAGTGATTTCTTTGCTTTATAATGGGTAATGGGTCAATTGGTTGAATTGGGTGAAAGTGGATTCAAGGAGTTTGATCATGTTCAATAATCAATTTGGTGAATTTGAGTCATTGGTTTCAATTGGTTGATGTAGGTTTGATTTGCCCAATTTCAAATTGGGTCAACCTATGTAAGAGGCTTGATGATTTGGTTTTATCAATTGATGGTCAAGATAATGTTAAAGATCAATTTGGGTTGAGGGATCATTAGTTTCAATTGATTTGAATTGGGATTTGCTTTGGTTCATTTTGGTTCATGTAGGAAAATTAGGTCAACTTGGGTCAAGTGATCAAATTAGTTTGGTTTGGTCCAATTGATTACAATTGATCAAACAAGGGTGATCAACAATCAATATAGGAAGTTTTGAATAGGTTGGCTCAATCCAATTTAGGTTGGATTGGAGTTTGGTTCAAATGGGTCCTTTAGGTCACTTTAGGTCAAATGAACCTAATGGATCAATTGAGTTGATTTTGGGTTGAATTAGGTTGAATTGAGTTTGATAATTGATTTGGGATTGATTGATGCCATTAGTTACAATTGAATTGGGTTTAATTGGATTTTGGCTTATTTGGACATTTTTGGTTCAAACTACCTTGGGTTAATTGAATTGATTTTGGTCAATTGGCTTGATTGTTGCTTTTGGTAGAGTTTGGAATGAAGGTTTGAATTGTTGGAGTGCTTTTGTAAAAAAAATAATTGAATTATGTTCGATTGAAGGAATTTAATTAAGTCCATAGGGTTAGCTTATGGGATTATAATGGATTTAGGTTTAAATCATTTTGGCTTGGAGCTTGGATATGAAATGGAATTCAATTGGATTTTTGTTGGAATAATTTGAGAATAGATTTGGCTAAGGGGATATGCATGAGACTTGGTTTAGACATAGGGTAGGTAGGTTACCTTTAGATCCAGCCTAAACCTATAGCAAGTCCTCCTAAGCCTCTAAGTTTGGGTTAAGTGTTCACTTAGTCACTAGAAGTGTCCTATGACTAACAAGATCTAATGTCTAGAATACTCTTAGGTCTAAGATGGAAATATTGAATCCTCGCTCCAAAAGTGAGGTCAACAAGGGGATGGATATACCCTTCATGATACTTATCCTCTCTTGGGAGGTAGTAGATTCCACCTTCTGTTTACAGCCCATGGAGAGGAGGATGTGTCTCAGATTGTGAGTTCTCCACCTTACCCTTTTGCTTATCAAACTAAGAAAAGAATTATCATGGTGAATAAAGAGACGCATGGTAGGTTTCACCAGATTCTTCATATGAGTCTTGGGTCCTCCTTTTACACTAACGAGGAGCTACTTAGGATCATGAAGGATCAAGTGTCTAGAAGTTTTGAGAGAGAGATTCTAGGGAGACCTACCACTTCCTTGAATTAAGAGAAGGGAAAGGTTGTCTTCCCTACTAAAATAAAATCCTATTAACCCATGCAAAATGGATATCACTATTCAAGAAGGTCACTGACTTGGCATAGGGTGCAACCTATTAACTTAGGGCGAGAGAAAGAGTTTTTCCTAGAAACAAAAATAAAAAAAATTTATGTCTGAAAAGTTCCATTGGCCCTTGAGCCAAACATTCCTTCCACACCACCACCTGAGAGTTCTTTTTACTATGCCTATTTAGAAAACGCAATCATCATCTTTGTTTGGGCCTTAAACTAAATGGTCATCGTCATATCATATTTTTAGTTGAGAGATAAAGTTATTTCATCTATCTCCTTGCAAGAGAGATGTTACAAATGAGGGACACTTTGGCTTGGGTGCCACTCTTCCTTTAGAGGAAGTTCCCACCATCCATGGGACTCATGAAAAAGAAATATTTGGATTGAAACTCATGGATGTAAAAGAAGAATCAAAAGCTATCCTTGATAGTAGTGTTCCACTTCATCTTACATAAGAAGAAATATAGACTATTGTTAGAGAGGATGAAGAAAATGAAAACATAAATAGGGTCACTTTGACTTAGATTAAGATTATTTTCTATATGATGACCCAAGGCTACTCGTAGCACATATCTTAATGGTTAACACAAGGTCATCAAAAATAGAATAGGAGAAAACAGAAGAGAATCCTATATCTGATCCAACATAATAGTTGATCCTTCAGTTATAGAAGAAGGATGACTAGATTTTGAGGATGGAGAGAAAGTTGGAGGAAATGATTATTACCATGCAATCACTCTAAAGTTGATTTTTACTCCTTCCCAGACTCATTCTTCAGAACATCTATAAACCCATCCCATGGATGAGAAGGGGTCTGGTTTAGAAGAACAACATTAAGAATAACATAAAACAACATATGATGTAACTCTTAAAACTGACCAAAAGTTTCTTATAGAGAAGAAAGTAAAGGAAGCATTAGCATAATATCATGGTGAAATGTTAGTTCCAATGGGTAGACTTTACCATGAGGAATATGACTTTGTACCCTATCCCAAAGGATTTGCACCTCTTTCCTTTAAAGTTTTTGATGGGATTGGCAACCCCAAATAGCATTTGGCACATTTATGGGTGAGTTGTTGCAATGCTAGAGCAAGTGATGCCTTCTTGTTTAGGCAATTCATTAGTATATTGATTGGAATTGCCTTCGATTCGTATGTTGAAATACAAAATGGTTCAGTCTGCACTTTTATAAAATTAGATAATATGTTTGTAAATAGATTCATTTGCACTAAGGACCACATTACTGTAGGTGATCTAGTTGTTGAAAAATAAAATCCAGGTGAATCTTTAGGTGATTACATCTTGAGATGGAAGATTCTCAACTTAAAGTGTGAGTTGCAATTGCAAGAGTAGCACATTGTAGAAATACTCCTAAGAAATATTCATGGTCTAGTGGCCTTCCTATTAAAGGGATTTACTATTAAGACTTTCAAAAAATTATTAAATAAAGTCTCTAGAATGCAAGAAGAAGCCCCTAGGATGTCATTCTTAAAAGAACACTCTTTTGTAGAATCATCAATGCTTAGGAAGGTAATAGAAAAGAAGGCATGCAATGTATCTACAGTAGACATAGGAAAGGCCCCCATCCAAGTGGAGGTAGAGTGGTCTTCATCTTTTAATCCATCTCATTAGCAGTTATCACCACCCATTAAGAAGTCTCCCACTAGCCCTTTCAATGAGAGAATGAGTCATATTTATTCTTTCAAGAGAGAGGTAGTGAGAAAATTATTCAAAAACTTAGAAAAGAAGCCAAATTTTAAACAAACTGATTCAAAAAGACCAGAGGAGGTAAAAAAAGTGAATGACTCAAACTACTATCAATATCATCATATGTTGGGTCATACTATTGAACACTGCTTCACTTTCAAGGACTAGATTGAAAGAAACATTTAGAGATGGCTCGTGATAATCCCTAAGGAGTACCTTGTGGACCCTACACAAGGGTCCATTAAGATAATTACAAGTGATTCTTCTATTTCTTCTAGTTCCTCTCCTTGAAATAAATGGGATATAGCCTTATCCCATTCTTCAAAAAAATATTTAATAAAAAAAATTTAAAACTTCAATGTAGGATCAGACGAAGACTCGAAAGAATTTCATATAGATTGATCTACTAGAGTTAGAACATTCATTCCACCTTAGCCATATTCAACATCATCAAATGTTCAAATGATTAGAGAGGTGTGGAGGAAGAGACATCTAATGTATCTGATAGAGTTTTATATAATAAGAATGGAAAGGCTATGCCTTACAATCCTTTATCTTTACATACGCACTTTAAAAAAAATTAATAAAAAGTTTGACTCTAAAGGAATTTCCTATATTCTTATCATTTCTGATGAATGTGTTGAACAACAACAACAACATCAAGCCATTATCCCACTAAGTGGGGTCAGCTACATAAATCCTTCATCCCCATTATGTCCTATTATGTGTCAAATTCTCATTTAATTCAAGTATACTAAGGTCATTTTTTATACATCTCAACCAAGCCTTTTTAGATCTACCTCTACCTTTCTTAACATAAGGAAAATCTACTACATCTACTCTCCTCGGTCATCGATGTCGACACTTTATGTGGCCAAACCATCTAAATACTACTATCTCTATATTATCTTCCATAAAGCTACTTTTCCCGAACATACTCATTTTATTTTTAAAAAGCCACTCATCCATTTGAGCATCCTCATCTCTGTGACACTTAACTTTGTCTTATGCTTCTCTTTTATTGGCCAACATTCTGCACCATAAGTCATTGCAGGTCTTACCACCATCTTATAAAATTTTCTCTTAAGTTTAAATGGAACTTTTCTATCACACAACAGGCCAGATGCATTCCTCCACTTCAACCATCCAACTTGAATTCTACTAATAACATCTCCATCTATTTCAACATCATTTTGAACAATAAAGCCTAAATATCTAAGTCACTCACTCTTATTAATGTCTTATTCACCTAATGTCACAACACTACCACTAGAACTTCTGCAACTAAAATTACACTCCATATATTCAGTTTTAGATCTAATTAAATAAAAACCTTTAGACTCTAATGTTGACCTCCATAATTCAAGTTTCTCTTAGACTCCCTCTCTAGTCTTATCAACAAGAAGAATGTCATTAGCAAAAATCATACACCAAGGTACATCTTCCTGTAAATGCCTAGTAAGAACATCCATAACTAAAGCAAAAAATATAAAGGCTTAAAGCTGATCCTTGATGTAATCCAATTGAAATAGGAAAATATTTTGTCAATCCTCCTTGTGTTTAGACACAAGTAATAGCTCTAGTATACATATCCTTAACGACTTGAATATAACCAATATTAACTCCTTTCTATTCTAGAACTCTCCAAAGAACATCTCTTGAAACTTTCTCATAAGCTTTCTTTAAATCAATAAATATCATATGTAGATCCTCCTTTCTTTCTCTATACTTCTCCATCAAACCTCTTAACAAATGAATATCATCCACAGTAGATCTACCTAGCATGAAACCAAACTGATTGTGAGAAACTTTTGTATCAAATCGTAATCTCTGCTCAATTACTCTCTCCCATAATTTTAGTGTATGACACATTAACTTAATTCCTCTATAATTTGCACACTCTTATGCATCACCTTTATTCCTAAATATAGGAACCAACAAACTCTTCCTCTACTCATCTGGCATCTTTTTAGTCTTTAAAATAACATTAAAAAGATTAGTAAGCCAAGAAATTTCTTGGTCTCCTAAATATTTCCACACTTCTATTGGAATATCATCAGATTCTACTATTTTTTCACATTTGATTTTCTTTAAAGCTTCTCTAACTTCAAATTTACTAATACAATGATAAAAACAAAATTCTCTAATTTTGTTTAGGGTATTAAGGTTGCTAAAATCAATTGTACTTTCGAATCCTTCATTGAAAAGTTTATTAAGATATCGCATCCACCTATTTTCAATATCCTTTTCTAAGAAAAACACTTTATTATTTTCATCCTTAATACTCCTCACTTGAACTAAGTCTTTACTTCTCCTACCTCTTTGGTTGGCTAACTTATACATACATCTTTCACCTTTTTTGGTATCTAATCTATTGTATAAATCACTAAATGCTAAATTTTTTGCATCATACATTACTTTCTTAGAATTTCTACATGCCACTTTATATCTTTCCCAATTCTCTGAGTTTTTATGTATAGACCATGTTTTATAGCAATGCTTCTTATTTTTTATCTTTTTTTGCACGCTTTGACTCCACCACCAACTATTTTTATTAAAAAAAGCTTTTCCTTTTGATTCTCCAAGGACATTTGGAGCAACTTGCTTAATTTCACTTGCTACTTTTTCCCACATAACATTAGTTTCCTTATGAACATCCCAAATTCTAAGCTCTTATAGCTTGCTCTTAAAAATATTTTTATTTGTGTTCTTTAAGTGTCCCCATCTAATTCTAGAACAATAATTTTATTTATTTTTTCTCTTACAATCTTTCATCTTAAAATCTAAAACTAATAATCAATATTGGGTACATAAACTTTCACTTGGAATGACCTTACAATCTAAACGATCTATTTTTCTTATCAGAAAATAATCAATTCTGTGTTTTACAAGATCTATTTTTATAAGTAATAATATGTTCATCTCTTTTCTTAAATAAAGTATTAGCAACTACAAAATCATAAGCTAAATATAGTCCTACCTTCTTCATTAGTCACTCCAAATCCATAACCACCATGAATACTTTTAAAATCTTCTACCACTCTACCAACATATCCATTTAAATCTCCTCCAATAAATACTTTTTCTTCAAGAGGTATATTTTATATTAATCCCTCTAATTCATTCCAAAATTTTTCTTTTGAGCTTACATCCAAATCTACTTGAGGAGCATAAACACTTATAACATTGATAATCTTAGTATCAATAATAATCTTTAAAGCTATAATTCTATCTCCACATCTATTAATATTTATAACATTATCCTTCAAACTTTTATCTATAATCCCACCTATACCATTTATAGTTCGACTTCTACCTGAATACCAAAGCTTATACCCTAAACTATCAATCTTCTTGGCCTTCTCCCCAACCCATTTAGTTTCTTGAACACATAAAATATTTATCTTTCTATGAACCATAATATTAATTAATTCCATTAATTTACTTGTAAGAGTACCTATATTACAAGTTCCTAACTTGATTCTAGTTTCATGGACTAACTTCTTTGCCTGCATTCATCCATAATGTGGGAACCCTTGCTTATTTAACACTACACCCAGGCGCCGATGCAGTGGCCCTTGCACATTTTTCACTATATTCAAGCCATACAATGCATCACTTCTAGGGGACGCCCTAACATTAACACAATGATTTAAAGGATTCATGTCATGATTATTTCGACAAGTTTTATGCTGACTGTCAACTATCTAACACAACCAACCACTTTTGACATCCGAACTTGGAACCAGCAAATGTAGTGTTGAGGAATGTGCTAAAAATAAAGAAAAATAAAAAGATGAAAAAAAAAATTCATGTTGATGTGTTTTGTGGATCTGAGCCGACACTGATAGTCCTATGGTTAATTTGCAAAGCATCCCTGTTAGCATAGAAATAGAGCCATTAGATTGTGATGAATCTTTCAAAAAGGTTATTATTAATAAGGGACAAGTTCATACCACCCCTAAAGATATTATTGATATTAATCTCTAAAATGGGAAAGTTTTACCACCTAATCTGCCTCATCTATAAGATAAAGGAAAACAATATATTAATCAAAATTCAAAAACTTTATAATAAGATCCAGTAGTCGAGGCGATTGTTTCCAAGGTCAACTACAATATTTTAGACCATCTTAGGAGACTTCTTGCTAAGCTAAGTATATATGATTCCCTTATTATATAAAAAATGAGGGAATCATTAGTATAGACAATACTTAATCTAGAGATATGTCTAACGTAGCTAGCATTAACTTCTCAGACAAGGCTTGTTACCTTAAGGAGATCCCTAGAGTCACCTTTTCTGATGAGGATCTACTTTTGGGAACCACAGATCACAATTGGCATCTTTATATTTCCATCAAAGTAGAAAACATTGGGTTGTTAAGAGTTGTATTTGATCTTAACATTTCGGTCAACATTATGAACTCCAAGATAATATCTTTCTTGAAGATTGACACTAGAAGACTCAGTTCAAATAAAATGTTATTAAGCGGATTTAATTAAACTAGGGAGAAAGCTTTAGGTTCAATCACTCTATTATTAGAAATAGAAGGATTAAAAATTGAAGCAAAAATTCACATTATCGACTCAAAAGCATTCTTTAATTCCCTTCTAGGTAGGCCTTGGATACATGAATATAGAATGGTTTCCTTATCACTCCACCAGTGTATTAAGTACACTAGGGATGGAGTAGAATAGACCATAAAATATGACATACAACATTCTTTATCTATGAGATTGAACTTTATGATGATGCTACCTATTATATTCTTAAAAAGCAAGTATTTGAACTTATGAAATTTAGTATTATTGAGGCATCAATGAAAAGAAAAGAAGATGTTATATCAAATGAAAATGAAGATAGAAAATAAAAGGAGGAAAAAGAAAAAGAACCTCCAATAATACAAATTAATTTAGAATCCAATTCTGATGAAGATTCAAATCTAAAGGATGCCTCAATAAAATTTAAAATTTCATTAGAAATAGATAGTGATGAAGAATAAATCCAAGTATTAAAAAAATGAATTTGAGCATCTACTTATGAAATATTAAGAAAATATGTGGACACTTTGACTCTAACTTCTCTTTCTCAAAACAAAATTTCACAATTAAAAGTCAAAGTGGCCCCTGACCTTTCAAAAGAAATTGAAGGATTATTTATGTTTTATTTTGTATGAAAACCTCCAAGCTTAGAAGTAGATATAAAGCTTAAAGATCCATCATCAAATGAAATAATAGAACTTTCATTTGATTGGTATCTTGATTGTGTTAAAAATTCTATAAGACGTGGTTTGATTTCAAATACTTTGCCCAAAGATATAGCTTAATGCATGGAAAACTTATGCAGTTCTAAAATAAAAATTTAAAATCCAAATCTTACATTGGGTTTGGTACTATTGGGCCTTTAGATAATGTCAAACATTGTTTAATGATAAGTAATCTTGTGGAATCCAATCAGCTTTTAAGGATTCCTTCTAACTTTTTAGAGGAATTTTGTATTGAAACATTAAATGATAGTGATCTAGATGATTACTTAATTCAGAATGCACCCCTTGAATTTGAAAAAATAAAATACACTATTGATGAATTAAAGGAGATCAACCTAGTAATTGATGAGACCAAAGACCAACTTTTATTAGTCCATTATTGAGTCCAAAGGATTCCAAAGAGTTTACTAGTTTACTTTATGAATATAAAGATTACTTTGCATAGGAATATGATGATATTCTAGGTTTATCTTCGTATGTTGTCATTTGCAAACTAGAAATTAAACCTGATGCTATCCAATAAAGCAACCTCCTAAGCACATGCACCTAGAAATTGAATAGCAAGTCATTATTGAAGATAAAAAATGAATTGAAGTTGGTTTTATATGAGAAGAGTAGTACTCTATTTGTGTAGCAAGTATTATCCTAATAAAGAAAAAGAATGGTTAAATATGCATTTATGTTGATTTTAGAGACTTGAATGAGGCTTGTCTTAAAGATGAGTTCCCACTACCGATATCGGAACTCATGATGGAAATAGTCTCTTCACATAAAATTTTATATTCATGGATGGACCATCTAGGTATAACTAAATAAAGATGTCTCCTAAGGATGAAAATCATACAATGTTCAGAACCCCAATTGGGATATTCTGCAACTCGGTCATGTCATTCAATGTCAAAAATGTCGGGGCTACTTACCAAAGGGCGATGACTTAATTTATAATCAAGTGGAATGTTATATCAAAGATTTAGTTATCAAAAGTAAAGTAAAATAAAATCATTTATATGACATAAGGATCACTTTCAAATGGTTGTGTTGTTAGAAACTAAAATGAACCCCTTGAAGTGTGCTTTGAGGTAACTTCAAGAATGTTTTTAAGATTCGTAGTGAGACACCATAAGATCAAAATTGTTCCAAAAAAGATTAAAGCCATTATAGAAATGTCTCCATCTAGAAGTATTATAAAATTAAGTTCATTCCATGGAAGGCCAACATATTTAAGAAGATTCATATCAAACTTATCTAGAAGATACCAACCATTTGTGTCATTGAATAAAAAGATTCTAAATTTATTTGTGATGAGAAATGTCAGAGTGCATTTGAAAGGTTAAAGAATACTTAATGAACCCTATTATTTTGGATGCTCTAATTCTAGGAAATCCATTAATTATGTATATTGCAGCCTTAGATGAGTCAATTGGAGTTTTATTAGTTCAAGTTAGTGAAGAAGGGAAGAACATACCTTTTATTATATAAGTCGTAGGCTGATCCCACAAAAAAATGAATTATCCACCTATTGAAAAGCATTATTTAGCTTTAGTTTTCACCACTCATAAACTAAAGCATTACATACTTTCACATAAAGTAAATTTGATTTTTAGAGTGAATCCTTTACAATATCTCATGGCTTGTCAAATGTTGTCTGGACATCTAGCACATGGTCTATGATCTTATTGCAATTTGAGATCACATTTATTCCTCTCCATGCTATAAAGGGTCAAGTTGTAGCTAACTTCTTTGCAGCATATCCTAGACCATAGGGTTCTCCATTAAATGATAATCTTCTAAATGAACAGATCATGGCTTTAGAAGAGAAACCTAATGCCACTTGGGAATTATATTTTGATGGTGCAACATCATCAAAGAAAAATAAAGAATTTAATTTTTTTATCCCATTGAGGGTAGGGATTGGATTGATTTTTATAACTCTAGATAAAGGAATGATGTGATATTTCTATGATTTGTCTGAGCCCCGTACAAATAATGAAGCTAAATATGAGGCTCCTATAATTGGGCTAGAGTTAGCAATCCTTATGGCTATTAAAAATATTAAAATCTTGGGGACTCTCAATTAGTTATTAACCAAGTGAGTTTTATTTATAAGGTTTTGTACCCATGCTTTTCAGTTATTATCAATACATGATGAAATTGCTTGAAAAGATTACATTCATAACCTTATATAAAATATCTCATAGAGATAATTCTATAGCAGATGCTTTGGCTAAACTTGTAATAACATTGCATGTCCTGAAAAAGAATATATATCTATAGAAGTTCATAATCAACAAGTTGTAGCCTCTATAGATTTAGATTATATGAATAAATAAATAGAAATGCAAATGGTAGCCACCCTTGATGAAGGTCAAGAAGGGAGTGACAAGAGGCAACTAATAATTGACTATTTAAGTGAGGGGTAGCTCCCTAAAGACAAGTCATTAGCAAATAAAATTAATAAATGTGCCTTATCTTATGCATTAATCACTAATGTATTGTTTTACATATCATTTCTTCAAATGTGACTATGATGTTTAGACAAATAAGAAGACCATAAGATAATAACTAAGGTACATTTTAGATTGAGTGGCATTCACCAATCCAGACCCAAAATGAATTTGAAAATAAAAAAGACTTTGATATTAATTTCCTTTGAAGTTTAATGACTATATGAAAAATACATGTTGATATAATCATTGTAAAATACATGGTGTAGTTTTATAACATCCTCCTAATGTACACAACCCAACTATTGCCTCTTGGCCTTTTAAGAGTTAGGGTACTCACTTCATAGGAACTATTGATCCTCCTTCATCAAAGGGGCACCATTTCATATTATCTACAACTGATTATTTTTTAAAATGGGCTGAAGCAGTTCCACTGAAAGAAGTGTAAGCATACCATATGCTTAAATTCTTTTAGGAAAATATTGTATATCAATATGGCGTTCCTGGCCAAATCATATTTGATAATGGTATGATGTTTAAGTCCACTAAATTGAATTATTTTGTGCCTAGATATAAAATTGATTAAAGATATTCAACCATTTATTACCCTAGGGAAAACGGATTGGCCAAAGCATTTAATAAAATGCTTATGCGAATTTTGAAAAAGACACTTGATGAGAATAACTATCAATGGAATGAAAAGTTGGCTGAAGGCTTATGGGCCTATCATAACACATTTAGGACACCAACTTAATCTACACCATATGCTTTGTTTATGGAGCTAAAGTTACTCTTCCATTTAAAGTATAACTACCTTCTCTGAGGATAGTAACTAATAGCAACATTACAATAGATCAGAATCATAAACTTTGGTTGGAAGAACTTCAAAGCCTTGAAGGAAAGCATCTGAAAGCTCTACAAGATCTTGAACTTTAATAATCTCGTATGGTTCAAGCACATGACAAGTTGGTCCATCATAAAACTTGCCAAGTAAGAGAGTTGGTCTTGGTTCTTAAACAACCAATTTTAGCTCATCGTAGGATAGGAAACAACATCAAGCCAACTTGGGAAGTAATGTTCGTGGTGGAAAAAGATTATAAAGAAGGTTCTTATCAATTGATACTTGTAATGGTGAACATTTAATGTCACTTATATATGGATGTTACCTAAAGAAATATTATGCATAAATTATACTTCATTTTCAGAAATGATCATCAATAAAATCTCTCTTTCTTTCTTAAATAATCTAGTTACAAATATTATTCTATTTTTTATCTCTATGTAATGACTTTTAAATTTTTATAGATTTTCTTGAACTCTTTGATGCATAACTTGTACATTTCTATAAGTTAGGAGTAAGCCCATCTATGGAACCCTTCTTATAAAATTTCTTTGGTTTGAAATAAGCTTTTCATGGAATAATTCCTATTATTCATATGATAGGAATAAGTCATTTAGACTCCTTTTTTTGTAAATTAGACAATTTAAGTTAGGATTAAGTCATCAAAGACCCCTTTCCTATTAATCAAAATTTGAGGCTTAAGATAAAATCATTAAGACCCATTTTATTCAACTTAAGCTATCTAGATTATAATAAGCCATTAAAGGCTCCTTCTTAATAGCTAATCATGGAGAAGTAAGTCCCTCAACAGGCATTCTTTTTGAAAGATAAGGTTAGGATCACATCATCAAAGACCCCTTTACTACTAGTAAAAAATTTTAAGGTTTAAGAATAAGTCATTAAGACCTCTCTTCCTCATTATAGCTACTCAAAGAAGAAATAATCCATTGAAGGCCTCTTCTTATTATCTAATTAAATTGGAGTAAGTCCCTTAATGGGCATCCTAGTAAGGAAAATTATGATAGTATTAAGTCATTTTGACCCCTTTCCTTTTCAAGATAAACCTTTGAAGGCCCCTTCTTGTTAGCTAAATTTTATTAGATTAAGATTTAAGTCCTAATGACCTTTTTTCTAGCTCAAAATAAAAGAAATTAAGCATGGAAATAAGTCATTGAATACCCCATTCCTATGAACTTTTTAGGTTAGGAATTAAGTCAATAAGATCCCTACCTATTAGTCAAGATCATGAGGATTAGGAATTAAGCTATTGAAAGCCCCTCTTCATTAGCTCAGCTAATTAAGCCCCTCTTCATAATAGCAAACTAGAAAAGAATAAATCCCCTAGTGGTATCTTTCTCTAGTTAAAATTCATATAGTTTGGTTAAGAGCAAGTATCCATGTTGGCATCCTCTCCAACTATTACCTCTAGAAAGAAATAAGTATATGTAATGGCTTCCTTTCTTTAAAAAAAAAACGTTATGGTCTTCTTATAAATCCTCTCTTTTGAATTGGTCAGTCATTTAGACTACTTCATGGCTAATCTCAGTCAGAAAGATATAAGTCTAATGCTTTCTTTCTAAGTTAGCTGTTGAAAATCTATTGTAGTTAGAATGAAAATAAGTCTCTTAAAGTCATCCTCTCTGACTACCATGATTATGTTAGGATTAGATTCCTCATTGAATCTTTTTTTCTAATAACATCCCTACCCTTCTTAAAACATAGTGGATTTGAATTTATAAGAATAAATAATTCTAAATTATAATAAATTTAGGCATGTTTTTGCATATCTTTCACAACCAAATAAAAAGAAAAATGTGAATCTAACTAAATCTAAATTTCAAAACCAAACTCAAACTCTTCCAAGCTTATGCTTGTAATTTTTGTTGACTAGTTCGATCAACACCAATATGTATAGTATACTCTGGTTAGTCCACTACACATATTGGGGTCCATTTGTTGACCACATTTTTGAATAAATTTAACATTATTTCTAAAACTAGGAAATAGGACACCTAATCCCAGATTATGAGTCTCTTAATTAAGTACTTAGGACACTACACCTTGTGATCTAGTGCATCCTTCTAAGATTTGACCTAACCCAATGGGATTAGGTGAATCCAAACCCAACTAAAATTTAAACAAATCATCGACCTAAACACATTGAAATTGAAAACCTAAATCCAATTGAGCTTAAACTAAGAAAATTTGGATGGCTAGCCCAACTACCCTACTTAAGCTTAAAACCACTCAATTCAAAAGAAATTTAAATGAAATAAAAAAAATTCAAAACCAAATCAAATTAAAAGCATAAAATGCATGACATGAATATGAATGAAATCAAATGAAATGAAAATTCAAAGGTAGTAACCATTGAACATAGAGTTAACTTTATGTGGGTCCTACCAAATCAAAGGTCAGTCCATCATAATTTAATCAAATTTAATTATTACAAACACTTAAAATCATTAAACCAACATCTTTAAATATGAATTAAAATAAAGTTAAAACCAATAAAGCATTAATTAGGCTAATTAGACCATTTGACCTAAATGGACCAAAATGAATTTTATTGAATTTAAATCAAAATTAAATTGAAATCAATCCAAATTAATTATCTAAAATAAATTAAAAATCATTATTAAACATAAATTAAAAAATTATTAAGATTAAGTTGACTAATATGGTCATTTGACCCAATTAGACCAATCTTAATCCATTAAGCCAAACTTAGGTAAAAGTGTTTACACCTAAAATAAATGAAATTCAATTAAAGTAAATCATTCAAAATACTTTGATCAACATAACTGAAAACTAAATACAATAAAATTAAGTCAACAAGGTCATGTTACTCAATTGGATTCAACCAAATCCATTTGATCCATAATGGGTTAAGTGTTGAAGCAAGCAAGAAAAAACCTCTAAATTCCATAAAGCCCATTTATTAGGGACATCATAAATTATTAAATGAACATAATTGAAGCTTAAATCTAGCATCAATCCATCAAATGGAAGAAGCTATCCTAAGTCAAGAGGGAAAATGCCTAAAGTGGCATAAGTAAAACTGTTTGAACATTAACCTAAGGTAATCACTTTGAAACACATTTAAACTCTTCCTAAGATTTGTTTAATTGAATGGCAGCAAAGATTAAACAAAACAAATAAGCTCAAGTCAATCCAAGAGAATGAATATTCCATGGGAGGGGAAAAGGCCAAAATCGAGTAAATGCCCCCTTCAAGCCCCAAGACTCCTTCCATGTGTTCAATCCTAGTTGGTCCAAATAATTTAGAAGGAGTGTTTGACCTTTTCACTGCCTTTAGCTCCATCATTTGGAGTCCAATTTCCCATGGCTGGCCTCCATTAAAATTCAATAAGGAGCTCTCAGCCAAGCTTACAAAGGAAGAGGAAGATTGAAATGAGACTTTGCTTCAAACCAAACTTCCACAATTACACCAAAGGTGAGTCACTAAAGTTATTCATCTCCATGATGATTGAGAGAGAGAGGAAAAGCTCGTTTCTTCATCCAAAAGCTTTGTTCACTTTCTTTAGTGTTTTCAAAATACAAATCACCATCGAGACCCTACACGGTGAGGTACACCCAAAATTGACTTCCTTTGCATTTGATGTTGGTCATTTTTGAAGTGAAGTAGGTCTTAGGATTGATCAAGCGTAACAAATCCATTTTAAATCATTCCTTAATCATTTTGTAATTGAAATCTTGAGAATTCATTGTGTAGATCACTGGTGCTTAGATGTGAAAAGCAGACAATGTTCAGTTTTTTCACCGTCATTGAGAGAGATGAAATCTTCCCCATGCATATCTTATATTAGGAATGGACGACCATGATTTAGTTGGATCACTGATTAAATCCCCTAAAAGAAATCACAGGATGATCTGAGCCATCCAATCTTTGATCAAATGGCTTGGATCAAACCACATACGTGTGCCAAAATAATGGGATCCACATGGATCGTACATGGCTGAATCCGATATCGCAACATGTAAAGCAATGCCATCTGGCGTCGTGGCATTGACCACTTAAAACGGTAAATTCTTGATTTTCTAGCTTAAATAAACATTAAAAAATACAAAAAAATAACATAGAAAATAAAATAAGCAATACGTAACTGAACGAAGCATATCGATTCATCTAAATGAGAGTATTCCAATAATCCCAATATCCCCAATTATTGTTGGTTAATTTTGAGTTAATTTATGTTTACATAAAAATAATCAAACTCAAACTAAAATCAAACCACTCATCCAATTAATATGAAACTTTGGGGTAATGAAAAAAGGGTTAAAAAACACCTTAAGAAAATTTTTCATGATTTATGATAAAGTAAATTTAAATATATGAAATTTCTAACTTTAAACCGTATTTATGACAAAATAAAGTAATTATAGATTATAAAAATCATGAAAAATTATGAAAATAATTTAAAATATCATAATAAATTTTAATAAACCTAAATTCTTCATTAAAACTCTCTAAAATCAAATAAAATATAAAATGGCCTAATTTGATAATTAATTGAATTAATTAATGAAAACTTAAGATTGTCATAATAATTCAACTAAAACTCAAAAAATTCTACATGAACCCTCTATGGATGCACCTTCCATAAAGGAATTTAAGAAAAATAAAATCCCAAATTAATTCCTTTTAATTTAGGCTTAATTTAAGTTTAATTAAAATAATTTAAACTTTAATTAACCTTAAATTACACATCTAATCAGGATGAAAGTTTAAAAACCTTAAATTGGCAAGGAACCCCACTTGTCATAAAACTTTCAAGGCCAACTGACCTTTATATTAAAAGTTATTAAATTTCCAATCCTTAGGTCAATATAATTGAAATAATAAATCAAAAAAGTATAGAAATTATAAAAGTTCATCAAATAAACTTAAAACATTATTATTAACATCATAATACTTAAGGGAAATTTCCCAACCCTTTGAAGTTAAAGGATATGATTAATCATAAACTTAAGGTTTAATAAAAAAATTAAAGAAATTAAAATTCTAATTAAACCCTAAGTTAATAATTTATCAACTTCATTATGAACTAATTATTCAATTGAAATGCAAATTTAATTGATCTCTGAATTTCATACTTAAATATGGAATTCATTAAATATTTTGAATTCATTTAAGTTAATGAATAACATAATTCTACATGTAAATAAAAATGATATAACTAATTGAATTAATCAAATTAATTAAATAATCCTAAATTCTAATAACTTGAAATGGCTTAGCTTTAAGTTGGGAACCTAGAAGTAGTCTATTCTATAAGTTTCCAAGGTTATGATTAGTAAATAAAATTCTATATTAATAAATAAACCAAGTTATGAAACTTTAACACCTAATGTTACATTATGATTAATTTGAGTAAATAAACATAGAACATAAGATAATGAACCTCTTAATTAACAAAATCACGACTTCTTCAAGATTGATTGAAACTAATTGAAACATCTTCTCTTACTTCATATACATTTTCTAATGAATGAATGAAATCATCACTTGAAATTAAGTTAACTTACTCAAATTCACCAACATGACATAATGAAATGTCTAATTGAAATTAGAATCAAATAAACCTAAATGATAAATTAAGAATACATAAATAAATCATAAAATTGAAACATAATAAATCATTTAAATAATAAAATCAAAAGCAAGTTTAAATTAAGATATTAACTTAAATAAGTTAATTCATTCAAGCTAATAAGCATTAATAAACGTATACATAAATGTTGATGAAATAAATAAATAAGATTATCCAAAATCAAATAAACTAAATAGATCAAAACACATAAAATTAAATGAAAAATAAATCAAAATAAAAGAACTATAATAAGAATGAAGTTCTAATTTTCATGAATTCTAAACCTTAAAGCCCTTAATGAATCAAAACATTTAAAAATGAGTCAAACAAAATGAACGGTAAATTTAATCATGATATATGATTAACCCCTTAACTAAGGATGCAGGAAACATTTTAAACCTTAACCAAGGGTTTTAATCTTAATATCATCAACATAGAACTCTAACTTAAAAAAAGAGGTGAAACCTAAAAGAAATTCAACTTAAAATGAACTACTTAAATGAATTCAAAAATGGTTAAGTAAGATATTTAAGACCCTTAGAATGAATTTTATCTTAGGATGGAGATCTCATTTTACTACAATTTAGGATGTTGAATATAATGGGTTCCATCGAAAGTAGAATTTATTTTATTCTTCTTTCTTTAAATTTTAAATTCCACTTTAACATAAAATGGAAATTAAAAAAATGGAAATGAAATCCTGAATCAATTAAATTATTTAAATTAAAACCACCTAATGGTAAATTAACCTAATTTTAAGAATAAAAAAAATTAAAAGAATAAAAACAATTTTTTTTATAATTATCAAACATATGATATATAGTCTGGACACTTGAGGTCATAAGGCTATGGGCCCGAAGGTGGTCTTAATATCTCAACCTCTGGTTTAACAATTACACGTACCTATGAAGCAAAGTTATGAAAAGAGAAAATCTTAAAATCAAATTAAACTTTGTAAACATAAATTAAAATTTAAACTTAAAATAGCAAAGTCTTATTATATAAACTCCTTCTTCACATAATAGGTTTTTGGGTCACCGACCATAGACTTGGGTTAGGTTGATGTTCTATGATACTCTATGCTGTGATGTAAAATGTTTTTTATTATTTTGTGGTGTACTATTTTAGACTGGATGGCTAGGACTATTTGCCTACTAATCTGTATATTAGGACATTCCTTTTGTCCTAACACTATTTTCTACATGGGGTTGTGATAAAATGGACTGTTGTGAGAAACATGAAATTATATACATAATGTTTTCTTACAGGTATGCTTAAATCCTAAAACATAGACAAATAGGATAGGTGGGCTTGGAAATTAATGCTAAGCCCATACATTTGCAAATATAACTATTGGAATGATATATGTATTTCCTAATGTTTGTTTTATAGGGTTTATGAATTATATTTTAGGAATTTAAAATGTAATTTAAGCTTAGAATTAGGTTATGATATATGGGAGCTAAAAATAGAAGGAGCTAACCCTACTAGCTAGTGGTCCCCTATGAAGCCTTAGAGTTTCAAAAGAAGGAGATGATCTTGGAGAAAGACCCATAAATCTTAACTTTTAGTTCTAGGTCTAGTTGTATAAGGGCAGAGCTCGATTGCCCATTTTTCTCTTTCATTTGGGGTGTACAGCGGTACCTAGGTACACTGGTTTGTTCATTAAAAATAAATTTGGTATGATTTATTTGGGGTGTATAATAGAATCAATTTGCTTTTCTTGGCTTAGACATTAGGCTCCTAGAAAAAGTTTAAATTTTCTACCCAACTTAAATCTAAATAACTTAAAGATAATTAAAGAAATTAATAACTTCATACCTAAATTATAGGTTTAAGATCAACTTAAAAGAAACTAGAAATAATTAACTTTTGTAAACCATGATATCATATTATTCTAACTTCTTAAATTCAGTTCTTCACCCATTGCACATAAGGGGCATTTGACCTTTGAAGATGACCACCTTATTAGGGAAGTGTGCCATCTTATTTTGATATAGCCTTCGACTGCTTCTAACTACATCTTATTGTAGGCATAAATTGCATACAAAAGCCTTAAATGAACTATGAGTCAAGACATAAAAAATAAAATATATTACATTTATTTAGGGGCATATAATACCTTACATGATTTTAAGGATTAGGGAGTGAGTTTAGATTCTTAAGTTCTTTCCTAAAATGTAATATCCCAGCCATATTGCATAGCATAAAGACCGGCATCATGGATTTAAAAATTCATTTGGGTGGTGTTAACTGGTAGCCCTTCCAAGTAGGTGATAAATCCAAAAGAGTCAGGGATAAGTTTCTTTTGTCATGTGAGAGAAAGAGCTAATAATTCCCAAAATTCAAACTAGGTCGAGCCTCAGACTTATCTCAGAGGCACTTGTAAACATAGGTTATGAAGCATCCTTTTAGGAATAAGTATTCAATCCTAAGAATTTCTACAATCTTATATTATTATTTAATAAAATGTTAATTTAAATCTCAATAAATTTTATCTCAAAAAATATAAAGCCTAATGATATGATAGTTGAAATTCCTACTAGGTATCTCAATATCCATATGCATTTCCTACTTTATCCCAATCGACCTTAAAAAGAATTCTTCCTCCTATGAAGTGTTCCCTTTTGAAATTCTAACCATCCTATGGAACTAACTTTGAAAGCCGTAAAATTTAGAGCCTATTTCTTTAATCGAGAGTATTCTTAGGATAAGATCCTTCATTCCTAAGATGTAATTAACTATAAGGGCTTGCCCTTATTGAAAACTATAATCCCAATATAAAATAAACCAAAACCTTGTCCTATCCTTCCATATAGTTCAAGGGAAGAATCTCCAAAATATTAAAAATGACCATTAACCATAAGAGTTCTTATTTAAGTAATCTAATCCATTATAGGAAAACATGTTTATCTTCTAAGATAATATGTTTATTTCTTAGTGAGGAATTTGATTACCTAAATAAGAAATTTCTAAAGCCTATGTGGTGTCATAAATTTTTCCCACAATGGCCAGAAAAGAAGAGAAAAATAAGAAGAAAGGGTTAGCCACTCCCCCCTATTTATAAAAAAATCCTTCCCATAACTATGTCCACTCTCCTAACTATTCCTGCTCTCCCTTTGGGCAGTTATCGCTAATGAGGATGATGGATGTTGGCATGAGTGATTAGTGTTTTTCTAGATTCTTTAAATTTAGGTGTAACAGGGATAAACGCCTAGGCACCAAGATTACGGTGTCGCAGTGGCCCGAGTCAAAATATTTCATTTTTGGGGTTTTTAAGATATAAACAAATTTCCCCAAAATGAATGTGGTAGGTCGATTGAACATGATGCATTCATTTTTCTCTTTTATTTATTATATTTAGGAATATAAAAGAGATAATGAGTACAATATTCAAGAAACCAATAATAATAGATAATAATATTAGAATCTATAAATAAGTTGCACTTGTGGGCTTTTATTAAGTCTTCTAAACTTTTATAACATCACTATTTTAACATATAACTTTCAATCTCTTTTTGGACTTGATAGATTCAAATTTGTATTTAGATTCAATTTATTTTGAGTGCATTAAATCTAGATTTAGATTTAGATTTAGATATGGCTCTTATGGGCACGTTGGGTGTGTTTAGACTTGGATCGAGTTCTTTGGGACATGTTGGATGTATGTTTGGATTTTGATCCAGTCCCTTTGGACATGATAGATCAAAATTTAGATTGGGATGTAGCCTCTTTGGGCATGGTGGATGTAATTTTAGATTATATCTATGTCCATTGAACATGATATGTATGCTTGGATTTAAATCCTGTCTCTTTGGATATGTTGGATTTAAATTTAGGTTTAGACTTTGTTCTTTTGGACATGACAGATCTAGGTTTATGTATAGATCTAGTCCTTTTGAACATGATAGATCTAAATTTAGGTTTAAATTTGGTCCCTTTAGACATGATAGATCTAGGTTTAGGTTTAGATTCACCCCATTAGGCATACTGAATCTTAGTTTAGGTTTAGACCTGATCCTTTTGGACATGATAGATTTAAATTTTGGTTTAGATCTAGTTCCTTGAACATGATAGATCTAGATTTAGGTTTAGATCTGATCCTTTTAGACATGATAGATCTAAATTTTAGTTTAGATATAGTCCCTTTGGACATATTCAATATTAGTTTAAATTTCTTTCATTTGATAGAGTTTCTCTTTGATGGAGAATTTTTTTCTTTGTAAGATATATAAAATTGTTGACTGTTCATTGGGGATTTTATTTGAGATCATAATATTCTTCTCATACTCAAATGGTGATAATGATTTATCATTTTGGTTGAATGGTTTGAAACCTACAATCATGAGCTTGGGTCAACTTTGGTTTATATATTTTTAGATTTTGTTAAGCTTAGAGCCAATTTTCATCTTGGGATTTAAGCTCTTTGAGTTGTATTCAGACATTTTCCTCCATTATAAGTCTATTTTGGACTGCAATATGAAGTGAAGGTTATTCTACTTCAAGAGAATGTATTGCTTCTATCATGAAGACCAATGTGTATGGTGTTGCCTGCATAACAGTCTTATTTGTAGTGTGATATGCCCACAAAGCCTCTATTAATTAATCATGTCATCCTCTTCTATTTTTGGAGAGAATTTTCTTAAGGAGTTTGACCAATGTTTTGTTGAATGCCTCTGCAAGACCATTTTCTCTTGGATTATATATCAAAGAATATCTACAATCTATCCTATCTTTCTCAGTGAAGCGATAGATTTTGACATTCATGAAGGTAGTACCATTGTAAAATATAATTCATCGAGGTGCTCCAAATCGGTAGATAATGTGGCCTCAAAACAATTGCATTATGCTATTTTCTTTTACTTCTGTTAATGGAACTACTTCTACCTATTTTAAGTAGTAATTAGGAGCGACCAAAATAAACTCATGCCCTCTTGATGATGGAGGGTCTCTTGGACAAATTATGTCAGTCCCCCAACTTTCAAATGGCCATGATACCATTACTGGATGTAAGGAATTAGGAGGTTGATGTAATGCATCTATGTGTATTTGATAGTAATGATATGGTTTGGCATGCATAATGTAATCTTGAACCTTAATGGGCCAATAATATCCCATTTGTTTAATTATAATTTTCATCTTAGGACCAAATTGGTGTGCACTACACAATCCTTTATGAACTTCAACCATGCCATTTTGGGTTCTTCTAGCCGTAAACATCACAACCACATTTAATCAAATGAATGGCAATATAATGTGTCATTCACTCATATCGCTCTTTATAAAATTTGATGATCCTTTGATTTATTTTTTTGGTAATCCACCACTTTTAAGATAAGTGATGAAAAGCTCTCTCCAATCATATTCTTCATTTATTTTAAAATCTTTTAATTTTCTTTACCTTTAAAAGTTTGAAAAAGGGTTGATGTCAATGCTATCCGCTTTGACTGTTATTATAATTGGGTATTCTTAAAGGTCTATTATTTCTTTAGCTAATTTAGCTAATGCATTAGTTTTACCTTTTTCATGGTGTGACACCCTTGAAATTATTTCTTCATGGATTTGTTTTAGAAGACTTAGGATGTGTTTGTGATAAAGCACTAATTCATGCTTATTTATCTTGGAAGTCCCTATTATTTATCAATTTATGAGTTGAGAGTCCTAATAAATAAAAGTTTTTTAATTTTCATATTAATTGCTAGCTCTAGGCTTGTAATTAATGCTTCATATTTAGCTTCATTATCAACTCAAGGTTTAGTTTAGCTATATGAATATTAAAGTATACCACCTTCTGGTATAACAAATATTAAGCCAATTGTAACCTATACTATAGGTAATTCTAGTGGTTTAGCTAGCTTTATTAATGAAGCTTCATCAAAGTAAAGCTCCCATTTTGATGATTGTTGAGCTTCTTCTATTTCAAAGATTTGCTCATCAGGCAATTCATCATTAAGTGTATAATCTGTCTTTAAAAGATGAAGGCTAGAAAGTTAGTCAAAGCTTGCCCTTTTAATGCCTATTATTGGATTATGTTATGTTAAATTAGAGTAATAAGATAGCCCCATGTTCGAATTGGCCTAGTCATTAGAAATTTAAGGAAATCGACTTTGATATCAAAGTCATCTTCTGTGATAACATGTATTGATGCAATTTCTGAGTAGCGAATATCAACCCTAAACATTACTACTCAATGGGAGAGTATCTTGTTTCATCTCCTATTAAATATCAACTTATAGTACAGGGCATTTTCCTTATTTTCTTCATTATTTTGAGCTAATAGCATTCTAAGTGATTCTTCTAGAGCTGATATATATAATATCACTAGCTTTCTTGTTATTGGTGTTGTCAAAATTGGGGGATGTAAAAAATGTTATTTTAAGTTTTTGAATGATTCTTAACAAGCATCATCCCTAAGATGAAAATTAAAATCAAGAAAATGGGATATTACTAGCCCAACATAGTTCAAGAGTGCATTGACCATGCTAAAATATATCATCAGTGTCAAATACACGCAGACATGTTGCATCCAATAGTGGTATTACGACCATTTGAAAATTGGGGAACTTATATATTCAGTCCAATAGACCCTCCATCAACTAGAGGATATCATTTCATTTTGGTTGCCACTAATTACTTCTCAAAATTGTTAGAAGCAATTTCCTTAAGAGGAGTTAAAGCAGATAATGTTATAAAATGTTTTTGAGATCAAATCACTTATTAATTTAGTGTACCTCAAAGAATTATATCTAACAACAACACTACCTTCAAAAATGTCAAAATATATCACTACATTAAGCAATACAAGTTAGATTGGCGATATTCTTAGTTATATAATCCAAAAGCCAAAGGTCTTGTAGAGGCATTCAATGAAACATTGATCTAACTTCTTAAAAAAATTCTCTCTAAAAATAAAAAGGAATGGCATGATAAATTAATGGAAGCCTTGTGGGCATATCGTATCACATATAAAACTACCACATAAGCAATAACATACTCATTGGTCTTTGGGGTGGAATTCATACTCCCTCTCGAAATAAAATTACCATCACTTATATATTTCAATCTTAAAAAAATTTACAATGGAAGAAAATGTTTGAATATGATTTGAAGAGCTTGAAGCTTTGTACGAAGTTTGGCTAAAAGCCCAACAAAATCTAAAAATGTATAGAGTAAGGATGATCCGAGCTCATGACCGTATGGTTTTCCCAAGATGATTCAAACTGGGTGAATTTGTATTGATACAAAGAAGGCCTATCATTCCCCATCGTTGAATAGGTGAAAAATTTTATTTAAATTGTGAAAAACCCTACATTATCAAAAAAAAGAGTATATGAAGGGAGTGCTTATCAACTCAATAATGCAAATGGTGTATGGCCTATGCTCCCTATAAATGGACAATATATCAAAAGATATTATGCATAATTATTGATGGTGTTATGCTTTATAAATATAGAAGTCAAAATTGACTCTAAATTGAATGAATAGACTGGTAAATCATTATCACCATTTGAGTATGAAAAGAATATTTTCATCTCAAAGGAAAATCCTGTGTCCTAGGGTGCATATTATATTTTTTATAATGCAAGAACAATTCATCATCAAAGAGAAACTCCATCAAATTAAAGAAATCTAAACATAGATTCAATATGTCCTAAATGGATTGAGTTTAAATTTAAATTTAGATCTATCATTGTGAGAATTTTAATTTGGAACACCACATAGATCTTTGAGGTCTTATTTAGGTAATCAAATATATCATTAAGAGATAAATATATTATCTCGAAAGATAAACATATTTCCTTTTAATGGATTCAATTACTTAATAATGACTCCTAAGCCTGATGGGCCTTTGACGTACTAAAGATTCTTCACTTGAACTACATTGAGGAGTAAAATGAGTTTATTTTATTATAGGGTTAAGTTCC
Organism: Cymbidium sinense; assembly: GCA_021442155.1. Taxonomy (NCBI): domain Eukaryota; kingdom Viridiplantae; phylum Streptophyta; class Magnoliopsida; order Asparagales; family Orchidaceae; genus Cymbidium; species Cymbidium sinense. The sequence goes on along the minus strand of CM038214.1, from coordinate 53,986,964 downwards.
CTATAAGGGCAATCCCTTATAATTATTTATATCGTAGGAAATGAAGGATCTCTTCCTAAGAATAGTCTCATATTAAAAAATAGATTTTTATTTCCATGGATTTCAAATCCAATCTTAAAAGAATGGTAAGTTGAAAATTCAATAGGGAACACTTTCTAAGGGGGAAAGAGTTCTTTTCAAAATCCAAATGGGAATAAGTAAAAAATACTTTCAAATACTAGAAATCCTAATAAGTATTTCAACTACCCTATTATTCATCTTTAAATTTTTGAATTCAAAATTATTAGGATTTAAATTAACATTTCATTAAAAATTTAGGGCTTAGATTATAGTAGCACAAGTCTATTAGAAATGTCTAGTAGTGAAGACTTACTCCAAAAAGATATTTCAAACCCTAAGTCATCAAATTCCTCTAACATAAGTCAGAGGTTTGACCTAGTTTAATTTTTAGGAATTATTGATTCTTTCTCTTACTTGAGGAAATGAACATATCGCTAACTCTTCTATACTTATCACCCGCTTGGAAGGGTTGTTAGAAAACACCACCTGAACAACAATAATAACAACAACAATAAGCCTTTATCCCACTATGTGGGGTCGGCTACATGAAACCTTCTTCTCCATTATGTCATATTATGTATCAAATATCATTTAATTCAAGTATACTAAGGTCATTTTTTATACATCTTCACCAAGTCTTTTTAAGTCTACCTCTTCCTTTTTTAATATAAGGTAAATCTAATACATCTGCTCTCCTAACTAGGTCATCAAATGGCTTATGCTTTTTGTGGTAAAACCATCTAAGGTGACTCTCTCTAATCTTATCTTCCACTAGAGCTATTCCAAATTTTTTCTGAACACACATTTTATCTCTAAGAGTAAAGCCACTCATCCACCTGAACATCATCATCTCTGCAACATTTTACTTAGTCTTATGCTTCTCTTTTATTGGCCAACATTCTGCATCATAAATCATTGCAGGTCTATTGACCTCACTTTTGGAGTGAGGAGTCAATCTTCTCATCTTAAATCTAGAAGTCTTCTAGACACTAGAGTCTCCTTAGTCATAGGACACTTCTAGTCACTAAGTGAACACTTAACCCAAACCTAGGGACTCACGTGGATTCCCCATAAGATTAGGCTATGACTTAAGACTAAGGAAGCCTACCTACCCTATGGCCTAACCCATGACTTATGCCTAACCTAAAGTCTAAAACCAACTTCAAATCAATGCAAAACCAAACCTCAAATCAAACCAATACTAATTGAATCCAATCTCATATCTGAACTCCAAGTCAAAATCAAACCCACCTTAATCCTATGATTTAATCCTAGATTTGACCCCAAACCTCCTTCAATCAAACTAAACTCAATTGATTTTCTCAAATCATTCAAATCATAATCTCAAACTCTTCCAAGAACTACAATCAAACCCATTGATCAAAATCAATTCAGTTAACCCAAGCTAGCTCATTTGAACCTAAAATGTCCAAATGAGCCTAAATATAATTAAATTCAAATCAATTGCAATCAAAGTAATCAATCAATCCTAAATCAATTATCAAACTCAACCAAAGTCAATTCAACCCAAAATCAAGCTAATTGACCCTTTAGGCTCACTTAACCCAAAGTGACCTAAAGGACCCATTTGAGCCAAATTCCAATCCAACCCAAATTGGATTGAACCAACCTATCCAAAACCCCCTTCAATGATTATTGATCACCCTTAATTAATCAATTGCAATCAATTTTGTCAAACCAAGTCAATTTGATCATTTGACCCAAGTTAACTCTTTTAGCATGCATGAGCTAAATTGAACCAATTCCCATCCCAATTCAAATTGATTGAAATCAATGATTCATACCAACTTCTAATTGATTCTTGAACATAACTTTACCATCAATTGAGTCAAAATAAGTCCAATTGGACTCTTGACCCAAGTTGATCTAATTTAACCTAAAAGACCAAATTGGGCCAAACCAAAATTTAATCTAAATTGATTGCAACCAATAACTCAAATCCATTTCAAATTGACCTGAAGGGTCAATTTGGTCTAAATAATTCCTAAGTATAAATTGATTAAAATCAAAGCCAGTAATCATCTTCAAATGATCAATTGAACTTAAACCAGTACTTAACCCAAGCCAATTTGGCCAATTCGACCAAATTGGTCAACTTAGTCCATTTGGCCCATACGAACCCATATGTGACATATTCAAATATAATGCAAACCAAGCCAAACCAATTGAACCAAAACATCCCAAATACTCATTTGAACTTATCCCAAGTCTTGGTTTGACTCAATTTGACCAATTGGTCAACTTGACCCAACCTAGCCCAATTTAGCCTACATGGGTCAAATTGAGCCAAACCTAATCAAATAAACTCCAAACCAATTCAAACTTGGAATGACCATCATTAAGCCACCATGGGTCAGCCCAAATCAATCCCAACCCAAGTCCAACCAGAATTGACCTATTACCCAATGGATAAAGCCCTCCAAATGGGACAAAACTCATTATTGGATGGTCAAACCAACTATCCTCCCATTAGCAACCACCCTAAGCTCCAAATGGACATGAGGACCACTAGCTCGCCTGACCCAAAGCTATTTGGGTTAGCCATGAGCCAAGTGGAAGTGAGCTAACTCATTTCCTCCCATTATAACACTTGGAAACCAAGGATAAGCAACCTTAGCCCTTAGTAACACACTTTCCTCACTAACTCACTCAAACTGAGCCACCTCAATGATTCCCTGTCACCCATGGTTACTTGCACCGACCAGCCACCTGCAAATTGTAAAGAGCATCCTAGCCATTGGATTGGAGGAGGGAGGGGGTATACACACCTCATTTTGATTCGTATTGACATATTAAGCATTATGAGAGCACAAACAAGTCAAGGCAAGTCTCTTAGAGTTTTCCAGTGATGTTTGATCCATAGAGCCAATGGTAAGGAGGAAAACCACGTGCTTCTTAATAGGGCTTTATCTCTTCAAGATTATGCAACCTTAGTTGGTTAACTACTAGTCTTGAGCTGCAGCAAGGTTAATTCTGGCAAACTAATATTTTCTAGGCTTTATGAAGGATAGTTTTAATGCATGCGAATCCCACTATAAGATCCCTTTAAATCCCCTCCCTAAACATTTTGGGATCGATCTTGAGCCTCCACGTGCTTTGGCAAGCTCAGATCGAGTGGGGGAGGGTCGATGGTGTCTGTCTTTCATCTCTCAAGGGGCAAAGGATCATCCATCAGTAGTTCTGCATGATTGGAATGGATGGTTATGATTTAATCTGCTAGTTTCACTTGATTTAATCCTATAGGAACTGTTGTATCAATCCCCACTATCTAATCTTAGATCGGATGGTTAGGATGAAAGCATGTTTTCCACCGCCACTTCAGTGCCGCGTCGGACCATTTAAGTGGACAATCCTGTGGCGCCACATGGAAAGCGCTGCCATGTCAGCTGCATGCATGACACCTACGGGATTATGGATTAATTAAGCTTAAATAAGTGTTTTAACTGGCTGAAACTTCCTAAAATCATAACTACTTGTAAAAAAAATCCAAAAACATAAATAAATACATTTTAGAAAGTTTAAATAGAGGATAATTTAATAAAAATAATTTCATTTGATTTTGAATAGTGATTAAGGCTTATTTAGGGTTTGAATATTTTCTTAATTAGCTTAATTAAGCCCTAATTACTTTGGAAATTAATCCTAAACATGACATGTTGATTAAGTTGGATGACTTCTACCTCCCATGATTTTCTTAGGATTTATTGGCTATGTAATTAGAGAAATTTTAAATTCAAACCTTAATTACCCTCTTAATTAATTTAATGATTAATTTAAGTTCTAAATAATAAAAATTAATTAATTTAATTTCATTAATCCTTAATTAATAGTGAGATGATGAGGGAGAGTGATTAGGGCCTCTTTCCTAAGTAGTTTTCCAAGTTCATTTCATTAAAGAAAGTTAATTAAAACATAACTTGATTAAGAAATTAATTAATTAATTAATGGCCAAATCAATTCAAAATTAAAAATTAATCGCTTCAAAAAATTAATAAATAAATTAAGGGTTCCTCTTTATGTATTCAATAATATAAAGACCCTTAAGGAAATTATGATTAGCTCATAAGTGTTAAAAAATCATAGGAGTACTTAATTAGATTCTTTAACTTAATTAATCTCTAATCATGAGCCAATTATATTAGGTCCTCTAGGAGCATTCCAATTTTATTTTCCACATGTTCATATCATTTGTGCCTCATGATTAAATGGTTAATCAAATTAAAGAAGCATAAGAAAGGGAAATTAAATGGATTGTTTAATGTTTCAACTTAATTAAACTATAAAAGCCATTTAATTATCTTTCCTTAGACAAATTGAAATCACCAACATGGGAATGGGATGAAAATAGTAAATGACCCCTCTTCTTTAAGTCTAATTGAAATCCAAAATTAAAATTAATACAAAGCTTTGGTTTTCTTTAATTAGTTCTATTTAATGTGATTGTCCTTAAGAATTAGTATAATTGAATGAATCATATGGTTGTGTTTATCTATTCCTTTCCAATCATTTAAATGGTGTATGTCATGTGACTTCATGCATTCATATTTTTAAAATCCAATGGAATTCACTTATGTAAAATTGCATGTGTTGGCTTAATTTTATTATATGTGTGGCTATAATCACTAATAAATCCAAATTTAATTTTCAAAATGCTATAAATTGATAATAATAGTTGGAGTGATAGTAGTTATGAATATACATAGGATTTGCATGTTTTTATAACTTAAACATGTGGAGGTAATGCTCTCTTTCTTATATTCATATGTGCATTTACATTTGTTTGAATGATAATGACTATATAGTTTGGACATCCCAAGAATACGAGGCTTTAAGTAGCCCCAAGGAGGTCATTTGATTACCTCACTTTCCTGGTTAACAAAGGCACATACTTATTTCATTTCATTCCTATATATATTTGTATTAGAATTTGGATAGAGCTTTAACTCATATGTATAAATAATTCAATCAAAATAAATACAACCTTTTGCATGATTTTCATTCTCCAATTATGTATACATTCATATGAATTCAAGATAACAAGTATATAGTCTAGACATCCCAAGAATACGAGGCTTTAAGTAGCCCCAAGGAGATCATTTGATTATCTCATTCCTTGGTTTAAACAACGGCTCACACTCGCTTACATCTTTTACACATGTGTATCTGTATTATATTAAAAAATTAGAATTTCATTTTCTACTAAAAATACATGCATCCACAATCATTTAAGTACACTAAAATGTACTACAGGTAAAGGTTGTGCTCTCTTTATTATTTCATTTATAAATTTACATATATTTGAATGATAATAAGTATATAGTTTGGACATCTTGGGAATATGAGGCTTTAAATAGCCCTAAGGAGGTCATTTAATTATCTCACTTCCCTGGTTAATAAAGGCACATACTTACTTAATTTTATTACAAACATTTGTATTAGAATTTGGATAGAGCATCAATTTAAATATATAAATAATTCAACCAAGTAAATTAAAACTCCCAAATATATGCATCCATAATCATTTAAGTTTTCCAAAATATGTTGAATGTATATGTATACTAAGTGTTAAACCATATGCATTTTATGGGTGATGGAAAGGAATGGTCTAATATTTGCCACATAATTGTAATTCAACCACATAAATATTAAGATGCCTTTCACGTTGAATAGGATTCTTTAAGATTAACCCAAACTTAGGATTAATAAAACATTTAATAAATCATGCACTAAAGAAAACCAAATTATAATAATGTGCTTTAGAAAGTGGTTCAAGATAGGGATAAAGAGGGTAAGCATCTTTCTTCTTATCATAACACCTAGATGCTAAGTGTAAATCTGATGGAACCAAAAAAACATAAATTAAAATTTACAAATCATCTAAAAAACTTGAAGTGAAACCAACCACCATGTTAACTTAAGTAATCTCAGTATTAGAAAATTATCATTCAAATGCCAAGCTAAGATAGACCACATGAAGCCTAAGCACACACATTAGAATACTAAGTCATCACTTCCAGCTTTAGTTTAGGACAGTGTATATATGATGTTGTGTTTTATTTTGTGATGTGATATTTTAGACTGAATGTTAGGAATGTGGATAGTAGACTAGATGTTAGGTCATTGATAGTCTAATACTGCTTTTTGTAGAGGATTGTGTTTATGGGGCCTCTATAAAAATAAATATAAATGCTTGCTTGTAGGTTGCTTATGCCCTTTAGCATAATCCATATTAGGACAGGCGAGATTAATTACCCATGTGTAGAGTGCTAAGTCTAAATTATGAAATTTAATTGCTTGGAATTGTATGTATGTTTAGTTAACCTCAATTTTGGTGTGTAGTTAAATTTACTTTCTTATGAAATATAATTTTACAATAGGAATTAGGATTAGTGTTATGGGGATTAGGATGACTAGTGGCTAGAAGGCTTAGTCTTGGGAGGCCCTATGATTCCTTGAAGCAAAACAAATCAAAAGAAGGAAGGAAGAAGAAAAGTGAAGAATGAAGACCCTCATAGCATGTATTCAATTTCAATTGTAATTATTCTTTATAACTAGGATGTATAAGGGTAGAGCTCGACTACACAATCTTTTCTCTTTTTTGGGGTGTACGATGGTACCTTGCCACACTGGCCTTTTATTTTTTTATGGAATCTATACATGTTTGGTTGTTGTTATGTTTAGATTGAGCAATAGAATTGCATATTCTTTATAGTTACTTAAAATTGATGATTGAATGTGTGGCCTGGATGAGGTAGGCTCTTAGGACAAAAGTAATTTTTCTATCCCAATTAACAACTCATAACTAAATTTTAAAATAACTCATAACCTCATTTCAAAGCCTGGGATAAAATCAAGATAATTAAAAAATTTACCAACCCCTTAGCTGAATGATTGAATGTCTAACAACATGCATGGCATCTTCTATCACTCCTGCAAAATGAGGGCCTCCATTATTACATTTTATAGACCGCTTAACCTATGAGAGCAACCCCTTATAATGGAGCTTCAACCTCTTTCTCTTTTGATTTGGATAATAACAAAAATTTATCATGCATTTAGGCATAAGAAATCCCAAAGTCTTTTTTTCAAAATATTGCATCAACATATTATAAAATTTGAAAAAAAACATTTGTAATTAGATTAAGTCATATGCTCATGTCAAACATGATGTAGTATCTTAGGGAGTGAGTTTAGAACTCTAGCCTCTTTCAAAATAAATAACAACTTAAACCATCTTGCAATTACATAAGTTAGGCTTACATGATTTTGAATCATAGGAGGTGTTAGCTGGCAGCCACTCCAGACAATTATAAGTCTAGTAGAGTCGAATGGGTTTACTCTCACTTGTAGAGGTGGACCCTTATGTCCCCTTTCTCACTTAGATTTATGTCATACTTTTAACTTGTGTTGAAGGTCCCCATATTTAGGATCTGATGTTGCTTGTTTTCCTTGGGCTATGAGCATAAATACTCGCCTCTAGGAATTTCCACAATATGTGTTAATGGATTATAAGTCCTTACAATCTAATAAGATTTCAACTCAAATAAAATAAATCCTCTCACTTTCAAACATATAAAACCTCACCATAGGGTAGATTGGAGTGCTCATTAGGCTTTCTAGTATCATGGGTATTTCTTACTTATCTTCCTTTAGAATCCAAAAATAAGTCCTTGTAATTGAACAATCCCATTTCATTTTCTAAACTAACCAATTTATTGATAGTCTTAACCTTGAAATCTTTATAGATAATGATTGACTACTTTAATCAAGAGTGTTCTTAGGAAATCACATTTCATACAATGTAATTAACTATGGAGGCTTTCCTCCATGGGGAACTAAAGAACCCAACATGAAATAAACCTTGCTTTACTTTTCCATGTAATGTAGGGGAAGAATCTATGGTATATATGAAGACCCATCTATCTTAGAAGTCCTTATTAGGTGATTAGGTCCATTATAGGGTGATGTTTTGACCTTTCAAGATGGTACAACATACCTTAATATCGTACCCAATCACTTCAATAAGTGCCCCCTATGATCTATATGGTGTCCACCCAATGACCCTCTGAAAATAAACACCATAAGGTCTTACCACCATCTTATAAAATTTTCCCTTAAGTTTAAGTGTTACTTTCTATCACACAACAAGCCAAATGCATTCCCCCACTTCAACCATCCAACTTGAATTCAACTAATAACATTTCCATCTATTTCACCATCATTTTGAACAATTAACACCACTTAACAAATTTTAAAAATTATGAGTCTAGTTTTATGTATGAATGATGGATAGGCTATTACATTTAGGTAGAAAACTAAGAGCCTAACTAACTCCCTAACCCTAAGATAATGTTTTTCATGTTATGCACCTAACTAATGCAACAAATTTTTAACTTTTATATATTTTTACTCATGATTCATTTTAAGGATAAGGGTACACAGTCATTCCTACAATGATATGTAGTTAAAAGTGTCATGGGTCAAATCGAAAAGAAAAGGCACACTTCCCCAAGAAGGGTGGCCATCCTAATAGTCAGATGCCCCCTTATGTGTAATGGATTAAGCACCCAATTGAAGAAGATAAAATAATATGCTATCATGGTTTGCAAAAGCTAATTCTTTCTAGTTATTTGTAAGTTATACATTGGGCTTTTAATTAATGCGAGGTTTTGAATATTTTTATTTAATATTTGAGTTATTTAAGTTTAATGGAGTAAAAAAAAAATTATTTTTCCTAGTAGCCTAATATTCTAGGCATTTCATCACAGAAATACATCACAAAAAGAAACCTAGAAAATGCAAATAATTTTTATTATATACCCAAAATAAATCAAACAAAATTTATTAATAGAACAGGCCAATGCAACTGGGTAATGCTATACACCCCAAAAGAAAAACAAAATGGGCAGCCTTATATAGCTAGGCTTAGAACTAAAAGTTTGATCTATTGGGGACTTCTTTGAGGATCATCACCTTCATTAGGGACATCTATGGGTTTCAGAGGGGGCCACCAACTAGTAAAGTCATAGCCTATTATTCCTAGAACCTAGAGACCTTAACTTAATTTTTGGCCCAAATTACATTTTGATTCTTTAAAATAAGTTCATAATCTCTACAAGACAAATGTCAATAAATACATACAGCACACCAACAGTTTACATTTCAAACATATGGGCTTAGTATATATATATATATATATATATATATATATATATATATATATATATATATATATATATATATATATATGGTGTTTTAATTTGGAGTGGTAAAGAAACATGGTAGATCTTATGGAGTTCTTATAGAAGTGATCGAGTACAACATAAAGGTATGATGTACTACATCAAGAGATAGAAATGTCCCCATACAATGGACTCAATCACCTAATAAGGACTCCTAAGGTAGATGGGTCTTCGTATATACCATATATATTTCCTCTACTTTGCATGGATAAAGTGAAGTAGGGTTTATTTTATGCTGGGTTCTTTAGTTCCCTATGGAGGCAAGCCCCCATAGTTAATTACATCCTAAAAAATGGAAGTTTCCTAAGAACACATTCGATTAAAGTAGTTAATAAATATCTCAAAAGATTTTAAGGCTAGACTATCAAAGAATTGGTTATTTTCAAAAATCAAGTTGGGAGAGTTCAAATGGGAAGACTTATCTACAGATTCCAAAGGATAATAAGTAGGGAGCACCCTTGATACCCTCATGAGTGTTTCAATCTACCTTGTAGTGAGGCTTTATATTTTTGAAGAGGATAATTTATTCTTGATTAAGTTAAAATTTTACTAGAAAGTTAGGACTCACATTCCAGCAACACAAGATTATGAAAATGCCTAAGAGGTGAGGACTTATACTCATATCAAAAGAGAAATGAGCCACCTTAGAACCTAAATCTAGAGTGCTCTAGCATGAGCTAAGAGCTCGACCTTATTCTACTTAGGGAAAAGTGGGATATAATTGTCCACCTCCATAAGAGAGAGTGAACACATCTTGACTCTCATAGACTTATAACCACCTGGAGTGGCTGCTAGCTAACACCTCCTACACTTTAAAACCATGTAGCCGGACCTTATGTAGATGCAAGATAGCTAGGTTGTTATTTAATTTTGAAGGAAGCTAAAATCCTAAACCCACTCCCTAAGAGACTATATAATGTTTGGTATGCAAACTTGACTTAGACTAATATTGAGAATTTTTAAGTTTTAAAAATCATTTGGCATATTTAATTTTACACCAAGGCTTGGGATAATTTTGCCAACATGCATGATGAAATTAAGTTATGGGCTAAATCAACTAGAAGAGGTGTTCTCCACTACAAGAGAACACTCTCAAAGGTCAAGCATATCCCTTATAGTGCAAGAGTGGAGATCCTCTATATTCAAGAGAGACTTAATATGATATGCATGTTATTCTAGCATACAATCACTCAGCTAAAGGGTTGCTAAATCTTTTATTATCTTGATTAAAATCCTAGGCTTTAAAATGAGATTGTGAGTTACATTAAGATTTAGTTATGAGTTACTTAGTGAGGATAAAAAAAATTAATTTTTATTCTAAAGAGCCTATAAAATTCATGCCACACATCATCAAACTTAAAGAAACTTATGAAAAGCTTGTTATTTCTATTGCACAAACTAACGACAATAATAAAATATTTAAATTTCATAAAAAAAAATAAGAGGCCAATGTTGTTGGGTACCACTATACACCCTAGAGAAGAGAAAAAGTTAGGTTGCCGATATCTGCCCTTACACAACCCATATTATAATTAAATTTTACAAATGAAATGAATGTTATGGGGGTCTTCATTTCTTGTTCTTCTTTCCTTCTATGGATCTATTTGCTTCAGGCTTCATAGGGCCTCCCAAGTATTTTTTGGTCTATCCACTACTCATTCTAAACCCCATAGCACTAATCCTAACCCAACTATAAAAATTACATATTCATGAAAAATGAAGTCTAATTAGACTTGCAAAATAGATCAAGCCAAGCAATTATAGTTCACCTATTTGGACTTAGCACCCTGCACTTGGGTAGCCAAGCCCACCTATCCTAAGTGGATTATGTTTAGGGGAATAAGCAGTATCTGCAAGCAAGAACATTTATATTCATTTATTATTACTTATAGCACAATCCTTTACATAAGAAATCATTAAGCTACTAAAGACCTAACATCTAGTCTATGCATAAACAATCCTAACATCCAGTCTAAAATATTGCATCATAAAAGAAAACACATCACTGTAACATATGATGGCCTAACTTAATACTAGAATTGATGACTTAGCATTTTAATGTGTGCTAAGGTTTAGTTTGGTATGTCATGGTTAAGCCTTGAAAGTAAAGGTTGTCTAAAGTTTTAGAATTGTTTAGATTGACCGTTAGGGAAGAATGAGGCTTAGCCCTATTCATCCCTACCCTATGTTATTTTCTAAAAGCAGATTATTATAGTTTTATTTTTATCTGTGAATCACTTATGAATTTTTTTTATTAAGCCTAAGTTTAGATTAGTTTCAAGGAATCTTACTCAAAAATGAATGAAATCTTAGGATTGATGAGATTAAGTCACCGTCACATGAGTAATATTTCACTACTCCTTTCATTATCAACATTCACACTCTTTCATTGTTAAACTTCTTAATATTTGATTTAATACATATACATGCAATAAACTCATATTTTTGCACACTTAATGAATGTTAAAGCCTGAATTTGATAGAAAAGAATGATTTCATCTCATAGCTAAGCATATGCAAACATGTACTAGAAGATTAAGCAAGTATGTGCCATTGTTAAACTAGGGAAGTAAGATTATCTAAGACCTCCTTGGGGCTACTTAAAGCCTCATGTTCTCAGGATGTCCAAACTATATACTTGCTAATTCAAATATCTTTAAACATACATATAAAATATAAAGGTAAAATAATCTATTACTATCTTTAAGTTACAACTAAGTAGAGAATTCATTAAGTACTTACAACGAACATTGATTTTAAGTTTATACTATTTTATTCATTATAAATTTTTAATTTTAAATAATTTGAGATTTATTAATGATAATAGTCACACCATATAATAACATTTATCCAATTCATATAATTTTAACGCAATCATATTCTTTTAATTTACTTTTTTAAAACATGAACACATGAAATAAATGGCCTGCACATTTATGATAATTGAAAGGAACTAATCAAATGTCAGCACATAACATACTCAATTTCATTGAATCTTAAAGACAATCAAGCTAAATAAATATTTCTTAACACTAACCACAGTTTTTGTAAGATTTAATTTTAATGTTTAAGTTATTAAAACCTAAAGAGGAGAAATGATACTTTGGATTCACCCCATCCCATGTTGGTTATTTGACATATTTAAGGAAAGAAATTAAATATGTTTTATGAGTTGATTAGGTTCAAGCCATTAATCACATCAATTTGATTACAATTCCCCAAGCTTATTTATTTAAATTAAACACTTGATCATGAGCCTTCAATGATATGCTTTTAAAAAATAAACTTCGTAATGCACCTAAAGAAGTCTAATCAATTAGGCTCATGCCTAACAATTAATTAAATTAAAGGAGGAAAAAATAAGGTTAAATACTCTTATGATTTCCCCACACAAATGGGATAATCATAATTTCTTTCTTGACTTTATGCTATTAAAAACATAAAGGGATTAATGGGTTGCACTTGAGTTATCTAAATTAATTTCAATTTTTATTTTATCATTAATTTATTGGAATAGTTCCTTAATTATTAAACATAATAATTAAACCCTCTTAAGGAACCACACTTCAAAAAAAAATTAGGGAAGGGGTCCTAATTATTTCCTTCATCATACCCATTATTTTCATTGATTAATTAACACCAATTTCTTAATTTTTGCTATCATTAATTTTAATAATTTTTTAATTAATTAAAGAGGGTAATTAGAGTTAAAATTCAAAAATCTTTAAACCACATGGAAAATAATTCCAAAAAAAGTATGGGCGGCATATGACATCCCATAGAATCATCCCACAAAATTTTAAATTAATTAGCCAAGTAATTTGGCCTTAATTAATGTAATTAGTCTGAGATTCAAACCTTAATTAAGCAATAATAATTATGTGATAATTATGGTTTTTATTTTTGTTAAATTCTCCTCTATCTAAGATTTTCAAAATGGGTTTATTTATATCTTTTGGATTTTTCTATAATTTGTTATAATATTTTGAAGTTTTGGCTATTTAATTAAAATTTTAAACCTTAATTAATCCATTTAAACTGTCAGCGTCACATGAACGTTGATGCAAAAATGACTTCCATGTGGCATCATGGCATTGGCTTCTTAAATCGTAATGCAAGAGTAATTCTTAAAGGATAGATGTGATGTGATTGTCGAACGATAACAGAGATTAATCCCATGATTTTGAAGGGATTAAATTGAGATTTCTAACATGATTAATCATGGTTTTCCGTACTAATCGTGCGGAATGGATAGCCAGCGATCTATCATCCTATGAGTGTGGAATGATGGACACTATCCACCTTCCGCCGTTCGATCCAAGCTCACTAAAGCTCATTTGATGATGAAATCAACTCCAAAATGATCACGAAATAAATCTAAAGAGATCTACTATAGGAGATCGCATGAAAACATGATTTACATAAAAAAATACTACCACCTAATGGCCAAGACTATGGTTGTCAGATGTTTACATCACTGAAGCTATAGGCCGATGGTCCAACGATTAAAGTAGCTTCATCTTGAAGAGACAAAGCCCTGTTGAGAAGATCTTGAGCTGCCTCCTCATCGATCGATCTGTGGACCAAATGCCATCTTTAAGCTCACTAGAGTTGGTCTAGGGACATATTCTAATGGTTAAATCACTCAGGAAATGATTCAGTATGATTCACCGGAGTAAAATAAAGGTGTGGAAAGAGTTAAATTGAGTTTGGTGTAGGTTTGGGAAGTTTGGATAGATGGACCTCTCGGGTCCAATCAGGAGCTAGTCTCGCTAGAGATAGGGCGCATGAAAAGCTCAAGAGAGAGAGTGGGACTGTGCAAAATGCTCTTATTAATATTTATGATGAGTTTGAATGAAAGGGGAGGAGTATACTCTCTTCCCCAGTGAATCAAGGGTTGGGATTCGTTCAACCTTTGGTAGCCATCTGGCTATAGTAGGTTGTCAGAGGTGGTAGGAGACTATTGAGGTGGTCGAGTGTGAGAGGTTGAGGGAGTGTAGTTGGCTTCCATAAGGTGTACACTCCTCCTTAGGTGGATCGATCGTTTCCCATGGGTGAACTCACCTTCTCTTGGCCAAAGCCTAAACCCAATAGCTTCACGTTAGGTTGGGTTAGTGGTCCTTTATCAAAAAAAAGGATAAAGGTGGCTACCATTGAGAAGAGAGTTAAGAACCCATCCAAATGGAGATTTTGTCTAATTTGGAGGGCTTGGTTCAATGGGTCTGATCCAAACCTAGTTCTCCATGAGTTGGGCCCACTTGGGTAGGCCCATGGTGACCCCAAGGATGAGTCATACCAAGTTTGATTAGGATTGGCCTTGGTTTGGTTGGGTTTGGCTCAATTTGACTCATGTAAGTTAAATGGGTCATGTTGCACTAAGTTGACCATTTTGACCAAATTGGTCAAAATGAGGGTTTGGGTAAGCTTAATTAGTCATTTGGAATGAGTGAGTGTAATTGGTTTGATTCAATTTAGGTTAGATTTGGATTTGGTTCATATAGTTTAATTTGGGTCAAATGGATCATGTTGACTAATTTGACCAAATTGGCTAAATTGGCTTGAGCATGGGTTAGGTTTATGTTAAATTAATCATTGGTAATTGATTAGAAGAGTTGATTTGAATTGATTTGGACTAGGGAATGATTTGGCTGAATATCACCTTTTAGGTCAAATTAAGCTAAGTAGGTCAATTGGGTTGGGTTGACCCGTCCAATTGGAGGTTGGATTATGTCTAATATCCAATTAGTGATTGATTAGAATCATTGGCTTCAACTAATTTGGTTTAGGATTTGATTTGGTTCAATTTAGCCCTTTAGGTAAGATTGGGTCAACTTGACAAATCAATTTAATTATATTCAATTGATTGTAGTGGAGTGTTTAATAGTGAGATGTAATCATTAATGAAGATATTGGATGGCTTGGTTTGATCCTATGGGGGTTTGATTAGAGTTTAGCTTAATTAGGCCTTTTAGGTCACTTTGGATCAAGTGGGTTGGTCAAGTCAACTTGTACCAATTAGAGTTATGGATGGTTGGGATGTGTTCAATGATAAATTTGAAGCTGATTGATGGCTCTGGCTGTAATTAATTTGGGCTTGATTGGGTTCTGGTTCTGTGGTATTTTAATTTAGAGTAATAATGTGAACATAACATAAATCTTAAGGGGTACTTATTGAATTGATCATCTATGACATCAAGGTATGATGTACCAACTCAAAAGATGGAAATATCACAATACAATAGACCTAATCACCTAATAAGGACTCCTAAGGCAGATGAGTATTCGTATATACTAGAAGTCTTCCCCTACTTTACATGAACAAGTAAAATAAGGTTTATTTTATGTCAGATTCTTTAGTTCCCTATGAAAGTAGGCTTATATACTTAATTGCATCATAGGAAAGGTAATTTCCTAAGAAAACTCTTGATTAAAGTTGTCAATAAATATCTCCAAAAATTTCAAGGTTAGACTACCAAAGAATTAGGTATTTTTGAAAAAAAAAATCAAGTGAGAAAGTTCAATTCGGAAGACTTATTTATGGGTCCCAAAGGAAGATAAGTAAGGAGCACTCATGATACTAGGAAGCCTAGTGAGCACTCTAATCTACACTTCAGTGAAGCTTTATGTGTTTGAATAAGAGACTTTATTTTTATTTTAATTAAAATTTTATTTGAATGATATAACTTGTAGTCCGTCAATACAAGATTATGAAAATGCCTAAGATGTGAGAACTTATACTCATAGCCCAAAGGAAATAAATAGCCTCGAATCCTAAATCTAAGATGCTTTAGCACAAGCTAAAAGCATGACCTAAGTCTACTTAAAAATGGAACAAAATGATTTACCTCCATGAAGGAGGATAAACTAATCCTGAATCTTTAGGACTTATAACTACCTAGAGTGGCAGCCAACTAACACCTCTTATGCTTTAAAACCATGTGGGCCAGTCTTATGTAAGTGCAAGATAGGTTGTTTTTTAATTAGGAAAGAGGCTAGAGTCCCAAACTAACTCCCTAAGAGACTAGATCACGACTGGCATGAAGACATGTCTTAGACTAATGCAAAATTTTATAAATTTTTATATCAATTTTGGCACATTCATTTGGATAAAGGCTTAGGAAAATTATGCCTATATGCATGATAAAATTAGATTATGGGCTAATTTAGCTAGAGGAGGTGTAATCTACTACAAGAGGGAAACAAGATATTATGCATGATATTAGAACATTCAACATTCAACTAATGGTTGTTAAATCTTTTAATTATCTTGATTATGACCTAGGCTTTAAAGTGAGGTTATAAATTATTTTAGAATTTAGTTATGAGTTATTAGTGGGGATAGAAAAATTAATTTTACCTTAAAGAGCCTACCACATCCAGGTCACACATTCATTCATCAAATTTTAAGAAACCTATGAAAAACATGGCATTTTTATTACACAAATTAAACATGATAATCAAGCATTCATAGATTTCATAAAAGAACAAAAGACCGGTGTGGACGGGTACCACCATACACCCCAAAAAATAAAATAAGTTGGGTAGCCGAGCTCTAACATTATACAACCCAAATTATGATAGAATATTACAATTACAATTGAATTAATGTTATGGGGGTCTTCATTCTTCACCTTTCTTTCATCCTTCTTCCTTTGGTTTGACGTCAAGGCTTCAGTGGGCCTTCTAGATTTTTTTTCCTTCTAGGCACTACTCATTCTAAACCCCATAGCACTAATCCTAATTCCTATTGCAAAATTACTTGTTTATGAAAAATAAAATCTAACTACACCTATAAAATAGATATTAGCTAGACAATCATATAAACCAAGCAGTTTATATTTTGTAAACTTGGACTTAACACTCTGCACATGGGTAACCAAGCCCACATGTCCTAATATGGATTATGTGAAGGGGAATAAGCTATTTGCAAGCACAAACATTTATATTTTTTTATTATTTCAGCATCCCCTTTAACATAATCTTCTGTAGAAAACATCATTAGGATAATAGCAGCCTACATTCAGTCTACACATAAATAATCCTAACATCTAGTCTAAAACATTAGATCATAAAATAAAATAGAATATCATAATATACACCATTCTAACTTAGAGCTAGAAGTTGTCACGTAGTATTCTAATGTGTGTGCTAAGGTTTGGTTTGGTATGTCTTAGCTAAGCATTAGGATTATGATCATCTAAATTTGGAATTGTTTAAGTTAGACATGAGGGGAGGTTTCACTTTAAGTTATCACAAGGATTTGTGAATTTTAATTTGTATTTTATTTTGTTTCACTTAGAATTTACTTATCATCTAGTTATTATCAAGAGAAGAAACAGGCTTGACCCTCTTCATCCCTATCCTAAGTTATTTTTTAAAGGGCATGTTATTATGACTTTTGGTTTCTTTTAGTGAATGAATTATTTATCATTTTATTAATCCTAGGTTTAGGTTAATCCTAAAGAATCTTATTAAAAAATGAAAGATAACTTAAGATTAATGAGATTGAATTACTATCACATGGATAATATTACATCATTCTTTTTCATCACCAGTAACATGCATATGATATTGAACTTAACATACCTATACATGCAATGTACATATAGGTATTTTTGGCACACTTAGATGATTGTTCATGTTTATATTTGTTTTGAATAAAAGAGATATTTCATTCCTTATCTAAGCATACATACATATGTATTGAAGATTTAAGCAAGTACATGTCATTGTTAAACCAGGGAAGAGGTAATCAAAGACCTCTTTGGGGCTACTTAAATCCTCGTGTTCCCGAGATGTTTAGACTATATACTTGCTATATTAAATACGCATGCACATATACATAAGCATAAAATGAAAATCATGCAAAATATTGTATATTAGCAAATTATTTACTCATGTAAAGCAAAGATCTATCTAAATTCTAGCATATATACACATATGAATGAAATCAAGTAAGTATGTGCCATTGTTAAACCAGAGAAGTGAGATAATCTAAGACATCCTTGGAACTACTTAAAGCCTCATATTCCTGGGATGTCCATACTATATACTTACTAACAGTTAAACACATGTAAACATACACATGAATCATGAAAATAGAATAATCATTTGACATGTTTAAGCTATAAGCAAATGTGAATCATATATGATATTTGTAGCTAATCATCAACTTAAATCTTCATCATTAATTTATACTTTTGAATTTTACATGCAACTTACACATATATAATCATATTCATTTGATTCTTTTATTTGAAAATATGAATGGATGGTATCAAATGACATACAAGTTTATAATGATTGAAAAGGAATAATTAGATATTACCACATGATACATTCAATCACATTAATTCCTTAGGACAATCAAGTTAAATAAAATTCTTTAAGACTAACTGAAGTTGTTAATGAGGTTTAATTTTAGGATTTAAATTATTAAATCTTAAAGAGGAGAAATGATTTTGTTATTTTACCCCCATCCCATGTTAGTGACTTAATGTATTTAAGAAAAAATAATTAAGTAAATTCTATGGATAGATTAAGTTCAAATTATTAGGCAATTAATTTAATTTTCCTTTTCCTAGGTCTCCTTACTTTAATTAACTACTTAATCATGAGCTTCCAATGATATGCTTATGAGAAATTGAAATCTACAATGCTTATAAAAGGTCCTAATGCAATTAGGCTCATATTTAAGAGTCAATTAGATTAAGGAAGGAACTATGCTAAGTAGTCTTATGGTTTTCCCACACCTATGGGTTAACCATAAATTTCTTAGGACTCTTTATGTTATTAAATAGATAAAGGGGAACCCAAGAATTCAATTTGAGTCATCTAAAATAATTATCATTTCAATTGGGATTAATTTTATCATTAATTTACTTAAGTAGCATTTAATTAATCAAATGCATTAATTAACCCTCCAATGGAAATATACTTAGAAAATAAATAGGAACAGGTCCCAATTATCTTTCCTCATCATTCCCACTATTAACAGTGATTAATGATCATTAATGATTTACATTTTAATGTTTAGCATTTTTAATAATTATAAAATTGATTAAGGAGGGTAATTAAGAATATAATTTTAAATTCTCTAAATTATATGGCCAATAAATCCTAAGAAATGATAAGAGGTAGAGGACATCCCATAGGATTAACATATCAAATTTGAGATTAATTGACCAAGTAATTAGACCTTAATTAAGATAATTAACCTAATTTTTAACCCTAATTAAGCACTATTCATTAATCAAATATTGGAGATTTTATTTTTATTAAATTCTCCTCTATTTACCCTTTTCAAAATGGGTTTACTCATATTTTTAGAATTTTCTACAATTAGTTATTAATTTTCAAAGTTCTGGCCATTTAATTGCATTTTAATCACCTAATCAATCCCCTAAACCATTGGTGCCACATAGAAGCTATCGTAGGAGCAGTTTCAATGTGGAGCCATGGGATAGGTTATTTAAAATGTCTGACATGGTAGCAGCATTAGTGGTGGCAGACGTAGTTTTGTCCCCATCATCCGATCTTGGATTGGATGGTGGAGATTAATTTTGTTAATCCTATTAGATTAAATTAAATTATCTAACATATTAAATCACGATCGTCCATTCTAATCAGGCGGAACAGATAGCTGATGATCCGTCATCCCCTAAGTGCTGAAAGATGGACATCATCTACCTTCTGCCACCATTTTTGAGCTCATCGGAGCTTGTAAGATGTCAGGATCAACTCTAAAACATTATGAGAGGATATCTAAGAAGATTCTACGATGGAAATCATGTGCAATCATAATTTTTTATACAAAATACCAACACTTAGGGGATTTTCTACAGTTTTCCAGAGTTCTATCTCGCTAGAGCTAAAAATTGGTAGTCCATTGACTGAGGTAGCTTCGTATTGAAGAGATGAAGCCCAGTTGAGAAGAACTCGAGCTTTCTTCTATCGATGCCTCTCTAGACCAAGAGTAATTGCTAAGCTCATCAGAGTTGGTCTTGGAGTGCCTTTTGGTGATTAAATTGATTGGGGATTGATTTGTTTCAACTCACCAGAGCTAGGGGAAAGTGTGGGAAGATTTAATTTGAGTTTGGTGGAGATTTTATGAGATTGAACAAATAGGGCTCTCAATTTTGAACAGGAGTTGGTCTTATCCACGATGGAGGTGAGCATGAGTGGATCGTGAAAAGCTCAAGGACTGCTTCAAAAACCCTAAGGAAATTCTGTGCATAGTTTGAATGGATGGGGAGGAGTATACTCTCCTCCCCAAGTGAACCAAGGGCTAAAATTGGCTCAGCCTTTGGAAATCATCCCACCGGTAGGTGTGGAGATGAGATGTGGACTGCAAGGTGGAGGTGCAGAGGTCGAGGCGGGTGCTAGCATGGGGTGTACCACCTCCTCTAAGTGAACCAATGGAAGGCTAATGGTGAGTTCACCCTCTTATGACCCAAGGCTAAACCCAACAGCCTTGGGTCAGGTTGGATCAGTGGTCTAGGGTCTAAGAATGGCCAAAGGTGGCTGGCAGTGCTTGGGCAGTAGGTGAGCCTCTCCAAATAGAGATTTTATCCCATTTTAGATTATTATTTTAAGGGTTTTAACCCAACCAAAGTTCACCATGGGTTGGGTCCACTTGGGCTAACTCATGGTGAGCCAAAGATGAGTCCTACTAAGTTTGGTTGGATTTGGACTTAGTTTGAATGAGTTTCGCTCAATTTGACCCATATGGGTTAAATGGGTTCAATTGGGGGTTTGATTGACCAGTTGGTCAAATTGGGTCAACCCAAGGGTTTGGGTGTGTTCAATTGGTCATTTAAAATGTGTTGGTGACATTGGTTTGGTTTAATTTGAAGTGGAATTGAATTTGGCTCATAAGGGTTCATATGGATCAAATGAGCTAAGTTAACCAATTTGGTTAAATTGGTCAAATTAGAATTGGTGTAGGGTTGGTTTAGGTTCAATTGATCATTTGAGAATGATTGTAGGTGTTGGTTTGAATCAATTTAAAATTGGGAAGGATTTAGTTCAATTTGATCCTATAGGTTAAATTAGGCTAAGTGGGTCAATTGGATTGGTTTAACCAAATTGGGTTCAATTGATGGTTGGCTCATGTTTAATAATCAATTTGTGATTAATTAGAGGCATTGGTTTCAATCAATTAGGTTTAGAATTTGATTTGAATCAATTTGGCCCTTCAGGTCAAATTGGGTTAACTTGGGTCAAGAGACCAAGTTGGCTT
This sequence comes from Cymbidium sinense, assembly GCA_021442155.1. Taxonomy (NCBI): domain Eukaryota; kingdom Viridiplantae; phylum Streptophyta; class Magnoliopsida; order Asparagales; family Orchidaceae; genus Cymbidium; species Cymbidium sinense. Next base: position 53,965,400 of record CM038214.1, on the reverse strand, counting down.
GGTTAGGACCAATTGGTGGTTGAGTCATATTCAATAATCAATGTATGATTGATGTGAGTCATTTATTTCAATCAATTAGAGTTGGAATGAGATTTGGTTCATTTTGGTCCATATGGGTTAATGGGTAAACTTGGATCAAGTGATCAAATTAGTTTGATTTGACCCAATTGATTGTAATTAGACTATCAAGAATTATCAACAATCATTATATAAGAGACTGAATGGGTTGATTCAATCTAATTTGGATTGGGTTAAAGTTTGAATCAATTTGCTCATTTAGGCCAATTTAGGTCAAGTAGACCAAATGGTTTGTTTGGGTTGAATTGGATTGAATTTGGTGTTTAGAATAGTTTAATGATGGATTTAGGGTTTATTGATGGCTTTGATTGGATTTGATTCATTTGAACCTTTTGGGTCAAATGGCCTAACTTGGGTTAATTGGATACATTTGGTTTAATTAGTTTGATTGTAATAGTTGGAGGGGTTTGGAATAGAGTATTGAATGGTTGGAGTGCTTTTGTAAAAATAATTTTAGGTTTGGTTTGATTGAATGGAGTTTGAGTTGGATAAATAAAATGATGATGGAATTAACTTAGGTTAGACGCTCATTAAATAGATATGGAGCATCTTGTGTTTAGGGTTATCTTGTGCAGGGGCTATCTAATGTTGTGCTAATTATGTTTAGCCATAATTGTAAAAAGCTAGACTTATAAAATAATTTGGAATCATTGGGACAATTTTGATTAGCATTGTAATTAGGATAATAGTGTTAGGATAATTGTGCATAACCTATGTTTCCAATATGTAGGGGTTAAATAATTTATCTTTTTAGAACATACGAAATCCAGATTTATGTTTAGACTTACCCACTTTTACATATCTTTTTAGACATAAATTATTTATCCCGTACACAATTAGATAATCTTAACTACTACTTTGTACATAATGTTTGCCTTACATATTGGAATGGCATCGCCATCCAAGAAGATCTATGAGGTTGAAGCTTTATGAGCTTATCGTACTACCTACAGAACTCCAACACAATCTACCCCATTCTCCTTAGTATATGGGTCTGAAGCAGTTCTACCATTAGAATTTCATCCCCAATCACTAAAGTAGAAAAATCACAACTTAAAGGAGCACCAAGCTACAGTCAGAAAGGCTCGAAGGTTTAGAAGAATGATGCTTGCGAGCATACTAGAACCTTGAGTTATACAAAGCAATGATGGTTCAAGCTCATAACATGTTGGTCTGTCCTAGAGCTTTTCAAGTAGGAGAGTTTATTTTAGTTCTAAAGAGATAAATTGTTTTCCATCATAAGATGGGAGGCAAGTTTGAACCCAATTGGGAAGGCCATTTCGCCAAAGAAAAGGCCTATCAAGGTGGACCTTATCAACTCATCTACCATAAAGTGAAATGCTTGATGCTTTCTATCAAAAGGCTTTACCTTAAGAAATACTATCCATAAACAATGTTCAAAATAATTTTTCATCAATAAAATTCCTCTTTTATCAAACATCTCTTTGAAGTGAAATGTTTCAAAATTAATAAGTTTTCATAGTGTATTTAGGGTAGGTGTATGGGAACACGAGTGGCATCATATCCTTCATTAGCACTTCACAAACATAAAATTACACATAAACATAAACAAATCAAACACAAATCCATCACTTCGAGCTACATGAGTTGAGATAAGTCTCCCTAGTGGCCCTCACTCTGGTTGCTCTAGGTCGAGCTTGATTCACTACTTAGCTAGTGTGTCTCCTAAATGGTTCATCTTTTGCTTAGAAGGATGTGAGACCCAATGCTTTATTCCTAGCTTAACCACTGCAAACCGATGAGCTCCTTGTTAGTGTGGTATGCCTTATTGCATGACCAATAAGCTACCTTGACGTTGGCTTTGTTTAAGAAGACATGAATCCCCAAGTTTACTTCATGAACTATCCATCGTGCACTAACTGAGTTAGATTTGGTGCGTTTGAATTATAAAGTAAACTAGACATGAATCCCCAAGTTTTCTTCATGAACTAGCCCCAGTGGCTCCTCTTCCTCCTGAGTACTTCAATATTGGGTTCAGTCCTTCTTTGTGACTCCCCACTTGGTAGATGTCTTATCGATAACAGATTGTCCTAATGATCAGTTCCGCTTAGGAAGATGTGAGTCTCCAATGCTTTCTTCCTAGATTGATTATCGCAAACCAATGGGCACATTAGGTTGGATGGTGTTCGCATTGTTGATAGCAACCCACCTGGTGGATAACACCGCTCAGGTAGATGTGAGTCCTCGTGCTTCCAAAGTTGGCCACTATATACCTACAAGCTTTGTATTTTAGGGTAAAATAAGACCATTAGAGGCACCCTTCCCTATGGGCATTCTATTTGGATTACATCTTCATGACCCCATCTAGACATGACCCAGGTTACTACTGGATTGGACAATTCCCCTTTTCTAATAACCACCCCTATAGTTGGAAGCTCTATACTATGAATGTACAGACTATCCCTTGGGCTAGTAAATCTGAGATAGGCTAAAGCCTCCATGGCTCCTTCTTAGTGTGGCCATCGCAAACCAATAGGGTCCATGTGAACAAACAAATAAACAAATAATAAAAATGAAATCTCTTATGGATTAGGATAAGACCCCAGAGGCACCTCTTCCCAAGTAAGCATCCTTTCTTTTGGGCAACGTCAGCAAAACTCCATATAGGAATCGCCTTGACTACTCTGAGCTAAGATAAGACCCCTAGAGGCACTCACTTAATAGTTGTCCTATGTCAGGTTTGACTTGTTGTACCATCAACAGGTCACCCTAATGTTTGATTTAACTTTGGAAGATATGACTCCCTAAGCTTTGTTCCCAATGTAGTTGTTGCAAACCGACGAGCAACTCTTAGGTTGGATAGTCTTTGCTATATGGCCAGTAGACTAACCCTTTGGACTAGTAAATCTAAGGTAGGTCAAGGTTCATATAGCCCCTCCTTAGTGCGGTCCATCACAAACTGACAATGTCCAAATAAAGATCAATCACAATCAAAATCAAAAAAATTAAATCATATTAAACAAAAACTCAAAATTCAAACTCAAACCAAACAAATCAAACAAATTAAATCAAAACCAAAATCAAAATGAATAATCAAACTCAAACCAAATTATTCAACATAATCAAATCAAATCAAAACCCAAGTCTAAATCAAAGCCAACCCAAATCAATCCAATTAAATCAAACAAATTCAATCAAATCTCAATCCCCAGTGGATTTCCTTCTATACCCCGGGCATAAATCAAATCAAACAAAATCAATCAACTTTGAATCCCTAGTGGATCCCCCTTTTTTGCTCTTAGCATGAATCAATCTTTATCCAAACAAACTCATGTGTGAATCCCTAATAAATCTTCCTTCGTGCCCTTGGTAGGAAGTCAATTATTAGCCAATCAAACCAAATTTCACTCATCTCTCTCATGCCCTTGGCAAGATAATGGTTGCATCATGTTAAGGTTCAAGGTTCCATCTACCTCTTCATTTTTTTTAAGGATGGCAATCCTTAGTGCTTGTGATATTCCTGGATGTTGTTGATCATTTTGGTCAACTTTAATACGTGCGGTGTGCCACGTTAGTTACACCACTCCCATTAGGGGTCCTTGTGTTGACCTCACTTTTGGAGTGAGGATTGACTTATCCTTTCTTTGACTTAGGAATCTCCTAGACACTAGAACTTCTCTAGTCGTAGGACACCCCTAGTGATTAAGGGAACACTAAACCCAAGCCAACAAACTTAAGAAGGCATACTCAGAGCTTAGGTCATACTCTAGGGTAAATAGGTCCTACCTATCCTATGGTCTAAACCAAAATTCATGCTCATCCACTTATCCAAAACCAATCCCAAGCCAACACAACCAACCTTAATTAATTTTGTTTCATGTCCAAGCTCCAAGCAAAATTAACTTTACCCTTAACTTAAATAAATTCCACCATATTCCTATGGATCAAACCCAAAGCCCATTCAATTGAAACAAATCCAATCAAATCAAGCCAATCAACCCAAGTTAGCTTATTTGACCCAAAGGGTCCAAATGAGCCAAAATCCTATTAAACCTAAATCAATTGCAATTAAAGCCATCAATTAAACTTAAACCCAACATTAATCTCAATTTAACCCAACTCAACCAAATCCAACCAAATTAACCCATTTGGTTCACTTAACCCAAAGTGACCTAAAGGTTCAATTTAATCCAAACCTCAATCCAACCCTAATTGTATTGAATCAACCCATCCAATATCTTCTACAATTATTGTAGATCATCCATGATTGACTAATTGTAATGAATTGGGCCAACCCAAGTCAATTTGATCATTTAATCAAGTTGACCCGATTAGTTGATATGAACCAACTCGAATCAAACTTCATTCTAAACTCAATTTATTGAAACCAATACCTCCAATCAATCATAAATTGAGTATTGAATATAACTTGGCCACTAATTGGACCTAACCAGGCCCATTTGGCCCCTTGACCCAAGTTAACCCAATTTGACCTAAAAGGCCAAATTGAGACAAATCTCTTTCCAAAATTGATTAAAACCAATGTCTCTAATCAATCACAAATTGATTGTTAAACATGATCCAAGCCTCAATTGAACCTAATTTGATCAAACCAACTCAATTGACCCATTTAGCCAAAATTGACCTAAAGGGTCAAATTAAGCTAAATCATCCCCAAATCCAAATAAATTCAAAGAAACACCTACAATCATTCTCAAATCATCATTTGAACCTAAAACAACCATCCACCCAAGCCAATTTGACCAATTTTACCAATTAGTCAACTTAGCCCATTTGACCCATATGAACCCATATGAGTCAAAATCAAATCAACTTCAAATAAAACTAAAGTAGTGGCACCAATACATCCCAAATCATCATTTGAACACATTTAAACCCTTAGGTTGACCTAATTTGATCAATTGGTCAACCTAACCTAAATGAACCCAATTTGAGCTATATGGGTTAAATTTAGCCAAACCCATTCAAACCAAGACCAAATCAAACAAAACTTTACATGACTCATCCTTGGGTCACCATGGGGGTAAAATCCCCATTTGGATGGTCTTAACTACCTACCAACCCTTGACGGCCACTCCAAGCGATCGTTTGTCTAGTGGAATTGGGATGGCTTTGCCCTCACTTGTGGAGGTAAACCATAATGTCCCATTTCTCATTTAGACTTAGGTCATGCTTTTAGCTAGTGCTAAGACATCCTAGATTTAGGATCAGAGGTTGCTTATTTTCTTCATGCTACAAGGATAAATTCTCACCTCTTATGAATTTCTATAATCTTATGTTGATGGACTATAAGCTCTGACATCTACTAAAGATTCCAACTCAAACTAAAATAAATTCTCTCTCAAACATATAAAGCCTCACCATAGGATAGATTGGAGTGCTTACTAGGCTTCCTAGTATCATAGGCTATCTACTTATCTTATTTTATAATCCAAAAAAAATTCTTCCAAATTAACCTTCCCACTTGATTTTCCAAAACACCCAAATCTTTTGATAGTCTAACCAATAAGTTCTTGGAGATATGATTGACTACTTTAATCAAAAGTTTTTTTAGAAAATCTCTATTTCCTAGGATGTAATTAACTAAGGAAACTTGCTTCCATAGGGAATTAATGAACCTAGCATAAAATAAATCTTGCTTTACTTTTCCATGTAAAGTAGGGGAAACATATTTGGTATATACGAAGACCCATCTGTCTTAAGAGTCCTTATTTGATAATTAGGACCATTATAGGATGCTTTTTCCATCTCTAAAGATAGTACATCACACCTTATTAATGTACCTGATCACTTCAACAAGTACCCCCTAAGATCTACATGGTGTTCACCCAACTCCAAATTAAACACCATATTGAGTTATGGTTTTTAGAGCAGCCATGTGTGTGTGTGTGAGTTATGGTTTTTGGTGCAGCCATGTGAGTGTGAGTGGACTATTATGTAGCCTTGTGTGTGTGGGAAATATTTAAATTATTTAAATCTTTGTGTTGGTTGTGTGGGGGTGTATGTCATGGCATCAATTGCTATAGTGCATGTGTAAGTGTGGCATGAATGGCTTTTAGAGGGCTATAATTAAAAATTAAGGGTGGACTTTAGCTATGAAAATTGTAGAAGAAGATATTGTGAAGTATGAAATTTCTTTCCAAATTATTATGTCATCTTGTACTTCCTGCTACCCATCTCTTTGCTACTGGTTAGGGTTTATGATATGAAGGAGCTGTAGAAGCAATTGTAGTGCCTTATTAACCTATGGTCCTTAGTTTATTTCTTTATTTCTCCCTATTTGAGTGTTGTCTAAACCTTTTTTCCTTATTGAGTGGTTGACATTGATGTGCTAAATTTAATTAGGGTTTAATAATATAGTCAAAAAAGCCCTTATGGTGGGGTGTTCTATTAGCAACAAGAAGTATTGCTTGATGTCAGGAAGTAGAAAGGAAAAACAAAAAATCAAGGTAGTAGTGGAGTAATTATTGTACTATAATACTATATAATTTACTAATTTTGATTAATTGAGTAGGTAAACCATATATAATTTTTGAATGAAATTGTATTAGTGGTATGGCTATTTAATTACTCAAGATTGAATGTGGTGAGGTTAGACTCAAGTGAGAATGCCCTTTTAAATGTAACTACACTAAATTAAATTGATTAAAATTTCATATATTAATAAGGAAATTCATAATCATTAGGATGAATATTCAAGGAGACAACATGCTCATAGCACCACTGGCCTAAGTACTGAGGTAAGACTATAATTATTAAATAAATTATGAAATCTATAGAATTGTTGGCTACCACTATTTATGCTACTTCTTGTGAATGTTTTATGCAATGCATATAAATAATTCTATGATATCTTGTTTAGACACAAATGATTAGTTGTTAGCCTAGAACTATGTTTTACTAATTTATTATTATTATATTCCAGTCAAATTTATTGATGTCATATTATATTAATATGCATATTGGTAATTTGTTCAATCATGTATTATTAATTTCTAAATGAAGTAATGCATATGATAAGTATAAAAATGTCATAAATTACTATAGCTAGATGAATTTATGAACCTATAAATGTAGCAAAAGGTTTGACGAGATGAGCTTTTGATAGGAAATCTTATAGTTCTCAAATTTTAGATTGGAAGTTGAACTAGACCAAATGGGTTAGGGAGTTGTTTCTATGATGTGTGGATATCATCAGCTTTATCAAAACTTTGGGGATTGCCGGAGTGATGACCCTTACATTTTATAGAAGTCAAACATACACAAATATTAATGACATTTTTAATATGACAATGTGATTTAAAATTGAACAAAATTTCATGAAGCCAATTACTTATATATTAGCCACATTAGTTGTTTACGTTTTACATTTTATAATCTTATAAACTATTATTTCATTCCTATACCTATTATCATGTCTTTACTATTGTTTAGTTTGTAAACATGTAAGCATGTTGATTGGTACATTTTACTCTTATACACAAGTGCATGTGTCGAATCAAGTAACATAAAATTAGTAGAGTTTCATTCCAATGAAGATTAGAGCAAAATTAGATATTAATTTATATCAAGTTATGTACAAATCTATTAAAACCGAATTTTTTATCCAACAAAATGTAAGTGCTTAATTAAATTTGCTATCCACTATTTCATAAAATATTAAAAAGACTAATTTTTATATTTTTATAGAAAATTTATAGGAATTTTTTTCTACTTTAAAGTACTCTGAATTAATGTTATCTTTTAGACTATGTATTATATTAAACTATATGATGGATTAATTTAAAGCTTGTAGTGTCAATCAGGAGAAAAAGTGTTATACTCTCTATCTCTAAACAAGCATAAGCAAACCAATCCATTTTATCCAGTTTTTTCCCTAGTGCTAAGTATATTTTGATTGGTTGCTTTACCTATATTTTTTAGATGATTGCAAAACATATAAATAATCATATATTTAATGGCTATTTAGCTACCCCAACCTATCTAGCACATTAATGATTATTTAGTACATTTATTTGCCTTATTTCTATTTATTCTTCCAGGATTCCATCTATATCTCTTGATCATACTTATTTTTAATATTATAATTGGTCAGATTATAAGTAAATGAAGCATGGAAAGAAGAAAAATACATTTTTATTTAAAGCACAAATAAGTTTCTTATATTAATCCATAAAAAAGTCTAATACAATACAAAGATCCCAAAAGTTCACATAAATTCAGAGTTTACACTTTTAGTTTAATATTTTAGAAAGTAAAATATAAACATAATACATAAATATGTATAGGAAGTACTAAAAAATATAAAGAAAAAGGAAAGAGTGCACCAATAAATTCTTTCCCTTTTTATGTATCCTTCTCTTTGATCTCTTAATTGTGATATCCCTTACACATTTCACGCACACACACACACAAACATATGTCGCACACAACACATGGAGTGTCACTCTCCAAGTGCTATAACTATTGTCTCGCATACTCTCACTAAACTCACCAAAAAAATAAAAACTCCATTAACATGGCTTAAATCCCCTATTTATAGCATTTAAATTCCTTTAAAAATTTTCACTCTATTCTCCCTTGATACTGCTTTAAAAACTGCTTTAATTTCTTTCTAGAATTGTTGAAACTACTTTGGTAGGGACGTAGCACCTCAACACTGATTCTACAGCCACTAGGAATTGTGCTCACTAATTTTTTGCTTCAAATTTCTGAATCTTGCACCTCAACTCTATAATGTAGTGCATCAGTGCTAAAATTCTTACACAAAGGCTCTATCTTCTCTATTTTGTACAACCTTTTCTTTTAAATTTTCTGCATTTTTTCTATTTTTTGCATTTTCTAGATTATTTGCATTTCACTTTTATTTCAATAAAAATTATAAAAATAAATCTTAAAATAATAAAGATTTTACTTGAATACATACAAGCTAAATTAGCTAAATTTTTCCACTTATCAAACACCCCTAAACGCAACTCATCACTTGTCCTCAAGTAATCATGTGTATTTTCAGAAATCCTTAAATTTATTTGGTAGCAAAATATTTAGGTTTTAAAACCATTAAATTACAATTTTAATTGGGGAATAAACTTAAAAGAACCATTATTAAATATGAAAAATAACTTAACTATAATAGCCTAAATTCTTAATCAAATTAATGTTTCATTTGGGTTAAGTCATTTAAGTGCTTAATATTGCCATAGTTGATCCTTTTGAATTTAGTTGATTGACTATTATAAATAGTTATCACGTAATATTTAAATAATCATAACATGATTTTCTTTCTTAAATTTAGTACATTTAGTTATTTTAATAACTTCATTAACTTGGTTAGATAATTGGGAGAATTTCTAAATATTATTATTGTATGATACTCTGCCTCAAGTGTTTTCTTCTCATCATTTTTTTCTTTTTTTTTTCTTTTTTTCTTTTTTTTTCTTTTGAAATGTTCACCTTTTTGGCTTCATAACCCACACTATTATTGATTTTCATACTTTTCTATTCTACTTATATATATATAACACAATTCAAATGAATTATTATTTTTTACTGAATAGGCTAATCTCCAGTTAATACTAATCAAAATTATGTTATTGAAATACTAGTGAGTTCTATTTATTTCAAGCCAATTATCACAATTCAATAAGAATATCATATGTGCGGTGCGTGTAAGAAATACTTAACTCATTTTATATTGCTAAATTTTATAAGAAATATTAGTTTTAAATAGTTTAAGTTATAGGTCATTATTTAATTATATTAATGCAAGTTTTATATTTCAAGTTATATTATTGAATTAATTTCGTTTCTAAAGTTTTAATTTTTAAATAAAATTTCAAGTGCCAAGAAAAAACACACAATTATGAAGGATAACTAATACTTATAAACTTTCACTACTAAAATAGAATAAATTTAATAAATTTAATACTACATTGCATTAATTCTACATAATGACACACTTCAACTTTGTATACTCATAAACTTCAATAATAAGAAAACTATCTCTCCTACTCCCCAAAACTCATATTCGACTATAACAAAATAATGAGACACACATAAAACAAGGGACATAAAACTAGTGATCGTCTCTCACTCCAAGATCTCTCACTTCAGGAAAAGAACCTATGTCATTTACTTTTGAAAAGGCATGTTTAATAAAAATCTCACTATTAATCTTTGATCCGATGTGAAAACATAGAGATTTAAAGACCTCCACCGTTGAATTTCAACCAGGTGCGAGATGAAAATCCCCTCCCCTCCGATGATCTTAGATGTGGAACAAAAGAGAAAAGTGCTTCGCACTATACAATTTTTCAATCTAGCATTGCTAAGGAAAAATGATACCAAAATTTATAAAAAATTTTAAACATTCACACTTTAAATTCAAACTCTAGTTCACAGCGCCGAGGTGTTGAATATCAATGTTGTGGCACCATGCTCTCGGGTATTCATATTATAAGAATGGTGTTGTCAAGCCCAAGAATTAGTGCCACATCACTTTAACAAAATCCTTTAGAGCCACAACACCATAAGATCAGCTCTGTATTGCCATGTCATCCTAATGCAAGTAAAATGACACCATAGTGCCACAGCACCATAACATCAGCACCATGATGCCATGCCTATGTGTCACTTGGAATATGACTTGGAATATTTTCTGATAAAAAAAGAATAAAATCCCAAAGTGCCATGGTGCCATACGGATAGCGCAGCAGGGCTATATCACCTTCATGTACGGAAAAAGAATGACTTAGAAGACATAATATCCCCACAATGTTGCAGTGCTGCAGGACAGTGCTATCATGCCCCTCTCTCAAGTTTCATTTCATCCCCAACACTGAGGTGCTGGCATATCAGCACTACAGCGCTGACCCCTGACATGGCTTTTTACATAAGCATTAAAATTTATTATTATTATTATTATCATGGAGCGACTGTTCAAGCATACAATAATGTGAAATGATTTTATAGATATATATATATATATATATATATATATATATATATATATATATATATATATATATATATATATATATATATATATATATATATATATATATATATATATATATATATATATATATATATATATATATATATATATATAAAACTTTATTTCTAAATGAAAAAAAATAAGATGATTAAAAAAAGAAGGAGAAAATACAAAAAATAGGGGGAAACTAGTAATCATACTCACCACTATCTTCTTCCTCTTTTGTGCCTGATGCCTTGGGAGGGCAGGGTATTCACACAAGGCTGATACTAAGGGCAACGTAGGGAAGTAGACCTAGATCAGATCTACTAGATTATAATTTTGGAACATGTTGACCAGGTTGTGTTGAACTGGGCCATGTAGTAGAATTACATCTACTGTTGAACCATATGATGGTTAAACTTACGCTTCAGAATCTTTTGCCTACAACTAATCCACCTGACTGCCAATTTCTTGGACTAGCTCAACCACAGACTTGGAAGATTGGGGTTGAGGTCGTGGGGCATGCGAGCCTTCTCAAAATTCAAATCTCTGTCTAAATCCCCAAATTACTCTTTTTTTTATAGGAGCCTTCTAAATGAGTATTTCTTCATCATGACACATAAATCATAAATTAAAGAAGGGTGATCATACCCAATTGTAGTACTCTCCTTCAACATATTATAAATAGAATTATAAATAACTTTTTTGATGTCGATTGTAAATCCTGTTTGAATAACAAAATTCAAAATAACCCTATCTTTGTTTATATCTCTAAGGTTACCAGCAGGCATAAGCTTGGTAGAAATGAAATAATACCAAGATTTAGATTCAATAGTGAGACCAGCAATTGGAAAGTTAATAATCCTTTCCTCCTGTCATTTTCACTGGACATTGGCATTCTCATTAGAAAGAAAATTGGGAATCTCATTGAAATTGAGATAGTCATTATATATACAATCAATATATTGAAGATTGTAATATGTATTAAATGCACTACTATTGAAACTAACTAGTTTTCCTAATACATACACTTTGTTGTCCAGGCTTTCATGTGCATTCATAAAGAATTCATGCACAATAGGAACAACACATGAGCTATTATCATAGGCCAGTTTAGCCCAGCCTTGCCTCATGATCACCATTTGACACTGTCACCGAGCTCATAGAAACTCCTCTCTAGGATCAGGTGTTTATGGATGAGAGCATGTTAATACCGCTCCTCGACATTAGCACTGATGAAGCATCCAGCAACACTAGATGCCCTCTTCCTACTCACTACCCTTATAAGAGGCATGATGACTATGTTAATTGGAGAAAAAATATATCTAAGAGAGAGAGAAATAAAATTTATAAGAGGAAAGGCCACTGAAAAAAAATCTTTAATAAATTTGTGTCCAATTTTTAAATCAGGTCCAATGTCACCTTAGTGCTGCATGTTAGTGTCGCAGCTCTGAGGCTGTGTTCTACAACTTGAGAACCCAATTTTGCAGTGCCTAAACATTTTTCTGAGGTGCTTGCCTCTCATGTTGCAAAACATGGCCTCAGTGCTATGACACCCACATACAACGTCGAGGCACTGCTCCACTTATCTCATCAGTTACTGTGTGGTCAAAAAGATATATTTAATTATAAATAATTTTGTAACTGACGCATATGAAATGCATTGTAGTGCCATGACACTTTGACCTAGCATTATAGTGCCCATTAAAATGAGGTTGTTGTTTCTTCTTTAATCGCTACACAGTTGTTGGGGAATCTAGACCAATGTCACGACATTGTTCAAAGGGTCAAATGAACCAATAATGCCAAAGTTGTAGTGCAACCTGTGGAGTGTTAAGGCACACACACACACACACACACACACACACATATATATATATATATATATATATATAAGGAAAAGTGGAATTTTGATGACAATGCTAATTATGGCATTCAAAAAAAGGTATGTAAGTCCAGTCTTCTATATGGTCCCTACACAGGCATTACATAATTTGTTTGCCACACAAAAAAATTTATATTCGTCCATTATGTGGACAACCCTAATTTTGGCATTCCAAAATGATGTAAGCCTAGCTTTATACCATGTGAACATATGTTCATTCACATGTGAATACCTTATAATCTATTTTTCACATGAACACTCTTACACCACTCACACCAAAATTCTAAGTCTACTTGAGATACCTGAAATGAGGCAATCCATGGATGCTAATTAGATTTTTTGGACATTACAGCTACATCCCTCTAATGTTAGTAGGCTAGAATAATGTAATCTTGAGATGACAAAACCATGTGATCTTGATCAGAATTACACTAGACAGTCATCTGAACCACACTATACCTCTAAAACACCAATGCATATCAGATAAATATGTTTATTTCCAACTTTAATCGAAGTGCTCTGCTGTAGTATGAGGGGTAATTAACTATCGAGCCTTGCATGCATAAGAAGTAAAACCCAAATATAAATAAACCCTAACATTATGTTATGGGAAATTTGGTTGAATATATGCTAATCTACTTCATGAAAAAGCATACCCCTACCCATCTCAACCAAAGATGGCAGACCACATCCTTAAAATGTTTTTTTTTTTTGAGCGATCAGTACTAACAAACACTTCCAAGAACTCACATTTTTCTTCAAACTCCCTAAGGGAAGATTTAAGAAATGGATCATCCTCATTCCCATGCTCATTCTCAATTATGATTTATTTTAATGAATTTTCAATCACCGATATCTCAAAATCCTCAATTACACTTTTTTTAAACTTAGGGGATTTATTGTCATAAATAATTTTGATGTCTTTGAGGGAATGGTGGAGGTGGTCTCTCTCTCATTTTCCTAAAGGACTCTTTCACAGCTTCCTTTTTCTCATTAATGTCATTTTCTTTTAACTTTTTCCTCAATAACATCTTCTAAACTCTGAATTTCAACTTCAAGTTTATCCTCATCAATCTTCACCTCTTCTCGGTCTTCTTCACTTTTAAATTTTATCACATTATCTTTCTTTTTATACATTTATTTAGGAATAATTTTAATATCAAAAAATAAACTATCCTAAGGTCTATTCATAAGATTATTAGCCAAATGTTTTAGTTAAATTTCTAAATTTCTAATAGAATTAGTTTGACTTTGTAATTCGATTCTCATTTGCATTATTAAGTCTTCAAGTTCAATTTGAGAAGGATACTCTAATGGAACTATAGGTGTATAAATATTATCATTATTAAAATATATATAACTCCAATTTTTCATATTCTCAATCTGATTAAAGTTTGAATTATTATTTTTCCATGAGAAGTTAGGATGATTCCTCCAACTTAGATTGTATGTGTTTGAGAATGGATCATTGAATCTATTAGCTAAATAATTAAACATTTCTGCACTTAAATTACTAGGCTTATCTTTTTTTTTTTCTACAAAGTCATTTGACCTCTAAGCTTAATAGCACTATTTTTATAGTTTTGTCTCTATGCATATAATATTTAGATATTACAACTTTGGTTCAAAAATTGAAATAACAACACACTAAACAACTGCAAAGATATTTTACACTTAACACGTAACACAAATACATATAACAAAAATGTTGATAAAAAAATCATTCAATAAGAGTAAAATCAACATCCAATCAATGCAACAGCCTCAAAAACTTGGTTGGTACGTTTTACCCATATAGGCAAGTGCACATTCGAATTAAATAATACAAAATGAATAGAGTATCATTCCCATGAGGATTTGAGTAAAATTAAATATTAATTTTATCAAGATAAGTTTTGATCTCTTAAAATTTATTTTTTTATCCAACAAAATGTAAGTGCTTAATTAAATTTACCATCTATTTTTTCACAAAATTTTAAAATGACTAATTTTTATATTTTATATTTTCATAGAAAATATATAGGTGTTTATTTTAATTTTAAAATATGTACTTTGAATTTATGGTATCTTTTAGACTATGCATTATATTAAACTATATAGTGGATTCATTTAAAGCTTGTAGTGTCAACCAAGAGCAAAAGTGTTATACTCTCTATCTCTAGACAAGTATAACCAAACTAATCCCTTTATCCAATTTTTGGTTTAGTGCCAAGTAATTTTTGATTGGTTGCTTTACCTATATTTCCTTTTAAATGATTGTAAATCCTAAAAATAATCATATATATAATGGCTATTTAGCTATAATGACCTATCTAGCACATTAATGATAATTTACTACATTTATTTACCTATTTTTCTATTGTTCTTCTAGGATTCCATTGTCTCTATATCATAATTATTTTTATTATAATTCCTTATATTACAAATAAATGAAGCATAGAAAGAAGAAAAACATATTTTCATTTAAAGCACAAATAAATTTTTTATATGAATCCACAATAAAGTCTTTTACAATTAAAAACATCCCAAAAGTTCACATAAATTTAGAGTTTACACTCTTAGTTCAAAATTTTAGAAAGTAAATAAAAATATAAAACATAAATATGTATAGAAAGTTATAGAAAATAAAATGAAAAGGAGATAATAAAAAGGAAGAGTTCATCAATAAATTTTCTCCCTTGTTGTGTATTATTCTCCTTGAATGCCTAATTGTGATCTCCTTCATACACTTCACATATACACATACACATATACTCACACACACTCACACACAAACACATGAGTACAAAGCACTTGGAGTATCACTCTAATTGCTGTCAATACACTCTCACAAATTCTCACTAAACTCACTCATAAAAAGACTCCTTTAACACTACTTAACTCACCATATTTATAGCCTTTAAGTCCCTCTAGTAGTTTTCACTCTATTCCCCTTTGAAACTACTTTAAAAATCACTCCAACTGCTTCCTAGAACTTCTTTGGTTGGGCCGTAGCACCTCGACACTAGTTTTATAGCATCTAGGCATTGAGCTCTCATAATTATGTCTTCAAAATTCTAATTTTGGCACCTTAGCGCTATAATGTAGTGCCTCGATGTGGGAAATATAGCACTGTGATGCTATTTTCTATATTTCTACATAGTTTTTTCTTTTGGATTTTTTGAATTTTTTGCAATTTTTTTTTTTTTTTGTATTCTTTGAATTTTCTTATTTTCCTTTTTTTAATAAGAGATTTTATCTCATTAAAAATTAAAATTATTAAAATAAATTAAAAAATAATGTAGTTTTATTTAAAAACAATCACTAAATTAACTGAACTTTTTCACTTATCATATGCCCTTGCTTATTATGACTTTCATATAAATTCAATTTTACATGCATGTTGTTTCTTCTATCATGTATTAGATTTGCTTTAGCATTAATTTTCTCACTAGGGAAATAGCTTATGATATTACATGGTGATTTTAGGCAAGAATAAGGAGGGTAGTGGCTAGACACACTTTTTGATTTATAGATTTTTATGTATAATTTTGGGAGATTTTAAAAACTTTTTAGTTACATAAAATCTACATTTTGATATTTTTAGTTACCCAGTATTTATGTTGATATTCGATGTTACACGATTTAAGATAAGTAATTTAAATATATAAAGATTAGTAGAAGAATTTGAAACATAGGAGTTTGTTTGAAATGATTTAGTAAGATTCAGTTTTCACCTCCTTGCCTCAAATTCTTACATGTCAAAATTAGTTGGTGGAAGCTACATTTGACTAAATCATCTTATTTTATTACATCTTAGACTAAACCTAGGATAGATGGGGTTATCTAGGGTGTGACAAGGCATCTTTATCTTATCTTCTTGTGCTATAGATGGATAGTAAAATTTTGGAGATGATTTGGATAGCAGACATAGATCTTTTTGATCGAACCATTATAAATTATTATGCCTTTCTTTCTTTTCTTTTTTATTCTTCTATCGCTCTTTCCTTTTGTGTTGTTTTATTGGTTTGATTTTAAGCTCTCTCTCTCTCTCTCTCTCTTCTTTAAAGGCTTGATTGATTTTTCTATTTAAGAAAATTTTAAAAGCACACAACACTTCTCCCTCTGCACCTCCCCCACAATGGTTGTGTTATTATTATAAACAGAATTATTATTATCAGTAATGAGATTGTAATCCAAGGGTAAATTCTAAGATAGATTGTGTACATATAGAATGTAGTAGAGAAGTAGGTTGTTGCATGGTGCATGTAGTATATTTATGCTGGTTTGTTGCATGGAAAGAGTGTGATTTTCATGAAGGATTACTTGCTAATTGCCATGCTATTATTTGGTTTTTCAAAGTTGTGAGACAACAGAGGTGTGTTGTTGCCTGTCAAGTATCCATTGAGGATGGACTAATGATCTGATGGTTGTTGCTATTGAGGTGGGATGTTTCCTTAGTGTCAAGTATCCATTAAACTACATGAGCTGATGATCTAATGGTTGTTGTTGCATTTGCTACTAATATTTAGATGGTCGGAGTAGATTTGTTGTATCTTATATATTGTTTGTGCAATCATTTGGCTATAATATGCTTTGGCTTGGTGCGAATATGACACTAAATATGAATTTCAAAACTTTTAGCAAAAGCATCCTCTAATGGAATAGAAGAATCATCCACATCATTTTCCTCTAGTTGCTGGGAGAGTAGTATTTTGGATATTTTGGTTACAAAACTCACATGCCTCTACTTGAAGATTGATTTTGTTCTTGCATAATAGTGAATAAAGATCATCTATGTTAATGGGTTTGAGATTGGTTCATATTATCATTTTGATTGGTTGGGTAAGTTCATTTAGAGTAAATTATAGTATCCTCTATCTAGAGGAGGACTAGGCCCTACTATGACATTAGGTTTTGCTTTAATTATAGAAATGTATTTAATCATGGTTTGATCTTCCTTGGTGAGATGATGGAATTCATTTATGAGATGAAGAATGTGAGATCTATTATGTGATTTTAATCTCCTCTCTATGGTTGTCGAGATTTCATTACAAGTATTTATATTGAAAACATAAGGCAGAAGAGAAGGTGGGATTATATAATATAGTACTACTGCCTGGTTTTGGTCAATTAGCATCCGTGTCAGTAATATTACGTGTGATTATTCCAACTTTCTAAATAATTTGCTTGGGAGGATAGAGAATGTCACCTTGATGATATACCCTATAATGGTAGTGGCCTAAAAAATCAGAACCTCGGATTGTCAGATGGGATGGTTTTTGAGGAAGAGTTGGATATTGATATTATTCTGGATGTTTCACATTAAGAATTTGAGTTGAGGAGGATTGTGAGTGTCATCAGAGTCAAGAAAAGATATGCTCTTACTGGTGTTGGTGGAGTTTGTTATTGGAATTGTTACTACAAAAATGAACTAGAGGATAAGATGTTGTCTTAGAGTGGAGGTAGCACCGTTGGGTTTGGCTGGCTCTGAAACCATTTAAAAGAATCACGATAGCAATTAAAAAAAGAAATTTAGAGTTACCAATATTGTATAAAGCTTTTCACATCTATATTACATTCTTATTACAATTAAGTGAATGGATGAGCTAAAGGTGATAACTAAAATCATATGGTTGGTATTGATTGAATTTATTATAAGTACTGTTGCGTGCTAGAAATCGTGATGCGGTAGAGTAAGAGTTTATGTCTTAGCCTATGATAATCGAGCACACCACATATTTAAAGAGCAAGTAGGGGAGCTTGAATTTTTTACGTGGAAAACCAAAAGAGGAAAATCACGGCCCGCCCAAGAAAAATGTTCCACTATGGATATGTTGCAAAGTACAAATTCTTCCCAATGTGGGATTACAAGATGGTGTATGAGGTAGGAACAACTATGTAACAATGATTAGGTTGATGTTGTTGCGATGGAGATGCGGGTAACTGATGGTAATTTCTGCGGGGTGGTATGCACTTTTCTTCCTGCTTTTTCTTTCTTCTTCTTTACTTGTTTCAGCTCCTCTTCTTCTTCACTTTTTCCTTTTCCTTCATGTGAGGGATAGAGTTCTATTTATAGATGGGAGGAGGGGTGTTTCTGTAATTTATGCAAAGTCCGTGCCACTCCTCTTGATCGGACGGCTTAGAATGGTTCCTTCAATCATTTGATGTATTTTGAGCATTTGGATGCCCAAATGAAATCAATTATGAGATCTTAGGCTCGTTAGATCTCGCCGAGACGCCGATTTGACTATAAAACACTCTATATTTAAGAGCTATTTTGGGATGTAATTGATATCCCAAAGATTCGGATATTTCAAGTGCTTAATCTCGATCAAATCGTCGCTTTTGATATTAAGATTCGACTTTGATTAGCGGTATTTTGAGCACCATATCAGTTGCTATTTTTGGATGAGATTGTCTTAATCATCCAAAATACGCCAACCCATGACCAAAATATTTCAAATATTCATATAAATCCAAGATTACGATTATGCAAATCTACGGTGCATGAGATTCTCGAGGTTATGAATTTATTTGGATGCTCACGGAAGTTTTGAGCATTTTTGGGGTCCAGAGCACCTTATGCACTGGCGCTGTCGAGCTGGCGCATACTGCGCCAGAAGCGCTGCTGCCAGGTTAGAACGATGGGCCGCCAGGTCGAATGCCACGCATGGAACGGCGCTCGATGGTCAAGCTGGCCGCTTCATGCGCTGACGCTGCAATCTGGTCGCTGCCGCGTCAACGCTCGCGGCGACGGTGTCTGACGGTTCCGCTACGCCGGGTCGCTGATCTGGTCAGCGACGGTCGGTCGCTCTGGCTCAGTCGGGCCGCTCGACGTCGGGTCGCTGCTGATCTTATCCGGTCGCTGGTGACATGGGTCAGACGGATGGTCAGACTTCTGGCCAAGATCTTGGGTTGACGGTTCTGCGCTGATGGCTGGGTCGGATGTCCAGCTTGGCAAGCGCCGCTGGCAGCTTCATACCTCTCGCATGCAGGCTACAGTTAGCTCTTGCTGGTTCATTTCCATACGCGTCATCCGGCTACCAGCAGGTCTAATCATCTGCCTTCATACATATCGCGTGCTGCTCCATACATGTCAGCCTCAAGGCCTCATGTCATATACGGTCAAGGCCGCTGGTCAGGGCGACGCTTACGGCTCCGCCGACTTGTGACCGGAGTTTTGGGAATTTAATGCATTTTTTGAGGATTTTTTACCCTTTTCTTGTGAGGGGCTATAATACAGGTGAGGGAGAAAGGCATACCTTTCCTCTCCCTTTCTTCTTGAGTGAAAGTCCTTCGATCGAGGCATCAAGACCTAGGTACGACAAGGCTCCGTGAAGGTGTAAACTAACCTAGTGGACCGACCGGGTTGAAGGCCATCAAGACCCGCTGCTCATGCCAAGGCCCGCCCCGGGTAACCAACCTAGTCGACCGACGGATTGAGGCGATCAAGACCGTACACAAGGCTCCGCCCCCGAAGGGTAAACTAACCTAGTCGGACCGGATTGAGGATCGTATCATCCAAGGCTCCGCCCCCGAAGGGTGTAAATTAACCCTGACCGACGTGAATCAAGACCGCGTCATTGCTCCGCCCCGGTGTAAACTAACCCAGTTGGACCGACCGATTGAGGCGATCAAGACCAGCATACGGCAAGCTCCGAAAGGTGTAAACTAACCGGCCGGACCAGATTGAGGCGATCAAGACGTAGGGTGCTTGATGCATGATTCCATGGTGACGATTGTCAAGATGGTGAGAAACAGTCCACTTGCATGAGTTTAGGGGTCTCATACCCTCGGGAGGAATAGTGTCGCCCTTTCCCTCTCCTTTATTTTTTTTTTTTCTCATGCATAGCACGCCTTTTGTTAGATGAGACGAAAAATTCTAGCTAAAGTCCGCGCAGAGTCAAAAAGAGGGATGTCCAAGCAAGGGGGTGAGTGAGCAGCTTTACAAAACTCTTAGATTTTTGATGTTTCTCCCTTCCTCTACTTATTCATAATATATTTGCACGATGGCGGAAGAGGCCTAATATTACAATAAATGCAGATGATAGATCGCCCCTTATTACATCGCAGCCTTAATACAGCAAAAAAATTTCATTTTCCCAATGATTTAGTATAGTCGCCAAGAGGTCCGATCGAGCGCTCACTCCACCGATACTTTTCGCTTCGAGATGATTTTACGTCGGATTTGCGATTTCCTCTAGCTCCCGAAATGATTGAGATCTTCAAGACATGTGGTGTGGCTCATCACGCTTTCATTTAGTGGTCATCCGGTTTGGCTTCTTTTTTCAGAGCTGCTTATTTTGAATATTCACTTATGCGAATGTGTAGATTTACATGTGATGCTCAGGGCTTTTTATCGCCATAAAAAATTGGATAGAGTTCTTGGCACGGATCCATCCAAGAATTGGTCTAGTGGATTCTTTTTTGTGAAGAATGAGTGGGGCCTCTGAGAGATGGGGAAGGTTGAATGACCTCCGATCCGTTTCAATATCGAGAGCGAGATTCTAGCAACCCTTAATATTCCGATGTAGAGCTTGGGCATGAGTTGCATATTGGAAAATATACAATAGAAGATAGGATGTACAAGGTTGGCTTTTCCATCCGACAGAAGATCTCATGCTCTTCCATTGAAGAGGTCGAGCAAAGGTGTTGAGAAGTCTCCTCATGTTCATAAGGTTCTTTCCGTGAGTCCGCCGCGTGGATCAGCAAATGTTCCATCTTACGTAAAAATAGAGACTGTCTTTGAAATGGCTACCGAGATTTAGGAGATAATGTTCCCTTGGCATCCGAGTTTAGCCGCTTTGACTCATGATGGGGAGTTCATACTCTAAGCCACAAATTCAAGAGATATTAAATCACATATGTCCGGACGCCAACGAGGATGAATTGCGTTTTTTCCTTCTATTCTTCTTCTTCCTTCTTTATATAATATTGCACCGAATTTTTTTTTTTTTTTTTTTAGGTAACCTCATTAGGAATGATGGCTCATTTGGGTGTTGCCTTAGATGAATGGAATAAATTTGTAAAGATAAAATATCGGAGGAGTATGAGGAAGGTCAATGCTAAAGAGGAAATTTGGAGGATGACTGAGTGTAGAACCGATGGGCGAATATGTTTCTTTTTCTCAAGTGTCGAGGTAGAACGCCCGTGATGAATTGAGGCGAGAGAGACTCAAGGAGAAGAAAATCGTGACACTTGTATCGATAAGAAAGTATTATAAGATCGTCTTTCGAAAAGGAGCATAGAATGAAGCGAGGCAAGTGAGATCTCCTTGAAGGCGAGAAGACTTCAAGAATTGCTTATCGCTTATCAAGACTTCGCTCAGAAGCTCGTAATCATATCTTTGATATTGAAGTGAAGGACTTGGAACGTGTTTAGAGGAGGGCTTCATTGAGGGTTCTGAAAGGAACTGTGTACATCGCAAGACCGAGCTAAGAGGGTATATCCCCGCCCAAGCATCAAGATCCTTGATTCGGAAGATGAAGGAGTGGTAAGTGGGCTCCGTGAGCTTCTCGTGAGAATGAGGATGTTGATATGTAGTATCGCTGTTGTCATTTGTTCTGCAATATCATTAACGTGTATGTGAACTTAATTTCTTCTTATATCATCATATTGATGACAATAATATCCGGATATATCCTCTTCTTTTCGCTCTTTTTTTTTTTTTTTTGCACCTTATCTTGTTCTTGCCCATTCGGTAATTGGTCGAGTATTATTTGACATTGCTAATATGGATGAATTGGATCCACCGAGATTTTGACCTATCCAAGGTTATTCGCCGTGTTACTCATGACGCGTTAACCCGCATGGAAGAGATCGTGTCCACCAAGGACTTTTGACCTTTCCTAGGTTGTTTGTCAGAATTTTTTGCTTAATGACATTAACCTGTACGGAAGAGGTCTGATCAAGTCCCCTTGGGATTGATCATATCGTGATTGAGATATAACATGAGTTGTGTATTTCAAGTGGGAGGAAAAGAAACAATCTTGTTAGAACGAGCTTGCAAATTCACTAGTTCAATGATATAATCATATGATGCGGTATAAACTTCAAGAGAAAATGACAACAATACCGCAACAATAACAAGACAAGACAACAAGTCTTGACCCCACCGTGTGGGGTTATACAAGGTGAAATGACAAACGAGATAAAAGTCACAATAATCATGTAGTGAGAGTTACTGATAATATTTCCGAAGATTCTTAGTATTCCAAGTTCGAGGTAGAGTTTTTCCTTCTTGGTCCTTGAGCTTGAACGTTCCTGGCTTGACCATAGCTATAACCACATACGGGCCATCCCAGAGAGGTGAGAGTTTATTGCGTTGAGGGCCTTTTCCTGCAGCCTCAAGACTTCGCAGGACCAAGTCACCGACAGATATGGGGCGAGGTTTCTCTTCTGTTGAAGTGGCGAGCCACCCGTTGGTGATATGAAGCAGTCCGTAGGGCCATATCACGAGTTTCGGGGAGTAGATCTAGGTGCTGCCGGAGTTTTTCTTCATTATTACCATGATCAAAAAATTGGACTCTTGGACTTGGAACCCCGATATCCACCGGTATGATACTGCAAAACACAAATTATATGGCATTTCACCGGGTTGCGTGATGTAGCGGTAGGCCCAAAGAACATTCGGAAGTTCATCAACCCATTGCCCCCCAGTCTTCTCAAGACGCATTTTTAGTCCTTTGAGTATAGTCCTATTGGTAACTTCAGTTTGCCCATTGGTTTGAGGATATGCTGCTACGATAGCTTGAATGTGAAGATCTTTGCAAAAGGACGTAAAGACTTTTCCAAGAAATTGAGTTCCGTTGTGATGATCTTTGCGGAAGGCCGAATCGACATATTATATTTTTCCACAAATTGTTTAGCATTTGCCTCGTGATTTTGGCGAGTGGTTCGCCTCTACCCATTTGGTGAAGTAGTCGACGGCTAGAATGATGAACTTTGCCCGATGCTATTGGGAAAGGTCCCATGATATCAATCCCCATCGAGCAAAGGGCCATGGGGCTTTGAATGGATGAGAGTTCTCAGTATGCGGTATGTGAGGGAGGTTCAATGCAATTGATAACTTGCATATTTTTTGTGAACTCATGCCTTGTTTCATTGTAGGCCAATAAAACCCTTGTCTCATGATTTTAAAGGCTAATGCTCTTCCTCCAAGGTGTTCTCCACATATTCCTAAGTGGACCTCTTTAACGCGTAATCGCCTCTCAAGGAGAAAGGCATTTGAGATACTGAGAAAGCTCGCTTGTATAATTCTCCTCCAATAACAAAAGTTTGAAGCTTGTCTTGGAGACGAGTTATGAAGTTGGATCTTCGTGAAGGGTTCCTCCTTGTAAAAAAAAAAGATAGGATCGGGTTTATCCATGAATATTCTTTTCCTCATCAATAGTTTGAATTTCTCATGACCCTTGGATGCTAGGATAATGTATTTCTTCAACATGCTTTCTCTTAAATAGATCTCCGTGGTAGCAAGCTTAGCAAGAGCGCCACCAGTATTCTTCTCTCGTAGTATGTGGATGATTTGATATGTTTTGAAATGAGTAAGAAGGATTTTACCAAGTGAAGATATTGTGCTTGAGGATTGTGAGTATTAAAATCTCCTCCAACTTGGGAGGCTAAGTCGGGAGTCGATGAATTACTAAGTTTTGAGCTAATTATGAGTCTCAACCTGATGAGAGCTTCATATTCACCATATTATTAGGGAATTTTAAGCAAGTCCATACTCTAGGTATTCCCGGGGAAATAAGTAAGATTCCCTCAAGACACCGATTTCCTCAAGCTCCATGACATAGAGGGTCCACTGGGAGACAAAGCAAGTGCAGATAGCTCCTCTAGAGTTGGGTGCATTCCACTATAAAGTCTGCAAGTACTTGAGACTTTATTATGTCGAGGTAGAAAATTTATATCAAATTCTCCAGCTCTGACCATTTGATTAATCTTCCGATGCTTCCGGTTTCTCGTAGATGGCTCTAATGGTAAATCGTGCAAACGCCGATGGTGTGAGCTTGAAAGTATGGACGCAATTTTCGAAAAAACTAATGCTCCATCCCGTCCGCAAGTGGATAACGACTTTCTATATGAGAGAATTTTACCGACATAATAAATTGGTTGTTGTGTCCCATCTTCCTCTCGCACTAAAACCGAAGCATTATGCGAAGAAACCGCAAGATACAAGATAACGCTTTCTCCTTGGATAGGTTTGGATAGTAGGGTGGAGATGCTAGATATTCCTTTAGTTGTTCAAAAGCACACCGACATTCATCACCCATTGAAAATTATTATTTTAGCTCCCTTCAATATTTTAAAGAACGGTAAGTATTTATCTCGAGCGGCTAGAAGGGATAATGCGAATTACCATTCGACGTTGGACTTCTTTGATATTCTTTGGAGGGATCATATCCGGAGAGCTTTGATTTTCTGGTTGGCCTCTATCCCAGGTGAGTTACCATAAATCCAAGAAATTTTCCGACGTAACCCCAAAAGCACATTTAGTCGGATTAAGTCGTATGTTATAGCGTCAAGAAGATCAAAACATGTTTCCAAATCTGAAATATGTTGTGACTTTTCTAAGCTTTTTACTAACATGTCATCCATGTACACCTCCATTGTGTGGCCTAGCAGTCTTTAAAACCTTATTCATAAGGCGTTGATAGGTAGCACCGATTTTTCAATCCAATGGCATGACTTGGTAGCAAAGATAAACCTTTATATGTTTGAAATCAGCCTCTTCATCCGGGTTCATCTTTATTTGATTGTAACCGAATAAGCATCCAAAAAGAGCATTTGATGTCCCGGACGTAGCATCCACCCAATTGATCGATTCGAGGAAGAGGAAAACTATCCTTTGTGTGCCTTATTAAGATCGTAATCAATACACATTCTCCATGCTCCACTTGTTTTCTTAACCATGACAACATTTGCCACCATGTTGGATAATGTACTAATGAATCTCGCTTCCATGAGCTTGTTGACTTCTTGTTCAATAGCTCAAGACGATGTAAACTTCGCTTTTGGATGATTGGTTTGAACGTTGGATTAATCTTGAGGGAGTGCGTGATTACATGTCAACCATGTCCGGCCTCGGACCCAAGCAAATACGTCTTGATTTCAAGCAAGAAATATATCTTCCTTTTGTTCTTGAGAGTAAGGATCCCACTTGCAATCGCTCGTAATGGTTGGTCATCCGATAATGCTATTGAGAGTAAATCTACGTGAGAAGCTTTTGAGGTACTTCTTCATCTCGAAAATTAAAGTCTTCAATCTGAAGGTGATGGAAGGGTGGTTGAGCTTGTCGAGGTAACATGATCGTGCTGGTTTCCACAAACCACCCCAACTCCAGGGTAGGGAATTTTATCTTCGTGATGAGGCATCAAGTGATAGCACCAAAATTGATTGAGGGGCCTCCAAGATTGCATTATATGCGAATCCGACTTGACCACCATGAATTGAATTAAGTGAGTCACTTGTCGGGGAAATTCTCAGGGTAGCAGGAAGAGTAATTGTCCCTTACGCGTCTTGGGTGATTATCAAACCCATATAATGGTCCATTTGGTTGGAGCTTTTTCTAGCAGCCCATATTAAGAAATGTTGAGTAAAATAAGACATCGAGAACTCCCATTGTCGATCAAAATTCTTTTAACATTATAAGGATCACCGATCCTGCATTGATGTGTGGATCTTGATGAGGAACATGGACCCTTCTAAGTCGAGTCATTGAAAGTGATGGAATGATCAATCTGAGACTTCTTTAACTCCGGTTCTTTGAGGCGATGCGAGAATTTGGTTGGTAGTATCGGTCCTCTGCGATTGTTTCAATTTCTCCAATTATTTGATGATTATTTGGTTGTTTTGTGATGATTGGCACTGGTTGCCTTCAAAGCGGAGGTGTGTTTGTTTGAGGTAGTCGACTCTTCACAAATCGCCGTAGATATCCTTGTTGAATGAGTCTCTCGATTTCTTCTTTGAGTTGTATGCATGCTTGATGGTATGCCCACGACTTCGAAATGAAAGTAATATTACTCGATTTCACGAATTTGGTTTCAATGGATGCGACTTGATGCTTTCTTCATTGCGAATAGTCATCGGGATGTTACACGAGATGTGTTGTGGTGTGTATGTTTTTTTTAGGTCGAGGTTCATGTGTTGATATGAGGGGCGTGGAGGAGATCCGATTACCTTGCTTCTTTTGATGGGGCACGTGATTACACTTCACGGGGTGCTTTTGCTTCCTGCAGTTGTTCAAATTGTTTGCGATGGGCATTAATAGCTTCATCAGTGAGATATGCGATGAACTAAATCGGCATCTATGTGTCCGCATTAAGGATGAATAGAAAGGCCACCGGGCCGGGTCCTCAGGAAAACTCCTCTTAATAATTGAGTGACTCGGGTATTTGGCGAGCTTGGAGAACCTGCAGGAAGTATTCTTTGAGTGATTCACCCTCATTCTGATACCGAAAGATGGGAGGAATCTTTAATGATTCTCCGATTGCAATAAAGCTCCACAAAGATCTTAGCGAGTTCGTTAAAATGGATGGATCCCCTGGGAGAGTAGAACCAAGTCGAGCTTGCCCTTGAGGGTAATAGGAAAACTTGACAAAGTAGTGTGTCGAGCTCGTTGGATATGCATGATAGTCTGTAATGGTCGATATGTTCATGGGTGATTGCCCCCATCATAGGAATCAATGCTCTAAGCTTGAAACCTACGAATGGGATGTTGAAGAATGGCTCCAAGGTGAGGACTCCACATAACCGCGGTGTGGGTGAAGATAATTTCTCTTGAAGATGAAATTCATCTATTAAGCATCGTACTTCATCGCGAATGTTATGTGGCGGGATTAAGATGAGCATGTGTGAAGCTATCGACAATCGGTGGATTAGTAACTGGTTGAGCTGCTCGCGATGGATGAGTAGAACTAGCAGTGTCTAGGAGATCAGCGTTATGGTTTCCTTGCGGAGGAACTCTAACGTCGGGAAGATTAGCATTTTGACCTCCTCCGGGCAACGACCGATCTTGGGGGGGGTTCATTTGTCAGTTGCTCCTGTTGTAGTCCTTGCAAAAGCTGAATCATCTTATTTTGGGACTCCTCCATTCGACGTACACGATCCTCCAAAGAGATTCTCGTTCCGCCTTTAGCAAGGTCATGCCTATCAGGGATTGAGGCAAAACTTGGCGTTCTTGGTTGAGACGGGTTTTGAGTGGGAGTTGGAGCGGGGGGCTCCGTTGTGGCAGTGTTGCTTGGCCATGACGTGGATATTCACAAGTATGATTGAAGGGTTTTCATCCCGACGGCATGTAAATTGCGTCTAGAAATCGTGATGCGGTAGAGTAAGAGTTTATGTCTTAGCCTTGTCGATAATCGAAACAGATATTTAAAGAGCAGTAGGGAGCTTAATTTTACGTGGAAAACCTCGAAAGAGGAAAACCACGGGGCCCGAAAAATGTTCCACTATGGATATGTTGCAAAGTACAAATTCTTCCCAATGTGGGATTACAAGATGGTGTATGAGGTAGGAACAATAACTATGTAACAATGATTAGGTTGTGATTGATGGAGATGCGGGTAACTTCCGATGCGGGTAATTTCTGCGGGTGGTCGATGGTAGCCTCTTTTTCTTCCTTGCTTAGTTTCTCTTCTTTTACTTGTTTGTTTCTCTTCTTCTTCTTCTTCACTTTTCTTTTTCCTTCATGTGAGGGATAGAGTTCTATTTATAGATGGGAGGAGGCGTTTGTAATTTATGCAAAGTCCGTTACACTCCCTCTTGATCGGACGGCTTAGAATGGTTCCTTCGATCATTTGATGTATTTTGAGCATTTGGATGCCCAAATGAAGTCGTAATTATGAGATCTTAGGCTCGTTAGATCCCCATTCGAGATGCTCGATTTGACTATAAACACTCTATATTTAAGAGCTATTTTGGGATGTAATTGATATCCCAAAGATTCCAAGGATATTTCAAGTGCTTAATCTCGATCGGTCTTGACTCGAAATCAGGTCGCTTTTGATATTAAGATTCGGACTTTGATTAGCGGTATTTTGAGCACCATATCAAGTACAATATTATTTTTAGATAGGTTATAATAAAGTGTATCATTTGTATTTAAGTTGCACCTTGGTGGTGAACACACGTACGCCACAACTATAGCAGCCTATTCTCTACCTTAGATGCTGGGACAGCACCTTAATCCTATTAGGCGGGCATCATCCCATCAATGATGTGTTCCTCGTGCTTGTTTCTTCACCTTCTATGCTTTGAGCCGCATATCAAAGCTTCTTCAGGCCGATATGCCAGAGGAGGTTTTAGAAAGGGGATTTCACAAAATTATGTATAGCGCAGAGTTGGTTCATACTAGATGAAGATGAATTTTATTATACACAATATACCAACAACTACAATCGTTGTTAATCTATTGCTTCAGTTTTTACATTTATAATGTATTACAATGACTAAAATCAAAGTAAATGCAATGAGTAAAATGGTAGCTAAATAATAGCAATATTAAATCATAATTATAAGATAAATTTATTATCAGTTTGTAAACTGCCTTAGATATAACACTTTGGTAATGATGCCTCGAGAGTTATGCTGCTGATGTTGAATGACAAAATTTTGGTCGATGACTTCGAGATTGGGGGCAATGACTTAAAGATTTATGTTAGGCGCTTGAGATTACTACTAACTGCATGTTCTACATTTAAGTTGATGGGTGAATTCACAATTAGAATTCACAATTTATGTTAGGCGCTCGAGATTACTACTAACTGCATTTTCTACATTTAAGTTGATGGGTGAATTAGCATGAATCTTAGGGAACTTCAGAAATTCTAAGGATGGAAATATCATCTTTTAATATTTATTTCATTGTGCTAGATAATTTGAACACAAATCAAAATATTTTGATGAGTTATCAAAATTAATAATAATATTATTATTATTATTATTACTATTATTATTATTAAAAGTATCAACAACAACAACAACAATAATAAACTTTTATCCCACTAAGTGGGTCGGCTATATGAATCATTCCTCTCTATTATTAAAATTATATTGAAACTAAATTTATATGATAATTATCTTATTCAGTAATGAGAAAATTAGTATGCTCATATCAAATTTGTGCATAAACTCTTATGATAAGCATACATATGAATCAATAAAACTTATATTTCTACATTTTCCATAAAGTGTAGAATACTCTTTAAATGTTAAAAATATAATAAACAAAGCAATAATTTATGTGTTAGCCTATATCAACGAGAAAAATATTTTATATATCTTATCAATAAATTTTTATTTTCAATTTTTAAGTAACTAAAATTTATTTTTATTCTAAATTTTGAAACAAAATTTCTATAGTGCATGTAAATATTAAATATCCATATATTCCCACCCATGCAAAATTTAATGATCTAAGATTAGTGGGCTTCAATTAATGTCCGCAAATGCTTTCTCAAAAATTGAATTGGCTACGTAAAGAAGAGACGAATCAAGTATGTTTGAAATTCTAGCTGTGAGCTCATATATATATATATATATATATCATACATTAGATATTTTCTTATTTTAAACCTATTCATTTTATGATCAATTTAAATTTTTGAGAGATCTTATTAATTTTAAATGAAATTATCATATATATAGAGACTATGTATTTTATTTATTTTTATGATGAGCTTAAATTATAATAAAATATACTTAAATATAAATAAGATCATAGTCCAATCTAAAGGGTTGATTTTTATTTTTAATCATATCTCATTTTAAGTCAAAAGAAAGCACTTTCTTTCTCTTAAGTATACCGTATTAGATGTGAAATGTTAAGAATCCCATATGTACTTTTCCATGGATTCAGATATAATTTCAATTAAATCTTCTTGATGATTTGATATTATATTTGAGCAATATAAATTTATTTTTATTTTCATTTATTTCTAGTAAGGGGCATCAAAGCTGATTATTATGTTGAATCATTGAGATATAGATTTCCCTCAATCGTTTCTAACGATTACTTGTAAACTTTGAGTCAAAATAACTTTTTTATTTCCTCAAATTGTATGACTTTACATTTTGAGAATTGATATTTTTTTATATCTACCCTTGATTTTGAGTAGAAAGATTTAATCCAGATTAGCCAATGTTTGCTCGATATTTTGATCAAAATTTTAATTTTCATGTAATTGATTCATTTATTTTCACCATTGTAATCTTATTTTGAGAAATAAAATTCTTATTTAGTCATTTCAATTTGATTATTTTAATAATAAAAAAATTTTAATGATTTCGTAGAAGACAAAGAGCCATGCAAAAGATAATTAATGTGAGCTCTTATTATTGTTTAAGAAGTTAAGGTATTGAATTATCCAAATTTGAACGGTTATTGAATCGGTTGATTTTTCTGAAAAATGTATTCTGCATAGAAGTTTTCTTTTCAAAATTTCTTTTTAAGCCGTTTCATTATTAAAAAAAAAAAGGTTTATTTCAAAATATAAAATATAAGGTCTTTGAAAATATGGGACATACAATATATATATATATATATATATATATATATATATATATATATATATATATATATATATATATATATATATATATATATATATATCCACCTAAAGTTAATTGTTTCAGCAATTCTTACATGCATATAATTATTAATCAAATATTTTGTTTATAAGTTCAAAAATATTTTAAATTGAAATAATATGCCATCAAAATGATCTCTATTATATAAATTTATTTATTTTGAAATATATGAATATTATCTAAAGCTTATATTTGATTCTATGTGAAAAATAATTGGCCTAAAGGAAGATTATTTTTTAGCCAGATTTTACGCAGTAACAAATATGTGATAATTTTGCATTACTCATACATATAATATGTCAATAAAAAATACATATTATTGACAAAATTTATTATCAAAATTTATTTATTATAATTTTAAAAGTACCATTTACAAATTATTAATTTTGTCTAAAGATTAAATTACAATATGTTGCTAGGTATCTTATGAGGGTCCATCTTATTAAACATTTTAGTACTAGTATGTATATTGTTGATATTTTATTTACATT
Organism: Cymbidium sinense; assembly: GCA_021442155.1. Classification (NCBI taxonomy): domain Eukaryota; kingdom Viridiplantae; phylum Streptophyta; class Magnoliopsida; order Asparagales; family Orchidaceae; genus Cymbidium; species Cymbidium sinense. Next base: position 53,933,416 of record CM038214.1, on the reverse strand, counting down.
ATATATGTATAATGAAATAATAATATTATTAATTATGAGTATATTTTTGGTCTTTTTAGTTAATATTTCTTCTATATCTGTCAAATTAAATAACATTCAAGTGCTTATTAGCACTAACTCTAAGAAATGGAAAGAACATATCACCATAGTTCTTGGATGCATGGATCTTGAATATGCGATCTAGACTGAACTCTTGTTGCCCGTACTACGAAAAGTACTATTGAACAAAAGGCTAACTTTAAAAGTGATAGCATTTTAACTACGTGAGTCTTATGATCATGAAGCAATTTATTCGTAATAGCATACTGTTTTCATTACTTCTAAGAAGGTTGAAGTGAGTACTATTCTTAATAAATTTATTTTAATGTGGTATAAATATAATAGAAATATAATGGTATACATTATGGAGATGTCTAATTTTATTACTAGACTAAGAGCACTAAAGTTTGAGATTGTATACCCAAATCAGCGGGTAGAGCCAAATGAGTTATAAGACAACAATACTTACAAAAATTGTACTTGATGACCTAGAATAAAATACTCACTAGAAGGAGCTCATAATAAGAGAATATAGATTTGACCCAATGAACCAAAGACTTAGAGAATGATAATTCAAGGGAAAGATTTAATTCCACTCACCAATACTTAGCAACTAGGTTGAGGAACAATATGATCACCCTCCTCAATCTCATTCTTACTCACACACTCAATGGATCATACTCACACACTGCCATCAGCTTATGTGGGAATTTTTGTATTTATCTTACATAATCATTCTATTTATGACCACTCTTTGATATTATAAAAGGGGATCTTCCTTCTTACTAGGGAACTTTTTTTGCTCTTTTTCTAGACCTTTATATTATGTACTCATATTTTGGGCATTCTACACAATAAAGATTATAATTTTTACTACACTTTTTATACTTTCTTGTATTCTTGCTAACTATCTTTATGCTTAACCCTATTTCTTAGGTATCTCAAAAGTTCCTACTTCCATCTACAGATAGATTTGGATTTAACAAAGATGTCACATTTCTCGGTGTGTACAAGAGGAAGAAAGATTGAAAAATGAAAAGATAGAAAGTTCTCATTAGGTTCTTCATCTCGTAGCATTATTACTATAAGAAAATAGGACTTATAAAAGGAAATGAGATGTAGAAAATGAGACTTCATAGCATAAGGTGTAATAAAAATAAGATAATGCTTTCACTTATTTTTTTTGCAAGAAGGGTGGTCATGTGAAGAAAGATTTTCATAAGTATGCTATTTGACTCATAAAAAGGAGTAAACTTCTTAACTTTGTTTATTCTAAAGTTAATTTATCCTTAGTACCAAAAAATACTTAGTTCATAAATATATGTGTAACTACTTAAATAAGTGTGACTATGAAGGGTTATCTAAGGAGTTGAATATGAACTGATATTGAAAAATTCATCTATGCAAAAAATGGCAATAAGGCTCCTATTGAAGCAATATATTGATATAGATTATATATAGAGTTGGTTGTATTTTAGATTTACATAAGACTTTTTATGTACCATCATTTTAGTAAAATTTAAATTTTATTTCTTGTTTGGACAAATCTAGTTATTCTTGTTCATTTAGAAATAGAAAATTTAGTCTCTTTCAATATTAATTATTATTGGCACCAATTCTTTTATTGATAATCAATATAAATTTCATATTTCTACTTCATAGCCTAAAGAAACTTTACATGCAAATAATTTTAGAATAAACTAAAAATTAATAAATGAGAATTTCTATATGTTATGACACAAGCATTTAAGAAAAATAAAGAATTAAAGGACTTATTTTTCACATTAAAATAATAATAATAATTTTGTTATTCCGGCTAGAGCGTCGTAGTGCTATGTTCATGGTGCCAAGGCACTGCCTTAGCCTTCTTGAAGGATAACTGTTCAAGGCCAGCTGTCAAAACTATAGTACAATGCCACAGCCCTGTGAACTTGGCGTCGAGGCACTACACTGACTATTGAGAGGGAATAGTTACAAGACGCACTGCTATAAATAGGAGTGTCTAGTCCACTTTTAGGCTTTCGCTGCATTCCTAGACTACACTCGACTCCTGATGATCTTCCTTTGCTCCGAGATTCCCCATTCACTTTGAGTAAAAGATTTGTCATTTTATCTTAAAAAAGTGGATTTAAACTATAATCTCACCATTGATTATGAATCCAATGAGAAAAAGAAGATTCAAAATATTAGAGATTTAAAGACCTTTGTTGTTAAACTTCATTCTGGTGTGAGATGAAATCCCCTCCCTCCATCAATCTTAGATCTGAAATAAGGGACAAGAGTGATTTTCACTATAATTTATGGAATCTAGCACTACTAAAGCAAAATGCAGTTGAAATTTTTGAAAAATACTTTAAAATTCTCACACTAAATTCAATTTCTAGCCCACAACACCTCAACAATGGATATCAATGGTGCAACGCTATGCTTTCAAGTTTTCATGTTAAAAAGGCAACACCATGGTGCCAAGGACTATTGTTGTAGTGCTTTAATGAAATCATCTTAGTGCCACAATGCCATGGCATTGGCACTGCGGCACCATGCTTACTTTGTACTAGAAAATATGACTTGGAGTATTTTTTGGTTAAAGAAATATAATATCCCTTAGAGCCGCAACACCATGCTCTTGCACTATCACTTATATCTTATTTTTATATATGTGTTCAAACATTTTTATTTAAATCCTAGAGTGATAAATCAATATATGGAAGCATATATGATAAAATGATAAAAATGAAATTTTACTTCTAAATTTAAAAAAAAATACAAAAAAATTACCAAAAAGGGGGGGAAAGTATAAAAAATGAGGGGAAGGTAATAGTCAAACTCGACACCCCCTTCTTCCTCCTCCACGCCTAATGCCTGCAAGGTAGTTACATAAAGATGATACTAAGATGCCGTAAGGAAGCAGACCTGATTCAGATTTGCAAGATTGCAACTTTAGAACATGTTGAACAGTGTAGTGTTGAACTGAGCCATGTAAGAAAATTGCATCTACCGTTGATACACATGATAATCAACCTTATGCTCCATAGCCTCCTGCTTGCAACTACTCTTGTCCACCCTTTTTCTAAAGCCTATCACTTGACTGCCAATTTCTTAGATTTGCTCAATTAAGGACTTAAAATATTGGAGTGGAGGCCATGGGGCACGCAAACTCTCCCCCACTTTGAACCTTGGCTCAAATCCTCCAATTATCCTCTTTGTTAGAGGAGCCTTCTGAATGGGTATTTTTTCAGCCCCTCACCGCTCCCACCTGCATAAACCATAAATCAAAGAAGGGTGATCGTACTTGACAGTAGCACTCCCCTTTAGCATATTACAAATAAAATCATAAATGACCTTCCCGATATCAATTATAAACCCCCTCTACATAGCAAAATTTATAATAGTCCTATCTTTGGTAACCTTGTTAATATTACTAGTGAGCATAAGCTTGGCAGAAATAAAATAGTGATAAGCCTTAGATGCGTTGTCAGACCAGTGACAGGAAAGTTGATGATCCTTTCCTCTCATCGTTTCCATTGCACATTTGCATTTTCACCACAAAGAAAATGGATGATTTCATTAAAATTATGATGATTGTTATGATAAGCAAGATATTGATCATAATCAATTTCTTGGAGACTATAATATGTATTTATAGCACTACTATCGTAACATACTAGTTTCCAATAAACATGTACTTTATTATTCTAGCTATCCCGTGCATTGGGGAAGAACTCGCACACCACTGGGATGATGCATGAGCTATTACCAAATGCCAGCTTGGCCCAGGCTCAACTCATAATCACCCCTTCAACACTACCGTCAGGATCTTGGAAGGTTCTCTTCAGAATCAACTACTTGTGGATGAGGGCGTGTTGATATCGCTCCTTGGTATCAGATGTGATGAACCTGTTGGCATTGATAGATGTCCCCTTCTTGCTCACTACACCTTTAAAATGTAGAACTGAATAAAGAATTGAACTAAAAGACAAAAGGAGTTCTTAAGGAAAAGGCCGTTGAATGAAAATCTTTAATAGCCTTGGATCCTTTTTATAAATCAAACCCAGTGTCGTAGTGCTGAAATACAACATCGAGGTGTTGACCTTTCAAGGTGCAGAACATGGCACCAATGCTGTGGCGCACACATGCTACACCGAAGTGCTGGTCAGCCCATCTCATAAGTTACTATGGGGTCAAAAATATAAATTTAATTATAATAAATCTCATTACTAAAGTGTATGAAAAGCATTGTAGCACTACGATGCTATGACCAAGTGCCTCGATGCTATGACCAGTGCCTCAATGCTAAGACCTAGAGCCATGACACCAAATAAAATGAGGTTTTCATTTCCCTTTTAATCGACTGTACAACTATGAAGAATATTGACTACTGCCCTGACGCTATAATGTAATAGTGTGGTGCTTTTCCAACTATCAAAGGGCCATAATTGTAACGTCGTGACACCATCCATGCAGCGCCGAGGTCATAGCTCACATGTACACCTGTCATTTAAAATATCACCTCAACAACATTGAGCCTCACTATAACAACACCTATGCACTAGCCTATTAAATTATAAATAAATCCTAACATGATGTTAGGAGAAATCTGGTTGAATATATGTCAATATGCCTCATGAAAAAATATACTCTCACCCATCTCACTAAAGATGGAAAAGAACATCCTTGAAAGTGTTTTTTTTCTAAGAAATTGGATTTTTGGTGACTCCATTCGGTATTGCTTCTCTCTCCATCTATGGTTGGAAAATTAAAAATAAATGATGTCCTAGGAATATCTCATGCTAATATTCCTTAGATTTTTTTATTCTAGTAGAACTTGACTTTATATTTACACTCAGGTTCGAAATCATCCATGGTAAGCTCAATAAATATGATGATTGTCAAAGTAGGGGAAGGATTCACTATCAGATTCCCACAAGCTACAATCGACATTGATTCCATTAGGGCCACTATCCAATTTAGAACAATCTTTGACGTTGTCCAGTTTCTACCAGTTAGACCCCTAAATAAATCCATACCTAAGGTATCAAGTAAAAGACATACGTCAAACTTAATCACTCTAAATAAGCCTAGATCTAACACAACCTCAAAGAGAATATATGACTTCAATAGGTTATCAAAGATGGCCCTGGTAATGTATGGTAAGGATAAAATTACTGCCAAGCATAAATTGAAATCTATCATCATCAAACCACTTAACAGTTCATCTAAGGAATAGAGCCCAGCATAAAACACTAACCTAGCTTCGAATGGAAAAAAACACTAAGATGTCTAGAAGAGCTTGAAGGAAATGCAATGCCTCCAGTAGATCTACCAGACTACTTATTAATTTTGAGCAACAATCTGACCCACACATAGAGGCCAATATACCTATTAGTAATAACTTTGACATGCTGAGATGGTTCAAAATAAATAACTCTAAATGAGTTATAAAGAAATCATTCTAGGACAAACCAATAAGTCTCATGTCATAGAATCAATCATGGCAAAAGGAAATTAGTCTTTCCCAAATTTATAAGATCTTGAAGACTGTTAAGAATAGAGGTCTTCAAAGAAGGATCAAGGAATTGGTGATCCAGGTCACCAAACCATTAATTCCTACTTTATGAAAAGTAGGAATATAATGAAGTATCATCTTGCCCATCTTGTGCATAAATTAAGACAAAAAAATTTGATGATCCATGAGCATCGACAACAAGCCATCCATTCCAGAACAAATAAATGGCCAATTATCAGAAGGTCCTGACAACAAATAAAGCTATATCATCTAGGTCATTCTAACCTAATCGATGAGCACCAAAGTGTGACATATGGGACTCATTCCCAAATATCCATCACTAGGAAGTCCTGACTAATATGGAGGGTCAAAGAATCGAAAGATGTCAAAGATGAGAGACCTCAGTATGAATCAGCTCCCCCGAATAACAAAGAGGTTGACTCTCCTATCATCAGCTGGAAGCATCAGTCTGAAAAGAACCAGTCAATGATTGATGACATGGATGATCAACTTTTCTTGAAAAATGAAGATCTCCCAACTAATGAAAAACTACAAAGTTCATAACTCCAGAATAATGAAGATGTTGATCATTTAGATGTTGAGATCATTCATATGGTTGACACTCATCTATGAAATAAAGGGGTAGAGTTTGAATAGCAAAGTGATAAGGATCAATAGGAAAACCAATTCACTGAGAGCCTAGAGATGAGGCTCAAGTCAAAGTGGTAGTGATTGAAGAACTCATGGATATTGTAGCAAAACTACAACAACATATGGATTCCCAACTATGACATTTTAATTTGGAGTCATTGGGACACCACACAGATCTTAGAGGGTACTTATTATAGTGATCAGGTATGACATTAAGATATGATGCACCATCTTGAAAGATGGAATCATCACCCTACAATGGATCTAATAACCTAATAAAGACTCATAAGTGCAAGATAGCTAAGCTGTTATTTAATTAAGAACATAGACTAGAGTCCTAAGCTTACTCTCTAAAAAACTAGATCATGATTGGCATGAAGTCATGACTTAGACTAATGCAAAATTTACAATTTTTATATCATTTTAAAATATTCATTTAGACAAAGGCTTAGGATTATTATGCTTGAATGTACGATGAAGTAAGGTTATGGGCTAAATCAGCAGGAAGAGGTGTTCTCCACTACAAGGGATGCTCTCAAAAGTCAAGCATTCCCCTATCATACAAGAATGGAGACCCTCACTATTTAAGAGAAAAATAAGTATTATGCATGATGTTATAGCATTCAACATTCAGCTAAAGGGTTAGTAAATCTTTTAATTATCTTGATTATAACCTAAGCTTTAAGGTGAGTGTTGACCTCACTTTTGGAGTGAGGACTATTCTTCCCTATCTTAAACTTAGGAGTCCTCTAGACACTAGAACTTCTCTAGTCATAGGACACTTCTAGTGGTTAGGTGAACACTAAACCTAAGCCTAAAGACTTAAGGATAGCATGCTAGATTTAGGCTATGACTTAGGACCTAAGGAAACCCATCTATCCTATGGCCTAAACCCAAACCTATGTATATCCCCTTTAACCAAATCAAACCTCAAGTCAATCCAAACAAACCTAATTGAATTTCATTCCATATCCAAGCTCTAAGCCAAAATGATTTAAACCTAAACCTAAACTTATCCTAATTTCATAATCAAATCCTATGGACTTAACCTAAACCTCCTTCAAACAAACCAAATTCAATTAATTTTTACAAAATAACTCTAACCATTCAAACCTTCATCTCAAAGTCTTAAAAAAAAAAACTATAATCAAACTAATTGATCAAATCAATTCAATTCAATTCACCCAAGCTAGCCCATTTGAACCCAAAATGTCTAAATGAGCCAAAATCCAATTAAACTCAAATAAATTATAATCAAATCCATCAATCAACCCTAAATAAATCATCAAACTCAACTCAATCTAATTCAACCCAAAACCAACTCAATTGACCCTTTAGGTTCACTTGACCCAAACTTAAAGGACCCATTTCAACCGAACTCCAATCCAACCCAAATTGGATTGAACTAACTTTTTCATTACCTTCTACAATAATTGTTGATCATCCTTGATTGTCTAATTACAATCAATTGGGTCAAAACAAGTCAATTTGGTCATTTGATCAAATTGGCCTAATTAGTCAACATAAACCAAATTGAACTAAATTATTCTTAAATATAATTGATTGAAATCAATATCTATAATCATCTTCAAATGATCATTGATCCTAAACTAGCACCTAACCCAAGCCAATTTGGCCAATTTGACCAAATTGGTCAACTTAGCCCATTTGACCCATATGGGTCAAATTCGAGTAAACTCCCTTGGGGCTGAGAAAAGATGAATTTTGGAACACTTTCTGGCTTGCAATACAAATCAAGCCAAATAAATTAAACCAAAGCATCCCAAATCATCATTTGAACTCATCTCAACCCATGGTTTAACCTAATTTGACCAATTGATCAACCTAACCCAACCTAGCCTAATTTGGCCTACATGGGTCAAATTGAGCCAAACCCACTCAAACCAAGCCCAAACCCATTCAAACTTGGCAATACCCATTATTAGGTCACCATGGATCATTCCAAATCAAACCCAACTAAAACTAAACTCAAATTGACCCATTACCCATTGGGTAAAGCACCCCATATGGGACAAAACCACTTTGGGTGGTCAAACCCCCTCCTTTGCATTTGGCAGCCACCCTTAGTTTTGTTTGGACCCTTGACCCTATGGCTAACTTGACCCAATGTTGGTTGGGTCAGCCATATGTCAAGGGAGGTGAGCCGACCCACCTCCTTTCATTGGATCACCATAAGATGCAAGGACAAGCCATGGTAGCCCACCTAGGGCCTTCACCCACTCAAATTGAGCCACCTCAACCCCTCTCTGACGTCCCTAGTCTCTTGCACTAGCCGAACGTTTGTCTATGGCAGCGCCAATTCAAGCTGTCAAATTTTAGGGGGAGGAGAGTATACTCTTCCCCATCTCATTCAAACATATAACCAAGCATTCTCAAAGAAAGAGCGAGTTAAGATGAATCTCCAGAGCACTTCCCCGAATTCTCTTAGCCTCCCCATCATCAAAAACACCAAACCCAAAATAGGATAGAGCCTCCACTCCATCCAACCCCACCTAAACTCCACCAAACTCAAATTAACTTTACCCGCACCTTCACCAAGCTTCGACGATCAAGAATGAATTGATTCTCAATCGATTTGAGCACTAGAGACCCTTCCAAGACCAAATTCAGTGAGGATTTTGGTGGTGTTTGGTCCACATAACCAGTGACAAAGAGGCAAGGTGTGAGCTTCTTAGTAAGGCTTCATCTCTTTAAGATGAAGCTACCTCGATTGATAGACCACTGATCCTAAGCTCCAATGAGGTAAATTCTGGCAAACCATAGAAAATCCATTTTTTGTTTGGCCTTCATAAAAGAAATTGTGTCTCATGTGATTTCCACCATTAAATCCATCTAAATTTCTTATTGAAGCTTTTGGTGATCTCAAATCGAGCGGGGAAGGGTGGACGGTGTTTGTCTTCCATCACTCGAGGAGGGATGATAGATCATCCATAGATCATCCACCGTCCATTCCACATGATTGGAATGGATGGCCATGATTTAATTCGCTAGAAATTTAATTTTAATCCTATTAGATCCATGGGATTAATCCCCACCATTCAATCTAAGATCAGACAGATTAGATGGCGGGGATGAATGCACGTCCACTGCTTCTGACTCAATTACCACCTTAGATTATTTAAGTGGCTAATATCGTAGTGCCACATGGAAAGTGCTACCACATGAACTTCCTGCATGGCGTCGATGAGATTAGCGATTAATTAAGGTTTAAAATGTGATTTAATAAGACAAAACTTTAAAAAGATTATAAATAAGTGTAGAAAAATTAAACAAATATGAATAAATACATTTTGGAAAGGATAAATAGAGGAGAATTTAATAAAAATAATTCTATTTAATTTTGAATAGTGCTTAGGGCTTAATTAGAGTTTGAATGTTTTTTTAATTAGCTTAATTAAGCTTTAATTACTTGGACAATTAATCCCAAACTTGGCATGATGATTTAATGGGATGACCTCTACCTCTCATGATTTTATTGGGATTTATTGGCTATGTAATTAGGGAAATTTGAAATTCAAATCTTAATTATCCTCTTAAGTGATTTAATGATTATTTAAGGCTCTAAATAATAAAAAATAATTAATTTAACTTCACTAATCATCGATTACCAATGAGATTATGCGGAGGAGTGATTCAAACCTCTTTCCTAATTACTTTTTTAAATTCATTTCATTAAAGAGAATTAATTAATGTGAGGTTTAATGATGAGATTAATTAAACAATTAATAATGAAATCAAATCAAATTAAATTGGTAATCACTTCGAATGATTAACATTCAAATCATGGGTTCCTCTTTATGTGTTCCATAACATAAATACCCTTAAGGAAATTATGATTAGCCCATAAGTGCAGGAAAATCATAAAAATACTTAATTAGATTCTTTAATCTAATTAATCTCTAATCATGATCCAATTGCAATAGGTCCCTTAGGAGCATTGCAATTTTATTTTTCTCATGTGCACATCATTTGTGGCTCATGATTAAATAGTTAATTAAATTAAAAAAAGCATAAGAAATGGTAATTAAATAGATTATTTAATGGTTCAACTTAATTACATTATAAAAATCACTTAATTATTCTTCCTTGAACAAATTAAAATCACCAACATGGGGATGGGATAAAAACAACAAGTGTTTCCTCATCTTTAGGTTTAATTAAAATCCTAAATCAAATTAATAAAAAGCTTTGGTTTTCTTTAAATGATTTTTTTTATGTGATTGTCCTTAGGAATTAGTGTAGTTCAATGAATTATGTGGAAATGTTTGGCTATTCCTTTTAAATCACCTTAAGTGTTGTATGTGATGTGATATCATGCATTCATATATTCAAAATCAAATGAAATTTACTTATGTAAAATTGCATGTGTTGACTTAATCTTATTATTTGTGTGGCTATTATCACTAATAAATTCAAAAAAATTTCAAAAGTTATAAATTGATAATAACATTTGGAGTGATAGTAGTTATGAATGTATATAGGATTTGCATGTGTTTATAGCTTAAGCATGTGAAGGTAGTTTTTTCTTTCCTATATTCATGTATATGGATTTACATATTTTGAATGATAATAAGTATATAATATGGACATCCCAAAAATATGATGCTTTAAGTAGCCCCAAGGAGGTCATTTGATTATCTCATTTCCCTAGTTAACAAAGGCACGTAATTAGTTAATTTCATTCCTATGTATATCTATATTATAATTTGGATAGGGCTTTACTTTGCATGTATAAATAATTCAACCAAAAATACAATCTTTTGTATGATTTTTATTCTTTTTATTATGTATACATCTGAGGTGTTTATTTTCGGTATGGTCATTGTGGACACCATATAAATCATGGGGCGGGGGTGTCACTTATTGAAGTGATTGGGTATAACATTGAGGCATGATGTACTATCTCTAAAGATAGAAACTTCACCCTACAATGAACCTAATCATTTAATAAGGACTCCTAAGGCATGATGGATCTTCATATATGCTAGAGATTCTTCTCCTACTATACATGGAAAAGTAAAGAAGGGTTTATTTTATGTCGGGTTCTTAAGTTCCTTATGGAGGCAAGCCTCCATAGTTAATTACATCCTAGGAGATAAGATTTCTTAAGAATACTCTTGATTAAAGTAGTAAATTATTGTCTCTAAAGATTTCAAGGTTAAGACAATCAATAAATTAGATACTTTGAAAAATCAAGTGGGATTGTTCAATTAGACAGACTTATTTTAGAATTTGAAGGAGAACAAGTAGGAAATGCTCATGATACTAGGAAGCTTAGTAAGCATTCCAACCTATCCTGGTGAGATTTTATATGCTTGAAGGTGAGAGGATTTATTTTGTTGGAGTTGAAATTTTATTAGATTGTTAGGGCTTATAATCCATCAACACAAGATTGTGGAAATGCTCAAGAGGTGAGGATTTATTCACATAGCCCAAGGGAAACCTGCAACCTTAGATCCTAAATCTTAGGAAACTTCAACACAAGTTAAAAGTGTAACCTAAATCTAAGTGGAAAAGGTATGCAAGGGTCCACCTCTATAAGAGAGAGTAAACCCGTCCGACTCTTCTAGACTTACAACCACCGGGAATTGCTAGCTAACATCTCCTACGCTTTAAATCCATATAGGCTGGTCTTATGTAATTGGAAGATGGATTAAGCTATGATTTAATTTTAAAGAGACTAGAGTCATAAACTCGCTCCTTAAGAGACTAGATCATGTTTGGTATGAGCATATGACTTAGTCTAAAAAAATGCAACATTTTCTTAAATTTTATATTATTTTGATACATTCATTTGGACAAAGGCTTGGGATATTTTATGCATAAATGGATGATAAAATTTGGTTATTGGCCAAATCGAGAGAGAAATAGAGTGAAACTCCATCATAAGGGGTCGCTCTCATAGGTCAAGCGGTCCCTAAAGTGCAAGAATGGTGACCCTCACTTTGCAAAAGTGATAGAAGATGCCATGCATGATGTTGGACATACAACATACATCTAAGGGGTTGCTAAATCTTTTAATTATCTTGATTATAACCTAAGCTTTAAGATGAGGTTGTGAGTTATTTAAAAATTAGTTATGAGTTGTTATTTGGGATAGAGAATTTAATTTTATCCTAAGAGCCTACCGCATCCACACCACACATTCAATCATCAAGTTTAAGAAACTATGAAGAAAATGCAATTCTATTGTGCAATATAAAAATAACATCAATCCAACATGAATAGATTCCTTAAAAGAATAAAAGGCTGGTGCGGACGGGTACTGTTGTACACCCCAAAAAAATAAAAAAGTTTGGTGACCAAGCTCTACCCTTATACAACCCAGAATTACAAAATAAGAATTACAATTAGAATTGAATTATATGCTATGGGGGACTTCATTCATTAGAATTACAAAATAATAATAAGTTTGGGTAGCCGAGCTCTACACTTCGCATCTAGGTATTATAAAGAGAAGAAAGAGGCTTAAACTTCTTCATCCCTACCCTAAGTTGTTTCCTAAAGGCACATTTTTATAACTTAGTTTCTTTTAGTGAATGATTTATTAAATATTTTATTAGTCCTAAGTTTAGGTTAACCTTAAAGAATCATGTTCAACATGAATGACATCTTAAGATTAATATGGTTGAATTACCATCACATAGAACATGTTAAGCCATTCCATTTTCATAACCTATAACATGCATATGATTTAACATTTAGTACACCTACACATGCAATATATTTTGGCATATTTAATTGGTTATGAATGTATATATTTTTAATATAAAAGGGGACTTTCATTCTCTAATCAAATACACATACATATGTATAAAAGATATAAGCAAGTACATGCCATTGTTTGAACTAGGGAAGTGAGATAATAAAATGACCTCCTTGGAGCTACTTAAAGCCTCATATTCCTGGGATGTCTAGACTATATATTTGCTATCTTAAATACATATGAATGTATACACAACTATAAGAATAAAAATCATGTGAAAGATTATATTTGCAATTGAATTGTTTATACATGTAAACTAAAGCTCTATCCAAATTTTAATACAAATATACATAAGAATGAAATTAAATAAGTACATGCCTTTGTTAACCAGGGAAGTGAGATAATCGAATGACCTCCTTGGGGCTACTTAAAGCCTCATATTCCTAGCATTTCTAGATTATATACTTATTATCATTCAAACATATGTAAATCCATACATGAATATAGGAAAGAAAGCACTACCTTCACATGTTTAAGTAATAAGCATATGCAAATCTTATATGTATTCATAGCTAATATCACTCCATATTTCATTATCAATTTATAACTTTTGGAAAGTAATTTTGAATTTATTAGTGTTAATAGTCACACGTGTAATAAAATTTAAGCCAACACAAGCAATTTTACATAAGTAAGTTCATTTGATTGCTTGATTTTGAAAGTATGAATGCATGAGATCACATGACATGTAACATTTAAAGGGATTGAAAAGGAATAGCTGAACATCTCCATATGATTCATTTAACTACACTAATTCCTAAGGACAATCACATTAAATGAGATTACTTAAGGAAAAAAAACAAAGCTTCTTTTTAATTTTGAATTTTGAATTTTGATTGAACTTAAAGAAGAGAGATCACTTGCTACTTTTCATCCCATATTGGTCATTTGATATGTTTAAAGAAAGATAATTAGGTTATTTTAGTGATTTAATTAAGTTGAATCATTAAGCAATCCATTTAATTACCCTTTTCTATGCTTCTTTAATTTGATTAATCATTTAATCATGAGCCACATATGACATGAACATGAAAAAATTGAAGTTAGAATGCTCCTAAAGGACCTAATATAATAAGCTCATAGAGATTAATTAAGTTAAAGAATCTAATTAAGTAATTTTATGATTTTCTCACACTTATGGGTTAATCATAATTTCTCTAAGGGCCTTTAAGCTATTGAACACATAAAGAAGAACCCTTCATTTAATTGTTAATTACCTGAAGTGATTAACATTTTAGTTTGATTTAATTTGGCCATTAATTAAATAATTAAGTTCCTGATTAAACCATGTAGTAATTAATCCTCTTTAATGAAATAAATTGGGAAAAGTAATTAGGAAAGTGGTCCTAATCACTCACCCTCAACATCCCACTATTAATTAATGTTTGATGAACTTTAAATAATTAACTTTTACTATTTAGAACTTTAATTAATCATTAAATTAATTAAGAGATTAATTAGGGTTTGAATTTAAAATTTCCCTAATTACATAGCCAATAAACCCAATAAAATCATGGGAGGTAGAAGTCATCCCACCAAATCAACATGCCAAGTTTGAGATTAATTTCCCAAGTAATTAAGGCTTAATTAAGTTAATTAAGAGAACATGCAAATCCTAAATAATCCTTAATCACTATTCAAAACATAATGAAATTATTTTTATTAAATTATCTTCTATTTAACCTTTACAAAATATATTTATTTTTATTTTTTTGGATTTTTATATAATTAGTTATGATTTTAGGATGTTTTGGCTAATTAAAATATAATTTAAATCGAATTAATCCCTAATCTTGTCGATGTCATGCGGGGGCTGACGTGGCAGTACTTTTCACATGGAGATGTGGGATTGGCCACCTAAATCGTCTGATGCGGCATTGACGTGGCGGTGGCATATGCGCTTTCATCATCATCGTTTGATCTAAGATCAAATAATGGCGATTAATCCTGAGGCTCCTATAGGATTAAATCAAATAAATCTTATCAGATTAGTCAAGACCATCATTCCAATCATGTGAAATGGACTGTGGAAGATCCATTGTCCCCCAAGCGATGTAAGATGAACATAATCTACCCTCCACCACTCGATCTGAGCTCGCCAAAGCTCGTGAGGCATCAAAATTGATCCCAAAATGTTCAGAGAGGTGATCTAAAGGGATCTTATGATGGTATTCACACGAAATCAAACTTTTCTTCACAAAGGCTCAGAAAATTTTGAGAAAATGATGGTTTGCCAGAATTTAGCTCACCAGAGCTCATGACCATCAATTAACCGATTGAGGTAGCTTCATCTTGAAGAGACAAGTCCCTACTAAGAAGCTAGCCCCTTGCCTCCTTGTTGATTTCTCCATAGACTAAATGCCAGCAAAATCCTCACTGAGTTAGGCTTGGAGTGGTCTCTAGTGCTCGAATCGAATGGGAATTGATTTCTTTCTCCTTGTCGGAGCTTGGTGAAGCTGTATGTAAAGTTAATTTTAAAATAGTGGAGTTCAGAGGAGGTTGGATAGAGATTATCTCTAACTTATTTCAAGCTTGGTGTTTCCGGTGATAGGGAGGCTTGGAAAGCTCGGGAATGCACTCGGGGAGGTCATTTCAAGTTCCTCGAGCTCTGAGAATGTGTGTTGTGTCATTTGGAATAGAATGAGGGGGAGTATGCCCCCTCCTCCCTCAAATCAGATGGCTCAGATTTCCACTATATTTTGCAGTCGTCTAGTCGATGCAGGTGACTGAGGACATCAGTGAGAAGTTGAGGTGGCTCAGTTTGAATGGATGAGGGTCTGAGGTTGGCTGCCATGGCTTGTCCCTTTCTCCCTTGGTGAGCCAATGAGGGGAGGTGGGTTAACTCACCTCCCTTGACCTTTGGCTAACTCAACCAGCCTTGGGTTAGATTAGCCATAGGGCCAAAGGTCTAAACTAAGCTTTGGGTGCTGCCAAATGCAAAGGAGGGGGTTTGGCCACCAAACAATAGATTTTGTCTCATATGGAGGGCTTTACCCAATGGGTAATGGGTCAATTCGGGTTAGACTTGTGTTGAGGTTGATTTGGGCAGACCCATGGTGACCCAAGGATTGGTCATGTCAACTTTGAATGGGTTTGGAGTTGATTTGGTTAGTATTGGCTCAAATTGACCCATTTAGGTCAAATTGGGCAAGGTTGGGTCAAGTTGACCAATTGGACAAATTGTGCCAATCCATGGGTTGAGATAAGTTCAAATGATGATTTGTGATATTTAAGAGCAATTGGTTTTGTTTGGCTTGCATTAGATTTGAACTTGACTCATATGAGTTCAAATGGGTCAAATGAGCTAAGTTGACTAATTTGGTCAAATTGGCCAAATTGGCTTGGATTAGTTGGTTTAGGTTCGATTGATCATTTGAAGATGATTGTAACCTTTTATTTCAATCAATTTAGATTTAGAAATTATTTAGACCAAATTGACCCTTTAAGTCAATTTGGGCTAAGTGAGTCAATTAGGTTGACTTGGTCAAATTTGATTCAACTAAGGTTTTGATTATGTTTAATAATCAATTTGTAATGTATTTGAGTTATGAGTTTCAATCAATTTGGACTAGAATTTAATTTGGCCCAATTTAGCTTGTTAGGTCAAATTGGGTCAACTTAGGTCATGAGGCCAATTGGTCTTGGTTTTGCTCAATTGATGGTCAAGCCATATTCAAGGGTTGATTTATGATTGATGTGGATTATTGGTTTTAATTAATTTGATTTGGAATGGGGTTTGGTTCAAATTGGCTCATGTAGGCTAAAAGGGTTAACTAGGGTCGAATGATCAAATTGATTTGGTTCAATTTGGTTTGACCTAATTGATTAAAATTAATCAATCAAAGGTGATCAATGATCATTGTATGAGCTATTGAATGGGTTGGTTCAATCCAATTTGGGTTGGATTAGAATTTTGTTCAAATAGGTCCTTTAGGTTACTTTAGGTTAAGTGAACCTAATGGGTCAATCGACTCGATTGGATTGAATTAATGTCAATTAGGTTATCCAAGATGATCAACAATCATCAAGGAGGGTTGAGGGGTTTATCCAATCCAATTTGGGTTGGATTGGAGTTTGGATCAATTTGGTCAAATTGATCACTTTTGGTCAAGTGGACCAATTGAGATAATTAATTTGGCTTAGGTTTGATTTGGTTTGAATTGAGATTGATGATTGATTTGGGATTGATTGATGACTTTGATTGCAGTTGATTTAGGTTTAATTAGATTTTAGCTCATTTAGACATTTTGGGTTAAGATGGGCTAGCTTGGGTTGGTTGAATTAATTTTGATCAATGGGCTTGATTGTAGCTTTTGGAAGAGTTTGGGATGGTGATTTGGATGGTTTAAGAAAATCAATTGAGTTTGGTTTGACTAAGGGAGGTTTGGGGTTAAATCCATAGGTTTGAATCATAAGGTTATGATGGGTTTGATTTTGTCTTGGAGTTTGGATATGAGATTGGATTCAATTAGTATTCATTTGATTTGAATTTTGGTTTTGCGTTGATTTGAAGTTATTTTTAGACTTAAGGTTAGGCATAAGTCATGAGTTAGGCCATGGGGTAGGTAGGTTTCCTTAGTCCTAAGTCATAGTCTGATCCTATGCTGAATCCTTCTAAGTCCCTAGGTTTGGGTTAAGTGTTCACTTAGTCATTAGAAGTGCTCTATGACTAAGGAGAATCTAGTGTCTAGAAGAATCCTAGATCTAAGATGAGAAGATTGACTCCTCACTCCAAATGTTAGGCCAACAAAAGAGACACTAGATTCTAAGAAGAGAAGATTGAGTCCTCACTCCAGAAGTGAGGTCAACAACATCCATATGTATTTAAGATCGCAAGTATATAGTCTGGACATCCTAGGAATATGAGGTTTTAAGTAGCTCCAAGGCGATCATTTGATTATCTCACTTCTCTGGTTTAAACAATGGCACACACTTGCTTACATCTTTTATACATGTGTATGTGTATTTGATTAAAGAAATAAAAATCCCCTTTTTCTATTAAAAACATGTGCATTCATAATCGTCTAAGTATGCTAAAGTATATTGCATGTATAGGTATACTAAGTGTTAAATCATATGTATGTCATGGGTGATGAAAAGGAATAGTGTAACATGTTCTATGTGCTTGTAATTCAACCACATTAATCTTAAGATGCCTTTCATGTTGAATAGGATTGTTAAGGATTAACCTAAACTTAGGAGTAATAAAATATTTAATAAATCATTCACTAAAAGAAACTAAATCATAAAAATTTGTTTTTAGAGGATAACTAAAGGTAGTGATGGGGGAGGTTAAGCCTTCTTCTTCTCTTTACAACACTTAGATGCTAAGTGTAAATCAAATGAAATAAAAAAATTCAAATTAAAACTTGCAAATCCTCTAAACAACTTAAAGTGAAACCACCAATCATGTTAAACTGAATAATTCAAAACTTTAGGCAATCATAATTCAAAAGACTAGCTAAGACATACCACACTAAGCCTAAACACACATATTATAATGCTAAGTCAACGCTTCTAGCTTTAGGTTATGATGGTGTATGTATGAAGTTATGCTTTGTTCTATGATGTAATGTATTAGACTAGATGTTAGGAATGTGGATCGTAGATTGGATGTTAAGCTGTTTATAGCCTAATATTATTTTATGTAGGGGATTATTCTTAAGGGGCTGCTGAAAAATAAATATAAATGTTTTTCTTGCAATTTGCTTAAGCCCCTAAGCATAATCCACATTAAGACAAGTGGGCTTAGTTACCCATGTGCAGGGTGGTAAGTCTAAATTATGTAATATAACTGCTTGAGAATGCATGTTTGTTCAACTAACATCTATTTGGCAGGTATAGTTAGATTTACTTTTCATAAAAATGAAATTCTGCAGTAGGAATTAGGATTAGTGTTATGGGAATTAGGATGAGCAATGGCTAGAAGGTTTAGTCCTAGGGTGCCCTATGATGCCTTGGAGCAAATCAAGCTAAAGGAAGAAGAAGAAAGAAGAAGAAGAAATAAAGAATGAAGACCCCCATAACATGTCTTCAATTCTAAATTGTAATATTATTTTGTAATTCCAGGTTGTATAAGGGTAGAGCTCGGCTACCCAACTTTTCTCTTTTCGGAGGTGTACAGTAGTACCTGGCTGCACTGGCCTTTTATTCTTTTATGAAATCTATTCATACTTTTTTGATGTTAAGTTTAGATTGCACAATAGAATTACATCTTCTTCATAGTATGATTGAATGTGTGGCCTAGATGTGGTAGGCTCTTAGAGAAAAAATAATTTTTGTACACAATTAATAACTCATAATTAAAATTTAAAATAACTCTCAACCTCACTTTAAAGCTTAGGTTATAATCAAGACAATTAAAAGATTTAGCAACCCTTTAGCTATCTTGTATGGCTAACATCATGCATGTCATATTATATAACTCTTGTAAAAATGAGGGTCTCCATTTTGGCACTTTAGGGAATGCTTGACCTATGAGAGCAACCCTTTATGATGGAGCTTAGCCCTCTTTCTCTCTTGATTTGCCTAATAACCTCAATTTCATCATGCATTTAGGTGTAAAATATCCCAAGGCTTTGCCCAAAATATTGTTTCAAGATGATAAAAAATTTAAAAAGATTTTTTCATTTAGCTAAGTCATATGGTCGTACCAAACATGATCTAGTATCTTAGGGAGTGAGTTTAGGACTCTGGTCTATTTCAAATTAAATAACAACTTAAGTTATCTTACAATTACATAAGATTGGCCTTCATAGTTTTGAATTGTATGAGGTGTTAGCTAGTGGCCACTCCAGGTGGTTATAAGTCTAGAAGAGTCGGATGAGTTTATCCTCTCTTACAGAGGAAAACTATAATGTCCCCTTTCCGATTATAATTAGATTAAACTTTTAGCTTATACTAAAACATCCTAGATATAAAATCTGAGGTACTTGTTTCTTTTGGGCCACGAGCATAAGTCCTCGCCTCTTAGGTATTTTCATAATCTTGTGTTGATGGATTGTAATGGGACATACTTCAAATGACCTAAATCTAATGCAATTCAAATTTCATTTTTATTTTTATTTTTGATAATTATTTTGACTCAGGCTAATAGGATTTTTTTGACTAATGCATGAGAAAGAAGATTATTGGCCAAAATCAGTGAGAAGGGAGGAGGTGAGTTTCCACCACAGTTCTCAAAGATCAAGCCAAGTTTCTCTGATGCCCATGATGCTAGGAAACTTAGCGAACATCTCAAACTATCCTATGGTTAAGCTTTACATTTTAGAAAATTGATTTAGTTTGTTTGAGTTTCATTTTTTATTAGAAATTTATGACTTAAGATTCCTTAACACAAGATTAAGGAAATGCCTAAGAGGTGAGAAATTATGCTTATGGCCCACAAAGAAGAGAAGTAATCTCAAAACCTAAATCTAGGGAGCTTCAACAAGGATGGAAGTACAACCTAAATCTAAGGCAAAAATGGGTAATTAGTTTTCCTCCACAAGAGAGGATAAATCACCCGACAGCTTGGACTTATAATAGCCTAGGGGTGGCTGCCAACTAACTCCTCCTATGATTTTAAATATATGAAGGCAAGTCTTTATGCTTATGTAAGATAGTTAGGCTATTATTATTTAGAAAGAGACTAAGTTCTTAAACTCACTCCCTAAAGAGACTAGATCATGTAATAGGATATGCTTCAAATGACCTAAATCTAATGCAATTCAAATTTCATTTTTATTTTCATTTTGGACAATTATTTTGACTCAGGCTAATAGGATTTTTTTTGACTAATGCATGAGAAAGAAGATTATTGGCCAAAATTAGTGAGAAGGGAGGAGGTGAGTTTCCACCACGGCTCTCAAAGGTCAAGCCAGGTTTCTTTGGAAAAAGTGGAAGCCCTCAAATCAAGTGTGCAATAAGATGCATTTTTGCATGATATTATAAAGAAATGCTCATCCAGCTAAGGGGTTGCTAATTCTTTTATCTTGTTTTTAAACCTAAACTTGAAGTGAGGTTATGATTTATTTAATTTGAATTTGAATTGTTAAGTTGGGTAAAAGATTTATTTTTTCCTAAAGAGCCTAATCCACATCCAAGTCATACATAAAGCAAGGAAGAAACTAGAAAAATCATGCCACTTATTACAAAAGCTAAATAAATCATCAATCAATTTATAAAGCTAATCATAAAAAGAATAAATGATCGTTGTGGTCGGACACTACTACACAAACCCAAAAATATTATGGGTAGCCGAGCTCTACCCTTATACAACCCAGATTACAAATGAATTGAATTACAATTAAGAAAGGAATTCATTATTATGGGGGTCTTCAAGCTTTATTCTTCTTTTTTCTTTTCTTCTCTTTCTTCTTTCTTCTTTTGGTTCCTTCTTTTGGATGGTTGGATGGTGGATGCTCCAAGGCTTCACATGGTGCATAAGATAGAATCTTATGACCAATGCTCATCCTAATCCCCATAACAAATTATTCCAAAATCTTAATTATACAAATTTTTACATGTAAAGGAAAAGTGGAATTCTAATTAACATCTGCAAAACAAAGATTAGCAAAAACACACCACACAAATCCCAAGCATGTATATTGGCATGACTAAGTCCACCTGTCATATGGATTATGCTTAGGGGTATAAAACACCTGCAAGCAAAAGCATTTATATTTTTATTTATGATAGTGCCCCTTAAGCACAATTCCTATAAAAGAATGTGAGTCACTATAGCACCTAAGAGTTAAATTGGATATTAAAATTTTAAAACTTAAATCTTAAATTTTAAGTTTTAGTAGAAAATTAATTTTTGATTTTATAATGACAAGATATAATTCTTAATGCAAGAAAAATAAAAGTACAATAAAGTAAAGAGAGACAATAGGTACATAATTTTTATGTGGTTCGGCCAAAATTGGCCTACATCCACGCCTAGCCACCCCTAGCTAGGAATCCACTAAATAAAAAAATAACTTACAAATAGTACTCTCCTATAACAGGATGAGTACAACCCCTACAATAATATGTACTCTCCTATAAAGGGGCGAGTACAACCCCAATATAAATTTTACAGCACAAAAAGGAAAATATAAAATAATAAATTTTGATAAAATAAATCTTTCACAAATATACCAAGCTATCCAATTAAAAAAATGATCTCACAACTTATAAATGATCACTTAAAAAATTTTGGCAAGATAAAATGCTCACTTTATATTGATAACAAATAATAAAATAAATATCTTAAAGTGATCTTACTAAGATGTTTATGTTATTACAATTTGTAGAATAATATAAAAATTATTTCAAAATAAATTCACAATATTCTTTTGCACAATAAAATAAACTTCAGCAAGGATTAATTTATTTTATTTTAATCAAAAAGATTCTTTCAATTAAATCTAATGATCACAAAATACTTAAATAAAATGAGTATATTATAGATCTAAGTAGGCTAGTAAGCTTTTAATTAAAAAGAGAGATCTAACAAATATGAAAATAATTTTAACATAATAATTTAATTTAAAATGCTTAAAATATACTTCTAAAATAGATCTAAGAATAAATGATATTTTAAAATGAGATTAATGAAGAAATATTTCAAGAAACCAAAAGAAATTTGTAGGAAGTTAAAAATTTCAACAAGTTGAAATAGATCCTACAAACTATCACAAGAGCCTTTCACAAAAAGATGATTGAGAAACTTTGATGTAAGAAATAATGTCCAAAGACTAATCCACCAAAAAGTATAAATTGGAAAGAATAAATAGATGGTGAAAATAGCATGAACAACTAAAAAGGATTAAGATCAAGAAAACATACTCAAGTAATTTGAGAAAGTTTGCTTAGTTGAAGATGTTGAAGCTTCCAAACCAAGGATTTGATCTTGCAATATTTGGAGAACATTTGGAAGGAAAATCTAGGAAATTTTCTCTTAGATTTGCTAGAGGGATTTTGAATTTTGAATGAGGAATTCTTTCATGAAGAAAATGAGGGCTATTTATAGGCAAGAAGGTCATTTTGAATTATTTCAAAATAATATATTATTCTAACCTCATGCTATCATCTAATAATTTAATATTTAATAAAAATATAATTTATATTAAATAAATATTAAATTTAAGCAGCCAAAATTCGGCTATTCACATGGGCAAGTAAAAAATAATCAAATATGGCTCTTAATATATTCAAAGCATGTAGCATGCATTCATTATTAAAATTAGCTAATGTTTGAAAATTCATAATAAATTCAATTTTAATCAAACGTGGGTCATGTGACCTATCAAATTAAAGGAAAAAAAAAATCCAAGAAATCCATTGGATATGAAATGAGATATAAATTCCTTGATTATAAAATGACTTTGGCTAAAATACAAAATTTCATATATTTTTATTAATTTTTATATGTGACATTTAAATATTATGATATAATCATATATATATGTTAGTTATCATATAACCATCAAATTAAATGAAAATATTTAATTATATTAAGTAAATAAAATAATTACACTTAATAGTCATTATCATTTATTATTTTGACAATTCAAATGCTATGTATGAAACATATAATTGAATGTTAATTAGATAGAGATTTATATAAATTAACCTCATTAAAATAATATGTTAAGTTACGAGCAAATTGATTCATGTGAATCAATAAATGCATATAACCTAAAATATTATATTTTAAAATTCACATTATCCAATTTGATCTATCTTTCATTCTTCTACTCTTGCTATTTCCTCAAACATATTATGAGATGTATTGGATATGTAATTAGCAATTGATATATCTGAAACACATAACAATATTCATTAGAACATCCAAGCATTCATTTGTTATCATCAAAATTGATCAGATTGAACATGAGGCTCATTAAGCCAACAAAGAATAGTTAGACTAAGAACGTTCTACCATTCATTCTACAGGCATACACCCTAACATCCAGTCAAAGATATATATCACAAAATAAAATGAACATCAAGTCATGCACAGACCTAACCTAAGGCTAGAAGTGGTGACTTAGGCTAATGTGTGTGCTTTGAAGGTTTTGTGTGATGTAGCTTAAATTTAAAATTTTCTAAGTGTGAAGGACATGTTCAACTTAGAGGAGGGTTTCATTTAAGTTGTTTAATCATTTTGGGTTTTTTATTTTATGTTTTTATTTGGTTTAAGTTGATCCTTAATTACTAGGTTATGAAGAGGGAAGAGAGAACTTCTCTCCTTCCCTAAGTAATTTCTAAAATGGATTCATATTTTAGTTTCATTTAGGTGAATTTTTTGATTACATATTTTAATCAATCCTAAGTTTAGATAAACCCTAAACAAACCTAACCAAAAAGAAGGCATTTTAAGATTAAATAAAATGAATCAAAATTCACATAACATACATTACTTCATTTCCCAACATATATAACATATATGGATGGACCCAGCATATCTATATAAATGAAGTATTTAACACACTTTATGATGCATACTAAGTAATCCATTTAAGAAAATTTAGAAGTTGAACATGCATGACTTCTTTTTTAAGTAGAAAGGGTTTTCCTTATCTAAATTTTCACATACATACATAAAAGTAAGAAAGGCATAAGTGAGTACAACACCATTGTTAACCAGAGGTGTAAGGTACAAGGCCTACTTAGGGCTACTTAAAGCCTTGCAACCTCGGGGTTGTCCAAACTAATATACCACTTTCCTTAAATACAAACATGTATATAAAAGAAATGAAATCGAAAAGGAGTATGCAAAAGTTGTTTAATGGATTCATTTTATCTTATTCAACTTATACATGCAAACATAGGAAACCCTTCTTAGGTGATAGCATAAAGATGAATAGGGTATGGAATTAAAGAAGTGTTGGTGTCTTTTTAAATGAACCCTATATCTTACCAACTCCTATTCAAAACTATGCTAACATAAGAAAGAAAGGAAACCTATACTAAACATGACTTTATAATCTATCACATGCAAGCTTATAATTAAAATATAAGTAGCATACTTTTAGATTTGGCATTTGATTTATATGTTTTAAAAAAATAATTTGAATTTAGTAGTGATAATAGACACTCATATTTCTACTTGAGAGAGTTCTGCTGACATTTCCCTAAAGATAGGATGCCTACTTGGGACAAGGGGCCCTTTGGGGGCTTGAATTCCTAATCCACATGAAAATTAACTTTTTGTTTGTTTTGGTTTTAGTTGGGTTTGTTTATCGTGGACCTTATTAGTTTGCGAGGGATCAAATTGAGAAGGTTATCGGCCTAGACTATCTCATTCTTGAACTAGAGAATTTGTGCATCAGACAAATTCTTCTCCAACCACAGGGGTGGCTACTAGGAAAGGGGAACTATCTAATCCAAAAGCAACCCAGGTAATATCTAAATGGACTCACAAAGGAATTGATCCAAATAGAGTGCCCACAGGGGATGGGGCTAGTAAGGGCTTAATCCAACACTAGAAAATGATAGTTGTAGCCATATTGATGTCCAATCAAGGAGAAAGTGGGGACTCATGTCCAAGAGTGGTGTACTCACTGGGTGAGTCACTGTTGGCATAGCGAACATCAACCAACCTAAGGTGCCCATCAATTTACAACAATCATCCTAGGAAGAAAGCTCAGGGACTCACATCCTCCTATCAACTAACTCTTGGAATAATCGCCTTTGGATGAGTGCTATCCAAGGCACTGAGTGAATGTCCGGGATTTATATTAGCTCAAAAGTAGTCAAGAGAAAAAGAGCCTCTGGGGGACTTATCCTAAACTTCCAGATATACTCGACCTAGTTAGAGCATGATGGCTAGTTCAAGAAGAAAATATGGGGACTCACATCTTCTTAAATAAAGTCAACATGAGATAGCTTACTGGCTGGGCAGTGAAGACTACCATACTAACATGATGCTCTTTGGTTTGAAATGGTCAAGTTAGGAAGAAAACATGGGGACTCACATCTTCTAATAAGCGACCACTGGGGTGACATGCTATCGAGGTAGTATGTTGACCTGACCTAGAGTAGCTAATGAGTAAGTGCCACTGGGGGATTGCTCCCACATCAAGTACCTTGAGATAAAAAATTTGTGTTTATTTTGTGCATGTGTCAAAAGGAATAGGACGCCTCTGGGGGACTCTTACACCTACCTTAAAATATGTTGGGGATTTATGAAATGATGTCGTGGGTGATAAAAAGGATTCCCACTAAGAAATGATGCCTCTTGGGTTCTCTCGCACCAAACTTAGTTATGTTAATCAAAATAGAATGTCTTTCGGGTTCTCTTGCACCTATTTTAAAAGAGTCAGGAGATTATGTTTGTTTTGTGAAAGTGGGATAGGATGCCACTGGGGGAATCTTACACCTACCCTAAGCATGTTACGGCGGATTCACAAGATAAGCAAACAACACTTCGACAGAAGAGAAGATTGATGAATAGAATCAGATTTTATTCTTTTTTATTAATGATTTTTTTTCAAATATGTTATATTTCATGGGTAATATTTCTTTAGATAGAGATCATTAATTGGAAGCATCGGGTGTTCCCCTTTACAATCAATAAGCTGATAAGATCCTCCTTAATAGGCTTTCTCTATGACATAGGGGCCTTCCTAAATGGGTTCAAACTTGCCTCCCATCTTCCAACGGGCAACAATTGGTCTCCTTAGGACTAACTCAAGTTCTCTTACTCAGAAATACCTAGGGCGAACCATCTTATTGTGAGCTTGAATCATTTTGGATTTGTACAACTCAAGATTTTGGCATGCCCTTATGCAACTTTCCTCCATACCTTTGAGCTCTTCTAACCACAACTTTGCATTCTACTCTGTAGTGATCTTGTTACCCAATCCTATCCTTAGTGAAGGGAGTTGAACTTCTAAAGGAAGAATGGCTTTTGACCCATACACTAAGAAAAATGGGGTAGACTGAGTTGGAGTTCGATATGTGCTGCGGTAGGTCCATAGGGCTTCAACCAACTGCTCGCTCCACTGTTGTTTATTGTCATCAAGAGTCTTCTTCAATATCTGGATCAGAGTTTTATTGAATGCTTCTGCTAAACCATTGGCTCTGGGGTAGTAGATAGTGGAGTATCTCCAATCTATACCGTGTCTTCTGGCAAAGCTGTTGATCTTCATGCTTTTGAATGCAATACCATTATCGGATATAATTTGTTGAGGCACCCCGAACTAATATATGATATGGTTCCTGAAAAACTGAAGCACATGTTGAGCTATGACCTCTCTGAGTGGGATGGCTTCCACCCACTTGGAAAAATAGTCGGTGGCATCTAAGATGAATCGATGCCCCTTTGAAGAAACAGGATCGATCAGACCTACAATGTCGGTATCCCAACACTCAAATGGCCATGAAGCCAATGTAGGGTGTAGAATGTTTGGTGGTTGGTGGAGAACCATACCATGTATCTGACACTGATGGCATCTCCTAGCTACATCCATGCAATCTATGATCATCAAAGGCCAGTAGTATCGAAGTCTTTTAATCTTCATCTTCATCTTTGGACTGGATTGATGAGCTCCACATAGACCTGAGTGTACCTCAGTTATAATGTCATGGGCTTCATGTTTATCTAAATAATGTAACCATATTTGGTCAAAGGATAGGCGGTATAGGGTGCCATCAATAAGAGTGCAGGAGAGAGCTTTTATTTCACCTAATGGGCTTGTAATTTCTCTTGAAGTAGTTTGCTGGATATCAAATAATCTATGAACGGTTGCCTCCAATCCAGCTCCTTATTGAAATGAACTTATCTTCCGGACATTGCAACTCTTTGGCAAGTTTGGCCAAAGCATCTGCTACTGCGTTCTCTGCTCGGGGAACCTTGTAGATGCACTTTGGGAATCTAGGCCAACAGTTTCATAGTATACTTGTAGTAATGACAAAACTTGGGTTTGAGGACCTGATAGGACCCAACAATCTGGTTGATGACCAACTGAGAATCCCCAAAGATGTTGATGCTCTTGACACTAATAGTGATGGCTAACTCCAGACCAACAATCAAAGCCTCATACTCAGCTTCATTATTGGTGCAAAGGTTGGAAAGATAGTATGAGAATCTCATCACATCATAGTTTAGAGCTAGAAGAACTATTCTTACCCCTACCTTTCTTAGTAGAATAGATCATGGTGCTTCACCTTTAAGAGAAGAAGGAACACCATCAAAATACATCTCCCATCGGCGGTTGCCAACCTCCCATAAGTTAATGATTTGTTCATCAGGGAGATCATCACTAAGCGGAGAATCAACAGGAACTGGGTGTGATGTTAAGAAATCCTCTAGTGCCTAACTTTTTACCACACGGAGGGGTACAAATGTGATATCGAATTGTGAGAAAATCATGGACCAATGAACCAAAAATCTAGATAGCATTGGCCGTGTCATGAGATACTACAACGGATTAGTTCAGGAGATCAAGTTCACCTTATGAGAAAGCATGTAGTGTCATAGCTTCTAAGATGCAAAGATCAAAGCTAGGTAATGTTTCTTAATAGGTGGATAGTTTTCTTCAGCGGGGATAAGATGATGGCTAAGGTAGTAGAGAGTGCTTTCCTTCCCCTCATCATTGGCTTGGGCCAACGAACAAGAGTCAGTCAATGCGAGTGTAAAAAAATAAGTGGCGCGGATAGGAATGCTTGGTGGCGGCTTCACCAAGTACTCATTGATGTCTTCAAATGTATGCTGGCACTTATCATCCCACTTGATCTTGGCATTCTTTTTGATAAGTGTTGAGAATGGCTTGCATCTCCCTGATAAGTTTGAGATAAAGCATCTTAGATACACCAGCCATCCATGAAAAGATCTGAGTTGAGTTAAACTCTTAGGAGAAGGCATTTCTAAGATAGCTTTAATCTTTTTAGGATCTATTTCTACTCCCTGGTGTCGAACAACAAATCCAAGGAATTTTCTTGAGGCTACTCCGAATGCACACTTCAGGGGATTCATCTTAAGGTTATATTGTATTAACTGTTCAAAACTTACTCTCAAGTCGAAGAGGTGGTCTTCCTTTTCTCTACTCTTGACTACTAGATCATCAATGTAACACTCAACCTGATGATGGATGATTCGCTAAATATCTGAGTCATGGCCCGTTAGTATGTAGCATCAACATTTTTAAGGCCAAAAGGCATGACCCTATAACAAAATATTTTGATCGGGGTTTGAAAAATAGTATTTCTTTCATCTTCAGGAGACATCTTGATTTAGTTATAGCCAGATGACCCATCTATGAAAGAGAAGACTGCATGAGATGAGGCAATGTCCACCATTAACTTTGGTATAGGAAGAGGAAACTAATCCTTAGAACATGCCTTATTTAAGTCCCTAAAATCAACGCAAATGTGAATTTGACCATTCTACTTTTTAACTGGGATGACACTAGCTAACTAGGTAGGATATTTTTCTTTCCTGATGAAACCAGCATCGATCAATTTTTTGACTTCAGAAATGACCTATTATTCAATATATCTAATTGCATGCATCTAGGAGCTTGCTTAATATGGGTAACATTGGGATCTATTGCTAGCTTGTGGACTACAATGTTAGGAGATAATTCAGGCATTTCTACATAACTCCATGTAAAGCAGTCTTTAAGCTCATTCAATAGCCTAACTAAGTCATTGGTTTCTTCTTCATTCAACAATGAACTGATGTATGTCGGGCGAGGATTTTCTTCTATCCCAAGGTTGATTTCTTTAAGCTTGCTGATTATTGAATGAATCTCCTCTTCAAATTTTGGTGGTGTCTCTTTGACTTGGAGATCATATGGATCATTTAAAGTTTCTAAACACACATTCTCATAAGAGTTGGGGATGTGTGAGAATAACCTATCAGATTCCAATTGGTTGGTAACAACTAGACAATAATCTTCATCATCAACTGGACCCACTATACCGAATTCTAGTCCTGCTCTTGATTGTGCTTCCCTGTTTGTATTATTCCATAGCTTTTTGAAGTATTCTGACCTGTTCTTGGACCATGTGTGAGGAACTAAATATTTTTGTATAATATTTTAAACACAAGGAAAGTAAAAGTCAAAAGGTAATTCCAATAATTCTTTAAAAGTATCTTCCTCGAGCTCTACATCAACTTCAGGGCTTGAGGAGGATGATCCCAAAAAGAACTTCTTACTTCATGTCATTGGGGACTTAGGGACTTCTTAACTAAACCTTCAACTTTTGAGGTTAGAGCTAAGGTTCCCAACTGCTGCCTAATAATTTCACATAAACCATATTCGAATACTTTACTTTGCTTGGAGGCCTGGTCTTCATCTCTTGCTGGATCAAAAGTCCCCTCCACTGAGAGGGGTTGGCTTGTATACTAATCACATTATACTCATCCTCCGAGCTAGATTCCAAGTCTATGTGGATAGTAGGGGTACTCCTATGAACTATAAAATGACCTCTATTGGCTAAAGGACAACTAAGGGGTCTTCACCTCTAGAACTACCTCGGTTTCTGCCTCTGCCTCTGCCTGGTGAAGGTTGAGCCATTTCACCCACATGTCCATATGATGGAATGAATTATGGGTGGAATGTGATATGCGGATCCACTTCCTTAATTTCCCTTTCTTGCTCAGACTTTTCTTTTTCTTTTCATTTTCTTTTATCTTTTCTTTTGCTTCATTTCCTTTTTCTTTTAGTTTAGCATTTGAGTTTTGTGTAAGTTCATGAGAAAGAGTGTTTTGGGGAAGATAATAGATCACATCCTCATATATCTCAACCTCTCTAACTGAAAATGGATTTTCATCCCCGTTGACACGGTTCTCTATTCCATCTTTTCTGAACTTGATGCACTGATGAAGGGAAGATGGAACGTCTTGTTCTGATGTATCCAAGGCCTACCAAGCAAAGCAATGAATGAAGTATTTGAATCAATGTTGTAAAAATTGGCTTCAATCTTCTAATTACCAATCTCTGATGGTAACACTATAGAGCCAAAATCCCACTCTCTTTGATCATTGAATCCTCTCAATATCATTCTATCTCTTCGGAGAGTAGAGATGTTGATCTTCAAATAGGCAAGGGTCTTTAAACTTATAATGTTCGATGCAATCCAAGAACCACGGTGAGTCGAACTATCCATGTATAATGTATAAGGGATGGTTGTGCTCCAAGTCTCCCTAGAAGGTCTTCATCTGAAGGTGATCCCTTGGGCTTCTTTTGCATAATGTGCTTCCTCACTATAGGTGGGTGAGCTAAGCATATTTAGAATCAAGGAGGGCCTTGATGACTCCCTCATCTCTTTGGATAAGATAAGGGCATCATATATGCTTAGCTTAGATGGCAACTTTCTTAGATGAGAAAGGACATTGTAGTCCACCTTCGGCTGGTCTTCCATAAGCATATCCAAGGGTGGAGCATCCTATGGAAGGGCTTCTCGATCTTCAATTCTAATGACTTATTTTCCTCTATCTTCAGGTGCTACCCTAGGAGGTAGAACCTTGCCACTATGGAGGTTGACTTTGAAAATCTCTTGAGGCAAGGTGGTGGAAGGTTCTACTTGTACTTCAGGCTCACCTATAGCTTCTCCTATGGGACTCTCAAAATCAAATGATTCCAAGTCTATCTCAAGAGGTGAACCCGTAGTATTCAGAGTTGGAAAGTCCAGCTCTGAATCAGAAAGAGAAAGATTAGAATTATTATAGTTAATTAAACTTGAAGAGTTATCGTTAGGAATAGAAGAAGACAACTCATCAGAAGAGACATAGATATAATTCAAACTAGCTTTATCCTTCAATTTCTTGGAAGTACTTGGAGGTATAAAGTAGCAGTCAAGTAGAGTGAGTGCAGTAATATATTTGAAGCCCTTATCTATCGATACAAGAGTTCTACTAGTAGAAGAAACATGAGAGCTAGCTGAAATGGTAGAAGTCGTTAGTGTGGAAGCTGCAACTAAAGGCTATGGGTTGGACACGGTCAGTGGCTATGCTAAGGGGCTATCCCGGGCTGACACATGCTGCTACTGCTGCTGAGCTCCTACTTTTTTAGAGTTGGCACTAACAACTTTCAAACATTCCTTGGTGTTGGAGGTTTGAGCTGACTCAGGCACCTGCAAGGAAAGCTTCTTAATTTTTTGAATTATTTTCTTAGAGGTTTTAGATAAGGAGATGTCCCAACCTTCTTTGGTTTTGATAGGATTACCATAATAGAACTGGAAGGTTGTTCCACAAGGTATTCCTTTAGGATAACTACAGCATTGGACTTGAAACTGTGTTCAAGCCAATCCTTGAATGTAAAGCAATCCTCCAAAATGTGGCCTAACATATGGTGGTAATGGAAAAAGTTTGGATCATGACTTTTTCCTACTTGCTCCTGTCTCCTAGGCTCGAGTAGCAGAAAATCAGATTTCTTTAAGAGATTCTTAAAGAGTTTCTTGATTACCTCCCTCTTAAAAGAATAAGGTTTGTTTAACTTATCTAAAAGAGTAAGTAGACCATAGCTACTTGGCGATGGATATGCATGCCACTGCTGCTGGTGGTATGGATGAGGTGGTGGTTGTGCTTGCCATAGAGGCTATAGTGGAGGCCAATATGGTTGCCTCGGTGGTGGCAATGGAGGTGGAGGTTGTTGAGGTCATGGTCGCTCGGACTAATCTCTAGCTAGCTACTTTCCCTTATCAACCTCTGCTACTACTCCAGGTTTCTTTTCATAGACCTTTTAGGACTTTTGCATGGGCAACTAATCTGGAAAAGGCAACTGTTTGGCCTCTCCTTATAGACTAGCCACCTTGTTGATTAGCTTCTCAAATGTCTTTATGGTGAAGTCCTTAAGCTTGAAGGCAACCAAGCCATGGATATTCTTCAAGAGAATTTTAATGGCATGCTGTTCAGATAACTGCAATTCACACTTCATTCTCAAATTATGCCATCAGAAAATATAATCAATAAGTGACTCTCGAGTCTTTATTGGCTGTCAGATCACTGTAACCCTTTTGAGCTCCAAATCTCTTGATGAAGAGTTGCTCTAACTTAGTAAATGTCTTAACTAAATCGCTAAGTAGTTCAGCATACCAATCAAAAGTAATACCTGCTAGGCTACTGACAAAGAGTCTAAAGAGTAAAGCATCACCACATGTTGCAACAAGTAAGTGAGCTATTTACTCTTCACTATCATCGAATCTTTTGAAGGAAGGAGGCATGAAACCCTTGGGATACTAGATAACATCAAATTCCTCTAGGTAGGGTCTACCCTTCAGAATTGATGATCCTCCCCGGGCTTGAGCCAAAGCTTCCTTCACCTATTGCTCAACCATGGATTTTAGATCTTTTTCATGTATGGAGGTACTATCCACTACCTTCTTATACAAGCTAGTGCTACCTTGCTCAATAGAAGGTAGAGTCTTAACTGGATCTAAGACATGCACTAGCTCAGGCTAACTGACATCGACTGTAATAAGATGAAATGGAGGGGCTTCTTTCTAAAGGACTAATATTATTGCTAACAAGTCTTGTAATTGATGTGCCATCCTATCAATCTGCTCGTCCTTCTACCTTAACTAAATTCAAAGGTGTTAGGCTTATTTTTTTGGTATCCTATTGATCAATCTCATCACCTTCCATGGCTTGTTCCACCCTAAGAAGAGATCCTCTTGTATCAACCATGCATACACCAGCTGAATCCCCCCATCAAGTCATCTTCATTAGGATCGAAGCTGACTCTCTCTTCATCGGACAAGGCGTACCCTAAGATCCCCTTCTTCTCCATAAAATAGTGTGCAACTATCTCATCTAAGGATCAATCTAACACAACAGGTACAAACAGTTTGGGCTAACCGGTGTGATCATTTTCATGCATTGAGAGGCATCAGGACCTTGCCTGTCACTGGGGAGTCAATTTTGTGCGGACTGTACTCACTAGAAGAATGATAATCTTGGCTGATATTTGCTGTAATAGGGGTAACAATCGTAAGATGATCCTCTACCACTACTATAACTAAACTGTCATCTAGAATATCTGTGATAACTATCACCATTTCTACATCTGGTGTATGGGTAGAGTTGGTGAAAGAATGACCATGATGCTTCAGGGTCACCACTCCTTCCACACCACCACTAGGGCAAAAGGTCAAGCAGAAGAGCTCGGTCCTACCATAATAGTTATTGTAGGAGAAGTAGGATCCCTTGGTCATAGCTAGATCACCAACGAGGTTCATTTTTCCCCGGATGCGACCTTCATGGCCTTAGATGGAATGGGAGATGCTGAAACCTGCACTGGTGATGGTGGACATGGGGTAGAGCGATGGGGTGGAGACACCACCGACTCTTTGTGCACTAAAACTACCCTCCTATGGTGGTTGGTCCCCATGAGGAGAATACTATTAGTATAGTCGGGGTAGCGGGTAAAAGCGGTAGCGACTCGATGAACCTCCATCACTATCTACTAGTAATGTGTGATGTATGGGCCTCAGAGGATCTTCTGATGGTTCTTCTTCCCTAAGCTACTGGGGATAATAGACTGAAGGTCAAATTGTGTCTCAGACTCTGAGCATCCCTATGCTCCGCCTACCTGGCATAGAACAGAGCGGAGGCCATCGTACGACCTCCTACTCCTAGAAACTATTGGTTGTAAGTGCACCACTAGAGGAGATGATGAATGGATCCTCCTGACATCCTCTCTATCAGATCTTGAGAAAGGATGGAATTGGTTTTCTGTAACCAATGGTGAAGTGATCATGGGAGACTCATCCATGGGTCGTCTACCTCCGCTCCTCCCCCAGTGTGGCTGTTTGATCATACAATTCTTGTTCCTACACAGTATGAGTAGGGATGAGAGAGGAGTGAGCTAGACCATACTCAAATGTTGGGGAGGCAAGCCACGAAACAGAGTCTTACCCTTGGAGATGCAGATGGTAGGGGTGCTTGCATCGGACAACATGGTCAACTCTATGATGAACTAGAGCTGCTATACTCTTGGGCGTAATAAGTCCATCTACACAGCTTTCCTCTTTAGTTAGGAGACATCAAAATCATATGGTAAGTCTATCCTGATGACTGGCTTCTGCACGACCACATTCTTCCTGCTAATTGTGGTGAGGGGAATGCAATCACAAGTGATCCTGGCCCCCTCAAATCTTGGCCAAAGTGAATCAAGTGGGTATGGTCTAGGCGAGGGAAGTCAGCCTGATCTAAAGCTAGATCTATATGTGGGAATGTAAAGACAAATGATTGAGAACTGGCCATTTGCACAACTGTAGTAAACTGACAATGAACTGCACTACACTGACTGAAAAGAATATGCAATGAGAAATGAACTTATATCAGTTTTTTATCTCCATAGATTTTGAATTTTGAATTTTGAAATTTTGAACCCACATCCAACAACTTGGAAGTGTTAAGTGGGGTTTAAATGAATTTGGAATGATTGCATGAAAGAGGAATTTGAATATGAATCCAAACTTCAATAAAATTAGGTATGTTGAAATATGGATTCCAATTTTTTTTATAGGATGTTTCCATAGGTTCATTGATGTTTTGAATTTGAATTTTTGTGACGAGGACCCTTTCCATTAACAAATTTGGGTATGTTAAAGTAAGGGCCAAATTAGTTTTATTTTTGTTCGATTATTTTGGAATTTTACTTAGCAAATTTAGGTATGTTAAGTAAAGTTTAAGTGATTGTTTCTTTTTATGAATTTTGTTTTGTTTTGATTTTTGGAAATTTTGGACTTCTTAGAAAATTTAGGTATGCTAAGTGAAGAACCCAATTGTATTTTGTTTAATTTTTTAAAATAGGATTCTTAATAAATTTAGGTATACTAAGAAAATCCAAAGTGTTTCATTTGTTTAGAAATTTTTGTTTTTTTGTGTTTTTTTTTTTTTTAAAAGGGTAGGACCCTTAGCAAATTTGGCATGCTAAGGGGATCCTAAGTGTTTTGCTTTGTTTTTGATGTGTTTTGAAAGTGGAAATTTAACTTTAGAAAATTTGGTATGCTAAAGGTGAAATCCTATTTAGTTTTGTGAAATGGAAATTTTACTTAGCAAATTTGAGTATGCTAAATTAAATTCCAAAAGGTGTGTTTAAAATTTTGATTTCATTTTGGTTATTTTTTAAAAAAAATGGAAACTTCTCTTTAGCAAATTTGGTATGCTAAGGGAAGAATTTCCAAAGCTGTTTGAGAAATTATTGTTTTGAGTTTGGAAACTTTACTTAGCAAATTTGAGTATGCTATATGAAGTTCCAAAATATGTTTTTTTTGAAATTTTTTTGGATTTTGGATTTGGAAACTTTACTTAACAAATTTGGGTATGTTAAATGAAGTTCCATAATGTGTTTAGAAAATTTTAAATATGATTGTTGAAGTTTTAATGTTTTGAAAAGAGGGCTTCCATTCAACAAATTTAGGTATGTAGAATGGAGATCAATTTTATTTTTGAAATATGAAATTTTTGTATGTGATTGTTGCTTTTTTGAAAGAGTGGAATTCCAACTTAAAACATATGTGAGATGTGTTTAAGTGGGATTTCCTAAATGATATTTTATTATTATTTGGGAATGAAATCTTCATTTAATAAATTAAATGTGGATGTTCATGTGTGCTATTTTGAAAAGCTTAATTTTGTTTACAAATGAACTTTTTACTCAATAAGTGTGAGTGTATTGAATAGAAAAATTCATATGTGCTTTTGAAAAGTTTAATTTTTGTTTAAAAATGAACTTTCTATTCAATAAGTGTGAATGTATTGAATAAAAAAATTCATATGTGCTTTTGAAAACTTTATGATTATGATTGTGATTTTTGGAAAACATGATTGTTCATTTTATTTTAAAAATGAAATCTTTATCAAAGTGGATTGAAAGAACATGTTCATTTGTGCTTTTGAAAAATTTTATTAGGTTTACTTTTGAAAATCCCTACATGTAATAATTATGGAATTGTTAGATGAACGTGACAAACTTTTGTGAAAAATATTTTATTAAGTGCATTTTTGAAAAAGTCCTTTTAAAAAAAAAGCAAAGTTCTTTATGGAAGATTTATTATTTTAGGATGAACCTTTTCGTATCATGAAAATGATAAAGAGGAAGTCTTTAAAATGTTTTCTTTTTATTTAGATATTTTCATGTTACCCATTGGAGAACCCAATGGGAGTTTTAAGACCAACAAGGAATGTGGTCCTAAAACCTAAAGATGTAGGCTAACTCAACTCAAGAATGAAATAAGTTAAGTGCCAACAGAAAGAAGGATAGTCTTGGATTCATACCAAAGTACAAATTCACTATCGATACTCAAAGAAAATGATCATTTGACTAAAGATGGAGAGAGGAACCGTCCCCAGTGGAGTAGCCAAAAAAATGAGTTGGTTTAAAATTCCTATAGGGAGTCGCCTTCAAATCTATTGGTGAGAAATGAAAGAGGAGACAGCATAAAAATTCATCTTTTTAGGATGCCATGCAGATCCATAGATGTACTTATTTAGGTGTTTGAGTATGTCATCAAGGAATAGTGTACTATCCCGAAAGACAGAAGTCACTACCCTTTAATGGACCTAATCACCTCAATAAGGACTCCTAAGGATGATGGGTCTACATATGTACTAGAGATTATTCCCCTACTTTACATGGGAAAGTAAAGTAGGGTTTATTTTCCTACAGGGGCAGCCCCATAGTTAATTACATCCTAAGGGATGGGATCCCTTAGGAAAAATCTCAATTAAGGTAAATGCTCATTATCTTTGAAGATTTTAATAGGAAAGGACTATCAATCAATTAGTTTATGTTTTTGAAGATCAAATGAGATTGATCAAAAGAGGGAGTTATTATTGAAGCCAAAATGGAAGATAAGCAGGAGATGCCCACAATGCTAGGAAACCTAGCGAACATCTCAAACTATCCTATGGTTGGGCTTTACATTTTAGAAATTGATTTAGTTTATTTGAGTTGCATTTTTTATTAGAAATTTAGGACTTAAGATTCCATAACACAAGATTGAGGAAATGCCTAAGAGGTGAGGAATTATGCTTATAGCCCATAAAGGAGAAAAGCAACCTCAGAACCTAAATCTAGGGAGCTTTAGTGAGGGCCGAAAGCATAACCTAAATCTAAGGTGAAAATGGGTAATTGGTTTGCCTCCACAAGAGCGGACAAACCACTCAATAGCTTGGACTTACAACTTCCTGAGGGTGGCCTCCAACTAACTTCATCTATGATTTTAAATACATGTAGGGAAGTCTTTATGCTTATGCAAGATAGCTAGGCTGTTATTATTTAAAAGGAGACTAAGTCCTTAAACTCACTCCTTAAAAAGACTAGATCATGTAAATGCACATGATTCAAATGACCTAAATCTAATGTAATTCAAATTTCATTTTTATTTTCATTTTTGGACAATTATTTTGACTCAGGCTAATAGGATTTTTATGACTAATGCATGAGAAAGAATATTATTGGCCAAAATCAGCGATAAGGGAGGAGGAGAGTTTCCACCATGACTCTCAAAGGTCAAGCTGAGTTTCTCTGGAAAAGGTGGAAGCCCTCCAATCAAGAATGAAACAAGATGCATTTGTACTTGATATTATAAAGAAATGTTCATCCAGCTAAGGGATTATTTATTCTTTTATATTGATTTTAAACCTAAGCTTTATGTGAGGTTATGAGTTATTTAATTTTAATTTTAATTGTTAAGTTGGGTAAAAGATTTATTTTTTTTTAAAGAGCCTAATCCACATCCAGGCCATACATAAAGCAAGGAAGAAACTAAGAAAATCATGCCACTTATTGCAAAAGTTATAAAAATCATCAGTCAATTTATAAAGCTAATCACAAAAAGAATAAATGGCCATTGTGGTCACCACTGCACAAACCAAAAAATATCAAATATGGGTAGCCGAGCTCTACCCTTATACAACCCAGATTACAAATGAATTTAATTATAATTAGGAAAGAAATTCATTATTATGGGGGTCTTAAAGCTTTATTCTTCTTTCTTCTTTTCTTCTCTTTCTTCATTCTTCTTTTGGTTCCTTCTTTTGGATGGTTGGATGGTTGGATGGTGGATGCTCCAAGGCTTCACATGGTGCATAGGATAGGATCTTATGACCAATGCTCATCCTAATTCCCATAAAACATCATTCCAAAATCCTAATTATATAAATTTTTACATGAAAAGGAAAAGTGGAAATCTAACTAACATCTGTAAAGCAAAGGTTAGCTAAAACACACCACACAAATCCCAAGTATGTATATTGGACTTATCACCCCACACATGGGTGACTAAGTCCACCTAGCCTATGGATTATGCTTAGGGGTATAAAGCACCTACAAGTAGAAGTATTTATATTTTATTTATGATAGCGCCCCTTAAGCACAATCCCCTGCAGAAAAGAATAGTTAGACTAAGAATGTCCTACCATTCATTCTACAAGCATACACCCTAATATCTATTATAAAAGGTGAGATGAGTTTACTATTCTAAACCCATTCCCACATGTGTTTGAATATTTTGTTTAATTTTTAGATAATTAGATCCATTTTTATGTATTGATTAGGTTAAGGTATGAATTAAGTAACTTAATTAACCCTTACCTATACCACCTTAGAAGAATTAACTAAATAATTATGAGCCAAATGAGATGGCATAAAACCCACAAGGAATTTAAATTTGAAATGCACCTAATAATGAAAAAAATCTAATGCAATTTGGCTCATAATTAAAAGTTAATTAAGCAAAGGGGTTTAGCTTAAGTAATTTCAAAACACCCTTTCATACTTGTGAATAGGGTTTTGATTTTCTTAATTAAACTTAGGCTATTAAACACCTAAGAATCTACTCAAGGTAGGATAATCAAGTTATGGAACATTTTAGAATTTTTTTTAAAATTGATTAAGGGGATAATTAATGAATTAATAGTTAATTAAGAGGAGATTAAGGAGAGAAGAGGGGGTTTAGGAAATAGCAAAATTCCAAAGTATTCCATAAACCTACTTATAATCAACCTAATCCTAATCATGGGGTAAATCCATTATTCATACCCTAATTATGCTTAATTACATGAGAAGGGTAATTAAGGAAACCATATGTAATTACTCTAATCAATCTTTTAATAAATCCCAAGAAAATTCGGAGGCAAAGGTCATCCCCTAAAACTTACTCAAGAAATTTGGGATTAATCAGAGGCCTAATTAAAGTGTAATTAGCAAAATACACTTTCCAATAAAACCCAAATTCAAAGAAAACCATAACTTAAAACTCATTAAAATTAAATTTAAAATGTTCTAGGCTTAATTATCTATCCATAAGTTTTTATTTCAAAATTATTGGAAGCATTTTAAATAATCCGTAACTAATCCTTCGCTCACGGCACGATGCATGGTGATGGTGGTCAGTGCACTTTACATGTAATACACTGTGGGGGGGTTACTTAACTTGTCACCTCAGGGATGGTGGGGACAGTGCACACGCTTATATTTTTTGTCGTCCGATCAAACATCGGACGGTTAAGGACTCCCCCGAATTTTAAAATAGATAAATGGATTTCTAAATGTGCTAAATAATCAATCGTCCATTTAAAATGCATGGATGGATGGTTGAGATGATCTTAGTTCTTCCCCTTGATCAACAGAGACCATCCATGATCAAGGGCAAGATCCATGCTCGATTTAGAATAGATTCACACCAAATTCAACCCACACCATCTAAAGATAGAGAGCGGAAAATCCAATGGTCCAAAAATAATGAGGTAAAAATTTATTTCACAAATCTCCACACCATATTGAGTTCAATGATCAAAAAATTCCATACATCGTCAGAGGTGATCACCAGAGCTCGATTCCCTTGGATAAGCTTCGTCTAGTTTACATGAAGCCTTGCTGAAGTTTGGAGCACTTGAGATGAAGTGGATCAATATATGGACCAACTCCTCCATGCTTGGGCTTCAGTTGATCCAATTTGATCCTTCCTTATTGTGGGAACTCCAATAGAAGCTCACGTGCACTCGACTTAACTCCTAGATGAAGTGTGCAAGAGCAATTGGAAGGAAATCAAGTGTGAAAGAAATCAACAAATGGATTGAGCTCCCCTATTTTTGCACTATGCAAAATCAAGAAATGGGGAATTCAAATCCTCTCTAAGAAGCTTAGGAGTGCTCCATGATTTCTCCCTTAGCTTCAATAGGCAAGTGAGAATTCAATTGAATTGGGGAGTATCTCCCCTTGGATCGACAGCAATGTTTTGCCATTTTGATCCAATTGATGAGATTGGAGAGTTGGTTTTAACTATTTTGAGTGTGCACATGGTCGGTTTGATCCAAGGAATGGATTGTCAATCTCCCATGTGCTTTAATTTGAGCTTAGGAGGGAGTTTGAAAAATCAATTTTAAGCTAGGGCATCGAGTTTGCTCTAGGGGCCAAATGGGCTGACCCAAACCCATTGGGTTAGATGCACCACTCATCACTAAGTCCCCTTGAGCTTTTAGGAAAGCGGCAAGTGATTGTGAAGAGAGTATGACCAATTTACCCATGGGTTAGGCCAAAATTTGTTTTATGGACTAGGGGTAGAATGGTCATATTACTATTTTCAACTTTGGATATGTTGGGTATGTGAAGAAACTAGGTTTGGCCAAGTTTCAATGGATTTGGAATCCATTTGATAGGGTTTGGCTCATGTTGACCCATTAAGGTCAAAATGGGTTAACTTGGGTCAAGTTGACCAATAGGTCAAATTGGGTCAAACCAATGGTTGGGTCAAGTTCATATGACCATTTGAAATGTTTTGGTGGCTTTGGTTTGATTCAATTTGGTATATATTTGATTTTGGCTCATATGACTTCATTTAGGTCAAATGGGTCAAGTTGACCTATTTGACCCATTTGACCTATTTGTGGTAGGTCAAGGGTAGGTTTATGTTAGGCTAGTCATATGGAGTGGATTGGTATCTTTGTTTCCAATCAATTTGGGTTAAGTTCAATTTTGGCTCAACATGACCCCTTTAGGTCATGTTGGGTCTAAGGTCAATTCAGCTAAGTTATGTCTAGTTGGTCAATTAAGGCTTTGGTCAAGTTCCACAAGTGATTTGGAATGAACTTGACCCATTGGTTTCAATTAATTTGGCTTAGATCAAGTTTTGACACATTTTGGCCCTTTAGGTCAAAATGGGTCAACTTGGGTCAAGTGGGACAATTGGGCTAGGTTAGGCTCAAATGTTGGCTTGGTCAAGTTCAAACATAGGTAATGGGTGAACTTAGATCAAAGGCTTCAATCAATTTGGCCTATAGTGAAATTTGGCTATGTAAGGTTTCATTTTAGGTTAAGTGTTGACTTGGTCAACCCTCTTAGGTTTGACTTGGTTTGACCCAATTTGATTGATTGATCATCTCATGATGATTGTTGATCATGATGAGAGTGATATATGAGTTTGATTTAATCCAATTTATTTATGATCAAAAGTTGGCTCATAAAAGTACTTTAGGTCACTTTGGGTCAAGTGAGCCTAAGTGGGTCAAATGGTTTGATCAAAGCTTGATTTGAAGTTGGTTGATCTTGTTTATGGACTTATGATTGAAATATAAATCCATTTACAAGTGGTTTGAAGTCAAATGAGTTTTGATCCATTTGAAAATTTCATATTCAAAAGAAGAATATGAATGTATTTTGGGTTTTGATTGAATGATTGAAGTTTGATTTATATATGAGCTCATGATTGTAGGATTGATTGAATCATGAGAGAAAATCAAGACTTTGGCTTGATTTCAAAGTGATTTGGCTAAGTTCAAGATTTTGACTTGAAAGACTTAGATTGGATTTTGAATTGATTTGAGTTTGATTTTTGGGATTGTTTTTGATTGTTTGAATTTATATTTTATTTATATAAGTGAATATAAATGAGAATATAAATTGACCAAAAGAAAATTTCAAGGATTTGAAGTGGTTTAATCATGATTTTAGGTTAAATCCATTAAAGGGAATTTAAAGGATTTAAGGAAAATTTTAAATTGTAATTTAATTTTTGAATTGGATTGGATTGATTTATATCTATATTTCATTTATTTATGAGAATATAAATGATAATACAAATAAGTTTTGAGAAAATCCCATGATTTTGAAATGGTTTGATCAAAGTTTAGGTTAAATCAATTAAAGGGAATTTAAAGGATTTAAGTGAATTTTAAATTGGAATTTAATTCTTGCCTTTGATTTGATTGATTTATATTTACATTTCATTTATATATGAGAATATAAATTGTTTTGAGAAAATCCCAAGGGTTTGAATAGGTTTGATCATGATTTAGGTTTGATTTTGGCTAAGTCCTTTAATGGAAAATTAAAGGGACTTAAGAAAATTTTTATGGATTGATTTTGAATTTTGAATTTGATTTAATGGGTTTGAATTTATATTTCATTTATAAATGTGAATATATATGAGAATATAAATGAGGTATGAGAAAATCTCAAAGGTTTCAATAAGTTTGAATAATAACTTTGAATAAGTCCTTAAGGGAAGGTTAAGGACTTAGGCAAAATTTGGACTTAGGAATTTTTGATGGATTTTGGTCACGGGTTTCAATCATAGGTTTTAATCATGGATTTCAATCAAGGATTTCAATCATGGAGTTCAATCATGGAATTGATTTGAGTTTGGAGAAAATAAATTAGAATTGATTTGGAGTTTGACTTGAAGGAGGGAAAGTGAGGAATGGTTTAAGGTAAGGGTAGGAAATTTCCTAACACCCTTAAGGCATGACCTATTCCTATGGCTAACTCTTCTAAGTCTCTAGGGCTAGGTTGGAGTGTCCACCTAATCACTAGATATGTCTTAAGACTAAGAAACTCCTAAAGTCTAAGAGGGATCCTATGCCTAAGATGGAGTGGTTGAGAGCTCATTCTAAAAATGAGGTCAACAAGCATGTATTCAATTATAATTGTAATTATTCTTTTGTAATTTTGGGTTGTATAAGGGTAGAGCTCGGTTACCAAACTTTTCTCTTTTCCAGGGTGTACTGCTATACCTGACCGCACCAGCCTTTTATTATTTTATAAAATTTATTTATGTTGGATTGATGTTATGTTTAGATTACACGATAGAATTGTATCTTCTTCATAGTTTCTTAAACTTGTTGATTGAATGTGTGGCCTGGATATGG
Organism: Cymbidium sinense; assembly: GCA_021442155.1. Lineage (NCBI taxonomy): Eukaryota > Viridiplantae > Streptophyta > Magnoliopsida > Asparagales > Orchidaceae > Cymbidium > Cymbidium sinense. The sequence continues at coordinate 53,889,358 of CM038214.1, read as the reverse complement.
TAGGCTGTCAGGATAAAATTAAATTTTTACCCCAATTAACAACTCATAACTAAGTTTTAAATAACTTTCAATCTCACTTTAAAGCCTATAATCAAGAAAATTAAAAGATTTAGCAACCCATTAGCTGAATGTTATATGCCTCACATCATGCATGTAATCTTCTATCACTCTTATAAAATGAGGGCCTCCATTCTTACACTTTAGGGATCGCTTGACCTATGAGAGCAACCCCTTATGATGGAGCTTCACCCTCTTTCTCTATTGGTTTAGCCAATAACTAAATTTTTTCATGCATTTAGGCATAAGAAATCCTAAGCCTTTGTCCAAAATATTATGTCAAAATAATATAAAATTTGAAAAGATTTGCATTTAGACTAAGTATATGCTCATACCAAAATGATCTAGTCTCTTAGAGAATGAGTTTAAGACTCTAGTCTCTTTCAAAATTAAATAATAGCTTAAGCCATCTTGCAATTACAGAAGAATCCTAAATGGATTTAAAGCATGTTGAGGGTAATCCTGTGCAATTGTATGTCCGATCATTGACAAGTTTACTCTCTCTTGCGGAGGCAAACCCTTATGTACCCTTTCTACTTATTTTTAGGTCGTGTTCTAGCTTGTGCTAGAATTCCCTACATTTCGGATCCAGGTCATTTGTTTCCCTTGGGCTATGAGCGTAAATCCTCATCTCTTAGGCATTTCCATAACCTTGTGTTGATGAATTTTAAGCCCTAGCAATCTAATAAAATTTTAGTTTAAATAAATAAATTCTCTCACTTTCAAACATATAAAGCCTTACCACATGATAAGTTGGAGTGCTCACTAGGCTTCCTAGTATCATGAACACTTCCTACTCATATTTCTTTGGATTCTAAAATAAGTCTTCCGATTGAACAATCCCACTTGATTTTTTAAAATAACCAATCCTTTGATAGTCTAACCTTGCAATCTTTGGAGATAATAATTGACTACTTCAATTGAGGGTATTCTTAGAAAATCTTATTTCCTATGATGTAATTAACTATGGAGTCTTACCTCCATATAGAACTAAAAAACACGACATAAAAAACCCTACTTTACCTTTCCTTGTATAGTATGGGAAGAGTCTCTAATACATACGAAGACCCATCATGCCTTAGAAGTCCTTATTAAATGATTAGGTCCATTATAGGGTGATATTTCTATCTTTTGAGATAATACATCATACCTCAATGTCATACCCGATAACTTCAATAAGTACCCCCTACAATCTATGTGGTGTCCACCAGCACATTCAAAAATAAACACCACATCCATCTTTAGTAGTCAATCATTATCTCCAAGCATCGCTAGTGGACTTATATTTTGTATATGCCCAAGACTATCTTCTTTTCCATTGGACACCTTGCTTATTTTATACTTAAGTAAGGATGGCCAACATCCTTTAGGTTTTAGGATGTCACTCCAAGCAGGTCTTAAAACCCCTATTAGACATCCAATAGGTGAAAAGAAAATTCAATCAAAGAAAATTATCAAAAAATAAATCAGACAAAATCAAGAACCTCTTACCACTAGCTTGGTAAAGTAAGCTTCATCCAACATTCTCAAATTCCAATGAAGGCTAAGGCAAAAGCAAAATATTCTCCAAAATTCCAAAACTTCTCCAATAAACAATTGATCCCCATTTAACATAATCAAATTTTTTAAATGAGGGTTCAAATTCAAAATCAAGTCAACAACAATAAAGAAAAAGTCTAACCCCATATCTCTTTTAATAGTAAAGCGAAGATCCTAACCCCATTTCTTTTTTCCTTCGAGCCTTCAGTCAGCATCATGTCGTCTGACAAGCTTTTTTTTTTTTTTACTTCTAGTGTGGATTTGGTCATGGATCAGGCCATACTCACTACCGCACTCATCATCAAGTTCGGTCTTGGCTTTGAGCATTTCAAAGTCACTTGTGAGGGACTTTCCCTCATCACTGCCAGTAAAGAGGATGTGGCAGATAAGAAGCCACTTCTACAGTTTGACATGCACTCTGATACTGAGCTCCCCTCATTAAAAAGGAAAGTTGTAGAGGTTCCCCTGCCACGAGTGCCAATTGTTCCTGCTATAATTTTAGTCAAGATAAATACCACCTCTACAATTGATGCCCAAGTGTTAAAGGGGAAGACTATCATAGCTTTTGAGACAATCATCCCCATGTTTGAGGTCAGTTCTAGCTCCCTCCTTGCATCACTAACCAAGACTGCATCATAACAAGACTAGAAAATTTAAAGGCATTACGAGTGTGTGGTGAAGAAGGGATCCCCTCGTGAGACCTCTCCCTTTCTTGGTGGCAGTAGGTTTCACCTCCTCTCATCTTCAGAGGGAGAGGAGGATGTTAGAAAGATAGTGCATTACCCCCATGATCTGTAGAGTATGAGACACAAAATATGGAGAGGAGTAAGCCCTATGCTGGTCTACGGTCCATTCTCAAGAGAGTTGGGAGAGCCTACAGATGCTCAAAGTCTGCTACCTTGCATGACTTGAGATGTGCAATCCCTTGGAGTGTAATGGATCAGATCTATCGAGAAAGAGCCACAAAGGCCAAAGTTGTATCCCAAGTGGACAAGAGGGATAGACGGAGGATTGTTAGGTAGTCGGTGACCTTCACTTTGATTGATCATTCTAACAGGATTGTACTCAATCATTCCATCCATAGGAAGAGATATTTGATAGAGAGGAAGTCGGTGTCACCCCAATTACACCGCTCCACTCACTGACCATCTTAACCAGTTCATGTTCCACCATTTGAAGTCCCCACCAAGTTCCATAAGTCCACATTTAGAGAGAGAGCATCCCTCTTGGTGATACGACTATGTTCCAATGACCACACTTCATCTACTCCACCCATTGAGGTGAGACTGAGCTTCCCCACTTGACCTTCCATCCCAACGATGGTGAAGAAAGATTGGTGGCCCATGAGCGTTGAGGTCGCTCCACCAGTGTAGTTGGAGGAGAAGGATAGAGGGGATATCAAGGTGACCCATATGATTATTGAGATAGTTAGGGAGAGAACTCCACCTGTCTAGAGCATTTAGTGCATCGCTTCTACAAAACTCAGTCCAGTAGTTAGTCACTATCCAGCTTATGTTCCAGTAGCACCAGATCGGGTGGATGACTGATCCTTGGATGAGATTTTGGAGGATTATCATGCCATGATGAGACAGATAGTCAGGGATGATCAGTCTAACAAAGAAAAGGGTATGGTTGATTTCAACGCTAATAAAGATGACCTATTAGATGACATAACAGAAGTCCACATGGTATATACCTGAAGATCCTTGCATAGGGAGCAGGCTAATTAGGAAGGCATTGTAGTTGAGGAAGGTGAGGAATTAGACTCAACTCAACACCTCCTCCAACAAATCAAATAAAAAGATGTTCAGATTGATAGGATGGAGAGAAGGGTGGAGGAGTTGATGGTAGTTGTCTTAGTCTTGCAGAACCAACTCCTAGTTTCAAAACCAACTCCTACAGAGGTTAGTCTGTATGAGCTAATACATATTCTAGATCATCCCAAAAACAATCACATGGATGAAGATGTTGGAAGTTTGCGTAGGAAGGTGACCGATAGCACCTCCGTGCATGAAAAAGATATTAAAGAAATGGTTGAGCAACAAGTGAAGGAAGTATTGGTGCAAGCCCAAGGGAGATCATCTATTCCAAAGGGTATACCCTACCTAGAGAATTTGATGTAGTTCAATACCCTAAGGGTTTTATATCATCGTCCTTCAAAATTTTTGATGGTAGTGGAAACCCAAGGTAGTATATAGCACACTTTTAGTTGTTGCAATGTCGTGGTAGTGACACTTTACTCTTTTGACAGTTTGTCAGTAGCCTTTTAGGGGTCACATTTGATTAGTATGACAAACTGCCCAGCTGTTCGGTCAAGTCCTTTACAGAGTTAGAGCATCTCTTCATGAAGAGATTTGCAAGAGCTCAACAAAGGTTAACTATAAGAGAATTTATTGTAGAGAAGCAAAGCCTAATGAGTCACTTATTGATTACATTCTTTGATGGTACAACCTAAGCATGAAATGTGAACCACACCTATAAGAGCAACATGCCATTAAGATTCTTCTTAAGAATATCCATGGTCGGGCTACCTTCATGCTCAAGGGCTTCACCATTAAGACAATTAAGAAATTAATTAGCAAGGTGGCTAACCTATAAGAGGAAGCCAAAGAGTTACCCTTCATAGACTAGTCATCTAAGCCCAAGCCTTAGAAAGTGTTTAAGAAGAAGCCAAGGATTGTAGTGGTAATTGATAAGGGGAAGCAGCCAGTGAGAGCACAATTTGAGAGGTCTAGAGTTCAGCAGCCTTTACTACCACCTCCTTTTACACTACCTCGGCCACCACAATGGCCACCACCACTGCAGCCTACACATCAACGGTATCAGCATCCACTATCAGGCAGCTACTTTTCACCTACTCTTGTCGAAAAACTCAACAAACTATACTCATTCAAGAGGGAGGTAGTTAGAAAGATCTTTAAGATCCTTCTTAAGAAGCCTGATTTTCAGTTACCAGAGCCTAGAAAACCAAAGAAAGTGGGCAGGAGTGATGATCCTAACTACTGGACCTACCACCACATGCTAGGCCATGTCTTTGAGGATTTCTTTACCTTCAAGGATTGGCTTGAGCATAGCTATAAGTCAGGAGCTATAGTTATCCCTAAAGAATACTTATTAGAAAAACCTTCTAGTTATATTAAAGTAATCTTTGGGGATACATTTGATCTTCTTAAGATAAAAGAAGGTTGGGATATCTCTTTATTTCTTACCTCTAAGAAAATAATTTATAAAATCAAGAAACTTTCTCTATAGGTGCCTGACTCAGCTTAGACCTCCAACATCAACGATGGTCTACCAGTTATGAGGGACAACACGGGGAGGGTGGAATCCCACCAGGAGTAATAGCCTTCACTTTCCTAGGATAAATCCATAATGCAACCACCATCCGAGTCCAACACTCCTCCCTCCACAGTTACAGCTACCACATCTACCAGTTCCACCACCACTAGCAGGAGCATTGTATCTACAGATGAGGGCACCAAACCCCTCATATTGCTTACTTTACTTGATTTCTACAATGTACCACCTCTAAAATTAATGAAATCAATGAAGAAGATTGATTCTACTTACATTATATCTACCTTCGATGGTCTTAATGATTTCATTTTGATTGATAGCACTCTAAGTCATAGTAAAGATAACTTAAATAATTATGATCAATCCTACTCTGATTCAGAAATGGATTTTCCTTTTATGAGTCATCAAGTTTCACCTCTTGAGATTAATTTAGAGTCATCCAACTTTGATGATCCTTTAGAAGAAGCTGTAGGTATACCCGATGAGTAGGTAGAACTTTCCATAAGCTCCTCATTACAAGAAGTCACTGAAGTCAACCTCCAAAGTGGCAAAATTCTACCTCTTAGGGTAGCACCTCAAGATAAGGGTAAATAGATAATTGATTCTCGTGAGCAGATAGCCCCTCCATAAGATGCTCCACCTTTAAAAGGTTTCCACCTAAATTAAGCATATATGATGCCCTATTCTTATCCAAAGAGATGGGAGTCATTAGTCAAAGCCTTGCTTGATCGCAAAATATGCTTAGCTTAGTTGACCACTACTAGAGAGGAGACATTTTTAAAAGGAGATTCTAGGAGTCACATTCATAGATGAGGGCCTACTTATAGGGATGACAACGCACAACCATCCTCTCTACATAATAGTGGATATTGGCAGATTCAGATTATCTAAAGTATTGGTTGATCTATGTGCATTAGTGAACATTATGAGCCTAAGAACCCTTGCCTACTTGAGAATTGACATCTCTAAAGTCCAAACTGAGAGGATGATGTTGAAAGGTTTTAATGAATAAGGTGAGAGGATTCCAGCTAGTAAATGGTTACCTATGTGGAGTATAGAAGATTACAATACGTAACTGTTCACATAATAGATTTTGATACATCTTTCAATGCTTTTCTAGGGAGACCTTAGATACATGAGAACAACATGGTTCCATCCTCTCTACACCAGTGCATCAAGTTCCTAAGAGGTGAAATTGAGTACTGTGTTAAAGGTGATCTCAAGCCATTTGCAGTTCACGAGGTCAGGATTTATAAGGATGCGTCGTATTACCTCCCTAAGAAAAAAAAAGTCTTCTCTTGTGACCTTAGTCAAAATGAGAAAGAAAGAAAAAAAATGAAAGAATGAAAATAAAAGAAAAGAAAATGAAAAAGAGAAAGAGAAAGAAAAGAAAAAGGAACGAGAAGAAGACCTTAGGGAGGACATGGAGCCCGAGATTAGATTCCACCCACAGTTCGTTACTCCATTTGAACAAGTGGGGAGGATGACCTGCCTCCACTAGGACAAGGAAAAAGCAAGTCCAGAAGGCGTTCTAGGGGTGGAAGACATCCATACCTACCACCTACTAGGAGATTCGATCCAACATCTAGGAGTACACCTTCTATCTACATAGACTTAGAATCTAGTTCAGAGGATGAGTCTTATATAGTTAGCACACCGGCCAGCTCTTCACATTAACATATCCCATTAGGGTGAAACTAAAGCCAAACAGTGATGAAGACCAGGTCCCCAAGCAAACATGAGTGTATTCATGTCTCTATTATATAAAATTATCAAGCATCAGATGGGAACCTTAGCTCTAACCCCACTTTTCTCATAAAAAGTTGAGAGTTTGGTAGTTAAGGAAGACCCCAAAGCATGCAAAAATACAAAGATCCAGAGATTTTATCTAAAAGCATCATCCTCAAGTCAAGAAGTTGATGTAGAACTTAAGGATGATACATTTAAAGAATTAATTGAATTACCTTTTGATTAGTAATTGCCTTGTGTTCTTAATTTAGCAAAGAAAAGTTTAATTCCCATACATGGTCTAAGCACAAGTTAGAGTACTTTAAAAGGTTATGGAATAAAAAATGTAGGAGCTCCCAATCAAGACAAGGCCTAGGCTTTATTACAGTGGGCCTAGTCGATAATGATAATTACTACTTGGTCATCAACAATCATTTGAAATCTGATAGGTACTTCTCAAAACACATCAACTTGTATGAGGAGGTATACATAGAAACTTTAGATGATTCAAATGATTTCTAAGTCAAAGATGCACCCCCAGAATTTGAAGAAGAAATCAAATCAACCATTGATGAGCTCAAGGATATCAACTTGGGACCTGAAGATAACCCACACTTGACGTAAATCAGTTCCTTATTGAATGAATCTGAAATCAATGACTTAGTAAGGCTACTCACTAAGTTTAAGGACTACTTTGCATAGAGTTATGAAGAGATGGTCATATTAACTGTTGACATAGTGGTTCAAAAGCTAGTAATATAGCCTAATGCTAACCCCATCAAGCAATCTCTTAGATGCATGCGATTAAACATTGAACAATAGGTCCTTTTTGAAGTCAAGAAATTGATCGATGATGGTTTCATCTGAGAGAAAAAATACCCCACCTAGGTTGACTAGTGTCATCCCATTTAAGAAGAAGAATGGCCAAATTTGCATATGTGTCAATTTTAGAGATCTTAATAAAGCATGTCCAAAAGATAAATTTCCACTACCAATACCAGAACTGATGTTGGACATCATCTAATCTCATATAGTCTTCTCTTTCATGGATAGTTCATCTAGATATAACCAAATAAAGATGGCACCTAAAGATGAAAAGAAAACTACCTTTAGAACAACGATTGGAATCTATTGCTATAAGGTCATGCCTTTCGGCCTTAAAAATTCTGGCGCTACATACCAGCGGGTCATGACCCAAATCTTTGACAAACTCATTCATCACTAAGTTGAATGTTACGTTGATGATCTGGTGGTAAAAAATAAAGAAAAGGAAGACCACCTCTTTGACTTGAGAGTATTTTGAGTTAAGTCAATAGAACCTAAAAATGAACCATCTAAAGTGTGTATTTGAGTAGCTTCAAAGAAGTTTCATGGGTTTGTTGTCCAACACAGCAAAATTGAAATTGACTTGGAGAAGATTAAAGTGATATTAGAAATGTCACCCTAAAAGTCTAATCCAACTCAGATCATTCCAAAGGAGGTTGATGTATCTAAGTTGCTTTATATCCAATCTATCAGGCAGATGTCAACCATTCTAAGCAATAGACAAGAAGGATGCTAAGTTCAAGTGGGATGACAAATGCCAACATGCCTTTAAGAGCATGAAGCAGTATCTTATGATGCCACTAGTTCTAGCTGCCCCTATCCCAGGGAAACCTCTAATCCTCTACACTGCTGCATTATACGACGCCCTTGGTGCTTTGTTGGCCCAAGCCAATGATGAAGGGAATGAGAATGCACTCTACTATCTCAACTATCATCTGATACCAACCGAGGAAAACTAAGCACCCATTAAGAAGAATTGCCTAGCTTTAATCTTTGCATCCTAGAAGGTACAGAACTATATGTCCTCTCTTAAATTAAACTTGATTTCTAGAATCAATCAACTATAATATCTCATGATACAACTGACTCTATCTAGATGATTGGCATGATGATCCATGATTTTATCACAGTTTGACATCACATTCGTACCCCTCCGTGAGGTGAGAGGATAAGCACTCATGGAATTCCTAGCAGTACATCCATTTCCTATAAATTCTCCATTTAATGATGATCTCCTTGGTGAACAAATCATGAACTTAGTGGATCCAATAATTTTCCACTGGGAGATGTATTTTGATGGTACGACTTCCTCTCAAAGAGGAGAAGAACTATAATCTATTCTCTGAGGCAAGGCAGGGAAGGGTTAGTCCTCCTAATGCCAGACCGCAATATGATGATATTCTCATACCATATATCTGAACCTTACACCAAGAATGAAACAGAATATGAGACTTTAATTTTTGGTCTGGAGTTAACCATCTCATTAGGCATTCAGAATATCAACATCTTTGGGGATTCTCAGCTAGTTGTTAACTAGATCATTGGATCCTACAAATTCTTGAATCCAAAACTCCATCACTACCACAAGTACACCATGAGGTTGTTAGCCCATATCTCAGAAGTCAATTTTACAAGATTCCCTGAGGAGAAAATGCCATATATGATGCCTTAGCCAAGGTTACTGAAGAGTTGGCATGTCAGGAAGATGAGTTCATATCAATAGAGGTCCACAATCGACAAGTCCTACCTTTTATTGAAGTTGAACTCATCGACAAATACTCTCTTGAAGGGGAAGTTGCCATTGCCAAAAAGGATGAAGAGTTAGATTAGAGGTAACCCTTCATTGATTACTTGAACAAAGGCAAACTACCTCAAGAGAAGTCTCAAGCACATCAAGTGAAGTAAAGGGCACTATCCTACGCCCTCGTGGATGGTGTCTTATACCAATGATCCTTCGATCTTATGTGGTTATGCTATTTGGAAAAACATGAAGTCCATATGATCATGATGGAGGTACACTCAGGACTATGCAAAACTCATCAATCCAGTCCCAAGATGAAAGCCAAAATGAAAAGGCTTGGGTATTATTGGCTAATGATGATCACATTTTGCAAGGACAAAGCAAAGCATTGTCACTAGTGCCAAGTAAATGGAGTGGTCCTACATCAATCACCCAACATTCTACATCCAATATTGGCCGCTTAGCCATTTGAGTGTTGGGGCACTAACATTGTAAGTCTAATCGATCCTCCTTCATCTAAGGGTCACAAATTCATTTTAGCTGTTACAAACTACTTTTCCATGTGGGCGGAGATGATTCCACTCAGGGAGGTCAAAGCTCAGCATGTGCTCAGGTTCTTTAGGAACCATATCATATATAGATTTGGGGTACCCCACTGAATCTTATTTAATAATGGTACCACTTTCAATTGTATCAAAATCAACAACTTCACTTGGAGACACAACATAGATTGGAGATACTCTACAATCTACTACCCATGGGTGAACGATTTAGCAGAAGCCTTCAACAAAACTCAAATCCAAATATTCAAGAAGATGCTTGACGATAACAAGCGACAGTGGCATGAGCAGTTAGTTGATGCATTATGGGCTTACTGCACTATTTATAGAACTCCAACACAATATACACCATTTCTTTAGTGTATGGGTCTGTAGCAATTCTACCATTAGAAGTCCAACTCCCATCACTAAGGATAGATGTGGGTAGTAAAATTACAACTAAACTGAATGCCAAACTGCAGTTTGAAGAGTAGGTTTTGAGGAGATAAACATATGAGCATGCTAGAAACTCAAGTTATACAAAGCAAAGATAGTTCAAGCTCATAATAAGTTGGTCTGGCCTAGAGCTTTTTAAGTTGGAGAGCTTATTTTGGTTCTAAGGAGACCAATTGTTACCCATCAGAAGATGGGAGGCAAGTTTGAACCCACTTGGGAAGGCCCTTTTTCCATAGAAAAGGCTTACCAAGCTAGATCTTATCAACTCATCAACCTTAAAGGAGAACGCCCAATGTTTCCTATCAATGGACTTTACCTTAAGAAATACTATCCATAAATTATGTTCAAAACAGTATTTCATCAATAAAATTCTTTTTTTATCAAACATCTCTTCGAATTGAAAGCTTTCCAAGTTACCAAATTTTCGTGGTGTGTTTAGGATAGGTATAAGAGAACCCGAGCAACATTCTATCCATCATTAGCACATCACAAACACAAAATTGCACAAAAACACAAACATATCAAACAATAATCCATTGGGCTACTTTGAGTTGAGATAAAATGCCAATAGCCTTCACTTAGCAGTTGCTCTAGGTCAAGCTTGATTCACTACCTAGCTAGTGTATCTCCCCAGTGATCTTTTCAGCTTAGGAGGATGTGAGACCCTATGCTTTATTCCTAGCTTGACCATTAAAAATAAATGAGCACCTTATTAGTGTGGTATGCCTTATTGCATGACCAATAAGCTACCTTTACATTAGATTTGTTTAAGAAGATGTGAGTCCCTAAGCTTTCTTCTTGAACTAGCCATTGTGCACTGACTAAGTCTGATTTTATATTTGAGGATTAGGGTAAAACCCCCCAGCGGCTCCTCTTCCTCTTGACTACCCCTAGTTTGGGTCCAGTCCTACTTTATGACTCCCCACTTGGTAGTCACCCTAGGTCGGATAGTAACTATTTTGTCAACGATAGACTATCCCAATGATTAGTTTAACTTAGGGAGATGTGAGTCCTTGATGCTTTCTTCTTAGATTGATCATTGCAAACCAACAAGCACCTTTGGTTGGCTGGTGTTTTCCTTGCTGATGACAACCCACCCAGTGTATAACACCGCTCAGATAGATGTGAGTCCCCACATTTTCTTCCTAAGTTAGCCACTATATACCTACAAACTTTACATTTCAGGGTTAGGATAAGACCCCCAGAGGCACCTTCCCTGTGGGAATTCTAATTGAATTACATCTTCATGACCCTATATGGACATGACCCAAGTTAATATATGATTGTATAGTTTCCCTTTCCTAGTAGCCACCCCAATGGTTATAAGCTTAAAACTACATATGTATGGACTCTTCTTTGGGCCAGAAAATCTGAGATAGGCCAAAACCTCCATGGCTCTTTCTTAGTGTACCCCTTGCAAACCAACAGGGCCCACATAAATAAATAAATAAACAAACAAAATGAAATTTTTTGTGGATTAAGATAAGACCACCAAAGGCTCATCTTCCCAAATAAGCATCCTATCTTTTGGGTAGTGTCAGCAAAACTCCCTGTAGGAATCAACTTGACTATTATAAGTTAAGGTAAGATCTCAAGAAGCACTCACTTGATAGTCACCCTAAGTTGAGTTTGACTTTTTGTGCCATAGACGAGTCACCCCAATAGCTGCCTCTACTTTGAGAGATATGAGTCCCCGAGCTTTTTCCTAGTGTAGCCATTATAAACTGACGGGAAACTCTTAGGTTTGATAGTCTTTTCCTTACGGCAAGTAGACTTACCCTTTGGATTGGTAAATCTAAAGTAGGTCAAGGTTCATATAGTCTCTCCTAGTGTGGCCCATCATAAATGGACAGGGTCTAAACAAAAAGAAATCATCAATTAAAATCAAACAAACCAAAATCAAACAGTTCAAAATCAAACAAATTAAAATCAAGCAAATTAAATCAAATTATACTGAAACTCAAAATTGAAACTCAAATCAAGCAAATCAAATAAATTAAATCAAAACCAAAATCAAAATGAATCATCAAACTCAAACAAAATTATTCAACATAATCAAATTAAATCAAAACCCAAGTCTAAATCAAAGCCAACCTAAATCAATCTAATTAAATCAAACAAAATTCAATCAAATCTTAATCCCAATGACTTTCCTTTTATACCCTCAGCTTGAATCAAATCAATTTATGGATCAAACAAAACTCAATCAAATCTCAATCCCCTAGTGGATCCCCCTTTATGCCCTTGGCATAAACCAATCTTTATCCAATCAAACTCACATAGAATCTATAGTAGATCTTCTTTCATGTCTTTGGCACAAAATAAATTCTTAACATATTAAACTAAATTTTACTCATCTCTATCATGCCATTGGCATGATAGCGAATTGCATCATGTTAGGATCCATGGTTCCATCTACCTCTTCAATTGGTTGTGGATAGCCATCTTTAATGCTTGTGAGCTTCTTGAATGTTGTTGATCATTTCGATCAACACCAATATGTATGGTGTGCTTTGTCAGTTACACCACACCTATTGGGAGACCTTTTGTTGACCTCACTTTTGGAGTGAAGATTGACTCATCTTTCCTTATACTTAGGAATCACTTAGAGATTAAGACTTCCCTAGTCATGGAGCACTTCTAGTGATTAAGGGAACACTAAACCCAAGCATAAAGGCTTAAGAAGGCATGCCCTTTGACCTCATTTTTAGATGAGGTTAATTTGAACTATGAGATCAATAATTATGATATCCTAATCTCAAATAGGAATCTCTTAATTCAATGCTTAAGACACAATACTTAGTGACCTAGTGCACTTTCCTTGGGTTTGATCTAACCTAATAGGTTTAGGTGGAATCAACCCAGATTTCAAATTTGGATTATCTTAATTCAAATCCAAATAAATCAAAATAAAATAAGAAAACCAAATACAAAGTCAAATTAAGTCAACTCATTTGGCATATGATTGCCTTAAGTTGGTCCCACCTAGTCAAAGGTCAACCCATGAAGAATTTGAATGAAATCATTTCAAATGTCTCAAACAATTAAATAGACATGTTTGATCATGAATCTAAATAAATTCAAATTCATTTAGGCCTTAATTGAGTCCATTAGACCACTTAGTCTAAAATAACCCTAAATGGGTCCAATTGGGTTCAAACCCAAATCAAATTAAAATTAATTCAATTTGATTATTTAAAATCATTTGGAAAAGATAATTAAACATAATTTAACCCACCATTGGGTCTAATTTGGTCAAACTAGTTGTTTGACCCAAATGAAACCCAAGCTTAACCCATTAAGGCCACTTTGGGCCAAATGGGTTGAAATTAAATGAAATTAACCACTCCAAATCATCTCACACATCTAATCAAGCATGATTGGAGTCCAAACCCAATCCAATTGAGTCAAATTGGTCATTTGAACCCAATTGGAACCAAACTTAACCCATTTAAGCTAAATGGGTTTAAATGAAATGAAATTGAGAATTAATTCAAAATTAAATGTATTAATCAAATAAAAACTCAATCAATCATTAATCAAAGGGTGATTAAACTTACAATTAATGAGAACTAAATTGAAATCTAAACCAATCCAAGTCAAATTGTGTTTAAAATTGAACTCAAATTCATATTGAGTTTGATGCAGGTTGCCACATAGTAATCTAAGGATTTTAATAAGTGATGTCTAATGCCAAGAACAAAGAAAAAAATAAACTAAGGGAGGGAGTGGAAATCTTTGATCAAAGGAAAATTCCTCCTGTCCATCATAAAAATAACTTGGATTTATCCAAGTAAGCTTGGGTCTTTGATCACCTTTTAAGAAGATGGGTACCATCAATTGAAGGAAAAAAAACAAAAAAAAGGCAAAGAAAAAGAGAATTTTGCTTTCTCCTTCTCCAAGGGAAGAAGCAAAGTGCAAGAAAAAAGAAAAGAAGGAAGGGGCTCAACCAAAGGGAGAAAACAAGTAAGAATCCATCCTCCCTGCCCAATCTTCATCCAAGCATGTTCACAAGGCCAAGGGGGATTGAATCCACCCCTTGGCCAGTCTTTCCACCACCGGTGGCCAGATTCTAACCATTAGAAATCCCTAAATATAGGCTTTCAACCAACTATCAAAAGAGTTGAGGGCCTATTCCTTCCCCCCCTTTTCACTCCAAAATGTCCACCAAGTAAAGAGATGAAGATCTGGACCCCAGCCTCTCACCTCTAGCACGCCAGCTAATAAATAGAAATTAAGCCCCTCTAATGTGAAATCATATTGAGTGGGTATTTCATCAAATTGAAGCATCCAACACATCCCAGAGGTTAGGGTGACCTCAAATGAATTGCCATCCTAACCCCTAGCCACCGACAAGCCAAAAAAAGACTAACGCCAGCAAAAAGCCAAACTAATATTGGTCTTAGGATCAATTCACAAGGAGACAAGCCGTCAAACTTCGTCCACACCTTCATCGAGGTGAGGTAAAGATAATGGGGTCGATCCCATCATCATTGATTGCCAAAATCAAGGTATGCTCTCTTACCACATCCCTAGGCCATTAATTTTAGACCTTTTCAAAGAGAATTTGTTCCCCAATTGGATCCAACCGTATAGATGAATCTTAAATTGATCGATTGATTTGTAATTAAAATCATGGTGCAGTTCACCAATAATTAGGCAAAAAAGTTGGATGACATCTATCTCTCACTGGCAAATTGTGGGATTGAATTCCCACCATTCGATCCTTCTATTAGGATCAATCAGCCTTGATTTAGACAGATGGTTTGATTAAACTCCTTAAGGAACAACAGAATTAATTCAGGTCATCCAATCTTAGATCGGATGATCAATGATCATCCCGCATGAAACCACTTTTAATGCAGATGTCATGTGGGATTCGCGTGGCCCACTCACACACGCCACATGGTAGTGGTGCCACGGCAACCACCATGTCAGCCTATGGTTACCAAATAGCTAACTACCTTAAACATTGATTAAAAATCACAAAATATTCAAAAATTAATAGAAAAACAAATATAAAAAATAAAAAATGTAAACTTGGGGTCTATGGATTCATCTTGATGAGAGGAATCCATAAAAATTAAAATATCCAATTAATGTTGGTTATTTCAACCTTAATTTGAGTTTAATTAAAATCAATTAACCCTTAATTAATCTTAAAACATTAATCCAATTGAAATAAAACTTTAGGGAACTAAAATTGATGTTAAAATACAACCTATGAAAATATGGCTTGAATTATGGCAATGTAATTCATGAGAAATGAAATTTCAAATCCAAAACCTCCATTTTAATTAAAATAATAATATAAAATGAAATAATTAATGAAAATAAACCAAACAATCTTAAATCAACTTAATGAACCTTAATGAGCATTAAAACACTAATGAAACTCAATGAAACTTAATGAATGACAAATTGGCTTAATTAAGCAATTAAATGAATTAAATAAATCAAACAATTAACTAGAAATTAATTAAATCATAATAAATCAACCAAATATCCAAAAATTATGAATGAACCCTCTTTAGAAACATCATTCAGAGAGGAACCAAGTAAAAATAAAATACCTAAATGACCTTCATTAAATTAGGCTTAATTTAGGTTTTAATGAAATGATTAAAACCTTAATTACATCTTAATTATGAATCTAATAAAGATAAAACGTTGGAAATATGAAACCGGCATGCAACCCCACTTGCCATATAAATTCCAAACCCAATTAATCCTTGGATTGGGAATTGTTGAATTTCCAAATTTCTTGGTCAATATTAATCAAATAATGAATAAAGAAATTCATTAATCTATTAAATCATTAAACAACCTTAATCAAATCAAAAGAAATCAAACCTTAACCCAAATACTCTAAGTTAACATGAATCAAATCAAATGAAACTGACATAACTTTATCCAAAACATTAATACAAATCAAATGAAACAAACAAAACTTAAAACACCAAATCAAAACCAAGTCAAATCAAACAAATGAACCAATTCAAATAAAATCAAATGAAATAATTCAAACCAAACAAAATTAAAAACTAAACAAAGATTGAAAATCAAATCAAAATTTTAAAGAAAAGAAATGAAACATCAATCCAAATTCAAATAAAATAAATGAAATAAAAAAGATTAATTAAGATACATAAGAATCTTAATAAGACCTTTGGGATGGATCTTCATCTTAGGATGAAGACTTTATTTCATATGGAATTAGGAAGTAGAATAGGGTGAGTTCCATACAAAAGTGGAATTCATTCTACTCTTCATTATTGAAAACCAAAACATCACTTTAACCAAATAAAAGTGAAATGAAAATAAATCATTAAATCATTTAAATTGAAACCACCCAAAGGTAAAATTCAAACAAACTCAAACTCAAACTTGAAACTTAGCTAAAGAGGCCTAACAAAGTCTTGCCAAACTAGCCTATTCTCTTCAAATATTAGATCATTAAGTCACAGACCCTAGAGTTAGGTTAGGCCATTCTATGATTCTTTATGATTCCTTGTGATGTGTTTTGATATGATGTGCTTCACATGTCTTTGTGGTATACTATTTTAGACTTTATGTCTAGGATTATTTGACCACTAGACTAGATGGTAAGATGTTCTTTCTAGATCTAACATTATCTTCTATAGGGGGCTATGCTAGAAAGCATTTCTATCATAAATAAAATTAAAAATGTTATTTCTTGTAGGTATGCTTAAATCCTCAAGCATAGCCTATAGGATAGGTGTGCTTGGCAAGCAACCAATGCTAAGCCCATATGATTGTGAAATATAATTATTGCGTGTTGTTTGTATTTTGTTGACCATTTTTTTGCAGGGCTTAAAACTAATTTTGAAATCAAAAATATAAATTTTAGCTTAGAGTTAGGTTAGGATCTATGGGGTCTAGGATTAGATGGAGCTGACCCTACCAAAAGATAGGTGTAATGGTCCCTTGTGAAGCCTAGTGGATGTCCCTGAAGAAGGAGACTATCTTAGAAAGAAGGCCCATAAATCTAGACTTGTAATTTTAGGATGGGATGTATAAGAGCAGAGCTTGGTTGCCCATTTTCCTTTTCTTCTGGGGTGTACATCAATACCCAACTGCATTGGCCTTTTTCCTTAAATTAAATTGGCTTGATTTATTTTGAGTGCGTAATAGAGTCAACCAATTTTTCTATGTTTTTTTCTTGTGTTGAGCTTTCCTATGAATGAATGTCTGGATGATTAGGCTCATAGAAAATATTAAATTTTATACCCAACTTAAATCTAAACAACTAAAAAAATTTAAAAAAATTAAAACCTCACATAAACTAAAGCCTTAGGTAAAACATAAAGTTAATTAGAAATAATCAGATTTTGAAACCATGAAATTATATTACTCCCATTACACATAAGGGACATCTGACTTATGAGGATGACCACCTTCTTGGGGAAGCCTGCCTTCTATTACTAATTTGGCCAATGACATTTCTAATTGCATGGCATTAGAAATAAAAATGCATACCCAAGACCTTAAATGAATCTTGAATCAAAATATTTAAAAATCTAAGAAATGTGCATTAGTTAAATGCATTTCATACCCTACATTATTATAGGGATTAAGGAGTGAGTTTAGGTTCATAGATTCATTTCCTAAAAATGCAACAACCCAGCCATCTTCCATTCATGAGACGTAGCATCATGAATTTAAAATGCGCTTAGGTGGTGTTAGCTGGCAGTCCTCTCTAGGCGGGTTGTAAATCTAGAAGAATCAAGGATAGGTTAGTTCCCTCAACTGAGAGGAATGATAGATAATTTCCAAAATGAAACTAGGTCGAGCATCTAGCATGTGTCAGAAGCACCTATAGACTAGATTTTGAAGCATCTTTTTCAGGAATAAGTCTTTAACCCTAGCAATTTCTGCAGTCTTGTGCAGCTAGAATCTATGTCCTAGACTTCTAAGAAAATGTCAACTCAAAATCTAAATTATATTCTGAATTTTAAAGCCCAATTATAGGATAGTTGAAATATCTACTGGGCTTTCCAATATTAATTGGCATTTCCTACTTCATTCAGTTTGGCTTCCAAAATAATTCTTCCAATTTGAACCACTCCCATTTGAAATTCTAAAAATAAATCCTTTGAAAACCAACTTTGAAATGTTTAGAAATAACAACTCATTTCTTTAATCAAGAGTATTCTTTGGAAGAGACCCTACTTAAGATATAATTAACTATAGGGGCTTGCCTCTATAGGGAACCCTGAACCCGATTTAATAATAAACCCTATTCTACCTTCCATGTAGATCAGGGGAAAAAATCTATACTACACAAAAGACTTATTAGCCTTAGGAGTCTTTTATTAAATGATCGAATCAATTATAGAAAAATATGTTTATCTTCCAAGATAATATGTTTATTCCTTAATGACACATTTGATCATCCAAATAAGAAATTCATAAACTCTATGTAGTGTCATTAATTTTCTCTATAGAGATATTTTCTAGCGACTCTATTGGGGAATGTTTCATCTCTCCATCTTTAGAAATAAGTTGTTATTTTATTATCAGCATTGTACTAGTGCCACTCACAAGTCAAGACTACTTTTCTTTATGTTGGAAGCCTCCCCATTTTATTATTGGTTGAGCCCATCCAACATCTTAAACTAAGGTTCTAGAACTCTTTGTTTTCCATATTTAAATGATTGGGTCCTAGAACCAAATCCTGAAATAAAAAAAAGGAGAGAAATAAATCAAAAACTAAGTCATTTTTGTTAAGAACTAAATATGGTCAAGACATATTTGAAACCATTCCAATGTGGAAAAGAATTGTTAAATTCAAAAAGTTGGAAGATTACTTTAAAATTTTAAAAGTAAATCTAAAGAATAAAATCTCAAAGTTAAACTTGCCATTGATCTTACTTCAACTTTTTACTAGAGCTAAAGAGAACGAGGACAGGGTCCAAAGTTGATACCCTTTATTTTACAACATACAAAGGTAACAAATATTTAAGGATTTATATTGAAATGAATGAGTTCTTTCAAACCCTGAGAAAATTTAATTCAAAAGGAGGCATAGTTGTGCATATTGCCTCTTACCACTTTGATTAAAGATTAAATTAGATTTAAAGAAGAATCAACTCAAAAAAATAAAAAATAAAAAGAGGGATAAAAACAAAAGTTATCCCAAAAAAATGCCTTATCGATCTTGAACAGAGGTTGATTAAGGAACTAAATGTAAATCTTCTATCATTGTAAAAGAAAATTTTACATAAATGCAAACCAACTGCAATCTTAATTCATCTCCATATGTCCACTATAATATTAGAAAATCAATTGTTCAAGCTGATTGGCCAATTCTAGAGAGTGACTTGGAGGTAACCCTCTTTTAGACCTATTTAAAACCTTAGATCATTACAAATAAAGGAGAGAGTCAAAAGAGGAAGATGACATAACATAAATAAGGATAAAGTGATAGGATTCACTTTTGCTCCTGATCAATAGAAGAAAAGAGAATGTAGCAAAAGAGAATTTTGATTCTCCTGATAAAGTTGTAATGAATGAAATTTAAACCTAATAAATTTAAATCAATTTTCTTAATGGGAGTTTTCTCCCATTGAATGAAATGTTATTTCATGAATGACCTTAATTATTTTTTATGACAAATCATGAAAAGAAAGTAAATGAAGACTTTAATTCTTCTAAAGAAATCATGACCTTAAGATTAGATGGGTGATATTTCTATCTCTTAGAGTGAAGGTATGTAACTTCTATCTATGGTAAGTTGATAAATAAAACACTTAGGACTTTGTCAATCCAAATGAATGAAGAAAGCCTTAGTTTTCTCTGTTAAAAAAACTAAGGCATTATATGCTTTCAATACAAAGTGAATCTAAGGAGAATCCTTTGCAATGTCATATGACCCACTTGACATTGTCTTAATGTATAGAATGATGGTCAAAGATTCCATTGCAAGCTGAGATTACCTTTAATCCTATAAATGCTATATAAAAGTATAAGTCATATTTGACTTTCTAGTAACACATCTTTTTCCCTAGAGGGTCGTCTTTTAAATGATAATCCTCCAAATGAATAAATCATGAGGTCTATTGATCTATTGGGGATAAAGTTAGACCTACCTTCCCTCCATATCAAAAGGAAAATTCTTGAAATCAAATTCAAAATAGTAGAGTCATACCACCTCAAATTACATTGAAAAGAAATGACAAATAAGTCATCTTCAAAATGAGATGTCTTGCCCATCGTAAAGAAGTTGTTTAGAAAAACAAAGCATCATAATGCTTTATAAAAAAAGAAAAGAAAATGAAATGAAATAAAAAAAATGAAAAAGGAATGGAAACATAATTACCATTAAGCAAGGCATTACATAATCATGTAATTTACATTCTTTAACTATAAGCAACTTCTAGATGTGGTATTCAAATACAAAAAGATTCTAGGATTATCTTCTATGATGAAGATAGACTACTAAGAACTTATTAACATATTGGTTGATGAGAAAATTTAAAAGAAGAAAATCTCAAAAATACTTGTTGATCCGTGTGCATCTGTCAACACCAATTATAGGCATAAAAGTGAATTTATATAGGACTAATTCTAATCGAGCTTTAATAAGATGGTTCTATGTAAATTCAATCAAATAAAGAAAGGAGTTTTCAGTTTCATGAAAATTTAATCTTTAAAACTTAACTTAAAAGAAAACCTTAATCTCAATCACATAGTTGGCTGAAGATAAAAATTCAAGCATCGAAAAAGAAACATAGGAATTTAGAAACATCTTTAATACTCTTAGATTGTCTATTTAGATCAAATAAAGAAATGAATGAAATGAAATGAAAGAAGAAGAAGAAAATTATTGATAATGGAAGCATGTCCATATTCATCCTAATCTGAAAGTGTAGATTCTTTACAAAAAATGGCCTCACAAAATCTTCTATTCAATCAAGGAATTAAAATGATCAATTAATCAAAATAAAGACTTGAATCATATCAAAAAGTCAATCATATCAAATGTTGTACTTTGGAAAAATGTCAAATACATCTAATTTTCTAGTAAATCTTGTAACTAGGAAAGATGCTTATTGTAACATTTCACAAAGAATGAAATGTTATGAAAATAATTTGAATACATCTAATCTCCTAATAAATATTGTAACTAGGAAAAATGTCAAATGTAATATCTCATAAAGAATTAAAATTTTATGAAAAAGTTGATAAAAGAAATAAAACAAATAAAATTGATGGAAGGACTATATCCAAGAGCAAAAGGATGAAGTCTAAAATTTCTAAGCATGTGGACATTTTAACTTTAAACTTCTATACATCAAAATAAAGTGGTAGGGTTAGAAGTTAAGAATTGTCCCTAGCTAAACAAAAATAATTGAATATTATATACTTTGTCATCATGACCTTTGCCAAGTTGGGTGAGCTCATATGGCAGGTTAAAAGATATAATGGATCTTATTTTCCAGGAGTCCATATCCTTTGTATGCCAAAGATTCAATTGAGTATATTTTGATCCTATTGCAAGTGGCCTATAACCATCAACAAGAAAAGTTAGGGAACCATAGAGGCAATGCAAGCTGAAAATTGGTAACTAGTCTAGGTCTTGACTTTCTCTTCAAAGGCAGTCTAACATATTGAATGAATGCTGATGTGTCTAGAGATCTATATAATCTTCAGGTTTGGGATGCACCCTTAGAATTTGAAGAAGAGTCTAATTCCATAATTGACAAGTTGAAAGAAATAATAATAATAATAATAATAATAATAATAATAATAATAATAATAATAATAATAATAAAAGAAATTGATCTACAATTGGTATCAATAGTCTAACTCTTTAATGAGTTGGATATTGATGACTTGATCAAGCTATCCTTTGAGTTTAAAGACTAATTAATTTGGAAATGAATTGAACTGATCTCCAAAAGTAGTGGTCTATAAACTTAAGCTTGATGTCATTTCAATAAACTAAGTCCTTTAATGATTGTAGTTAGGGGTGTAAACGAGCTGAGCTTGAGCGAATAGATCTCTTGTTCGTGTTTGACTCATTTGAAATTTATTCTGTTCGTGTTTGGCTCATGTTCAAAATAGCTCAAAATTTCACTGTTCATGTTCGACTCGTTTGAAAATCGCTTTGTTCGTGTCTGGTCCAAAAAATCTGTATGAAGGAAGATTCGAATCTAGGCCAATCTTTTGCATAACAAAAATTCTAACCACTAAGCTATGCTTGTATTTGTGATAAATAATTATGTTTGTATGTATATAATAATAATAATAATAATAATAATATAATATATATTTTGAAAATAAACAGAAATGATCTAGCAATATATAAAACTTATCATGAAGTTATTTGCAAACAACAAGCTTTTTCGACAGCCCTAATTGCAGTCAAACTCCATAAGAAAAGTAAAATTTTTGCTAAAATTAAAAGCTACAAAATGACGACTTTACATAAGAAGAAAACATTTTTCTTGGTTAGCTAACATCATACAAAAATGAAAATGAATGATAAAAAGAAAAATAAAAATATCAAATCCATGTAACTCACATCTTGGAACTAGGATAAAATCTTTACCTTGAAAATAGGTTCATATTACCCATACTTCATTTCAAAATCAAAAAGGCTTTCATGCATAAGATTATCCTCCTTAAGGATAACTTATCTAAAAATTGTCAACTCAAAAAATTTCTAGAAAAGAAGAATTGAAAGCATATGTTATAACATTTAGAATCCTTACAAAAATGTTCTATTACATAGACATATCATTCAATCCCAAAAAGATTAGGATAATTTATTAAAAGGTCATGATAAATATTCCTTACAACCTCACTTTCAATTAAGTGGAGAGTTATATTGAAAATCTTGCCCAAAAAAATCATGAATAAATGAAAAGAAGAAATAAAAAGGAAAAGGAAAGAAACTTCAATGTGATGTGAAAAACAATCATAACACTACGTATAGATACTTGAAATATACCTTAAAAGTAATTTCAAGGATCTCGTAGTAAAATTTAGAAAGATCAAAAATACAAAAAAATAAGAAATTAATATAATCCATTTATGATATATCATTTAATAAAACCTTTAAAGGAAAAATAAATCAACTTAAGAAATTCAATTTCAAACTTATCAGGAGAGTCTTAATTTCTTTAATTAATCCTTTCAATGAATAAAAAAGAATAAAATACAAAAAATGTCTCCATGAAAATCCAAGAGTTCACTTATCTTGATTCTCATTCACTTCAAGGAATCTTTATCTTTATTGAAATACATGTCCAAAAAAAATAAATTTTATTTGAGAAGCACTAGTTGACTTTGGTTTTTACTGCCTAAAGAACTACACACTCACATGCAAGCTCAAAGAGATAGAATTCTCAAGTTAGTACCCTATGATATATTTCCTAGAGTGACTTAGACATCTAGCATGGTTATATGCAACTTTCAGATTAAAAAAAGAGAAAAAAAAGAAAGAAAAATGATGAACATCTATGCTTATGGCTTAATAAAGCACTAGGTCCAAAATATACCCAAATCCTCCTTCAAAAATATGCGTCAAATATTTAAACCTTCTTCACTAAACTTCTTCATGTGTAAGAAGCATTAGTGAACCAAGAAATGGAAGCAAACCTTCCAACACCTTTCACTAGTTAAACTAATCAAGTAAGGATTAAGTTCATAAGACTCTTGCTTATTAATCAAAAGAGTTGAGGATTAGGAATTAAGTCACTTTGACCCTTTTCCTCACCCATATCATCTACAGGTTGGGAGTAAGCCCCTTTATGGCACCTTTCTTATATATATCCTGAGTTAGGAGCAAGCCCTTTGTGGCACCCTTTCATGTTTTCCTTATGAGTTTGGAGTAAGCCTTTGTGCACCATTCTAATAAACTTTGAGTAACCCTTTTATGGCATAATAATTTCTTTCTACGGGTTAGGAGTAAGCCCATTTGTGGCACCTATCCTATATCATATCTTGAGTTGGGAGCAAGCACTTTATGGCACCTTTCTCATGTCTTTCCTTATGCATTTGGACTAAGCTTTTATGCAACATTCTCATAAATTCATAGTATGCCTTTTATGGCATAAATCTTTCTTTCCTTAAGATGGGAGTGAGCCCCATTTGTGGCACCTTTCTTATAACTTCCCATAAGTATGGAACAAGCCTTTCATGGTACCATTCCTATAGTTTACGTGATATTATTAAGTCACTAGGACCCCTTTCATGTCTCATAGGCTAATTTTGATAGGAATAAGTCATGAATACCCTTTTTTTATTAGCCAAACTTTTGATGATTGGATAAAGTTAAGAAGACCCCTTTCCTCCCTTTAGCTATTTAGGATGTATTAATCCATTGAAGGCCCCATCTTAAGAGCTAATCCCATAGAATTAATTCCCACAATAAGCATCCTTTTAAAATGACTAAGGTTAGGATAAAGTCATTAAGACCCTTATCCTTAAATCAAAACAAAAATGTGAGGTTTAGGATAACTCATCAAAGACCGTTTCCTCCACCCAAGCTATTTAAGTTGGATTAAGCTAATGAAGGCCCCTTCCAAATAGCTAGCTATAAGGACATAGGTCCCCTAGTAGGCATTCTTTCTAAAAGACAAGAATAGTAATAAGTCATGAAGACCCATTTCTTGTCACATAGGCTATCAAATTTACCAATAAGTCATGAAGTCCCCTTCCTATTAGCCAAAATCTGAGGTCTAAGAATAAGTCATTAAGACCCCTCTTCCTCATTATGGTTATTCAAGAAGGAATGAAGTCATGAAGACCCCTTCTTATTAGCCAATCATAAAGGAGTATTTCCCTTAGTAAGCATCCTTATAAAAATAGGACAAAGTCATTACGACTCATTTTCTTTCTAAAACTACCATGGTTGGATTTAAGCCATTGAAGGCACCTTCCTGTTAGCTTACTTCATTAAATAGGATCCTTATTTTTTTGTGATTCATTTTCTAATGAAAATAAAGAAAATTGAGAGATGAAATTAAGCCATTGGAGGCCCCATTTATTTGGAGTACCCAAACTAGAAATTATGTCCATGTGACTCCTACTCTTAGTCAAAATGTTGAGGATTAGGATTAAGCTATTCAAGCCCCTTCTCCCAAGCTTAGCTATTGAGGTTAGAATCTAATCTCTAAAGACCCCTTTCAAATAGCTAACCAGATAAGAGTAAATCCCTTAGTGGTAACTTTTCTTACTTAAAACATCAAGTAGTATGGAATAGGAGTAAGTGTCCATATTGGCATCCTTTCCAACTACTATTCTCACACAAGAATAAGCCCCTTGAAGGCATCTTCTTTGAGCATAGTGATTGCATTAGGATTAGACCATCCTTTGGGTCCATTCCTATTGACATCCCTAATCATCTTGGAACATAGTGAATTTATGTTCTTAAGAGTGAATTAATTTGAAATAAGTATAGGCATACATATGCATATCTTTCACAATCAAATCCAATCAAAACATAAATTGAAATCAAAATTCTAAATTTGAACCCCAAGCTTATGCTTGTAATGTTATTCAATTAAGTCAAACCTAATATGTGCAGTGCACTGTGGCTGATCCACTACACATATTGGGGTCCATTTGTTGACCTCAATTTTGGATGAAATTATTTTGAACTCAAAACAATTAATAATCTCATGATGTCTCTAATCTCAAGTACTTAGGACATTGTACTTAGTACTTTTGATCTAACCTACTTAGGTGAAATCAACCCAAATTTCAAATTTGGATTAACTCAAATTAAATCCTAATAAATTAAAATGAAATCAAATTAAAATAAGAAAACCATATCCAAAGTCAAATCTAGTCAACTCATTTGGCATAGGTTTGACTTAGGAGGGTCCCACCTAATCAAAGATCAACCCACCAAGAATTTGACCAAATGAAATCATTCCAAATGTCTCAAATAATCAAATAAATATGTTTGATAATGAATCTGAGGAAACTCAAATTCATTTAAGCCTTAATTGGGTTCATTAGACTTCTTAGTCTAAAATAACCCTAAATGAGTCCTATTGGGTTCAAACCCAAATCAAATTGAAATTTCAATTTGATTATTCAAAATCATTTGGAAACGATAATCAAACATAATTCAACCCACCATTGGGTCTAATTTAGTCAAATTGGTCATTTGACCCGAATGAAACCCAAGCTTAACCCATTAAGCCCACTTTGGGTCAAATTCAAATGTAAATTAAAATTAAAAAATCAACCACTCCAAATCATCTCACACATGTGATCAAGCATGATGAGTAAACCCAATCCAATTGAGTAAAATTGGCATTTGAACCCAATTGGAACCAAACTTAACCCATTTAGGCTAAATGGGTTAAAATGAAATGAAATTCAAAATCAATTCAAAATTAAATGAATTAATCAAATCAAAACTCAATCAATCATCAATCAAAGGTGATTAAATTTAAAATTAAAGAGGATTAATTTAAAATCCAAACATTTTGAATCAAAACACTTGGTTTGGGTTCAAATTTGCAATCCAAGTCAAATTGGGTTTTAACTTGAAACTCAAATTCATATTGAGTTTTATGTAGACAACCACATATTAGTCTAAGAATTTTAATAAGTGATGCCTAAAGCCAATAGCAAAGAAATAATCAAACAAAGGGAGGGAGTGGAAATTTTTGGCAAAAGAAAAATTCCCCCTCTCCATCATAAAAATAACTTGGATTTATCCAAGTAAGCGTGGATCTTTGACCACCTTTTAAGAGGATGGTGCTATCAATTAAAGGTTAAAAAAAACAAGACAAAACAAAGAGAATTTTGCTTTCTCCTTCTCCAAGGGAAGAAGCCAAGTGCAAGAAAAAAGAAGAAGGAAGGGGCTCGACCAAGGGGAGAAAAGAAGTAAGAAGCCATACTCTCTACCCTATCTTCATCCAACCACAAGGCCAAGGGATTGAATCCATGGCTTTACACGCTTGGGCGATTCAAGCCACCAAAAATCTGAAAATATAGGTTTTCGGCTAGCTATAAAAAGAGTAGAGGGGCAGCCTATTCCCTCCCCCATTTCATTCCAAAACTTCCACCAAGGCAAGAGATGAAGATCGAGACCCTTCGCCTGGCCTCTCACCACCGTCACAATGATGAATGGACAAAAATCGAGCCCCTCTAATGGTGAAATCCAAGGGAGTAGGTCTTTCATCAAATTGAAGCTTCCAACATGTTCTAGAGGTCAGGGCGACCTTAAACGAATTGCCTCCCCGACCCCTCACCACCGGCAAGCCCAAATATTATTAACGTCATTGGAAAACTGAACTGATGTTGGTTTAGGGATCAATCCATGGGGAGGCAAGCCGTCAAACTTTGTCCACACCTTTGTCAAGTTGAGGCGAAGCTAATTGAGCTAATCCCATCATCGGTGATGATCAGAATCAAAGTATGCTCCCTCACCGCCTACCTAGGCCATTAGTTTTAGACCTTTTCGAAGAGAATTTGATCACAAATTGGATCCAACTATATAGATGGGTCCTAAATCAATCACTGATCAATTTGTAATTGAAATTATAGCGCAATTCACTAGAGATTGTCGACAATTAAGTAAAAAAGATGGATGACATCCATCTCTCATCGACGGATTATGGGATTGAATTCACACTGTATGATCCTTCTATTAGGATTAAACGACCTTGATTTAGGTGGATGGTTTGATTAAACTCCTTAAGGAAGTGTAGAATCAATCTGGGTCATCCGATCTTTGATTGAACAGTCGAGGATCATCCTGTGTGGCATCGCTTTTGATGCGGATGCCATGCGAGATCTGCATGGCCTACACGCATCGCACCACATGGTAGAGGCACCATGATGGCTGCTATGTCAGCCCACAGTTACCAAATGGCTAAATATCTTAAAAATTGATTAAAAATCATAGAAAATTCAAAAATTTATAGAAAAACAAATATAAAACCAAAAAAATGCAAACATGGGCTCTATGGATTCATATTGATGAGAGGAATCCATAAAAACTAAAATCCATAATTAATGTTGGGTATTTTAACCTTGATTTAGGTTTAATTAAAATTAATTAACCTTAATTAATCTTAAAATTTTAATCCAACTGAAATGAAACTTTGGGGAACTAAATTTGATGTTAAAACACACACTATGAAAATTTGTCATGAATTAGGACAATGTAATTCATGAGAAATAAAATTTCAAATCCTAAACCTACATTCTAATTAAATAAATTAATATAAAAAGAAATAATTAATGAAATTAAATCAAATAACCTTAAATCAACTTAATGAACCTTAATGAATATTAAAACGTTAATGAAACTCATCCAAACTTAATAAATCACAAATTGGCTTAATTAAGCAATTAAATGAATTAAATAAATCAAATAATTAACTAGAAATTTTCATAATAAATCAACCAAATGTCTAAAAATTATGAATGAACTCTCTTTGAAAATATCTTTTAGAGAGAAATCAATTAAAAATGAAATCTCTAAATGAAAAATTAAATCAAACTAAGTTTCAAAGAAAAGAAATGAAACATCAATCCAAATTCAAACAAAATAGATGAAATAAAAAAAGGATTAATTAAGATACTTAAGGATCTTAGTTAGACCTTTGGCATGGATCTTCATCTTAGGATGAAGACTTCATTTCATTAGGAATTAGGATTTAGAATTGGGTGAGTTCCATCAAAAAGTGGAATTCATTCTACTCTTCATTCTTGAAAACCTAAACATCACTTTAACCATATAAAAGTGAAATGAAAATAAATCACTAAATCATTTGAATTGAAACCACCCAAAGGTAAAATTCAAACAAACTCAAACTCCAACTTGAAACTTAAACTAAAGAGGCCTAATAAAGTCTTCCCACACTAGCCTATTCTCTTCACACACTAGATCATTAGGTCACAGAACCTAAACTTAGGTTAGGCCATTCTTTGATTCTTTATGATTCCTTGTTATGTCCCGAAAGAAGGAGACTATCATAAATAGAGGAACCATAGATCTAGACATGTAGTTTTAGTCTGGGCTGTATAAGGGCAGAGCTTGGGTGCACATTTGCCTTTTCTTTCGGGGTGTACAGGGATACCCGGCTGCATTGGCCTTATTCTTAAATTAAATTAGCTTGATTTATTTTGGGTGTGTAATTGAATCAACCTACTTTTCTATGTTTCTTTCTATGTTGAGCTTTCTTGTGAATGAATGCCTGGATGAGTAAGTTCATAGAAAAAATTATATCTTATGCCAACCTAAATCTAAAAAACTAGAACAAAATTATAGAAAAATTGAAACCTCGCATAAACTAAAGCCTTAGGTAAAAAATAAAGTCAATTAGAAATAATCAAGTTTTGAAACCATGAAATTATATTGCTCCAATTGCACAAAAGGGACATCTGACCTATGAGGATGACCACCTTCTTGGGGAAGCTTGCCTTCTATTATTGATTTGACCAATTACATTTATAATTGCATGTCATTAGGCATAAAAATTCATATCCAATACTTAAAATGAATCTTGAATCAAAATATTTAAAAAGCTAAAAAATGTATATTAGTTAGATGCATTTTATACCCTACATGATTCTAGGGATCATGGAGTGAGTCTAGGTTCATAGATTCCTTTTCTAAAATGCAACAGCCCAGCCATCTTCCATTCATAAGACTTAGCATCATGAATTTAAAATGCTCTTAGGTGGTGTTAGCTAGCAGTCCTCTCTAGGCAGCTTGTAAGCCCAAAAGAATCAAGGATAGGTTAGTTCCCTCAAGCGAGAGGAATGACAGATAATTCCCAAAATGAAACTAGGTTGAGCATCTGACATGTGTCAGAAGCACCTATAGACTAGGTTCTGAAGCATCATTTTCAAGAATAAGTCTTTAACCTTAGGTATTTCTATAGTCTTGTGCTACTAGAATCTAAGTCCTAGACTTCTAAGAAAATTTCAACTGAAAATCTAAATTAATTTCTAAATTTTATAGCCTAATTACATGATAGTTGAAAAGTCTACTAAGCTTCCCAGTATCAATAGGAATTTCTTACTTCATCCCGTTTGGCTTCCAAAATAATTTTCTCAATTTGAACCACTCCCATTTGGAATTCTAAAAATCAATCCTTTGAAAACCAACTTTGAAATCTTGAGAAATAACAACTTATTTCTTTAATCGAGAGTATTCTTTAAAAGAGATCCTTCTTAAGATGTAATTAACTATAGGGGCTTGCTTTTGTGGGAAACCATGAACCTAGTTTACAATTAAACCCTGTTCAACCTTCCATGTAATTCAAGGGAAAAATCTCTGGTACACGAAAGACCCTTTAGCCTAAAGAGTCTTTTATTAAATGATAGAATCTATTATAGGAAAATATGTTTATCTTTCAATATAATATATTTATTCTTTAATGACACATTTGATCATCTAAATAAAAAATTCCTAAACTCTATGTGGTGTCATAAGTTTTCTCCACAATCCCGAGCTTAGGTCCTACTTATCTTATGGCCTAAACCATGACCCATGCTTATACACTTATCCAAAACTGACCCCAAGCCAACACAATCAACCTTAATTGAGTTTTGTTTCATATCCAAGTTCCAAGCCAAATTAACTTAACCCTTAACCTAAATCAACTCTATAATCATCCCATGATCCTATGACTCAAGCTAATCAATTGAAACAAAATCCAACTGAACTTTACAAAAGCACTCCAACTATTCAAATCTCTATTTCAAACCCTTATAATACATATAATCAAACAAATTGAGCCAAATTAATTCAATCAACCCAAGTCAACCCATTTTATCCATAGGGTTTGAATGAGCCAAAATCTAACTAAACCCAAATTAATTGCAGTCAAAGCCAACAATCAATCCAAAATCAATCATCAAACTCAACCCAACTTAATTCAACCAAATTCAACTCAATTAACCCATTTGGTTCACTTGACCCAAAGTGACCTAAAGGACTAATTTGATCCAAAACTCAATCCAACCTAAATTGGATTGAATTAATCCATCCAATCCCTTCTATAATGATTGTTGATCACTCTTGATTGTCCAATTGCAATCAATTGGGTCAAACCAAGCTAATTTGACCAATTGACCCAAGATGACCTAATTAGCCTATATGAACTAAATTGAACCAAACTTCATTCTAAACTCAATTGATTGAAACTAATACCTCTAATCAACTCAATTGAACCCATATGAGTCAAAACTAAATCCACTTCAAATTAAACTAAATCAATTGACCCAAACATCCCAAATGAGCATTTGAACTTACCCAAACCATTAATTTTACCCAATTTGACCAATTGGTCAACCTAACCAAATTGAACCCAATTTGACCTATATGAGTCAAATTGAGCCAAACTCATTCAAACTAAGTCCAAACCCAACCAAACTTGGCATGACCCATCTTTAGGTCAGTCCAAATGAACCCAACCCAGGTTAGACCTTGGTAGCCACTTTTAGCACATTTTGGAAGCATGAACCCCTGACTCATCTGACCTGAAGTTGATTTGGTTCAACCATGGGTCAATAGAGTGTGAGCTAACCCATGGCTTCCCATTGGTACACCTGGGGGAGGAGGTACACACCACCTTAGCCCATTCCATGCCTTCAGACACTCAAAACCCTCCACCTCACACATGATGCGTGCCCCATTTCATAAAGAAGACCCCAAAAGGCTGAATTGATCTTGGCCATCATATCAATTGGGGAGGAGGGTATACTTCTAAACATCTAATTCAAATAACATAGAGAGCATCCTTGAGAGTTGGAAAGCATCCCCAGAGCATCCCTAAACCCTCTCGTACTCCCTATTATCAATGAGACCAAACCTGAGTGAAACCAAGCCTATTGTCCATCTAACCTCACTCAAACCTCACCAAACTTTAATTAATTTATCCCACACCTTTCTTAAGCTATTTTGAGTCAAAATGAATCAGTTTTCGATCGATTCAAACACTGAAGAGCACTCTAAACAAACTCTAGTGACTGTTGCGATGGTGTTTGGTCCATAGAGACTTTGGCAGGGAGGTAGCTCATGTTTTTTCTCAGCAAAGCTTCGTCTCTTCAAGATGAAGCTACCTCAATCATTGGACCGCCAGTATTGAGCTCTGGTGAGGTAAATTTTGGAAAACCATAAAAAATCCAATAGGAGTTGGTCTTTTGTGAAAAGTTTTATAATTTCATATGATTTTCACCATAGGATCTCCTTAGATCTCTTTCCTGAATGTTTTGAAGTCAATCTTGATGCCTCACAAGCTCCAATGAACTCAGATGAAGCGGCTAAGAGCGGACGATGTCTGTCTTCCAGTGCTTGGGGGAAAAAAGGTCACCCCCCCACCCCCCCATACATTCCATGTGATTAGAACAATATGCTAGTTAATTCTATTTAATCCATTAGACATCACGAGATTAATCTGTACCATCCAATCTGAGATCGGATGGTGGGGACAAAATCGTGTCTATGGCCGCTGACTCAGTCACCACCGGGTATGCTTTAAGTGGCCTATCCCATGGCTCCACATGGAAAGCGATGCCACATCGGCTCCCGCGTGGTGTTGATAGGTTAATAGGTTAATTAGAGATTAAAAATGTGATTAGTTAGCCAAAAATTTAAATATTCTTAACTAATTATACAAAAATCTTGAAAATATGAGTAATCTCATTTTAGAAAGTGTAAATAGAGGAGAATTAAATAAAAATAAAATCCCCAATGTTTGAATAGTGAATAATGCTTAATTAGGGTTTGGATTTTTTCCTAACAACTTTAATTAAGCCTTAATTACTTGGTGAATGAGCCTTAAATTGAATGTGTTGATTCCATGGGATGTCCTTTGCCTCCCATAATTTTCTTGAGATTTATTTGCTAGGTAATCAAGAGAATTCGAAATTCAAATATTAATTACCCTAAGTAAGTGATTTAATAATTATTAAAAATGCCAAATAGTAAAATCTAATTAATTAAACTTGATTAATCATTATTAATAGTGGAAATGATGAGGATAAATGATTAAGACCTATTTCTTAATCATTTTTCCTAAACCCCTTTCCATATGTGGGTTAATTAACTTATGATTTAATTAAGGATTAATTAAGAAATTAATAATGAAATTAAATCAAATTGAAATGATAATTAGATTAGATAATTTAAATTAAATTTATGAGTTTCTCTTTATGTGTTTAATAACATAAAGACCCTTAAGGAACATATGGTTGACCCATGGGTGTGGGAAAATCATATAAGAACTTAATTAGATTCTCCTTAATCAAATTAACACTTAATCATGAGCTTAATTACATTAGGTCTTGTAGCATTGAAAATTTTATTTCTCATTTGCATATCATTGGAGGCTCAAGATTAAATGATTAATTAAATCAAAGAAGCATAAGAAAGGGAAATTAAATAAGCTACTTAATGGCTTCAACTTAATTAATCTATTAAATTCACTAAATTACTTTTCCTTAAACACATTAAGTCACTGATGTGGGGTGGCATAAATAGCAAATGTTCTTTCTCCTCTTCAAATTTAATAATTCAAATCCAAAATTAAATTCCATAACAACTTTGGTTAACCTTAAATAACTTTAATCAACTTGATTGTCCTTAGGAATTAATGGGATTGAATGTATTATGTGACAATGCTTAATTATTCCTTTTCAATCATTGTAAATTCGTATG
This sequence comes from Cymbidium sinense, assembly GCA_021442155.1. Lineage (NCBI taxonomy): Eukaryota > Viridiplantae > Streptophyta > Magnoliopsida > Asparagales > Orchidaceae > Cymbidium > Cymbidium sinense. Next base: position 53,855,508 of record CM038214.1, on the reverse strand, counting down.
CCATTTGATATCATGCATTCATGTTTTCAAATAAAAAAAATCAAATGAATATGATTTTAATTTTGTGTAAGTTGCATGCGTTGGATTAATCCTATTATATGTGTGGCTATTAATAAATTTCAAAACTATATTCAAAGTTATAAGTTAATAATGAAAGTTTTAATTGATGTTGGCTATAAATATTCTATATGATTTACATTTGTTCATAGCTTAGACATGTTAAACTATTATTTTATTCTCATGATTCAATGTGTATGTTTACATGTATTTGAATGTTAGTAAGTATATAGTCTAGACTTCCCAGGAATAAGTATCCCCAAGGAGGTCTTAGATTACCTCACTTCCCTGGTTATCAATGGCATGTACTTACTTAATTTCATTCATATGTTTACATACATGAGAATTTGGATAATGCTTTACTTTACATGAAAATATAAATTTGTTAACATACAACCTTTTGCTTGATTTTCATTATCATGGTTGCATATACATTCATATGTATTTAAGATAGAAAGTATATAGTATGGACATCCCAGAATATGAGGCTTTAAGTAGCCCCAAAGAGGTCTTAGATTATCTCACTTTCTTGATTTAAACAATGACACATACTTGCTTAAATCATTAGTACATGTGTGTACTTAGCTAAGGAATGAAATTCCTCTTTTCTACCAAAAATATATGCATTCACAATCATCTAAGTGTGACAAAAATATTTTGCATGTTTAGATATGTTAAGTTCTAAATTATATGCATGTTATTGATGTTGAAAAAGAATGAGGTAGCATTATCCATGTGATAATAATTCAATCTCATTAATCTTAAATATGCCTTTCATGCTTGAATGGGATCCTTGAAATTAACCTAAACTAAAGATTAATTAAATTTTTAATAAGCCATTCACTAAAAGAAATCAAAATTATAATAACATGTCTTTAGAAAAATAACTTAGGGTAGGGGTGAAAGAGATCATGCCTCTTTCCTCTCTTTATAATAATTAGATGTCAAGTAAGTATTGATTGAAACAAAAGAAAATACAAATTAAAATTCATCAACTCTTTCATAACATAATGTGAAACTTCCCCAATTGTTTAAATTACATTATTCCAAACCCTAGGTAATTATAATTCAAAATCCTATCTAAGTCATACCACACCAAGCCTTAGCATACACATTAGAATATTAAGTGACCACTTCTAGCTCTAAATTAGGATGATGTATATTGTGGTGTAGTGTTTTATTTTGTGATATAATGTTTTAGACTAAATGTTAGATTTATTATGTGTAGAGTGGATGTTAGGCGGTTATTAGCCTATTGTTAATTTTTATAGGGGATTGTGCTAAAGGGACTGCTATAATAATAAATATAAATGCTTCTACTTGTAGGTTACTTATCCCACTTTTCATAATCCACATTAAAATAGGTGGGCTTGGTTACCCATGTATAGGGTGCTAAGTCCAAATTATGAAATATAATTGCTTGGGTTTGTATGGTTGTTTAGCTAACATTTATTTTATAGGTATAGTTATATTTTATGTTTCCATGCATGTAATTTTTCAATAGGAATTAGGATTAGTGCTATGGGGTTTAGGATAAGTAGTGGCTAGAAGGAAAAGTCTTGGGAGGCCCTATGAAGCCTTGGAGCATAATCAAATCAAAAAGAGGAAAGATGAAAAGAATGAAGAATGAAGACCCCCATTACATTTATTCAATTGAAATTGTAAATTTTCATTATAATCGGTTTGTATAAGGGTAGAGCTCGACTACCCAATTTTTCTTTTTTTAAGAGTGTACAACAATACCCAACCACATCGACCTTTTATAATTTCATGATAATCTATACATGTTAGATTGTTGAGTTTAAATTGCACAATAAAAATTGCATGTTTTTCAATGGTTTCTTAAACTTGATGTTTGAATGTGTGGCCTAGATGCGGTAAGCTTTCTAGGATAAAATTAATTTTTCTATCCCCACTAATAACACATAATTAAATTTTAAAATAACTCATAATCTCACTTTAAAGCTTATGTTATAATCAAGATAATTAAAAGATTTAGCAACCCCTTAGCTGAATGATGTATGTTCCAATATCATCCATATCATCTTATTTTGTTCTTCAATAGGGAGGGTCTCCACTCTTGCGATAGGAGAATGCTTGACCTGTGAGGGCATTCCTTGTAGTGGAGAACACTTCCTCCTACTGATTTAGCTAACAACTATATTTTATCATACATTTAAGCAAAATTATCCCAAGCCTTTCTCCAAAAGATTGTGTCAAAATGATATAAAATTTGTAAAAATTTGCATTTTAGTCTAAATCAAGTCTTCATGCAAGCCATGATCTAGTCTCCTAGGGAGTGAGTGTAAGACTTTAGTCTACTTCCTCATTAAATTCTAGCATAAGCTATCTTGTAATTACATATGACTAGCTTACATGATTTTAGAGTGTATGAGATGTTAGCCGGCGGCCACTCCAGGCGGTCGTAAGTCCAAAAGAGTTAGGATGGGTTTATTCTCTCTATTAGAGATGAACCGTAATGTCCCATCTCCCGTTTAGATTATGGTCATGCTTTTGGCTTGTGCTAAAGCATCCAAGATTTAGGATCTGAGGTTTCTTATTTCCTTTGGGCTACAAGCATAAACCATCACCTCTTAGGCATTTCCATAATCTTGTATTGATGGACTAGAAGCCCTAGTATTCTACTAAAGATTCCAATTCAATCAAAAATAAAATCCCTCTTTTAAATGTATAAAGCCTCATTATAAGATATACTAGAGTTCTCACTAGGCTTTCTAGTATCATGAGTGCTCCCTACTTATCTTCCATTAGAATCCATGAATTAGTCTTTCCCCATGAAATCTCCCACTTGATTTTCCCAAAAATACCCAAATCCTTTGATAGTCTAACCTTGAAGTCTTTGGGGATATGATTGACTACTTTAATTGAGAGTGTTCTTAAGAAATGTTCATTTCCTAGGATTTAATTAACTATGGAAGCTTGCTTCCATAGGGAACTAAAGATGCTAGCATAAAATAAACCCCGCTGACTATTCCATGTAATGTAAGGGAAAAATCTCTGGTATATTTGAAGACCCATCTACCTTAGGAGTCTTTACTAGGTTATTAGACCCATTATAAGGTGGTTTTTCCATCTTTTGAGATAGGGCATCATACCCTAATGAGGTACCCGATCACTTCAATAAGTATCCCATAAGATTTGAGTGGTGTCAATGACTCTAAATTAAAACACCACAACCATATATGTGGAATTAGAACTTTTTTTTTGCTAAATTAAGAATACAAGGCAAGTACCAATCAAAAGATAATTCTATTAATTCTTTAAAAGACTCATCCTCAAGCTCTAAATCAACTTCTCAGCTTGAGCATGCAGCTCCTGGATTAAATTTTAGGGCTTGGTATTTGTACATACATTGGGGGCATCCTTAACTACTAAACCATCAAATTTTTATGAGGAAAGTGGGGTTAGAGCTAATGCACTCATATGTTGCCTAACAATTTCACATAATGGAGATTTATATACACTAATGCTTTGTTAGGGGACCCAGTCATCATCACTATAGGGCTCCAATGTCACCTCCAACTAGATCTACTAATGAGAAGAACTGGCCAGCATGGTAACTATGTATGACTCATCCTCTGAACTAGATTTTATGTCTATATTGATAGTAGGTGTACTCTTTGATGCTGGGATAAATCTCTTGGTAGGTGGTAGGTATGAAGGTCTTCCACCACTAGGGCTCCCTCTGGACTTGCCTCTTCTTCATCTGGTGGTGGTCGGGTTAACCTCCCCACTTGTTTGAATGGAGTAATGCATTGTGGGTTGAATCTAATCTTAGGTTCTATATCCTCCCTAAGATCTTCTTCTCGTTCCCTTTTCTTTTCTTTTTCTTTTTCTTTTTCTTTTCTTTCTTTTTCTTTCTTTACTATTTTTCTTCTTTTTCATTTAGATGAAGTTCACGAGAGAAGACATTTTGTTTCTTAAGGAGGTAATAGGATGCATTCTCATAAATCCAGACCTTGTGTACTGCAAGTGGCATCAGATCTCTTTTGACACAATACTTAATTCCACCTCTTATGAACTTGATGAACAAATGTAGGAGGATGGAACCATGTTGTTCTCATGTATCTATTGGCCTCACTTTTGGAGTGAGGACTCATCCTTCCATCTTAGACTCAGAACTTTCTAGGCACTTGGATTTCCTTAGTCATAGGACACTTCTAGTGCTTAAGAGAACACTAAACTCAAGCCTAGAGATTTAGGAAGGCATACCTCAAGCTTAGGTTATACCTATCCTATGGCCTAAACTAAAACTCATGCTTGTCCACTCAACCTCAAACCAACCTCAAGCCCACATAACCAACATCCAATTAAATTTTATTTTATATCCAAGTGTTGACCTCATTTTTGGAAGAGATTAATTTGAACTCTAAAATCAATAATTAGGATGTTCTAATCTCAAATAGGGATCTCTTAATTCAATGCTTATGACACTATACCTAGTGACCTACGAAATCATCTTTGGGTTTGAGCTAACCTAATTGGCTTAGGTGGAATCAACCGAATCTTCCAATTTGGATTAAATCAAACAAAATCCAAATAAAATCAAATTAAAATAAAGAAAAAATCCAAAGTCAAATCTAGTCAACCCATTTGACATAGGTTTGTCCTTGGTGGGTCCCACCTAGTCAAAGGCCAACCCATCAAAAATTTGACCAAATTAAATCATTAAAAATGTCTCAAATAATCAAATAAACATGTTTGATAATGAATCTAAAGAAATTAAAATTAATTTAGGCCTTAATTGGGTTAATTAGACCATCTAAAATAACCCTAAATGGGTCCTATTGGGTTCAAACCCAAATCAAATTGAAATAAACTTAATTTGATTGCTCAAAATCAGTTGGAAATGATAATCAAACATAATCCAACCCAAAATTGGGTCTAATCTAGTCAAATTGGTCATTTGACCTAAAGGAAACCCAAGTTTAACCCATTAAACCCACTTTGCATTAAATGGGTTCAGATTGTAATCCAACTAAAATTAAACTATATCAATTACTCTAAATCATCTCACACATGTGATCAAACATGATTGAAGTCCAAATTCAATCCAATTTAGTAAAATTGGTCATTTGAGCTAAATTGGAATCAAACTTAACCCATTTATATTTAAATGGTTTGAAATGATGTGGAGATAGAATTATAACTTTAAAGATTATTGTTGATACTAAGTTTATCAATGTTATAAGTGTTTATGCTCCTCAAGTAGTTTTAGATGTAAGCTCAAAAGAAAAATTTTGGAAAGAATTAGAGGGACTAATACAAAAGATACCTCTTGAAGAAAAATTAATTATAGGAGGATATTTAAATGGGCATGTTGGTAGAGTGGTAGAAGATTTTAAAAGTATTTATGGTGGTTATGGATTTGGAGTGACTAATGAAGAAGGTATGACTATATTATATTTTTCCTTAGCTTATGATTTTGTAGTTGCTAATACTTTATTTAAGAAAAGATATGAACATATTATCACTTATAAAATTGGATCTAGTAAAACACAGATTGATTATTTTCTAATAAGAAAAAAAGATCATTTAGATTGTAAAGATTCTAAGGTCATTCCAAGTGAAAGTTTAATTACCCAACATCGATTGTTAGTATTAGATTTTAAGATGAAAGATTGTAAAAGAAAAAAATAAATCAAATTATTGTCCTAGTATTAGATGAGAACTCTTAAAGAACACAAATAAAAATATTTTTAAGAGCAAACTACATGAGCTTAGAATCTGGGATGTTCATAAGGAAGCTAATGTTATGTTGGAAAAAGTAGCAAGTTAAATTAAGCAAGTTGCAAAAAAATGTGCTTGGAGAATCAAAATGAAAAGCTTCTTTTAATAAAAATAGTTGGTGGTGGAGTCAAGGTGTGCAAGAAAAGATGAAGAAATAAGAAGCATTGTTATAAAACTTAGTTTAGATGTAAAAACTTGGAGAATTGGGAAAGATATAAAGTGGCCTATAGAGATTCTAAGAAAATAATATATTATGCAAAAAAATTTAGCTTTTAGTGATTTATATAATAGACTAGATACCAATGAAGGTGAAAGATGTATGTATAAGTTAGCCAACCAAAGAGATAGGAGAAGTAAAGACCTAGTTCAAGTGACATTTATTAAGGATGAAAATAATAAAGTGCTTTTCTTAGAAAAGGATATTGAAAATAGGTAGATGTGATATTTTGAAAAACTTTTCAATGAAGGATCTGAAAGCACGATTGATTTTAGCAACCTTAATACCCTAAACAAAAATAAAGAAGTTTATTTTTATCATCGTATTAGTAAATCTAAAGTTAGAGAAGCTTTAAACAAAATGAAATGTGGAAAAATAGTAGGACCTGATGATATTCCAATAGATGTGTGGAAATGTTTAGGAGATCAAGGAATTTCTTGGCTTACAAATCTTTTTAATGTTATTTTAAAGACTAAAAAGATGCCAGATGAGTGGAGAATGAGTTTGTTGGTTTGTATATTTAAGAATAAAGGTGATGCACAAAAGTGTACAAATTATAGAGGAATTAAGTTAATGTGTCATACATTAAAATTATGGGAAAGAGTAATTGAGCATAGGTTACGATGTGATACAAAAGTTTCTCACAATCAGTTTGGTTTCATGCCAGGTAGATCTATTATGGATGCTATACATATGTTAAGAGGATTGTTATTTGTAGAGGAAAAGAAAAAGAAGAAAGAAGAAGATGGAAGAAGGAGGCTTATTCAAACATGAAAAATAGATCTAAGGCCATCCTCCCTACCCAATTCTTATCCAAGCATGTTCACAAGGCCAAGGGGGACTAAATCCACCCCTAGGCCCACCTTGATGGTACCGGTGGCCAAATTCTGGCCACCGAAAATCCCAAAATAGAGGCTTTTGGTCAACTATGGAAATAAGGGAGGTAGAGCCTATTCCCTCCCCCTTTTCATTCCAAAATGTCCATGAAGGCAAGAGATGAAGATCCGGATACTTCCCCTAGCATGCCGACAAATGGGTGGAATATGTGCCTTTCTAATGGTGAAATCCAAAGGAGAGGGTTTCTCATCAAATTAAAACATCCAATACATTCTAAAGGTTAGGGCAACCTCAAATGAATCGCCACCCTGACCCCTCATCGCCAACAAAGCAAAAAATGACTAATGCCACCGAAAAACTAAGCTGATATTGGTTTATGGATCAATCCATGGGGAGGCAAGTAATTAAACTTTGTCCACATCTTTGTCGAGGTGAAATGAAGCTAATAGAGTCAATCCCATCACCGGTGATCACCAGAATCAAGGTATGCTCCTTCTTGAAGCCTCTAGGCCATAGATTTTGGGCCTTTTGAAGGGAATTTGATCCCCAAATAGATCAAACTATTTATATGGGGTGTAAATCGATCACAAATCATTTTGTAATTAAGAATGCAATGAAAATCACTGGTAATCAATGGGAATTGAGCAAAAATGGCTGACGGTGTCCGTCTCTCCCTAACGGAGTCTAAGAAAATATCTCTGCGGGGAAAATTTTTGACATCACATAGAGTTTAGAAATTTTTTATTTGGATGATCAAATGAATCATTAAAGAATAAACAAGTTTTCTTTAATGATGCATTTGATCATCCAAATAAACTCTATGTGGTGTCTAAATTTTCCACAGAAAATTTTGCGACTCCATTGAAATGGTTCCCCTCTCCATCTTTAGAAATAAGTGATTATTTCTATATAGGCAGTGTACTAGAGCCACTCACAGGTCAAGACTGCCTTTCCTTCTATTTGATACTTCTCCATCTCATCCATGGTTGAGCCCATCCAACATCCTAAACTAAGGTTCTTGAACATTTTGTTTGCCATAGTTAAATGATTAGGTCATAGAACCAAATCCTGTAATAAGAAAGGGGGAGAGAAATAAATGAAAACCAACTCATTTCTATTATGACATAAATCTAATCAAGATGGTTTTGAAACCATTCTAATATGGAAAAGAAATGTTACATAAATAAAATAAAAAAGTTTGGATATTACTTCAAAATCTAAAAAGTAAATCTCATGAATAAAATCTCAAAGTTAAATTTGTCCTTAATATTACTTTAGCTTTGTACTAAAGATAAAGAGAATGAGGATAGGGTCCTAAGTTGATACCCTTTGTTCTACTACATTCAAAGGTAATAAATACTAAAGGATGTAGATTGAAATGAAGGAGTTCCTTCAAATCCTAAGAAATTCTAAATCAAAAGGTGGTATAGTTGTGCCTATTGGCCCTTACCACTATGATTGAAGCTTGAATTACATTTAAAGAAAAATCAACTCAAAATAAAATAAACAGAGGGATAAAAACAAAAATCAACCCAAAAGAATGCCTTATTGACCTTAGGTAGAGGTTGATTAAAAAAATAAATGTAAATCTTCTAGCCTAATTAAAGAAAATTTTACATAAATGTAATTCAACTTTAATTGTAATTCATCTCCACATGTCCACTAGAGTATTTGAAAATCAACTACTCAAGCTGATTAGCCAATTCTAGGGAGTGATTTGGAGATAACTTTATTTTAGACCTCTCTAAAATATTAGATCACTAATAATAAAGGAGAGAGTCAAAATAGGAAGATGACATGACATAAACGAAGATAAAGTAATAGGATTCACTTTTGCTCCAAATCAATAGAAGAAAAGAGAGGGTAGCGAAAGAGAATTTTGATTCTCCTGATAAAGTTGAAATGAATGAAATTTAAACATAATAAATTTAAATAAAATTTTTATGGGAGTTTTCTCCCATTGAATGAAATGATATTTCATGAATGGCCTTAATTAGGTTTCGGACAAATCATGAAAAGAAAATAAATGAAGACTTTAATTCTTCTAAAGAAATCATGACCTTAGGATTGAGGCCTAAGGGTGATATTTCTATCTCTTAGAGTGAAAGTATGAGACTTGTATCTTTGGTGAGTTGTTAGATAAATCACGTAGGTTGTTGTCAGTCCAACTGAATGAAGAAAACCTTAGTTTTCTCCATTCAAAGACTAATGCATTATATGCTTTTAATACAAAGTGAATCTGAGGAGAATCCTTTGCAATGTCTTATGACCCACTTGAAATTATCTTAATGTCTAGTACTGTGATCAAAGATTTCATTGCAAGCAGAGATCACCTTTTATCTTGTATGTGCCATAAAAAGGCACAAGTCATATTTAACATTCTAGTTGCACATCTTTTGCCTTAGAGGGTCCTCTTTTAAATAATGATCCTCCAAATGAATAAACCATGAGGTCTATTGATCTATTGAGGATAGAGTTAGACCAACCTTCCCTCTATATCAAAAGAGAAATTCTTAGAATCAATTTCAAAATGGTAGAGTAATACCACCTCAAATGGCATTGAAAAGAAAGTGCAAATAACTCATCTTCAAAATGTGATGTCTTGCCCATCTTAGAGAAGTTGGTTACAAAATCAAGCATCATAATGCTCTATTAAAAAAAAGAAAATAAAATGAAATGAAATAAAAGAAATAAATAAAAATTGAAAAGGAATGAAAAATTACCATTAAGAAAGGCATTACATAATCATGTAATTTGCCTTCTTTAACTATAAGAAACTTCCAGATGTGGTATTCCACTATAAAAAAGGCACTCTCACATATGTAATGGCTCTATGATCAAGAAAATTATTAAGTAGTCATAGAGCCATTGCAAGTTGAAAATTATTAAGTAGTCAAGGTCTTGACTTTCTCTTCAAAGGCACTCTCACATATTGAATGAATGTTGTTTAGATGTGTTTGGGGATCTATATAATCTTCAAGTTTAGGATGCACCCCTTAGAATTTGAGGAAGAATCTAATTTCACAATTAACAAGTTGAAAGAAACAAATAAAAAAATAAAAATTATAATTATAATAATAATAAGAGAAATTGATCTACAATTGATATCAATAGTCTAACTCTTTAATGACTCGGATATTGATGACTTGATCAAGCTATCCTTTGAGTTTAAAGACTACTTTATCTGGAAAAAAATTTTAATGATCTCCAGAAGTAGCAGTCTATAAACTTAAGCTTGATGCCATTTCAATAAACTAAGTCCTTTGATAACTACAATCAAACTTTAAAAGAAAAGAAAATTTCTTACTAAATTAAAAGCTAAAAAAATGATGGCTTTACTTAAGAAGAAAACATTCTTCTTGGTTAGCTAACATCATAAAAAAATTGAAAATGAATGAGAAAAAGAAAAAGAAAAGAAAAAGTTCAAATCCATGTGAGTAACATCTTGGGACTAGGATAAAATCTTTACCTTGAAAATGGGTTCATATTATCCATACTCATTGCAAAATTAGAAAGGCTTTCATGCATAAGATTATCCTTCTTAAGGATAACTTATCTCACAATTGTCAAATCAAAACAATTCTAGAAAAGAAAATTGAAAGAATATGATATGACATTCAAAATCCTTAGAAGGATGTTCTATTACATAGTCATATCATTCAGTCTCAAAGTATTGGGACAATTTGTCAAAAGGACATGATCAAGATTTCTTATAATCTCACTTAGTGGTATCTTTTCTTGGTTAAAATGTTATGTAGTATGGAATAGGAGTAAGTGTCCACATTAGCATCCTTTCCAACTACTATTCTTAGACAAGAGTAAGTCCCTTGAAGGCATCTATTTTTTAGCATGGTGATTGCATTAGGATTAGACCACCTTTGGGTACATTCCTAATGACATCCCTATTATCTTAGAACTTAGTGAATTTAAGTTCCAAAGAGTGAATCATTTCAAAACAAGTATAGACATACATATGCCTAATCAAATCAAAACATAAATTGAAATCAAAAATAAAAATTTTGAATTTGAACCCCAAGCTTATGCTTCTACTGTTGATCAATTCGGTCAATGCCAATATGGGCAGTGTCCTCTGGCTGATCCACTACACATATTGGGGACAATTTGTTGACCTAATTTTTGGATGAGGTTAGTTTGAACTCTAAAATTAATAATTAGGATGTTCTAATCTTAAATAGGAATCTCCTAATCTAATGCTTATGACACTATACTTAGTGACCTAGGGAATCATCTTTGGGTTTGAGCTAACCAAATTGGCTTAGGTGGAATCAACCCAATCTTCGAATTTGGATTAAATCAAACCAAATCCAAAAAAAAAATCAAATTAAAACAAAGAAAATAAGTCCAAAGTCAAATTTAGTCAACCCATTTGACATAAGTTTGACTTTAGGTGGGTCCCACCTAATCAAAGGTCAACCCACCAAGAATTTGACCAAATTAAATCATTCAAAATATCTCAAATAAACAAATAAACATGTTTGATCATGAATCTAAAGAAATTAAAATTAATTTAGGCCTTAATTGGGCTAATTAGACAACTTAGTCTAAAATAACCTTAAATGGGTCTTATTGGGTTCAAACCGAAATTAAATTGAAATTAACTCAATTTAGTTGCTCAAAATCATTTGGAAATGATAATCAAATATAATATAAACCACCATTGGGTCTAATTTGGTCAAATTAGTCATTTGACCTAAAGGAAACTGAAGCTTAACCCATTAAACCCACTTTGGGTCAAATGGGTTCAAATTAAAATCCAATTAAAATTAAATGAAATCAATTACTCCAAATCATCTCACATGTTGCAAAGCATGATTGGAGTCCAAATCCAACCCAATTGAGTCAAATTGATCATTTGAACTCAATTGGAATCAAACTTAGCCCATTTATGTTTAAATGGGTAGAACTAAAATTAAATCCAAAATTAATTTAAATCTAAATGAATTAATTAAATCAAAACTAAATCAATCATCCAATGAACAATTAAGGATGACACAAATCAAAATTTAAAATTAATTAATGGTGGTTAAAGCATTCGAAATTGAAACTAATTCTAATGTCAAGATTAACCACCAATTGAATTTAAAATTGAAATGAAATCTATGGAACCTATTCAACTTCATCCTTGCATGGATTAAGAGAGATAGCTAAGTAATCTTAATTAAAATAATCAATTCTAAACCAAGAAAAATAAAAAAGGGAATTTTCTTTCTCCAAAGGGAAGAAAATAAGTCGCATTTCCCCTCTCAAACAAGCCTCATCCCACCTCTTATTCAAGAGAGAGGAGGCTGCCATAAATTGAAGGCCACCAAGCCAAATGAAAAAATAAAACTTTGTTTCTTCCCAAGGGAAGGAAAAGAAAAAAAAAAAAAAGAAGATGGAAGAAGGAAGCTCGACCAAACAGGAAAAATAGGCCTAAAGCCATCCTCCCGACCCAATTCTTATCCAACATGTTCACAAGGCCAAGGGGGTTTGAATCCACCCCTAGGCTAGCTTTACTGCTACCGGTGGTCAGATTTCAACCACCAACATTCCCAAAATAGAGGCTTTTGACTAACTATGTAAAGAGGGGAAAGGGAACATATTCCCTCCCCCTTTTCATTCCAAAATGTCCGCCAAGGCAAAAGAAGAAGATCCCAACCCTTCTCCCGACCTCTCTCCATCAACATGCCGGTGAACAGACAAAAATCATGCCCCTCTAATGGTGAAATCTAAACAAGAGGGTTTCTCATCAAATTGACACTTCTGACATGTTTTAGAGGTCAAGGCAACTACAAAAAAATCTCCACCTTGACCCCTCACCACCGTCAAGTCAAAAATGACTAATGCCATAGGAGGACTATGCTGATATTTGTTTAGGGATCAATCCATGGGGAGGCAAGCTGTCAAACTTTGTACACACCTTTGTTGAGGTGAAATGAAGCAAATGGAGTCAATCCCATCACCAGAATCACCAGAATCAAGGTATGCTCCCTCACCAAGCCTCTAGGCCATCAATTTTAGGCCTTTTTGAAGGGAATTTGATCCCCAAGGGGATCAGATCGAATGGATGGGTTGTAAATCAATCACTGATCCTTTTATAGTTCTAAATGTGATGAAAATCATCAGTGATCACCAAAAATTGATCAAAAATAGTAGGTGGTGTCCATCTCTCAATGGTGCATCGCAGGATCTAATCTCTGCCATCCGATCCTTTTAGTAGGCACATACGACTGTGATTTAGGCAGTCAGTTTGATTTAAGCCCTTAATGATGTCATAGATCAATTCGGACCATTTGATCTTTGATTTGATGGTTGAGGATCATCCCATGTGGCACAGCTTTTGACGTAGATGCCACGTGGGATCTACATGGCCCAATCACTCCGCATGTGGGAAATTTAAGCTTATCTTAGGCCTAGCCTCTTACCATTGTAAATTTGGTGCCTCGATGCTGTACTACTAGTGTCATGGTGCTGCATGGTTAGTACTATGGAGCTAATGTCATTGACCTTTTTGATCACTTTTTTGGCACCTTGGTGCTGATAATATAACACTATAACATTAGTGAAAAGTTAGTTTAGGATAACTAATAGATGTTCATGCTCTTTAATCATATAATATAAACTGTTTGACCGGCACCATGGTGTTATGTCAGAGTGTCAAAGAGTTACATCAATGCGACACACCCTTTTTCATTTAAGAATTTATGATAATTAATGTCCCTTTTGACCATCACAGTAACTAACTTGACCATCTGACCAGGGGTGCTACATGTGAGTGTCATAGTGCTGGGCTACTATTTTAGAACTCGAGAGGTTAGTAGGTCGGTGCTACCTTTGTAACACCACGGCACTAGGCCAAGCTTATAAATGGACCCCTTGTGGTAGCTAGAATTTTTACTTTGCATTCTCTTTAGAGCATTCCTTAGAGTTTTCTCTCCCTCTCTTTCTTGTAGTTTATATTTTCTGCTCCACCATGCTGATAAAATAATTCAGTGAGTACAAGAAGAGGGCAACCAATAGAGACACTTGAAAATTTGTTAGTTTAGAGATTGAGGAAAGGTACCCCAATGGCCTCAAACACAAGCATTTACTCTCGAGATTAGCTTCTATAATCCGGGTAGGTGCGTAGAGAGTATCAATATCAAGCAAGGCTGAGAGAAATTGGTCTACGATAACAAATATGTGCCATCATATGGTGAGGGAGTTCTTTGCCATCATGATGGAGCACCAAAATAATCAAGTTTTCATCGAGGAAAACTAGTATGTTTTGACAATACTACCATTAACACATATTATGGTTTATTGAATGTAGATTATGATTAGTATCTTTTTTATTATAATGATCATCTTAACTTTGATGAAATTCATAATTTCCTCAATGTTAGGAATTCTAATACCCAGTGAATAAGGTGGGAGGAGAAAATTATCAATTTTCCTATCGCCGGCCTCACTACTAAGGCTAAGGCTTGGCATTATTATATTTCTATCAAGCTGATGCCCACTAGGAATATTAGTGAGGTAACCAAGGATAAGGTTATTTTAAATTTTGTAATTCAAAGAGCTTTACTATGGATTTAGGGAAGATTTCTTATAATTTTATCTATAATAAGCTTGAGGGTAGTACTACAATAGGCTTTGGTCATCCTTCTCTTATTTATGCTTTGTGTGTTGAGGTAAGCATAGTAAGAGATACTGATGAGAATATTTTATACAAAAGGCTCCCCTGACCAAAAAAGTTATTGAGGGGTTTGGTTTGAGGACTGAGGTGGGGGAAACCTTAGTTTTAGGTCAAATCCTCAAAGACCATAAATGAGCAACTCTAAGAGATTGGAGGATAAGTTTCAAGTCTAAGAAAAAAGGTCAATAAGACTAGTCAATGCCAGTAGGAATTGGAGAGAAAATTTGAACATCACATGAGTCGGCAGTAGTAATAGTTTTCGTACATGGTCGAGTTTAATACCGTGCTTGTGCACTTATATAAAAACTGTGGTTTCTATGCAGGTCCAGTTGAAGCTTCTTTTTCTGCGGTACCTTATTATCAACTTTATGTAAGCCCCACCGAGTCAAAGGAAGAAGAGGAGGGACGAGGAGGATGACCATGACTACTAGTTTTTCCCTTTTTATTTCTTTTTGTATTTCTTCTCTTTCCTAATTTTATATAATTTATGTAACCCCTCCTTTTTTATATCAACAAATACATCATTTTTATTATAAATTTATGTTTCTCTGTATGTTTAATTTTCATTTGCGAAGCTCTAGAATTAAAATAATCAGATTTCTTCACTTTAAAAAAATATATCATAGAGTTAGCACTGCGGCACTATTATTACAGCACCTCGACGCCCTCATGCAGTAGGAGTTAGGCTTAGAACTCGAGAGTGCAGTTCTTCGGTGCTCATTATGTAGCACCACGATGAACTTTAGAGGTTTTATAAGCAAAATTTAAATGTATATTTTTCTAAGATGTCCTGAAAAGTGTTAAAATATTATAGCATCATAGTGCGTGATATATGGCATCAAGGCACTAATAGTATTCTTCATATGGGTGGAATAAGAGAAGTTAGTACTACAATACACATGATACAACACCGATGCACTGTTTATTTAATGCCTATAATATAAACTTTTGGTGGCATAACACCTAGCAAGATTTTTTACATGTTTAGTGTAGGATAATCTTCTCCTTTATTCTGGATATAAGATCAATGTAGTGAGGGTTTTGTTTCATGATGGAACTAAGTTTGATGGTGGAATAGGTTCTAAGGTGTGGTGCCTCGGAGCTTGAGGAATGGCTCTATAACATTGAATTAAGTGTAAGAGATGAAAGGAGTCAGCACTGCGGCGTCATGTAGTCAACATCACGGTGTCATAAGGCAGAGTGACGGACTATGTTTCATGAGAGTGTGGAGCCTCGATACTAGGTTTTGGTGCCATTATACTGTGAGTAGAGAATGCATCATTTAGAAAAAATTTTGACAAAATCTAGTGATTTTTATGAAAATTTTGCAAAGTGAAATTTTAGCAATGCTAGATTCTCATATTTTATGTCATTCTCCCTCGTTCCAAATCTAAGATTAATAGAGGGAGGTTTCTCTTCTTCTCATGTAGAAACTAAGTTCAACAGTGAAGGTTCTTTGATAAAAAATAATGTAGGGAAAGAAAGATCTTGTAAAAGAATTCAAGAAGCATTATTACAGTGAATTCTTTATCTAGAGTAGATGAGAGATTAATTTTGCAAGTGCAAGAGTGACCTTGTAGTAAATGTAGGTTCCCAAAGCAAGAATCAACTAGAAACTGAGAGAATAGGAGTAGAGCTAGAGAGAGGAAGTGCAAAAGAAAAGGGGAAGCAATTTTCTCCACATTTTATTGAATTCCTTCCACTAGTGGGGCAGTTATCTACCCATAATTGTTCCCCCTATTCCCCTGGGCAGTTAGCGTTCATGGGGTGGGAAGGGTAGTTTTTCTTGCTTCTTCAAACTACATATTATGGTCGCAACACCTCGATCTTTGATGGCTGTGTCGTAGTACCAGTTATTGACTTGCCAACTCAATCAACAATTAATAATTATAGCATCGCAAGGCCAAGATCACAGTGTTGCGGTGTTGTAATGAAAAATTTTATTATTTGCATTTTCCATGCAAATAGTGTATAGTATACATGTATGTACCCATTTAAAATATTACTTTTTTGTTGTAGTTTTCACCTTATTAAGATATGATATATTAATGGGACTTTATAAATCAACCATCCAATACAAACATATTTGTACTTTAATCATCCTCCCTAATTTTTAAATTATTGGACTCATGTATTTGTTGTGCCATGATCAAATCGTTAAGAATTCTACAAAAAAAAAAAGAAAAACATGAGTTGGGATATTGTTATTAAATTTAATATTTCATTGTCAATTTCAAAATTATGATTGAAGGTGTTGATTTGTAAATGAACCTAATAAGTGACTGCCTACATAAAATGCTCGACTTAACAGTTTTTGAGAGGGAAACCTAGTCTTATTGAAGTATATTATTTATTTAATAATATTATCATACAAAGATGTAGTTATTCATGTATCTTAAGTAGGAAATTTTATTTAATTTAGTCAAGAGAAATACTAAGTATTCTGTGTGGACAACTTAATGTGATAAGAAAATAGTGCCTTTATTTGTGTGCAAAAGTTTAGCATTGATTTGCATCTTAAAAATACCAAGATATGTTAAGATTATGTTTATAGTAAAATTGAAGGTAAAAAAAAAAGCTAATCAAATTTTTTTTGTATATCATAATTAACTCATGTACCCACCATTGAAGATATAATTCACACAAGATATTTTTAAAATGGTTTTGAATTTGATATTCATAATTATTGATATGGTATAAGAACAACAAATAATTGAGTAACTGTAAAAGGGAGGGAGCGTGATGAATCTAGAACAAATTTTTATGGGATAATGATTGAAGTTATCTAGTTAAATTCTACTAAATAAAGTATAGTGTTATCTGAATACGATTATAAAAAAAACTTTTAGATGAGAGCATAATAATGAATACCTTGAATTTAAAATTTTAACAATAACATTCTCCATAGTATTTTTTTATTATTTAGTAAATTTAGGTTATATACATTTTAATACATGATCTAATAGATGATGAAGACTAACATAATTATTATTATGAATGGAAAAATGCACAAAATATAAGTTATTTCACCATCTTTTAAGATAGATGAATTAAGGATTTGTGAATTGGAAGGGTTTATTAAAGAGGTGAATTCTCATGGTTAAATTCCATACCTCTATTCAATCTGAATTGAAATGGACTTATAATTAATACTTAACTTCCAAATGATGTTAAAATAATAGAAAATAGGGTAATGCTTGATATAAAGTTGAAGAGAGTGACTATCCTAAAGATACAAAGAATTCAAAGAAAGTAGAATTCAAATTGAGTAGATCTTTTAGAAGTGTATAATTAGATGAATAATTGAAGAACTAATTCATGTATATGCTATAATTTTTAGTAAAGTTTACTTCAATTATTATATAATTAAAATGTATTAGGATATAAGATTCACTATTAAGTTACATCTATTCATGTATTTACAACTATATAATATTTTATGATGAGTTTAAATTCTATTATTATGTTATGAATAGTATTCGATGTACAATATTTATAATGAAGTTGAAACCATACATTAATGCACATGCTATATATATATATATATATATATATATATATATATATATATATATATATATATATATATATATACTTTTAAATCATCTTTCAATTAACTTATTTTTCTATTTTAGCAAAGTCCACCACAAAGTTGTAAGGGTCATAGCTAATGAACTCACTTATTATTTTATCTACTATACTTGTGGTTGTGGTGAAGTATGAGAATTATTGAGAATAGGATGTCATAGTGGATGCGGAATAGATGCTCCAATGATCTTCCATTCATCAAAGTGGAAGGATATACTCCAAGAATCTCCTTCACCAAAGTGGAAGAGCGATGATGTAGTTCTCCTCATGCAAGTAGAACTACAACAAAGGATCATTGAATCCCTCGGATGGCTAGCCACCAAGCTCCAAACAAGAGTTTTCACTCCAAATGTCACACATAAAGCCAAAAGTTCTTTCTTTAGGTAGAATAGTTCATTCAAATAGTATAATACTCCAAAGGATGTTTATCAAACTTAGCATTTTGTATTTCCAATTATTTATTTATATTTTTATGAAGGCTATGTAATTGTATGTGTTGAATCAAAATGCATGTGTAAGTGTATTAGCTAGGTCAAAAGGCATTTTAGGGTTATATCCATAAATGATCTTGAAAGGAGATTTGTGGGTTATTCTAGAAATGGAACTATTGTATGCAAATTTTGATGTAGGTAAGGTTAAATCCTAGTTTTCTAAATTTTTCCTTCTAACTACCTTAGTAAATTATTTAATGTCCTATTGACTAATTATTCCTATCCATCTATTTAAAGATAAAATATAAAAGAGAATTTTTGTTATGTTCCCATTAGTTTCCTTAAGATCTTCCAAAAGCAAGATACTAAATTAACATCTCTATAAAAGCTATAGTCGATGGGACTCCATGCAACTTGATAATTTATCTAAAGAATAATCTTACTATGTGGGATGCATCAATTGATTTTGAATAGGGTATGTCTGACCATACATAAAGTCCATCGAGTGTTTTGAATTTTATCTTCTACTCATCTATTGGTCTAATTCTTATCTGATGGCATCCACTTCACAAATAAATTTTAGAGAATAAAGTTGAACTTAAAATAAGATATAACATTTTGTCAACCTTGGTATAATATATATGATCTTATTTACTGCTCTGTTATCAATACACATTCTCTAAGCTCCATTTTTATAGGTCTTAAGAGAGTATGTACAACACAAGGGCTAAGAGATTTTGAATAAAACCCCTCTTCAAGAGTTCATCTACTTGTCATTTTAACTCAACATACTTAGTTGGATTCATCCTATAATGAGGTAAATTAGGTATTTATGGACCAAGAATAAAATTTAAAGCATGTTGTGTATCCCCTAATGGTGGTAGTTAATTAGATAAGTAATCAGAGTTGAAATTATTAAATTCAGATAATAGATCTAAAACTATAATAGATATGTGGTGATCTAAAATATTAATAGATATTTTTTGAAGGTGTAAGATAAATAGAGAAGTAGGGTCATTGAATTCTCGATTTAAGTGTCTAAACCCTAAGATTATAACTTGAATACTAGAAGATTTTCACATATTACCATGTATATCGAGGTATCTTCTCTATCGCTAGATGGTGATATCACTATTAACTAGAGTTTTGAATTCCTCCCTTGATTTGGTTTGAGTTATACTTCAAATTAGGCCTATGAGGAGGTGTAGGAAGACTTTTTTTATGGGGGTGTATTTAACCTCTTTTCATCAAGCTTTATGGAGAATAATTTGATTATTTTTCATTATTTCTAAATACATAAGTGATTTCATGCCCATAATTGATTGAGTTTAAGTCATAAAGCATTCTAATATGAGTGATTTCAATTGGAAGAACATCAAACAACATTTTTCATTATTGCTACCTATTTTAATTGAAATAAGAGATCTATTAGTTATTTGTAGGATTTGTGATTTGCCCAACTAACTTGGAATGATTTTAGGTGAGGTTCAGTTGTAATATTAGCCCTTGTAATAATATGGGTTGATGTAATATTCATAGCATTACCTCCATCTATTACTAGGTTATACCTCTTTTCTATAGATATGATATACTTAAAAAAATATTCCTCTTTCTATAGTCTTCTTTTTCCCTAGAAGTAATCATATACAATATAACTAATGTTTTATTATCTATATTTAGATTTACTTCATCTTTAAATATGAGTGTATCATAATGTATCTCCTCAATTTCCTCTTCTTCTTATAAATCCTTCAATTCATCTAAGAATAAGATTTTTGATCTACATTAATTTTGGCATAAGACCCTTCTTATGACATTTAAAGCAAACTATCTCTTTCATAATTTTTAAGTAGGTTTAGTGGGTTCATTTTAGAGGGGTTGTTCGATGTAGAATGATTATGTCTAATAATAGTCCTTTGAGATTGAGATGTAAGTAGATATTTAGAAGATATTTGAGCCTTCATTTAAATGTGGATGCAAATTTTTTTTACTAAAAGGCATCTGTTAATGTCTTGGGATCATGAAGCTCTACTTTATTCCTAATATGTCCTCTTAAATCACTAACAAATGTATTAACTATTTTCCATTATTGATTAGTGCATTGAGTTCTAACAATTAACTCCTCAAATATGTTCATATATTCCATTACTAACATAGTCCCTTGTTTAAGAGTAGTTAATTGTTCATGGAGCCTTTTATCATGATTTCTATGATAGTATTTCACCCTTATGATTTTATTTATTTCAACTCATGCAATGAGGTTTCTAATGTATCTCTCTTCTTTAGCTAAAATGTTATTCCAATAAGTTTTCACATGACCTACTAGTTTTATTTTAGCAAATATTTTTCATTGATAATCATCCATACTATACGAATCAAAGAAGTCATCCATTTGGGTTAAACAATATAAAAATTTATTAGGTCATGAACATCGTCATATGTTGAGGCTTCTATTTTAAACTTATTTTGTAGGTTCTTGTGATGTTTCATGGATCATAAGATGGTCTTATCTAAGGGTATTCCTTAGGTTTAACCTTCTCACAGGGAAGTTCAATGTTCTCCCCTTCTATGAGTTCTAAGTCATTTGGATGTGGTATAGTTGGTGGCATTTGAAGACTAGTATTGAAGGTTTGAATTTATGCAAAAGTTCATGGTGGTCTTCTACCATAGTAAATTTCTTTTCATGTCTCATATATATGTCATCTATTCCTCTAGTTATGTCTTTTGGTTGGTCCAAACTAATAGATTTAGGTGGCATGATGTACACACAAAGATGCAATTTATGACAATCTAAATAAAAATTTTAAAATAACCAATAGTGAACTAATCTTCACAAATAAAATACATAAATGTTAAAAATGACTACAAGCCTTCAATAAATACAAAGTAACTTTAGAATACTACAAGATATTAAGCATGCTTTAAAAAAAAGAGATGAGCAAAAGATCTTTAAAGATATGATTTTTATTTTTATGTAAGGTTAGTATCTAGGTTAAGCTATTTAGTGAACTCTCCCTTACTCATGATGTCACTCAAGTATGATGTCATGTGGTGAGGTTAAGTAGGGGGAAGGCTAGACTTTATAAGTAGAGACAACTAGTTGGTAGTAACACAAACATTCATAGAATTGACAATGACATATAATTAACATGAATTTTTAAGTGAAATCATTAATTTTATAAAGGAAATTATACAAAATCTAAAATACAGAACTGACCTTGCTTAAATTTGAAATGAATTATCTATGAGTACATTCCCCATGCCTCCAAATCTAGATGATAACTACAATTTTGTAGGATGTCACAATGGATAGTGGAGAAGTGATGCTCCAATGTTTTTCCACTCAACAAAGTGGAAGAAGATAAAGATCTTCCACTCAACAAAGTGGAAGAAGTTTGAAGTTTTATTTACCAAAGTATAATGGTAGCAAGAGATCACCAAATCTCTCGAATAGTTGTCCATCAAGCTCCAACCAAAGAGTTTTCACTCCCAACACTAAATCCAATAGAATGCAATGCCTAGGCATCAAGATGACACCTATGTAAATTAACACATGAACTCACATGTTTTTAATCATAACACCTATAGAAACTTAAACTTAATTGATTGAATACAACCATGAGTACATAATACAACATATGAAATATAAATCCATAATACATAACATCTACTAAAAGTCCTCTTGAGTTAAAGTTTTGATTTGAGACCTTATGATAGGTCCTTTCCTCCTTTGATGTGCTACATCAGATTATCACCCCTAAAATGTTTTCATATATAGTATGCTAAAGAAATTAAACATTCATTAGATATGAAAACCACCTTTTTTTAGTGGTTGATTGCTTAAGTTATCAACCAAAGCCATAGGTTCAAGACTTTGTATATGAGTTAAGTTTGTATGTGTGAATTTGTGATTAAATTCTCTCAAATGTCACATAAGTTTATTATTAACAATCAACCAAAGAGAGAAAATGAGAATTACTATTTTAATCATTCAACACTTATTCCCACTAAACAATAATAAATACATAATGTACTAATGTGTTTTATTTTTATATTTTATTTGCTAAATGATTTTTTTAGACAAAAAAATTACTTTAGGGAGAACTTCATGATAACTGCAATTATGTAGTTGGGCATGCATCCACATCCATTTCAAAATCAAAAAAAATTTTCTAGTTCATCATTGCCATTTTATATATCAACCTAATGATAAGATATTCCAATATATTGATTATTATTTTAAGTGAGTTAACAATTATAAAATTTATGTAAATTATCATGATAGTAATGAGGGTCGATATAATAATTATGATTATATAAATAAATTTATATATAATATTTTTTTTGTTCAATCATTTTATGCTTATTTGGAAAAAATATCCTCATTTTTTAAGTATTTGAATTATTATTTTTAAACAAAAATACAACAATAAGGTATACCAAACTATATTCAATGTTTACCCACTAGAGTCCAAAGTTCTTCAAAATTTGATAGAATTTAAGCTTGCTCAAATATTATTCATGGATGTGTGTGGAGGTTGGATATAGAGTGAGTGTGAGATTATAAACAACAAGCATGAACATAATATAATAGGGACACATCAACATAGGATAGTTATAAAATGTATGACTCAATATGGCACAAACATGTTTTAATACCTTATAAAATTATTATCATAAAATGTGTAATTTTCATTTTTTATGTCTTGATATTATAAAATAAAATAAAATATCATAATGAAATTTTATAATGATAAAAGATAGCTTTCTAATAATAGTGCTACATTTAAAATATCTAAAATAATCTCTAAAGAGTTCAATACTAATATCATCCTCAAAATAATGAAGTAAAATATTATTACATAATTATTACTAATTAGCGTTAAACCATTGAATTTTAGGGTTATCATTAATGCTAGCTTCACTACCCTCTTTAATAACACCTTGACCTTCATATAGAAAAAAACATAGCTTTTAAGTATAATTCATTATGGGAGAAATTATCAACTTCAAGTATCTTAATGTCATCCATTATATTTAATGTTTTCTACCAAATATCCCATAACTTCATCTCCCTTTAAGTATATTTTAAACTCTTCTTAAATATAAGATCATGATTTGTATGCATAGATACTAAATATTCTACATGTTAATGAGTGATCTTACTTCTCTTAAGTGAAATAATAAACAGAATATGCACACTAGTTTTTTTTGTAGAAAAAAGATAAACATGATTAAGCTAACAATTGTAAAACTAAACTTCACAAATGTAGGGAACTAGCTCTATAAACATGCATGAATTATTTTCACCTATAATATATTTAGAAACTATGGAGTAATAATAAGTAAAATACTACTAAATCTAAAGTATTTGCAAATTTTAAATTAATCATTAATCTATCTTGAGCATTCAGAAAGACTTTTTTTGAGGCATTTGTTCCTCTCATTTAATTTCTCTTTGTATTTATATAGAGAAATACAATTTAGACCTTTACTTAGCCAAGTATGGCTATAAAATCTAATAAATAATACATCTAATATGTGATATTGCTAATTAAAAATAGGATAAGCTATGATTAAGTAGAAAAATCAAATTATACCTTAGAAAGAGAGACTTACCTAAGCAATGAAAAGCATTATTTTTTATTATATCTTTACATAAGAATTTCATATATAATTTTATAAACATTGTAGTATTCATTATCTCTCTTTTCCTCATGTCAATTTATGATCCCTTTCACTCTTTGTGTCATATACTCTCAAATATTATAGAAAAAGGTGGAGATAAGGCTTAACTATATCATATACTCTCAAAATATTATTTATAAGTTTTATAAAATAATAACATTATCTATTTTATCCTACCAAACATCGCCAACATGTATTTCTTTCATAAATTTTTTATGTATTATCTTTATGGTACATACTTCATTTAACATTAATCATTATAGACTATATTCCACATTTTATTACTTTGAAATAGTCATTTGAATCTAAGGCTTAAATTCAGGTTCAACTACATTCGACTAGAATTGAAGTCCTTGACTTTTGTATTAATTATATGAGTATTTTGGTCAAAAAAGCATTTTCAATTATATTTTCTTTAACAAAATTAAAAAGATATTTGACTAATTAGGAGGGATTGAAGTAAAATTTTTTTATCTATTTAGTTACTCTTAATTGGCCGCATAGATGAAAATTTCCCCATTTGGCTACTTGCTTCTCAATAATTATACGATTTATTAAAAAAAATTGCCATTTTGTTTATTTCTCTTGCTTTCCTACGAACCCTCTTAGTGGATGAGGAAATTTATGCTAAGGGAAGAACATCAATGATCATGTGTTGATATTCATTTACTTCAAATTTTATTAAACCTTTAGTCCCTTAATGGTCGATTAAACACACTAGTCTTCTATTGTTAAGATGTGGGTTGAGATAAATATCACTCTTATTTAAAAAATAAATTAACTTTAAATTTTTTATTCTTTTATTTGTTGATAGCTTTAGGTCAAAGGTTGTGTTTAATGATATGTATGAGTAGTAACCATACCCATTCCATTTGCTTTATTCCCTATCCTCAAACTTAAAATAAGTATACATACTAAAATGCTAAGTGCTACCAAAAAGCATAATATTCAAATGAAAATTTAATAACTCTTCTTTACGTCATTTTTATGCTCTTAAATTGGTGGAAATATTCATAATACGGATCTAAATTAAAAAATTTAAGGTTACTCCTTCCTTGATGTAATTTATGCTCTAGTATTTTTTGTTATTGATCTAAATTGTAATTTGCCTAGATGCTTCTACCTAATTATTGTTTCATGTTTTTCTTTGGTTGACTTGCTGAACTATGTTCACAATGGTGAGATGACTTGATCGATTTCTCCCAAGTGACAATGGTGTAAAAAAAATTCTTGATTCTTTTATTTATTTTTGAAAAAGAATAAAAAATAAGTAAATAAAGATGTAAAAATTGAATTTAACTTTGGTGAGTCAAAATATATATTGTATTTGGTCACATGAATTTTATTACTATTTTTCTCATACAAGTGTAAACATATTTGAGTATTTAAGTATTTGAAATGAGAGTCATTTTAGAATTATATTATCTTCATCTTTCTTCTTTCTTAATTAATTTTTGTAATTTTAAAATAATCTTCTTTCTATTGACATGAAGAGTTTTAAAAACCTATAGCTATAATAGCTCTCTACTTAAAAGATTATTTTCATTTTACAATGAAAAACACAAGAAAGAAAAGGTTCATAAGAATATTTAGTGCATGGAAGTGATGTTTTATTTACAACCTCCTTCTCTAAAGAAAGTGAATTCCAAAGCCTTTCTAGTGACTATTAGGATAATTGATCAATGTTTCTTAGTTGATCTTTTGTGTTGGTACAATATTCTTCTTTATGTAGAGATAACTATCCCTATTGTTACTACTAAAAGGTGGTCATCATAATGTTCACTCATAGCTATTGTTAAAGTTAATATGCCTAAAGAAATGTAATCTTTAACTTTATTATAAGTGAAGTCTTAATTTCTAATTTAAAAGATAGAATTGAAGTGATATTTGGTCCTAAAAAGATGATTAGTTCTCTCTTTTATAATACAAACTCAATCTGCTTTTTTAAATTTAAATACTTAAATGAATGAACTTCAGCTTTAAATTTTAAATAAAGGTCAATGATACTCAATTCTTTTATTAATCATTTAGTAGCCCTTCAACCCTTGATGTACCTTCAATAAAAGTTTTACTAAGAATGTATGGATATGTCATGATTAATGACTAGATCATTTATAGCTTTTTGTTTCTAGGATCTCTTATATGCCCTCTTAGCCAAATGAGGAGATTTAACCTGAGAGAAGAATCTTAATTATTTTTTATGTGAATTTCATTATTTAGGTTACTTATTTATAAAATTAATTATATGGCTCTATATTGATTTTCTAAAACTTCTATTGTGTCATTATTAGATGATGTGGTGATTCTGAAACTTTCAAGTTCATAAATTGAGATGGTATACTTTAACCTCAATTCTTTTCTTGTGAAGCATTCTCTTTTATATTGATGTTTTTTTTCAACATGGAAGGTGATGAAATTCTCAGTTTGGCATCAAATGATCTCTCTCTTGGTCGACAAGGTTGATTGCTATCCTTGGAGGCTAGCTCCAAGGATGATCAGTTGTTTCACACTTGCCTAAAGGTGTTGAGGTGGATGGACAAAGCGAATGAGGGATTGGAAAAGTTGGTTTTTGCTTCATGCCCCATTGGCTTTCTATGCAAATTCTTTTATTTTGGATTTTAGTTGAAATTAAATTTAATTGCTTAAACTTGCTGTAAATTACCCTTAATCCATTTTAGGATGGATTTAAATGTGTTTAGATGGGTTTGAATGGGTTTGGTTCAAATTTATGTTCATTTGGTGGTTGATTGTTCCATTTGAATTTGATTTAATTTTAATCATGTTTCTCTCAATTTATTTTTTTTAGGTTTAAGTTTAAATCATCATTGATTATCCATTGGATGTCTAAGAATTCAATTAGTCTATGCTTGAGAGTTTAATTGGATTTTGAGTTAACTTTACCCTATTGACTTAAATGGGTTAATTGAATTTGATTGAGTCAAATGACCAATTTTGACTCAATTAAATTATGTTTGGACTCCAATCATATTTAATCACATATGTGAGATTAATTTCATTTAATTTTAAGTTGATTTTAATTTTGACCCATTTAACCCAAAATGGGCTAAACGTTAGGTTTAGGTTCATTTGGGTCAAATGACCAAGTTGGTCAAATTTGACCCAATGATGGATTGGATTATGTTTTATTATCATTTCCAAGTGATTTTGGGCAATCAAATTGAGTTGGCTTTAGTTTGATTTAGGTTTCAACCCAATATGGCTCATTTAGGCCCATTTAGATCAAATGATCTAATTAGCCTAAATAAATTTAAATTACTTTAGATTCATATTTATAAATGTTTATTCTTTCATTTAAACCATTTGGAATGATTTACTTGGTTAAATTTTGGTGGGTTCACCTTTGACTTGGTGGGACCCACATAAGTCAAACCCATAGCAAAAGGGTTGACCATTATTTAACTTTGATTTCATTCATTTGATTTGAATTGAATTTGTTTTGGTTTTTTTATATTTGTTTTGATTTTATTTGAATTTCTTTTGGATTAAATTAATTTTGAGCTCATATAGGGTAATTAGGTTAATTACCTTAGTTTAAGCTCAAATAAATTCAAGTTTCAAGTGAAATGTGCTTGATTTAATTTATGTTTAAGATTTTGGTTGAGTCATCCAAATCCCATTAGGTTAGATCATACCCAAGGAGGATGCACTAGGTCATTAAGTGTACTGTTTTAGGTGCTTAATTAGGAGGCTCTTAATATAGGATTAGGTATCCTAATTATTAGTTTTAGAAATGATGTTAACCTCATCTAAAAATGAGCTCAACTCTTGTTTAGTCTAGCTACTTGTTCAATAAGATATTATGTGTTTTTCATATTTTTGATTGAAGGCATGTTAAGTATATCTTTGTCATATTTGGATTCACTTTTATTCCTTTAAGGGTAATGAAAAAACTTTCCTACACCTACATGAAAGATGCATTTCAGAGGGTTAAGGTGCATGTTGTACATTTTAAGTTCAATGAATGTCTCCATGATGTCTCAATATACTACATCAATGACTTCCTTTTGACTAGCATAGACATCAACATAGACTTTCATATTTCTC
The DNA here is from genome assembly GCA_021442155.1 of Cymbidium sinense. Taxonomy (NCBI): domain Eukaryota; kingdom Viridiplantae; phylum Streptophyta; class Magnoliopsida; order Asparagales; family Orchidaceae; genus Cymbidium; species Cymbidium sinense. The sequence continues at coordinate 53,827,196 of CM038214.1, read as the reverse complement.
CTCTTTTGCTCTTTAAAAATTTAATCCATGAGTCTTTGGTAGGTTTCTCTTATATTTTTAAGTCTAAAAGGAATAACTCTATAACATTATATTCCTTCAACAATAATAAAAGTTATATTCTCAAAGTTCATAGAGTTCATCTAAATTTGATGATATCCCAAAATTACAACCAAGAAACTCATCAATGAGTCGACAAGCTCATCTGTTCATGGGAGAGGATACCCATCTTTCAGACATGCTAAGTTTAGGTTAGTGACATCAACACACATCCTCCATTTACAACCCTATTTTAGCACCATCTCTACATTGTACATTCATTTAGATTGAACTTCTTTAATGAAATTATTTTTTGAGCATTTTATGGGCCTCCTCCTTGATAAGCTCGGTGAGTATGAATGTTATTTTCCTTAAATTTTGATTGATGAGTTGTGTGTCCATGTGAACATTTAAATGATGCTAATGTTAATGCTTGGTATCTTATTGAACATGTCTATATTGTCTATTATAGTTTGAATGAATGCTTCCCTATGCTCGGGACATCAAGCTAAGTTGGCCCTTAATTCTCACTCATTAACTTACATGATTGGAACTTCTTCTATCTTCTAATGGACTTTGATACCTATTTGCACAATATCTAGCTGTAGTACTTCATCTTCTACTCAATCCATTAATGGCTTTCAAGTAGCACACGTAGGATTTGTTGAGGTTCCCCCTAACAAAAAATTGCTTCTTCTTCGATAGGGAATTTGATGGCTACATGATATGTTGACACCACCGCTTTGAATGATTGAGCAGAGGTTGACCAAAGATTCCATTATATATAGCGAGGGCCTCTACTATGATGAAGTTGACCATAGCAGTGAACTACTTCTTGCCTTCCCTCCAAGTGATGGCTATTATTTTCTCTATGATATGTTGGGAAATCATATAGTGGTCCTCCAGTGAGAATGAGTTTGGAATTCACTAGGCCCATCTTATCAAAGATTGATTTAAAATTGATAGTGATTGAGCTCCTCATGTTAATCAAAATGCTTCATACCTAATATCTACCAATTAGGGTTGTCACCACTACTACATCATAGTATGGATTCCAAATAGTAGGCCTATCCCTTTCTAAAAAACTCGCTAGCACGATGGTAGTAAAAGGTGCTGCATCATGGATGTTAAGGTCACTTCTCTAGATCATAGCATTTTCATACTCACCATCTTAGAGAACTAAGCATCACCAAAAAAAAGTGGTTATGACTCTATCAATGTGAACAATATATGCTAGTATAAACTCTTTACTTGCTTCGATAACTTTTTTATTTTTCCTCCAAATGAATTCCTTGAGCTTTCCCGCTATTAAAACATCTACAAAATGCTTTATATTGTGACACTCTTTAGTTCCATGGTCGTGATCATGGTGATAAGCACAATACCTCGACCAATCATGCACTCCATCAGCCCTCATGGTGGTCGCTAGTTCAAATAATCTTTTGTTTAGATGGCCTCTAGAAGCTCTTCCATTGACACTCTTAGTGAGGTTTCTAGAGCGGGTTACGCATAGTTAGCCTCGGGATATGAAGTAGCTGGGTTTCTAAAATTTTTCCCTAATACATCTAATCATCTCTAATATCTATCCTCATTGATATCTTTTCTTGGTACTCAATCTGAAGGCCTCTGCAGTGAATCCTTTATCCTTGTCAGTAATACTAGTTAGATCACTTCATTATACTCTTCAACATCAACATGATTATTCACTGCTCCAGTTTAAAAGTGTCTTAGGTTGTTAGATTCCCAAGATGTGCATGAAGGGCCACTCCTTTAAACTTTGAGAGTGTGGTGCTTGAGTTACTATAGGCCTCGAATCTTTTGACTTCTAGCATCTCTCACTAGATGTGAGTAATGAACTTCCTTAAGGACACACCAAGTTCTTGCCTCATCTACAGAAGAGCCTATGACCTCTTTAGTTGCATATCAACGCTGGCAAATATTATGGAGAATATCTTCTTGAAGTAAACAAATGATGTGTGACTCCAAAAGAAATGCACAAGAACCACATGAGGGCCTACTCTTTCAAAGTCCTAAAGCAAGTAGGCACTTCATTGCATCATTTAAGTTGAGTAGCAATGTTGTCAAAAAGTAGGCTTTATGGTCAATGGGATCTTTATGACCTTTGTAAGATTCAAGATGCAATATCTTAAACTTATGAGGTAGGCAAGCTTCTACAATCTTCATAGAGAAAGCATTAGTAGGCTATGATTATTTCTTTGACACACCCTCTTCTTCATTAGTGTTGTAGGATTCATACTCAAAATAGAAGATTTTGGATGGATGATAGCTAGGGATGTTTTCTTTCTTCCCAAGCTCAAAGGATGGATTATCTCGTGGCTCCTTCATTCTCCTTTGGTTTGGGCTCTTCATAGTGTGTTTTTTTTATATATGGCTACACCATGCAAGTGATCTTATCATTCATGCCTTGCAAATCCTATTGAGTTGTGAATTACTTGATGTTTTTCTTTAGGTTTACAAAGCGATCTCATGTTCAAGGTCCTACTTTGCTTTATTTCTGGCTTTTAGTTATAACCCTTATTCATGCTCATTGCACCTAATGGATGTTGAATCCAAATATATATGTGTATGGAGGAAAAACATTTTGAGTTACCTAGAAAATAGAGTTAGGCAGAAGATTGCTAGCAATAAGATAGGAAAGTGAAAAATTATGGGATAAATACTAATCGTATTGCTCATAATGTAAGTATAGAATATGCTGGTCTGGAGGGAGAGCCAAATGGTCCTCCTTAGAAATAACACCCCCCCTCCCGCCTATAATTCCTCTATAATTTGCATACTCTTGTTATGATTATTTATGCATAGTCTAAATATTAGGATGACAACATTAGATTAATGATATTTTTTATAGAGGATCATTCTTAAGGGATCATTGTAATAATAAAATGTAAATACTTTTTGCTTGCAGGTGTTGTTAAGTCCCTAAGCATGATACAATAGGATAGGTGGGCATGGTTACTTATGGCCAAGGTGATAAGTCCAAATGTATTAAATATAATTGCTTAATTTATATGGTTGTTAAGATGATTACTATTTTGTAGGCGAAGTTAAATTTTTATTTATATAAAATGTAATTTTTGCAATAGGACTAGGATTAGTATTATGGGTTTAGGATGAGTAGTGGCTAGAAAAAAAGACCTGGGAAGCCCTATGAAACTTGGAGTATTCAAATCTAAAAAGTGAAGATGAAGAAGAATTAAAGACACCGATAGATTTTCTTTTTATTATAATTTAATTATAACCGAGGTTGTATAAGGGTAGAGCTCAGCTACTCAATTTCTTTTCTTTTTTGGGGTGTACGGTGGTACCCGGCCACATTGCCCTCTTATTCTTTTATGAAATTGATTGTTTGATTATTAAGCTTACTTTGCATAATAGGGATGTCATACTTTTCATAGATTTCTTTAAGTTTGATTTTTTGATGTGGCCTAGATGTGGTAGGCTCCTTAGAAAAATTAGTTTTATTACCCCAATTTAGTAACTTCAATTAAAAGTTAATGAACTCATAATCTTATCATAAAGCTTAGGATGTTAATTAATAAAATAAAAGATTTAACAACCCTTTGGTTGTATGGTTGTATGCTATAATATCATGCATGCATATTATTTTGTTCATGAAAATATGGATCTCCATTCTTGAACGATAAGTGATAGGCTTCACCTGTGAGAGCAGTCCCTTGTAGTGGAGATCACCCTTTCTTTCTGATTTAGCTAATAATCATTTTTTATCATGCATTTAGTCATAAACTTTTCCAATCCTAAGTTTAAAATGATGAGTAAAAAATGAAATAAAAATATGTAAGTTTTAATGCATTAGTTCATGTCATAACTTGCATATTAATCATGATCAAGTCTCTTAGGGAGTGATTTTAGGACTTTAGATTCCTTCTTAATTAATAATAGCCTACCTATCTTGCATTTACATATGACTAGCCCACATGATTTTAAAATTATAGGAGGTGTTAGCTGGCAACCACTCCAAGTGGGTTTAAGTCTAGAAGAGTCGAGATCATCCAATCTCCCTATTGAAAGTGAACCAATATATCCCATTCCCTAGAGAAGAATTAGATTAAGCTCTTAGCTAGTGCTAGAAAATTCTAGATATATGTTTTGAGGGTTCTTATTTCTCTTTGCAATCAGAATAAGTCTTCACCTCTTAGGAACTTCCATAATCTTGTATTGTTGGAATCTAAACTCTAACATTCTAATAAAAATTTAACTCAAAAAACAATTTTCTCTCTTTTAAAACTATAAAGCCTTGCCATAGGATAGATTAAAGCATTCACTAGGCTTCCAAGTATCATATGTGTTTCCTACTTATTCTCCTTTAGAATATGTTAAGAACCCTTTCTATTTTGAGCTCTTTCCGATTACTTTCCAAAATGACCAATTCTTTGATTATCCATCTTTGAAATATTCATAGACATTAGTTGACTACTTAATTGAGAGTGTTCATAGGAAATTATCATTTCTTAGGATGTAATTAACTATAGAAGCTTGCTTCCATAGGGAACTAAAGAACCCATCTTAAAATAAACTTTACTTCATGTATCCATGTAAAGCATGGCAAAGATCTATTGTATATACGTAAAACCCATTTGACATAAGAGTTCTTATTAGGTGATTGAGTCCATTGAAGGATGATGTTCCTATATTTTAAGATAGTACATCAGTTCTTAGAAGTCATTTTGTCATTTCAATAAGTATCCCCTAAGATCTATGAAGTGTCCCTATGACTCCAAACTAAAACATGACATGTACAATAAGTATCTCTTCTATTATAATGATCATCCTAATTTTGATGAAATCTTTAATATTCGTATAGTTAGAAATTCTAATATTTACTCAAAAAGACAAAAAGATAAGATTATTAATTTTCATATCATTGGCCTGGCTACTGAGACCAAAGATTGGTACTATTTCATTTCTGCCAAGTTAATGCCCACTGGTAATATCAATGAGGTGAGAAGGGATAAAGCCATTTTAAATTTTATAATTCAAAAGATCTTTACTATAAATGTATGGAGGATCATTTACAATTCTATTTATAATATACTTAGAGTGAGTACTACTATAGGGTATGGTAATTCTTCTCTTATCAATTCTTTATGTATTGGGGTGGGTATGCACGGGGAGTCTGATGAAGAAGTCATAATTCAAAGGGCTCCCCTGACTAAAGGAACAATTGAAGGATTTGGATCTAGGATTGAAGTGGAAGAAAGCTCACATGATTCTTAGTCCAAACACAAATCTTCCAAGACATTAAATAAGCAAGTCTAAAAGATTGAGGATAATTCCCTTATTTAAGTAAATGGGTTGGTGAAACTAGTCAGTAACATGAATTAGGAAGAAAATTTGACTACCATATCACTCAATAGTAGTAGCAGTTATTATATATAGTTAAGTTTAACTCAACACTTTGTGGTGAATTTTATTTTCATTTTCATATCTAAAAATAAAATGCCTTGGTTAGGACACCACGTAGATCCATAGATGTTCTTATTAAGGTGATCGAGTACAACTTTGAGGAAATATGTATTATCTTGAAAGATAGAAGTCACCACCCTATAATGGATCTAATCACCTAATAAGGAATCTTAAGGTCGATGGGTCTTTAGATGTACCAAAGATTCTTCCCCTACTTTACATGGAAAAGTAAAGTAAGGTTTATTTTAAACTGGGTTTGTTAAGTTTCCTATGGAGGCAAGCCCCCATAGTTAATTATATCCTAAGGAATGAGATTCCTTAGAAATACTCTTGATTAAGAGAAATGATTGTTGTCTCCAAAGATTTCAAAGATAGGACTATCAATCAATTTGTTATTTTTGGAATATCAAAGGGGATTGATTAAAAGGAGGGAGTTATTATCGAAACCAAAGGGAGATAAGTAAGAGATGCTCACGATGCTAGGAGGCATAGCAAGCATCCCAAACTATCCTATGGTTGGGCTTTATATTTTTTTGAATTTGAAGAGAATAATTAATTTGAGTTAAATTTTTATTAGAAATCTAAGACTTATAATTCCATGATATAAGATCAAGGAAATGCCTAAGAGGTGAGGATTTATGCATGTAGCCCACAAAGAGAAATAATAATCTCGGATCTTAAATCTAGGGAGCTTTGGTAAGGGCCAAAACACGACCTAAATCTAAGCAAAAAATGGGCATATGGTTTATCTTTATAAGAGAGGATAAACCACTCGACTGTTAGACTTGCAGCCGTTAGGGGGTGGCCGCCAACTAACTCCTCCTACAACTATAAATACATGTAGGCAAGTCATATGCTTTTGCAAGATAACAAGGTTGTTATTTATTTAGAAAGAAGACTAAGTCCTTAAACTCAATCCCTAAGATACTAGATCATGTAGGGCATGAATAAATGACCCAATCTAATGCAAATTTCATTATGTTTTATTTTAATTTTTGGACAATTTATTTGACACAGGCTATGGGATTCATATGACTAATGCATGAGAAATTTGTTATGGGAAAAAATCATCAAGAAGGAGGTATGTTTCTACTATGGCTCTCAAAGGTCAAGCCAAGTTCCCTGGCAAAGGTAGAAGCCCTCCATAAGCTAGGCTTTAAGGTTAGAGTTTTCTAAGTATGAAAGTGTTCAACTTAGAGGGTGGTTTTATTTAAATGATTTAGTTTATTTGTTTATTTTATTTGATGATTTAATTTGGTTTAAATGAACCTATATTTAATTACTTAAATGTTGTAAATAGAGGAAAAGAGAAGAGAACTTTTGTTTCCTCCCTACCTTAAGTAATTTCTAAGGTAGATTCATTAATGATTTTTCTTTTGTGAACTTTACCATGTGTTTTAATTAGTCCTAAGTTTAGATTTAATCCAAATAAACTCATTCAATAAGAAATGCATCTTAAGATTTATTAAAGTGAATTACTATCACAAAGCACACAACCATTTGTTTCTTTCCAACTTGTGTATCATGCACATGAATAAATCCTAAGCATATCTATACATGCAATGCAAACATTTAGCACACCTTAATGAAGAATGCAAAGGGATGTTGTTTAGGAAAATTTGGATGTTTTCATGATGCATGATTTTCTTAAGTGGAAAAGAAAGTCTCTCTTATCCATTAATCAAATGCACATTTACATGTATGAAATACATAAGTGAGTACGCCGCCATTAATTTCTACACTAGGGGTGTGAGATATAAGACCTACTTGGGCTACTTAAAGCCTCACAACCCTGGGATGTCCAGACTAATATACCACTTTTCTTAAATTCATGTGCATGTACAAAAGCAAATGAATGGATGAAGAGTCATGCAAAAAGTTTATGTTCATTTGTTCAATTTTGGTTATTTAATTTACATGTGCAATCTAAAGGTCTTTCTTAATTCATCACATGGGAGTGCATATGAATTAATCGAAGCAAGTGTTATATTCTTTTCAAATGAACTATCATTGCAAATCCTATACAAACCCATGTTAAGAAAAGAAAAGGAAGTCACATAAAGTACATTTTAAGCTATATTCACATGCAAGCATATAAATACTTATAAGTAGCATAATTTATTTATAGTCTTTGATTTAAAGATCTTGAAAATAATTTTTGATTTAATAGTGATAACAGCCACTCATATTCTTACTTTAGCCAAAGCATGCAATTTGACATAAATGAAACATTTCATTTATTTTGATTTTTCAAAAGATGTGAATGCATGATTTTCATATGGCACACAACATTTAGCATGCTTGGAAAGAGATAAAGTGATATAAGCATATGATTCCATCCACCTTAATTAATTCCTAAAGACAACCCTATGAAATAATATCATTTAAAATGAATCAAAATTACTTTAAAGAGATTTTTATTTTTGTTTTGAGTTTGATTTGATTTAGGAAATATGAAAAAGTTTGCTGGTCCTAACCCATTTCCCCCATGTGTGTATTATTTTAATTTAATTGTTAGAGCCATTAAGTTGATTTTTATGCTTTATTTAGGTTAAGGTGTAAATTAAGTTTATTAATTACTCCTTACTTGCACCTCTTTAACACAATTATTCAAACAATTATGAGCCAACATATGAAATGCAACCACAATGAATATAAATTAGCAATGCACCTAAGAAAGAAAGGGGTCTAATAAAATTGACACATAATTATTAATTAATTAAGCAAAATGGTTTAATTAAGTACTTTCATAACCTTCCCACACATGTGAGTTGGAAATGATTTCCTTAAATTTACCTTAGGCTCTTGAAAACTTAAGGATCTACCCACCAAAGGGCTGATTAAATTCAGATTGATTTTGAGAATTTGATTAAGCTAATTAAGAACATTATTAGTGGATTAATCCTTAATTAGGTTTAGATTAAGGAAGAAAGGGGGTTTAGGGAATAACTTAGGGAAAATACCCCAAACCCAATTCATAAACCTCCTCTTCACTTAAATAAAGTTTAATTATTTTAATTAAGTAAACCACTGTTCACATGCTTAATTATCCTTAATTACATTAAGAGGGCGATCAGGGATTCATTAATTGATTTCCTTAATTAACTCATTAATAAATTCCAAGAAAATTAGGGGAGGCAGAAGTCCCCCAAAACATGCCTGAGAAGTTTAGAATTAATTAATGAAGTCATTGAGGAGTAATTAGGCTTATTAATATTTCAAACAAATCCTAATTAAGAAAACTTCATTATTCAAAATCAATTAGAAATAATTTTATATTATTCCACATTGAATTATCTTTAAAATGAGCCCTCATTTATATTTTTTTAATTTTTCTACATTTAATTATGTATTTGTGAAGTTTTAGTGATTAAGAGATAAATAAATAGCCCTAATTATATAACTAATCCCGTCAGTGCCATGTGGACCACTAACGCAGTGCGTACTTTCCATATGGCATGACAGGATTGGTTATTTAAGTTGTCATATCCTATGCCACGTCAGTCAACGGTGCTACGCATTTTCTCCTTGGACCATCCGATCAAAGATTGGACAGTTAGGATTAAACCCGTAGTTTCAAAGGGATTAATCACCAGACCTAACATGTTTTAATCAGAACCATCTATCCAAAACACGGATGGATGGTCCACATCCTCGCCTCAGAGAGAGAGGTCGCCCATCCTCCATGGCTTTACATTCAACCCACACCATTAAGAGGTGTGGGGCAGAACATCCAATGGTCAAATTCGATTAGGATGATAATTCCCTTCACAAAGGACCAAAAAAATTTTGACGCATACCTCACTGGAGGCTATCACCGGTGCTTCCAAATATTGAGGTAACTTCATCTAGTGGAGATGAAGCCCTGTTAAAGGTTTGGAGGCTCGAGATGAAGTGAATCTTCCTATTGACCAAAGCTTGCTTCAATGGCTTGCTACTTTCATCTAGCTCCTCCTTCTCGTGGCTTGGTTGCTTAAAAAACACCTTGGGTGAGCTCGACTTGCCTCTTTGATTGTGCTTGTAAGAGAAATTGGACTTTGGTGGAGTGATGAGTAAGTTAGAAAATTCTCCTACCTCCCCTATTTTGGCTTAAGGAAAATCGAGAATGGGAAGTTTTAATGAGCTTGGGAAACCTTGGAGAAGCTTGGGGAAGCTCTATTTGGGTTACTAGAGCTCAATCGAATGCAAGACCCTTGAATTGGAATGGAATGAGGAGGAGTATATCGCCCCCTACTTAGATCGGATAGTCATGATCTTACATGCCATTTTGATCAAATTGATTTGATTGAATGGGGTTGTTAGGTTGTTAGGGGTTCCATGTGATTCAGTATTGGCAAGAGAGTGTAGTAGAGGAGTTGCACATGTGTTAAATGAGAGTATGAAGTGATTCCATGTGCTCATTTTCCATTAGGTGGTCAATTTTGGCTTTGGGTTGGGTTTGGCTGACCCAAACCCATTGGGTCATGTGCACCAGATCCCTTCGTGTTCAAATGGACCACTGAGAGGTTGACAAGTGGTCTTGAGTTGGAGTATGATCAAATTCTAAGTGAATTTGACCATAGGTTAACCCTTTATCCTAGGGGTAAAATGGTCATTTAGCTTTGATTTTGATTTGGGCATATTTGGAATAATTAAAAAATGGGTTGTGCCAATTTTCAATAAATTTGTGTTGATTTGATATCATTTGGCTCATATTGTTGACCTATTTACGTCAAAATGGGTCAACTTGGGTCAAGTTGACCAATCCGTCAAATTTGGTCAAACCTTGGGTTAGGTCAAGTTCATATGACCATTTAGAGTGGTTTGATATGATTGGTTTGGTTCAATTTGGTTTATATTTGGTTTTGGTTCATTTGATTTTATTTAGGTCAAATGGATCAAGTTGACTAATTTGACCAATTTGACCTAATTGGGTTAGGTCATAGGTTGGTTTAGGCTTGGTTGAACATTTGATATGTATTGTAATCTTTGGTTTCAGACAATTTTGGTTTGGTTTAATTTTGGCTTGATTTAACCTTTTGGGTCAAGTTGGGTTGATGGTCAATTTGGCTATGTTGGGTCTAGTTGGCCAATTGAGGCTTTGGTCAAGTTCAACAAGTGATTTAGAATGAATTTAATCCATTGGCTGCAATCAATTTATTTTAGATCAAGATTTGATGCATTTTGACTTTTTAGGTCAACTTGGGTCAACTGGCCAATTGGGCTAGGTTTGGCTCGAATGATGACTTGGTCAAGTCCAATCATTAATCATGAATTGGTTTTGATCAATGCTTTCAATCAATTTGGCCTATAGTGGATTTTGACTAGTTTGAGTTTCATTTGGGATAAGTGTTGACTTGGTCAAAGGCTAGGTTTGACTTGGTTTGACCCAATTTAAGTGATTGATCATCTTATGATGATTATTGCTCACAATGTGAGGCTTAGATGGGCTTAGTTCAATCCAATTTGGGTAGGATTAGAATTTGGCTCAAAAAGGTGTTTTAGGTCACTTTGGGTCAAGTGAGCCTAAGCGGGTAAATTGACTTGATCAAGGCTTGATTCAAGTTTGGTTGAACTCATATATGGACTTATAATTGACATATAAATCCATTTGCAAGTGATTTGGAGTCAAAAGGATTTTGATTTATTTGGCAATTTCAAGTTCAAAGGATGAACATGGGTTCGATTTGGGTTTGAGTTTTGAATTTAGTTTTGGTTTGATGATTGAAGTTTGTGTTTATATTTTGATTCATGATTGAAGGATTGATTGAATCATGAAGAAAATTCAATGGTTTGGATTGATTTGAGTTTGATTTGGCTAAGTAAAAGAATTTGACTTGAAAAGGCATATGTTGGATTTTGGTTAGATTTGGATTTGAGTTTTGAATTTGGTTTTGGTTATTTAAATTTATATTTAATTCATATTTGTGAATATAAATGAGAATATAAATGGGTTATGAGAAAATATTTTAAATTTGAAGTGATTTGAATATGATTTGAAGGAGTTCAAGGATTTGTCTTGAAAGAGTTTAGGTTGGATTTAAGTTAGGTTTGGGTTTGAGCATTAAATTTGGTTTGATAATTTAAATTTAAATTTCATTTATATTTTTGAATATAAATGAGAATATAAATGGGTTATGAGAAAATCTTTTGAATTTGAAGTGATTTGAATTTGATTTGAGCTAAGTCCGTAAGATGAAATCAAAATGGCTTAGAAAGGTCTTGGATTTGAATTTGATTTAAATTTGAAGTTGATTTGAATTTGAAGTTGGCTTGTATTTGAAGTTGGACTTGAAAGAAGGTAGTAAGTTGGTTCTAGTTATAGGGTAGGTAAGTTTTCCTAACACCTCTAAGGCATGACCTATTTCTATGACTAATTCTTCTAAGTCTCTAGGGTTAGGTTAAGTGTTCACCTAATCACTAGAAGTGACTTAAGACTAAGGAATTCTTAATGTCTAAGAGGAGTCCTATGTCTAAGATGGAGAGGTTGAAAGCTCACTCCAAAAGAGGAGTCCTATGTAGCACCAGCATTCTTAAGGCTAAAAGGCATGACCTTATAACAATAGATTCTTATCGGGGTTTGAAAAGCAGTGTTTCTTTCATCCTTGGCTCCATCTTAATTTGGTTGTAGCCAGATGACCCATCCATGAAGGAGAAGACTACCTGAGTTAAGGCTATGTCCACCATCAATTCTGGTATAGGAAGAGAAAACTCATCCTTAGGACATGCCTTATTTAAGTCTCTGATATTATCGCATATGTGAATTTGGCCATTCTTTTTCTTAACTGGTATGACTCTGGCTAACCAGGTAAGGTATTTTTCTTTCCTGATGAAACCATCATCGATCAATTTCTTAAGTTCAGAAATGACCTATTGTTCAATTTCTAATCGCATGCGTCTAGGAGCTTGCTTAATAGGGTTAACATCAGGGTCTACTGCTAGTTTGTGGACTACTTCATCAGGAGATAATCTGGGCATTTTCTCATAGCTCCATACAAAGCAGTCCTTAAACTCAAGCAATAGCCTAACTAGATCAGTGGTTTCTTCTTCATTCAGCAATGAACTGATGTATGTCAGTGTGGATTTTCTTCTATCCTGAGGTTGATTTCTTTAAACTTATCAATTGTTGAATGGATTTCTTCTTCAAATTTTTGTAGTGCATCTTTGATTTGGAGATCACCTAAATCATCTAATGTTTCTTAACACACATGCTCATAAGAGTTAGTGTGGTGAGAAGAACCAATCAAATTCTAGATGATTGGTAACAACTAAGTAATAATCATCATCATCGACTGAACCCACTGTACTAAATCCTAGCCGTAATCTTGATTATGCATCCCTACCTCTATTGTTCCCTAGCTTTTCAAAGTATTCTGACTTGTGCTTAGACCATGTATAAGGAATCAAACCTTTCTTTTCAATATTAAGAACATAAGGCGAGTACCGATCAAAAGGTAATTCCATTAATTCCTTATATGAATTATCCTAAAGTTCTATATCAGCTTCTTGACTTGAGGATGATGATCCTAATATGAGTCTCTTTGGCTTGACATATATGTAAGATTGAGGGGCTTCCTTAACTATTAAACTTTCAACTTTCGGAGAGAAAAGTGAGGTTAGAGTTAAAGTTCCTAACTTATGCCTGATAGTTTCACATAAGCTTGATTCGAATACACTCATGCTTTGCTTGAAGGCCTTGTCTTCATCGCTGTCTGGCTTGAGTGTCACCTCCAATGAAACCCACTAAGAGGGGTTGACTGGTATGCTAATCACATTATACTCATCCTTCGAGCTAGATTTGAAGTCTATGAATAGTAGGGGTACTCCTATGAATTAACATAACCTGTGGCTGCCAACTGGGGTCTTCCACCTTGAACCTCTATCTCTACCTATGCTTGGTGAGGTCAAGTCATCCTACCCCTATGTCCATATGGTGAATTGAACTATGGGTGGAATGTGACATGCAGCTCTACTTCTTCCTTGATATCCTTTTCTCGTTCACTTGAACTTTCATTTTTTTTTCTTTTTCTTTTTCATTTTCTTTTCTTCATTTCCTTTTTCTTTTTCTTTTGCATTTGAATTTTGACCAAGTTCATGAGAAAAGATATTTTGAGAAAGATAGCAGGTTGCATCTTTATATATCTCAACTTCTCTGACTGAAAATGGCTTTTCATCTCCTTTAATATAGTATTCAATTCCACCCCTTCTGAACTTGATGCACTGATCAAGGGAGGATGGAATAATCTTATTCTGATGTATTCAAGGCCTACCGAGCAAACCAATGAACAAAGTATTTGAATCAATGATATAAAACTTGACTTCAATCTTCTAATCACCCATTTCCAAAGGAAACACTATGGATCCTAAAGCCCTATCACCTTGCTCATTGAACCCACTCAACATCATCCAATCTCCTCGGAGTGTGGAGATGTCAATCCTTAAGTTGATGAGGGTCTTTAAACTCATAATGTTCACCAATGCACCTGGATCAACAAGAACCTTGGAAAGTTTGAATTTGCCCATGTCCACTATAATGTAGAAGGGACGGTTGTGCTCCATGTCCCCTAGAAGAAGGTCTTCATCTATGAAAGTGATTCCTTGGGCTTCTCTAGAATAATGTGTCTCCTCTCCAGCAGCGATTGGCTGAGCTAAGCATATTTTTAAATCAAGAACAACCTTGATTAATGATTCTTTCATCTCCTTGGATAAGATAAGGGAATCATATATACTTAACTTAGATGGCAAATATGTTAGGTGAGAGAGGACATTATAATCCACTTTGGGCTGATCCTCCACAAGCATAAATAAGGATGGAGCATCTTGTGGAAGGGCTTCAATCATCCAATCAATGACCATGCTATCTTGAGGTGCCTAGAGGTAGAACCTGCCACTACAAGAGGTTGACTCGTGATCTCGTGGCGTGTTAAGAAGGTTCTACTAGCTTATCAGGCTCACCTACATCTTCTCCTACAGGACCCTCATAATCAGATGATTCTAAGTCTATCTCAAGAGGTGAACTTCTATTATTCAGAGAAGGAAAGCCTATCTATGAATCAGAAAAGGGAATATCAGAGTTGTTATAATTAATATTTAGACTTGGAGATCTTTTTAAATGAGTAGAATTAGACAACCCATCAGAAGTGACATAGATGTAATTCAAACTAGCTTTATTCCTTGATTTCTTAGATTTCAAAAGAGGTATATAGTAGAAATTTAGTAAAGTAAGTGGGGTGAGGGATTTGATGACCTCATCTATCAATACAAGATGTTTACTAGAGGAAGAGCTAGCTAAATTAGAGGTGCTCAAGTAGAATGCAATGGAATGGATGCTCACACAATTGTTGTGCTACTTGGACTATCAGGAAGGCTGCTTAGCCGCCGTTGTTGCTGAGCTTCCCCTTTCCCCAAGTTATCTTTGGCAACTTACAAACCTTCCTTGATGTTAGAGGTACAAGCTGCCTCAGACACCTACAAGGAATGTTTTTTAATTTTGGATATAAATTTTTTAGAGGTTCGGGATAAGGAGATATCCCAACCTTCTTTGATTTTGAGAGGATCATAAGTATCCCCAAGGATTATCCTAATGGAACTGGATGGTTGCTCCACTAAGGATTCTTTTGGGATGACTATGGCGCTTGTCTTATAATTATGCTCAAGCCAGTCCTTGATTATAAAGCAATCCTCTAAAATATGGCCTAGAATATGGTGGTAGGGACAAAAGTTAGGATCATTGCTCTTGCCAACTTCCTCCAGCCTTCTAAGCTCGAGTAGCTAAAAGTCAAGTTTCTTTAAGAGATTCCTAAATATTTTCCTGACTACCACCCTCTTAAATGATTATGGTTTGTTTAGTTTATCCATAAGAGTAGGTGGATGGTAGCTACCTAGTGGCAGATATGTGTACCGCTGCTATGAATGTGGGTGAGGAGGAGGCAGCGAAGGCCATGAAGGCTGTTATGGCAGCTAGTAGGATGGCCTTGATGGTGTTAGAGGAGGTGGAAGTGATGGCTATGGAGCCCCGAGGTCTCATACTACCTCCGGCCAATGCTTCCTTGTCTACTATCACACGCCTAGTTTCTTCTCATAAGCTTCCTGTGGCTTCAGCTTTATTGACTGATCAAGAAAAGGCAACTGTTTGGCTTCTACTTATAAGCTAGTCACCTTGTTGATTAGCTTCTCAAATATTTTGATGGTGAAACCTTTGAGCATGAAGGCGATCGAGCCATGAATATTCTTTAGTAGAATTTCAATTGCATGCTATTTAGATAGCTATGATTTGCATTTCATACTCAAATTGTGCCATCTGAGAATATAATCAACGAGGGACTCACCAGGGTGTTGTTGAGCCACAACGAGATCGCCTACAATTACCTTTTATTGAGCTCCAACAAACCTCTTAATGAAGAGTTGCTCCAACTGAGAAAAAGTATTCACTGAACTGATGGGGAGTTCAATGTACCAATTGAAGGCAATGCCTGCTAAGCTGCTGACAAAAAGATAGAATAGTAACGCATCGCTGCCACCAATGTTGCAACAACTGGCCATGAAGTGCACTATGTGTTGCCATGGGTTCCCGCTACCATCAAAGCTCTTGAAAGAAGGTGGCACACAACCCTTAAGATACTATGGCATCAAATTCCTCTAGGTAGGATCTACCCTTTGAAATTGATGATCCTCCTTGGGCTTGTGCTAATGCTTCTCCTACCTGCTACTCAACCATGAGTTTAATATCCTTTCCTTGTATGGAGGTACTATCCACTACCTTCCTATACAAGCTTGTGCTGCCCTACTCTACTGGAGGTAAACTCTTAGGCTGATCTAAGACATGCAATAACTCAGGCCGACCTATTTCTGTAATAGTAGGATGCACTACCAAGGCTTAGATCTGAAGTTCCAAAACTACTGCTAACAAATCATTAATCCTCTTTCCCATCCTATCAATTTTTTCATCCTTTTGTTTGATTTATTGAAGGAGGTGTTGGGTCGAGTGGGCAGTATCGTCCTGCTCGGTCACATCACCTTTCAAATTCTACTGATCACAAAGGAGAGAACCCCTAGTATTTACTATGTCCACTCTTGCTAAATCGTCTAGCAGATCATCTTCATTAGGATCAAAATTGACCTTCTTCTCCTCTAAGTTAGACCAGTCATATTCTAAGATCTATTTTTTCTCCACTAGATACTATGCTACAATATCATCAAGGGAACAGTCCAACTGTGGCACAAACGATCATGGTTGACCAGTGGTGGGATCACTGTCATGAATAGAAAGACATCTAACCTCTACTGCTACTGGAGAGCTAACCCTGTGAGGGCTACGCTCACTAGAAGAAAGATGCTCCTAGCTATCACTAGATCTAGGTGGAGTAGTACTCCAAGGAGGATCTATGGCCATGGGAATAGTAGTACTGTCTCCTCCTCCCTCGGCTGTTACTATCTCCATAGTCTGTTGCAGTGGTGGTGGTGATGGAACAACTATAATGCTCGGAGGTCACCATTCCCTCATCACCACAACTGGGGAAGAAGGTTAAGCAGGAGAGCTCAGCCTCACCTCAGTCGATAGTGTAGATCGAATGGGATCTCTTGGTCATAGCCGAATCACCAGTGGGGCTCTCTTTTCCCGGGAAGATGCCTTCATGGCCTTTGCTGGAATAGTGGAGGATGGAACTTGTATTGGAGATGGTGGGCATGGAGTAGAGTGGTGTGGTGGAGGCACCACCGACTCTCTCTATATAGAAGCTCCTCTCCTATGGTGGGTAGCACCAATCAATATAATGCTAGTATGACCGACGTAGTGCAATCGAGAAAAAAGTCCAGGGGAGGTTGAATGCCTCTATACCGCCTTCTCTAGTAACATATCTGATACACGTGCCTCCCCGCCCTCTCCTACTTTATGTGCTCCCCTATGCTGTGGGGGATGATAGAATGTAAATCAAATCAGCTCAACTGCATCAAGCTCTTCCAACTCAAGATAACCCATCTAAGATATGACCTCCTCTTATCTCTAGTAGGAGCCTTAAAGTGAACTACAAGTGGAGGCAAAACTGAGATCCTCTTAATATCTTTCTCTCCATCAGATCTAGAGAGGGGGTGAAACTTGTTCTCCGTGATAAGAGGAGAGACTATCCTAGGTAACTCCTCTGCTACAGACTGAGAAACTACCTCTAGCACCTTGGCTATGCGATCATGATGCCACTTGATCTTGTGGCATCAGTTATGGTGCTCAGTCCTACTAGGAGGGGTAGTACAAGAACTAGACCCTACCTCGTAGGGCAGAGGGAGCCTTCCCCTTGAAGGAAGCCAACGAGTGGGTGCTAGCAGAGCAAAAGGGGAACCAGAACGACCTATCAGCCGCATCGCCACGAATTGCCACAACCTTCTTCTTCAGTAAGGGAAACTCTGAGTTTGATGGCATCTCTACATGAATGACTAGATTTTACTAGCTCACTACACTCCTGCTAATAGTTGTGAGGGTAGTCTCCTCACAAGTGATCCTAGTCCCCTCGAAACCTCGGCCAAAATGAATGAGGTGGGTGAAGTCAGATTGTGGGAGACTGGCCTTATCCAAGGCCAAATCCATCCCAAAAGGAAAAGTAAACACGTACTTCTATGCTTCCATTTAACTGAACTAAACTAAACTGAAGGAAACTGACAAAAATTGGGTCAAACTTCTACAATTTGGACAACAAACCTGAATCTGGAGAGAGATTTTGAGTTTAGAATTGGAGGAGAGATTTTTTTTAATTTAGGATTCATTTTCAACAAATTTGTGTATGTTGAAATTGGGTTCAAATATTGTAAAGACATTGATGCTTCCATAGGTTCATATTTGAATTTGATTTTTGATTATTTGGGGACCCTTCCTTTAACAAATTTGAGTATGTTAAAGTAAAGGGTCAAGTGATTTTGTTTTAATTTGTGATTTTGGATTTTACTCACTTAGCAAATTTGGGGATGCTAGGTGAGGTGTTTGAAAATAATTTTCTTCTTTTGCTTGCTTATTTGTGAATTATGTGTGAATTTTAAAAAAAATGAAATCTTTACTTAGAAAATTTGGGTATGCTAAATAAGGTCCAAGTGTTTTGTTGTTTTTTGAAAAGAGGATTTTTACTTAGAAAATTTGGGTATGCTAAACAAAGAATCCTAATGTGTTTTGTGTTTGGTGATTTTGAAGAGAGGATCTTTACTTAGCAAATTTAGGTATGCTAAAGAAATCGAAATGTGCTTTATTTTGATGATTTTGAAAAGAGGATTCTTAGCAAATATAGATATGCTAAAGAAATCCAAATGTGTTTGCTTTGATGATTTTGAAAAGAGGACTCTTAGAAAATTTAGGTATGCTAAAGAAATCCAAATGTGTTTTGTTTTGATGATTTTGAAAAGAGGATTCTTAGCAAATTTAGGTATGCTAAAGAAATCCAAATGTGTTTCAAGTTTTGATTTTTGAAAAGAGGATTCTTTACTTAGCAAATTTAGGTATGCTAAATGAAAGATCCATGTGTGTTTTGATTTTGAAAATAAGATTCTTTACTTAGCAAACTTAGCTATGCCAAATAAAGGAAATCAAAATGTTTTTCATGTTTTGATTTTTTGAAATGAGAATTCTTTACTTAGCAAATTTATGTATGCTAAATGAAAGATCCACGTGTGTTTTGATTTTTGATTTTGAAAAGTGGATTTTTTTACTTTGCAAATTTAGGTATGCTAAATAAAGGATCCATGTGTTTTTTGATTTTTTTTTATTTTGATTTTGAAAAGTGGATCTTTACCTAGCAAATTTGGGTATGCTAAAATGAAGAATCCAAATGTTTTATTTTTGAAAAGATGATTATCGACTTTTTTTTGAAAAGATGATTGTTGATTTTATTTTGAAAAGATGATTGTTGATTTTGAAAATGAGATCTTCATTCAATAAATTGAATGAGGATGTTCATTTGTGCTTTTTGAAAAAATGATAGTTGATTTTGATTTTTGAAAATGAGATCTTCATTCATAAATTGAATGAGGATGTTCATTTGTTCTTTTTGAAAATATGATTGTTGATTTTGATTTTTGGAAATGAGATATTCATTCAATAAATTGAACGAGGATGTTCAGTTATGTTTTTTGAAAATATGATTGTTGATTTTGATTTTTGAGAATGAGATCTTCATTCAATAAATTGAATGAGGATGTTTATTTGTGCTTTTTAAAAATATTATTGTTGATTTTGATTTTTGAAAATGAGATCTTCATTCAATAAATTGAATGAGGATGTTCATTTGTGCTTTTTGAAAATATGATTATTGATTTTGATTTTTGAAAATGAGATCTTCATTCAATAAATTGAATGAGGATGTTCATTTGTGCTTTTAAAATATGATTGTTGATTTTGATTTTTGAAAATGAGACCTTCATTCAATAAATTGAATAAGGATGTTTATTTGTGCTTTTTGAAAATATGATTGTTGATTTTGATTTTTGAAAATTAGATCTTCATTCAATAAATTGAATGAGGATGTTCATTTATGATTTTTGAAAATATGATTGTTGATTTTGATTTTTGAAAATGAGATCTTCATTCAATAAATTGAATGAGGATGTTCATTTGTGTTTTTAAAAATATGATTGTTGCTTTTTGAAATTTTGATTGTTTCTTTTTGAAAATATGATTCTTGATTTTGATTTTTGAAAATGAAATCTTCATTCAATAAATTGAATGAGTATATTCATTTGTGCTTTTTGAAAATATGATTTTGGGTTTTATTTTTGAGAAGATCCTACATATAACAATCATGAAGCTTGTTAGATGAGGTTGATTTATGGAAAAAGAATTTTGTGCACACATTTTTTTATGTGCATTTTGACAAAGTGCTTTTTGGAAATTGATGTTTTTTATAAAGGATTTATTTTTCTTTATTTTTGGAATGAACCTTACCTTTCCATAGAAATGGTAAAAAGGAAGTCCTTAAATATTTCTTTTTATTAAAATTTTATTTTCACCTATTGGGGAACCCAACAGGGGTTTTAAGACCTACACGGAGTGAGATCCTAAAACCTAAAGGATGTTGGCTAGCTTAGCTTAAGGATGAAATAAACTAAGTGCCAACATAAAAGAAGGATAGTCTCAGATTCATATAGAATAAAAACCCACTATCAATACTTGGAGACAATGATCATTTACCAAAGATGGAGAGAGGAACCATCCCCACTAGAGTCGCTAAAAAAATCTGTGGTGAATTTTATTTTTCATCTTCATATCTAAAAATGAAATTTAAAACTGAAGACAAAAATAAAATTCCTTGGTTAGGACACCACGTAGATCCACAGATATTTTTATTAAGGTGATTGAGTATGACATTAAGGAAATGTGTATAATCTCGAAAGATAGAACTCACAACCCTACAATGAACCTAATCACTTAATAAGCACTCCTAAGGATGATGGTTCTTCGGATGTACCAGAAATTCTTTCCCTACATTGCATGGAAAAATAAAGTAAGGCTTATTTTAAATCGGGTTCGTTAAGTTCCCTATAAAAGCAAGCCCCCATAGTTAATTATATCAAAAGGAATGAGATTTCTTAGGAATACTCTCAATTAAGATAAATGATTATTATCTCCAAAGATTTTAAAGATATGACTATCAATCAATTGGTTATTTTTGGAAGATCAATTGGGGTTGATCAAAAGGAGGGAGTTATTATCGAAACCAAAGGGAGATAAGTAGGAGATGCTCACGATGTCAGGAAGCCTAACGAGCATCCCAAACTATCCTATGGTTGGGCTTTATATTTTTTAAAATTTGAAGAGAATTATTTATTTGAGTTGAATTTTTATTAGAAATCTAGGACTTACAATTCCATGATTCAAGATCATGGAAATGCCTAAGAGGTGAGGATTTATGCTTCTAGCCAGCGAAGGGAAACAACAACCTCAAATTCTAAATCTAGGGAGCTTTAGCGAGGGTCAAAGTAGAACCTAAATCTAAGGTGAAAATGGGCATATGGTTTACCTCAACAAAAGAGGATAAACCACCCGACTGTTGGACTTACAACCGCCTGGGTTGGCCACCAACTAACTCCTCCTATGATTTTAAATACATCTAGGCATGTCATATGCTTTTGCAAGATAGCTAGGATATTATTTATTTAAAAAGTAGACTAAGTCCTTAAACTCACTCCCTAAGAGACTACATCATGTAGGGCATAAATAAATGACCTAATCTAATGCAAATTTTGTTATGTTTTATTTTCATTTTTGGACAATTTATTTAACACAGGCTATGCGATTCATATGCCTAATGCATGAGAAATTGGTAATGTGCTAAAATCAATAAGAAGGAGGTATAATTCTACCATGGCTCTCAAAGGTCAAGGCAAGTTTCTGGCAAAGGTGGAATCCCTCCATAAGCAAGAGTGAAGCAAGATGCTTTTTTATGCACGATGTGAAACATAGAACATCCAGCTAAGGGGTTGCTAAATCTTTTATCTTGATTTATAACCTAGGCATTATGTGAGGTTATGAGCTATTTAATATTAATTTTTGAGTTGATTAATTGGATAAAAAATTTATTTTTCCTTAAGATCCTAATTGTATCTAGGCCATTCATCAAAGCAAGGAAGAAACTAGAAAAATCATGCCATCTTAATGCACAAGCTAAACAAACATCAAGAAATTTATAAAGCTATCACAAAAGAATAAAAGGCCTTTATGGTCGAGCTCCACAAAACCAAAAAGAAATGTTAGTAGCCAAGCTCTACCCTTATACAACCCAAATTATGAATGAATTAATTACAATCAAAAAGGAATTCATGTTATGGGGGTCTTCATTCTTCTTTTTTCTTTTATTCTTTTCTTCTTTCTTCTTTCTACTTTCTTCTTTCTTCTTTTGGTTGGTTGGAATGTAGTTTCCCTAAAGGCTTCACATGGTTCATAAGACATAGTATTATGACCAATGTTTATCCTAATCCCCCATAACATTCATTACAAATCCTTTTTGCAAAATTACATGAAAATGGGAAAAGTAAATCTAACTAAAACTTGCAAAACAGATGTTTGATAAACAAACTACAAAATTCCAAGCATGTATATGAATAAATTGGACTTAGTACCCCACACATGGGTAACCAAGTCTACCTAGCCTATTTTGGATTATGCTTAGGGGTATAAGCAACCTTCACAGCGAAAGCATTTATATCTTTATTAAAATGCCCCTTAAGCACAATCCCCTATAGAAGATAATGATTAGACTAAGATCATCCTATCATTCACTCTACGCACATACACCCTAACATCCAGACTAAAACATTACATCACAAAACAAAATCAGGCATCAAACCATGCACTGCCTTAACATAGGACTAGAAATGGTGACTTAGCCTAATGTGTGTGCCATTTAAAGATTGTGTGGTATGTCTTAGCTAGGCTTTAAGGTTAGAGTTTTCTAAGTATGAAAGGTTTCAACTTAGAGGGTGGTTTCATTTAAGTGAGTTAGTGTATTTATTAATTTTATTTGATGATTTTATTTGGTTTGAATGAACATATATTTAATTACTTCAACGTTGTAAAGAGAGGAAATGAGAAGAGAACTTTTCTTTCCTCCCTACCTTAAGTAATTTCTAAGGTAGATTCATTAGTGATTTTTATTTAGTAAATTTTACCATGTGTTTTAATTAATCCAAAGTTTAAATTTACTTTAAAAAAACCCATTCAATAAGAAAAGCATCTTAAGATTAATTAAAGTGAATTACTATAACAATGCACACAACCATTTGTTTCTTTCCAACATATGTATCATGCACATGAGTAAATCCTAAGCAGATCTATACATGCAATGCAAACATTTAGCACACCTTAATGATGAATGCTAAGGGATGTTGTTTAAGAAAATTTGGATTTTTTCATGATGCATGATTTTCTTAAGTAGAAAAGAAATATTGTCTTATCCATCAATCAAATGCACATTTACATGTATGAAAGACATAAGTGAGTATGGCACCATTATTTTCTACAACAGGGGTGTTAGATATAAGACCTACTTGGGGTTACATAAAGCCTCGTAACCCCAGGATGTCCAGACTAATATACCACTTTTCTTAGACATGTGCATGTACAAAAGAAAATGAATGCATGAAAAGCCATGCAAAAGATTTATGTTTGTTTGTTTGATTTTACAAGTGCAATGTGAAATTCTTTTAATTCATGACATGGGAGAATAAGAATGAATTGAAGCAAGTGTTATGTTATTTTCAAAAGAACTCTACACTTTGCAAATGCTATACAAACCCATGTTAAGAAAAGAAAAGGAAGTCACATAAAGTACATTTTAAGCTATATTCATATGAAAGCTTATAAATACTTATAAGTAGCATACATTTATTTATAGTCTTTGATTTTTATATTTTGAAACTATTTTTTGATTTAGTACTGATAATAGCCACTCATATTCTTACTTTAGCCCAAGCATGCAATTTGACATAAAGGAAACATTTCATTTATTTTAATTTTTCAAAATATCTGAATGCATGATTTTCATATGGCACACAATATTAAGCATACATGGAAAGAGATAAAGTGATGTAAGCATATGATTTCATTCACCTTAATTAATTCCTAAAGGCAATCCAATGAAATAAGATCATTTAAAGCGAATAAAAATTTCTTCAAAGAAATTTTTATTTTTGTTTTGAGTTTAAATTGATTTAGAAATGTGAAAAGGTTTACTAGTCCTAACTCATTTCCCCCATGTGTGTATTATTTTAGTTTAATTTTTAGAACCATTAAGTTGATTTTTATATTTTGTTTAGGTTAGTAAATTAAGTTCATTAATTACTCCTTACCTACACCTCTTCAACATAATTATTAAAATAATTTTTAGCCAACATATGATATGAAACCACATTGAATTTAAATCAGCAATGCACCTAAGAAAGAAAGGGGGCTAATGTAATTGGCTCACAATTATTGATTAATTAAGCTGAAAGGTTTAATTAACTACTTTCATAACCTTCCTACACATGTGAGTTGGAAATGATTTCCTTAAATTTACCTTAGACTCTTGAACACCTAAGGATATACCCAGCAAAGGATGGATTAAGTTCATATTGATTTTGAGAATTTGATTAAGCTAATTAAGAATATTATTAGTGAATTAATCCTTAATTAAGTTTAGATTAAGGAAGAAAGTGGGTTTAGTGAATAATTGAGGGAAAATACCCCAAACCCATTCCATAAACCTCCTTTCACTTAAACAAAGTTTAATTATCTTAATCAAATGATTAAACCATTGTTCACATGCTTAATTATCCTTAATTAAATTAAAAGGGTGATTAGGGATTCATTAATTGATTTCCCTAATTAACTAATTAATAAATTCCAAGAAAATTAGAAGAGGCAGAAGACATCCCCAAAAACATGCCTTAGAAGTTTGGAATTAATTAATGAAGTCATTAGAGAGTAATTAGAGTTATTAAAATTTTAAATAAACCCTAATTAAGGAAACCAATTAGAAATAATTTTATATTATTCCTCACTGAATTATCTTTAAAATGAGCCCTCATTTATAATTTTTTTATTTTTCTACATTTAATTATGTATCTTTGAAGTTTCATTGATTACGGGATAATTAAATAGCCCAAATTATATAACGTGGTTCGCTGATGTTACGCTTTCCATGTGGCATGGCAGGATTGGCTATTTAAGTTGCCATATCCTATGCCACATCAGCCGGCGGTGCTATGCATTTTCTTCTTGGACCGTCCGATCAAAGATCGGACGGTTATGATTAAACTCATGGTTTCAAAGGGATTAATCATGAGATCTAACATGTTTTAATCAGGATTGTCCATCTAAAATATGCGGGATGGACAATCCATGATTCATCCCTGCCCTCGCCAGCGGGAGACGGAGGCCATCCATCCTCCGTGGCTTGATTCGAGCTACCTTGAGCTCGAATTGGGCTATGATTCAACCCACACCATCAAGAGGTGTGGGGAAGAACATCCAACAATAAAATTCAATTGGGATGATAATTCCCTTCACAAAGGACCAAAGAAATTTCTCCCTTAACTTAGTTTTGAAGCATACCTTGCCGAAGGCTATCATCGATGCTTCCAAACATTGAGGTAGCTTTGTCTAGTGGAGATGAAGCCTTGGTAAAAGTTTGGAGGATTGAGATGAAGTGGATCTTCCTATTGACCAAAGCTTACTTCAATGGCTTGCATCTTTGGTCTAGCTCCTCCTTCCCGTGGCTTGGTTGCTTAGACAACACCTTGGGTGAGCTCGACTTGCCTCCCTGATGGTGCTTGCAAGACTAATTGGACTTTGGCAGAATGATGAGTAAGTTGGAAAATTCTCTACCTCCCTTATTTTTTGCTTAAGGAAAACTGAGAATGGGAAGTTTAATGAGCTTGGAAAACCTTGGAGAAGCTTGGGGAAGCACTATTTGGGTTCATAGGGCTCAATTGAATGCAAGACCCTTGAATTGGAATGGAATGAGGGGGAGTATATCTTTTGCTACTTGGATCGGATGGTCATGAGCTTACATGCTATTTTGATCAAACTGATTTGATTGAATGGGTTTGTTGGGATGTTAGGGGTGCCATGTGATTCAGTTTTGGCAGGAGAGTTTAGTGGAGGAGTTTCCCATGTGTTAAATGAGAGTATGGAGTGATTCAATGTGCTCATTTTCCATTGGGTGGTCAATTTTGACTTTGGGTTAGGTTTGGCTTACCCAAACACATTGGGTCATGTGAACCACATCCCTTGGTGTCCAAATGGACCACTAAGAGGATGCTAAGTGGTCTTGAGTTGGAGTATGATCAAATTCCAAGTGAATTTGACCATAGGTTACCCTTTGACCTAGGGGTAAAATGGTCATTTGGCTTTGATTTTGATTTGGGCATATTTTGAATAATTGAAAACTGGGTTGTGCCAATTTTCAATAAATTTGGTATTGATTGGATATCATTTGTCTCATGTTGACCCATTTAGGTCAAAATGGGTCAACTTAGTTAGTTGTCAAATTGGGTCAAACCTTGGGTTAGTCAAGTTCATATGACCATTTTGAGTGGTTTGGTATCATTGGTTTGGTTCAATTTGGTTTTGGTTCATTTGATTTCATTTAGGTAAAATGGGTCAGGTTGACCAATTTGACCCATTTGACCTAATTATGTTAGGTCATGGGTTGGTTTAGGCTTGGTTGTTTGATTTTAGCTTTCACAAAGTAAAATGATGATTTGAAAATTTGCATCACATATATGTATTTTGTTTTATACACTCAGTATATGAGCATTCATGAATTTGATAGAAAAAATATTTCACTTCATATTTGAACACATATATACATGTATAAGAAACTATGCAAGTACGTGTCATTGTTAAACTAGAGAAGTGAGATTATCTAAGACCTCCTTGGGGCTACTTAAAATCTTGTATTCCCGGGATGTCCAGACTATATACTTGCGAATTCAAATACATATACACACATGTATAAATATAAAGATGAAACCAAGTTATTATCTTTTAATTATGAAAAGATAAGTTAGCTCCGTGCTTATGTTCCCTCATTTATGACAAACATTATAAGTACCAAGTTAGGATTCATATCACTTAATTGATAATTAACATTTAATTTTAAAATAATTTAGTATTTATTAGTGATAATAACCACATCATATATTTGTACTTATCCAACTCATCTAATTAAATCCACCATATTCTTTTGAATTTAAAACATGAATATATGGAACAAATGGCATGCATATTTATCATAATTGAAATAAAGGGATTAAACATTATCAAATGACATACCTAGCTTCATTAAGACCTAATGGGGAATCAAACTAAATAAATGTTTCTTAAACTTAATCAAAGCTTCTTTAGGATTTGATTTTTGTGTTTTAGATTATTTAATCCAAAAAAGGAGAAATAAGAATTAAGTTATAGCCCACACCCATGTTAGTTAACTAATAACTTTAAAGAGAAGATAATCTAATTTTAGAGTTTGATTAAGTTTGATTTATTAATAAATAACTTAATTACCCTCCCAAAAGTCCCTTAATTTAATTAACTATTAAGCATAGGCCTATGAAACATGATGATGCAATAGAAAATAAAATTAGTAAGGTTCTAAAGATTCTAATGTGATTAAGCCCTTACTTAAATAATTAATTAAATTAAGAGTATTGAGCTAATTACTTTCATAATTTCTCAAACCTATGAAAATTCATAATTTCATTAAAGCCCTTATGTTAAGTAAGCACATAAGGAAGATTAATTAAATGAATATTGTAGGTTGTATTAACAATGATGATGATGTAATAAATTATAATTTTTTTATTTTAATTTCTTTTAATTCTATTTAACTATTTAATCACATAGATGTTTAATTAAAAGGATTTAGGAATGAACTTGAGAAAAATAATTATGTGGGGTGGTCATAATTATTTTTCTTAGCCGTCCTTACTATCATGATGATTAATTAACCTCCAATTAATTTTATATTTTCTTAATTTTAATAAATATTAACTCACTTGAAATAGGTAATTAGAGTTTGAAATCATGAAATCTCTAATACATTACGCAAATAAATCCAAGAAAAGTATGGGTGCAAAGGGACATCCTGTGTAATTGACAAACCAAATCTTAGATTAATTAGTAAAGTAATTAGGGATTAATTAATGTAATTATTAAACATTTTAAACTCTAATTAGCCACTGTTCACCAAACAAAACCAAATTATTTTATTTTTATTAGATTCTCCTTTGTTTAACTTTTCCAAAATGGGTGTATTTACATTTCTTTTGGATTTGTCTACTATTAGTTATGAATTTTTAAAGTTTTGGTTAATTAATTAAATTTTTGAGCCTTAATTATCCCATTCACGTAGTTAGTGCCATGCGGATGCTACCGCAGCAGTGCTTTCCACATGGCACCGTGGGATTGGTTATTTAAATCATCCGACATGGCAATTGACTCAGTGGCAGAAGATGTAGTTTCGTTTAGAGCATTTGATCTTAAATCAAACAATCGAGATTAATCCTGTGATTCTAAAGGGATTAAATCAAAAAATCTAAAGGAATTAATCTTGGTGGTCTATTTTAATCACATGGAATTAAAGGTCGGACAATTCATCATCCCGTGAGTGCTGGAAGATGGACACCGTCTGCCTTCTGCAACTTGATCTAAGCTTATCAAAGCTCGTTCTATGGCATATTCTATTTCAAAATAACCAGGGAGGAAATCTATAGGGATCATATAGTGGAATTCTACGAGAATAGAATTTCTTTCAGTAAAGACCAACAATCTTATGATTTTCTATGGTTCATCATATTTTACCTCATCAGAGCTCAAGATCAGTGGTCCAATGACTGAGGTTGCTTTGTCTTGAAGAGATGAAGCCCAACTATGAAGACCATGAGCTGCCTCCTCATGAATCACTCTGTGGACCAACGCTACCATGAAGCTAGCTGAAGTTGGTCTTGGAGTTGCTTCCAATGCTCAAATTGATCGAGAATTGATTCATTTCACCTCAACGGAGTGTAGTGATGGTGTGGGAGAGGTTAATTTTATTTTGGTGTTAGTTCAGTGAGATTGGATGGACAGAGCCCTCGAGTGTGGGTAGAGCTTGGTCTCGCTGGTGGTTGTGTGCACGAGAAGCTCGGGAGAAGGTTTAGGACTATCTGGAATCATCTAAGGAACATCTCTATGAAGTTTAAAAGGATGGGAAAGAGTATACATTCCTCCCCAACTAACTTACAGCTTTAGATTAGTTCAGCCTTTGGTAGCTGTCCGGCCATAGTTGGTCAATAGAGGTGGTAATTGATTGATGAGGTGGAGGTGCTTGAGTGGCCAAGTGAGTTTAGGGGGCTATCATGGAGTGTACACCCCTCATAGTACTAGTGAAATCTTAGTGTCTAGAAGAATCCAATATCTAGAATGATGGTAGTGAACCTCAGTCCAAAAGTGAGGTCAACTTTTGGCTAATAGGAAAGGGGTCTTCATGACTTATTCCTAACCCGGGTAGCCGATTGATTGCTAAAAAAACACCATGGAGGATGCGCTTTGCCATCTTTATAAGATGGGTTGTATGTTCTTCATGAGGGAGATTGATATATACTCAACTAGATTTCCCTTAAAAGTTAGGTTAGGGTTTATATTGATTTGGGTTCATTGTATGGACACAAGCCTCCATAGTTACTTACCCCTCTTACCATAGTAAGAGAGCACTCTCAATTAAGGTTAGAAACAAATGTATATATCCAGAGCATCTGAGAAAGCATAACAGAAAGCCATTCAAGGATGTCTTATCTAAATATAATCAAATTAAGATAACTCTTAAAAGTAAAAAACCACATGACATTCGGAATCCCTACTAAGATATTCTGCTACACAATCATATTGATCAGTCTCAAAGTGTTAGGATAATTTACCAAAAGGTCATGATCAAGATTGATAACCTCACTTTTAATCAGGTGAAGTATTATATTAAAAATAATGTCAAAAAAGAAGAGAAAGAAAAGAAAATTTATTACTAGTTCAAAATGATCATATCATTATATGTGGATCTCTGAAATATACCTTAAAGGTAATTTCAGAGAACTTCTAGTGGAATTTAGAAGGATTAAAGGTAAAAAAATAATAATTAATTAGTTAAATCTATCTAGAAGAAATCTTTAAAGAATGATAATCTAAATTTAGAAAGTTTATCTCAAAATTATCACGAGAATCTTGATATCTCAAATAAATCAAATTCAACCCTCTCAATTTCTTTTTTGAATAGGGATAATCAGAACAAAAAATGATATCAAAATACCTTTGAAGAGTCTAAGAGCTTACTTATCTTGATTCTCATTCATTCTTAAAAACAATATCAATTATAGCTTTAAAATAATCTCTTGTTCTTTATTGAACTCAAATAAATAAATAAAAATGAAGAGAAGGCCTTATAAGCTATAGATTCATATCAATAAAAAATGGATTGCATATCAATTGTAGCTTGATTAACTCAAGTTACCACTCATATAAGCATCATTCAAAAATCCATCATTTGAGGAACATTATTTTGACTTTGGTTATTGTTTTTTAAGAACTAGAAAGTTGCATGGAAGCTCAAAAAAGTAAATTCCTTAGGTTGATACCATATGATGTTTTGCTTAAAGTGGGTTAGACATCTGATATAGTTGTATACCAAAATGTGTCCAAATGTTTCTTCAAAAAAAAAAAATTTCTTCAACTCTTTGAAATTTTCTTCACCAAACTTTTTCTTGTGTAACAAGCATTAGTGAAACCATGAAATGGAACCAAATCATTCCAACATCTCCCACTAGTTAGAGTAATCAGGTTAGGATTAAGTTCATGTGTCTACTACTTATTAGTCAAAAGACTTGGAGATTGGGAATTAAGTCACTAAAGACCCCTTTTCCTCACTCATGTCATCTATAGGGTAGGAGCAAGCCCTTCATGCCCTACATGGTACCCTTTTGTTATCTTTTTAGAGTTTGGAGAAAGCTTTTGTGCACCATTGACATAGGTTTGGAAGCAAGCCTTTCATGGCACCATTCTTACTATTCATAGAATAGAATTAAGTCACTAAGACCCTTTTCTTGTGAATTAGACTATTTAGGTTAGGATTATTTCATCAAGGCTCTTACCATGTTAGTCAAAATTGAGGTTAGGAATAAGTCCTCAAAACCCCTTTCCTTTCTTTCAATTTTTTAAGTTGGATTAAGCCATTAAAGGCCTCATCTTAATAGTTAACAAAAGAGGAGTAAGTCCCTTAGTAGGCACCTTTTAAATGACAATGATTTGGATTAAGTCATCACAACCTCTTTCCTACTAGTCAAAATTTGAGGTTTAGGATTAAGTCATCAAGACCTCTTTCCTGAACCTAAGCTATTTAAGTTGGATTAAGCCATTAATGGGCCCCATCTTAATAGTAAATTAGAAAGAAGTAAGCTTCTTAATAGGCATTCTTTTTGAAAGATAAGGATTGGATTAAGTCACCAAGACCCCTACTTATCAAATAGACTATGTGGTTAGGCTTAAGTTATCAAGATTCCTTTCCTACTAGTCCAAAATTTGAGGTTTAGGATTAATTCATTAAGGCCCCTTTCCCTGATTATGGCTATTCAAGAAAGAATTAAGTCATTAAATGGCCTTTTTGAATAGATAATTAGAAAGAAATAATTCTCACAGTAAGTATTTTTTTATAGAAGATAAGGATAGGATTAAGTCACCAAGACCCCTTCCTGTTAAATAGAATATATGGTTAGGATTAAGTCACCAAGACCATTTTTCTACTTGTTAAGTCATTAAAGGCCCTATTTCATTATTGTAGTTATTTAAGAAGGAATTAAGCCATGGAAGGCCCCTTCTTAATAGCTAATCTTATCGGAGTAAGTCCCTTAGCAGGAATCATAGTAAGAAAATTTTGATAAGATTAAGTCATTATGTCTCCTTTCCTTCTTCTTTTTTTTTAAGCTATTTAGATTGGAATTAAGCCATTTACAACCCCTTCCTGTTAGCTAAATTTTATCAGATTAGGATTCAAGTCCTTATGACTCCTTCTCTAACTTGAGATAAAAGATATTAAGAAGTGGAAATAAGTCATTGAAGGCACCATTCCTATGAACTATTTAGGTTAGGAACTAAGTCCATGTGACCCCTACCTATTAGTCAAAATATTAAGAATTAAGAATTAATTATTAAAATCCCCTCTGTCTTAGCTCAGCTATTTACGTTGGAATTAAGTCTTTAAAGACTTCTTTCTAATAGTTAACCATATAAGAGTAAATCTCCTAAAGGTATCTTTTCTAATTAAAATTCACATAGTTTGGTTGGGAGTAAGTCTCAATGTTGGCATGCTCTCCAACTATTATGTCTAGATAAGAGTAAGTATCCAAAGTGATATCCTTTCTAGAAAAATTTCACTATTGAGTTTATGTAAAGATTAGATTCCTCATTGAGTCTTTTTCTAATAACCCCTACCCTTCTTAAAACTTAGTGGATTTTAGTTTCTAAAAATAAATATATTGAAATCAAAATAAATTCAAACATATTTTTGCCTATCTTTCATAATCAAATTCAAATAAAATTTGAATTCAAAAATAAAACCAAAACTAAACTCCAAAATCAAACTCAAATAAATTCAAAATAAATTAAAATTAAATCAAATGAAAAGCATAAATTCATTCCATAAACATAAATGGATTTAAAACTAAATCTAAATGAAGGTCAAAGTTATAAACCATTTGACATAGAGTTAACTTTATGTGGGTCCCACTAAGTTAAAGGTAAACTCACCAAATTTTTGCCAAATTAGGTCATTCCCAAGACTCAAAATCATAAAATAAATATGTTTAAATATGAATCAAATGATTCTCAACCCAATAAGCATTGTTGGCGAATTAATTCACTTGATCTAAATAAACCTAAATGAACCTTAATAAGATCAAAATTAGAATTAAATAGAAATTAATCCAAATAAATTACTTAAAATCAAATGGAAATCATCATTGAACACAATCCAATCAATCATTGGCTCTAATTTGACAAATTTGGTCATTTGACCCAAATGAGTTCAACCCAACCCATTAAGCCCATTTTGCGTTTAAATGGATCAAAATTAAAATGAATTTTAAACCAAATTAAATTAATCACTCCAATTCATTCCACACATCTGATTAAACAAGATTGGAGTAAAAACATACTTTAATTAAGTCAATTGGTTATTTGACTCAATTGAACTTAACTTAACCCATTTAAGTCAAAATGGGTCAAATTAAAATAAAACTAAATTAAACCTCACATGGCTTGGAGTACTTTAACTCCAGATTAACCATTATATAATCAACACTAATTGGAACTCAAATCTAAATCCAAATGCAATTAAATCACTTTAAATCATTTTAAATCCAAATCTTAGCTTTGGCAAGCTGGAGAAATATTAAACTCGGTGGAGGATGGAAAGAGCTTGGTCTCCATGGTGGTCTATAGGGACGCAAGCTAAGATTTCTTCACCAAAGCTTCATCAAGTTGAGGCAAAGGCAAAACATTTTAGCCATTGAGGATCAACATCAGTGAGGTACGAGTTCAAACCGACCACCCCCGTGCATAACTTGGTTCTTTATGAAGTCGAATTGACCTATATTGAAATCAAGTTGTTAGATAAATTGGAAATTGATCCTTGATCGATTTGCAATTGAATTGGCATAATTTTATCTCTCCGATTGTCGAAGATCTTCCACTAAGGGTGGACAGTCCTCGGTTCTCTAGTGGAGGTAAGGGAGATAATCTCCATCATCAGTACCTGTTATTTAGAATGAACAACTCTGATTTAGTTAAATTTCTCAATTCAATCCCTTTAGAAAATTAGGATCGAATATGGACCATTCGATCCATTATCAAATGGCTCTAATCGATCTCGCATCCACACCGCCTTTTGATGTGGGATCTACATGGATCCTGTGTGGTCTAGTGGTGTTTTGCCATGTGTAAAGCTTTGCTGCATCATCGCCACATGGAGCCAACGTGGATAACTAGGAAAGTTGATTTTCCTCATTAAAAAAATGGTAAAATTTTACCAAAATATCAAAAATTCATAGAAAATAAAATACTCAACCAAAAAAATATAAATCAAAAATCTCTATTTTTTATTTAATATTTTTGGGTAAATGAGAGCTTAAATTAAAAAATCAAACTTTCAATCAAATTAATTTCAAACTTTTGGGAAATGAAATTAAGGATAAAACACACCTAAGATAAATTTTTTAGGATTTATTGGAAAGTAATTCCATGGATATGAAATATTCAAGCTATGAATATTAATTTAATGAAATTAATTAATGTTAATTTTATAAAATTATAGAAAAATATGAAACAAACTAAAATCATCATAATAAACTTTAATGAATTTATAAATATTTTTAAAACTCACTAAAAAATCATAAATCCCAAAATGATTTAATTAACTAATTAATAAAATAAATTAATTTAATTAAATCATTTAAATTTTAAAAAATAATAACAAATCAACTAAATTTCCAAAATTTCTAAATGAACCCTCCATTGATGCATAATTCATAGAGGAATTCAAGAAAATTAAAATCCCTTGTTAACTCCCTTTAATTTAGGCTTAATTTAGATTTTATTAAAATAATTATAACCCTAATTAGTCCTATAGTATACATTTGATTAAGGTGAAAGTTTAGAGAACTTAAATTGGCAAGGAACTCCACTTGCTCTAAATATTTCAAGGTCAAATGGCCCCTCGATTAGAAATTATTGAATTTCCAATCCTTAGGTCAATTTTAAGTGAAATAATAAATTAGAAAATCATAAAAAGTTTACAGATTTTTAAAATAAATTTAAAACATTTTAATTAACATCAAAATACTTAAAGAAAATATGCACATCAAAAAAACTAGGTAAAATAATTTTTTTAACGCACCGTGGCATTGTGATGTTGGCACCGAGGCGTTAATACAGTTATTCTAGAAACATAACTGGTAATTCAATTGGGAAGCTGACATTATGGCATCATAACACTGCCATGATAGCGTCGAGGCACTACAATGATGAATTACAGTTTAAAGAAGCAAAAATAAATAAACTATTGTCCTCGCCCCAATGGTGACAACATCCCAAGGGAGTTGGGTGAGGCGGGAGGTGGGTGAGGGGAATAGGAATAGTTAGAAAGAACCTCCCCACCAATAAAAAAAATCTTATAAAAATGCAGGATTATCCTTAGGCTGCTTCTTATTTTCTCCTACTCTTAATTTCTCACGGCTCTCTTACTAGAAATGTAAGGAGACTTTCAATAGCAGACGGTTAGTGATTGGTTGAGGATGCTTTCCTCTTACACAAGATCAAAGCCAAGTCCATCAATACAAACTTCATGTAAATTCTAGAAATGTTGTTTTATATAGATTTCTCTTTTAGGAATAAAATTTTGCAAGATTTTCACCACCAATCTTAGATCCAGTTGAAAATCAAATGGCATATCTCCATATATCTTTGATCTAGAGTGAAAAGAATGCCTACATACCCCTAAAATCCTAAAATTTAGAAGGAACCTCTACCGTTAAACTTAGTTTTGGTGTGAGAAGAAAAAGAAACATCCCTTTGTTGTTCTTAGATCAAAAATAAGAGAGATTTATATTAAAAAGATGAGAATCTAGCATTGCTAAAGTGTTACTCTGCCAAAATTTTCATAAAAATTACAATAATACTCAAGAATAAAGTCCTTTCTAAGGCCTAGTGCCAAGGCATTGAGCTCTCAAAAATAAAGTCCTTGGTGCTCTATCTCATAGCATTATGGTGTCGGATACTTAGCGTTGAGGCACTATGCTCTCAGGTTTCATCTATTTAACGCAGCACCATTACCACAATGTCAAAGTGCCAAGTTTAGAAGTATTTTCTATAGTCAAACATAATTTTGTTGTAAAGCCAAAGCTCCTTCTATTGATTTTATATCTGAAATATGGGAGAAGAGTGCTAATGTACTAAGAACAAAGTTTATCTCACACCCTTAAAGTGCATGTATGCCTATTAGTTATCCCAAATGGACTTTTGAACACATTGTGGTAATAAATTATTAGTGCCTAGGTGCTATTCAAATAGTCAACATGACTAATAATTGTAACTCCATGACCCTAACCATGCAATTCGTTGGCGCCATATTTTTTAGCACCGAGTCTCTAAGCATAAAATAAATTAAAATTTTTTGCATGGCCCCTGCACAATAGTAATTGCTTAAGTCCATTGCCTAAGCATACTTCATGAGTTAATATAAAAAAATTATGAATCTAAATCACTCGTATGTGCCCTGACATATGCATAAACAAATTAAATTCTCAATGTCAGACATGTTGTTAAAAGCTGGGTCTCATGACTAGGTCCGGGCAACCAAAACCTAATCATTCTCTGATGATGGTTGTGTTGATTAAATTTTTAACTGAAGGGGATATTTTAAACATTGAATGAAGTCTATCATTCAAAATATCTCAAGGAAAATAATCATCAACCCATCCATCATCATTTGTTAAAGATGATAAGTTAAGAAAACTTTTCTCATAAAAGAGCCAATGTCAAATTAAATATATCACCATGTTCATACACAAATAATCTCATACTAATAAGGATGTGGCATGTTTCCTCTATCTGTATGATTTTTCCACCAAATGACACCACATGAAATGCAAATACAACCAGAACCCTTTAATTGGGTGACTTGGCATCCATATAGCTCCACTATATTTTGGTCACGATAATAACCTATTTATTCCCTAATAGTTTTGCTCCTTGAGCCATGAATTATGGAATATATTTTATTAGAAAAAAGCCTTCTATTAGCTAAAGTTGAGTTAAATATGTCACCTTAGACAAATGTCACCTTATGTCTACAAGAACACCTTGGACAACATAACATACAATTATTGACAAGGATTCTTCAGCCTAGTCGGGTCAACTATTTCCC
The DNA here is from genome assembly GCA_021442155.1 of Cymbidium sinense. NCBI lineage: Eukaryota > Viridiplantae > Streptophyta > Magnoliopsida > Asparagales > Orchidaceae > Cymbidium > Cymbidium sinense. The sequence goes on along the minus strand of CM038214.1, from coordinate 53,790,282 downwards.
CTTGCCTAAGTAGACTAGGGACAGTGATAGTAGAAGAATGATGAAACCATAAGATCTTGATTGAGTGCATCATCATTCCCTCCAACATATGCTTTAAGTTAAAAGAAAATGATAACTCTATTTTATTTGGCATTCACCTTATTCTCCATGTGAATTCTACCCAGACAGTCATCTATGCCATACTACACTAATAGATAGCGCTATATATTAGAAATATATGTTCCCATTATATATTAAAAAGATATGTTTGTTTACAACCTTAATCGAGAATTCTCGCCTACTGTGGTAAGAGGGGTAATTAAAGGACGGAATGTCAAAGGCATTCAACAAGAAAAATAGGCTGAGCGTGATCATTTCGAATGACCCCAACCCTAAAACCCTAAACATAAAAAGAGGTTATGTCTTTTATAAACTTTCAAAGGCAATGCCAACTACTTCTATTGAGGACAAGATGGTTGACATGCCCAAGTATCATCAATCTAATCAACAGTGCATTAGGGGAACATACTACCCAACATAATACTATCCTTACTTCAGGAAAGTACGACCACAAAACTTCTTCCTCACACAATAAAATGCCTAGGAGGGCTCATAGAAAATTTAATACTGGTCGTAGAGATGTTAGATTGCCTGTTTATGTTGAACAATAAGACAACCCATTAGTGGAAGCAAATATACCCATCAATAACAACTTTGATCTGATCTGATGGGTCAAAAGAAATAGCTTAAGAAGAGCTATAAAGAAGTCATTTTGGGATAGACATACATACCCAGCCCACATAATTAACCATAGAAGGAGGAGACCTTTTCATCCAAAATTTGTAATGTTCTGAAGTCTATTAAAATTAGAAACCTTCAGTGTAGAATCAAGAAATTGGTGAGCCAAGTCACCAACCCAACAAATTCCTACCCTAAAATATGTGGAAATATTCGAAAATACCATGCATGTTTCTAGCAATACTCAAAGTATACATGCACTATAGTTGGTGAACACCGATAATAAATCCTTAGACATAAAGACACTAATTAGTCAGTTGTTGGAAGGTACTGACAACCATAGTAGAAATCTGGTGAACCTAGGAGGGTGTGACATCTAGGATATATTCCTAAAGAACCACTACTAGAGGTCCTGATCGATTTGGGTACCAAAACAATCCCAAGTCATCAATGATAAGCCAACCTCACTAGATGACAAAGGAACAGACTCTCCTATCATCAACTAGAAACATTAGTCTGAGTATGATGACTTGGATGACCAACTTTTTTAGGAAGATGAAGATCTCCTAGCCAAAAAAGAAGAATAAAATTTTGGTCTCCAGAATACTAAAGACATTGATTACATGGAGATCGAAGTTGTTCGTATGGTTGACAAGCATCTACAAAAAAAAGGCGTGGTACCCGAACATTAGAATCAAGAAGAGCAACAAGGGAACTCAAGCCACCAAGTGCCTAGAAGAGAAGCTCAACTAGAATTGAAAGTGATTGAAGAGTTAACAGACATTGTAACAAGATGGGTTCTTAACTTCCAAGGAGAGATCAAGAATCAGCCAGCTCAATAATCAGCTCAATGAGATAACTGGGCTGAGGAAAGATCTATTTGGTCAACTCAACCTCATAGCAACTACAACACAATAAATACTTACAAGAAATTATTTAGAAATGAATAATCTAATATTTTAAATGAGAGGTGTACAAAATTCTTTGCCTAATCTACCAACAACTACATCACAAAATCTTGAACCTCCAAGACAAGCTATAGTGAACACTTATCAAGAAGCTCATGTTATTAATAAATCCTAAATGAAAGATCTCATCAATCAAAAGGTTAAAGTAGTGATAGCTTTAGAAATTTCTAATTAATTAATTGGAATAGGTCAACCGCAATCGACCAAATATGATCAAGTACAGTACCCTAAAGGGTACGTTGTATCAAATTTTAATACCTTTTCAAGAATGGAAAACCCATGGTAGCACTAAGCTCAATTTAAATCACCATGTGAAAATACTAGAGAAAATGATGCGCTACTACTATGATAATTCATTAGCATCCTTACACACATAGCATTTGAATGGTATGCTGAGTTACCTAATGACTCGATGAAAACCTTCACCGAGCTAGAAACACTTTTCGTTAAGAGATTTGTAAGAGAAACAAAGAAAATAATAATTATAGATCTTTCCTTGGAAGAGAGAATGTTACCAAGTATATTACTAGATGGAGAAATCTAAGCATGAGATGTGACCAGCAGCTCAGAGAAAAGCATGCAGTAGAACTCCTCATGGAGAATATCAATGATCAAATGGCCCTATATCTAGCTATGGCTACCATTAACACATTCCAAGAATTACTTCATCTGCCAAATTCAAAAGGTTGCCCAAACAAGATCAGATAATATCAGTTATAACAATAACAACCCCCTTTGGTAAAGAAAAGCAACCAAATTCTAGTGACTTAAAAAGGAATGATGTGAATATAACATTCATATTCATAGTGGACAAGAAGGCAAACGGATGTGCGGCAAACCCATGACTAGGGGCATTCTCATGACCAACAACAAAGCTGGTAGAGGAAAAGAAAAAAGGGGTTACCCTCTAAGAGATAATGACTAAATAGTACTCATTCAGATAAGAATGTTCTGTTAAAATTTTTAAGCATGCCCTAAAGCTGGGATTACAGTTGCCAGAGCCACGACGATCAGACTAAGTTGACAAAGTTGATGATCCCAACTATTGTCCATTTCACAAGCTCATATGCCACCTAATTGAAGATTATTTCATCTTCAAAGATTGGGTAGAAAAGAGTTATCAGAATGGAGAACTCACCTTATTAAACATTTTACTGATACATCCTAAAAAGGGAAAAAGTGAGAGTTGTTACAATGTACCCAATCCAAGATGCAAAAAGTAAAAGTGTTGAGTCAGCTGGAACTCAGAATATAAAAAATGATAAAGACAAAGCCCACCAAACATAAGAAGAATAGGAAGGTGATTAGGAGGTCTTCTTCTCAAAGAAAACTAAAAGAATGATCAATATTCTTCTTGAAATAGGAGTTTTTTTATGGAAGAATTCTTTAGAGCCTGAACTCGATCCAAGAATGCTCTTCCCCAATAAAGGGCAAATTTTATATAATATGAAGAAATAGGCAAAAATTGATCAGCCTTCTTCATCTAAGCCATATAAATCAAGGAAGAAAATGAGGACTCGAAAGTTAAAGTTTAAAACTCAAAAGATGATTGAATCTTTAGAGGAATATAAACAACCTCCTTGAAGGCTAGTTAAGCTAGAAGAATACATGGCCCATTTAAAGATTGCCATAAAAGAACCTGAAAAACAAATTTTGAAAGAAATGTATCATGCCATAAATGTGATCACAACTTCAATTGACTCTGAGGAAGAATTATACTTTCCCAAAGAAAAGCCTATAATGTTCTGGCCCAAAGAAGATCAAACAAAAGAAGTGACCCAAGTCCAACTAAGGAGAAAAAAATGAATCTCACTACCTCTACAATGGAAAGTCAGTGATAAAGGCAAAGAAATTCAAATTAATGATGATGTCTTACCCCCATCACCGACTAAACCTCAAAATTCTACTAAAATTAGAGTAGAATATAATGTTCTGGCACATTTACATATGCTCCCTACTTTACTAAATATCTACGATGCTCTCTTGTTATCCAAAGAAATATGTGAGAGATTAATCAAAGCTTCTAAAACCAAAAATAAATTGAAGCATTTTTTGTTGAAGAGAAATTAAAAGAAGACTTAACCTCTCAAAATACAACAACCATCACATTTAGTAAGAATGACCTGCTATTAGTGATGATCGAACATAATCTTTCCCTTTATGTTGCAGCTGAAAATAATGTTATTCAAATAAAAATAATATTGATTGATCCAAGTGCTTCAATCAATCTTGTAATAATTAAAATGCTAGGAGCAGCTGCAGTTTTATATGCTCCTTTGGAGTGAGTTGTAGACTATATTAGTTTCAAATATAATGATATACTTCAACTAGCCAAAGATATAACTCTCTATAGAGGCCTAATTCAATTATTGGGTAATTGTATATTACATCATGAAGTAGAAGATTGGAACTCAAAATTAGTATTTAGTACAACTTTGATAGTAGTCAGTGGCTATGTATTCTGGGCATCATGTCACTTATAGATGCATGGTGATGTTTTTAGAAAAGTGAGCATATATTATGCTGTCTATGCTTCACTCTTTAATTGCAGCCATATGCCTTTTATGTGGATCCAGAGTATAATAAAACATTGGGATAAGGCCACTAATACCTATTAGATTGGTCCACATGAGATGACAGTCATAATAGCTTATATGCAGGATATAGCAGGCCTCCATATTATAAACATTCCCTATGAGGAATGCATTCCTTCGGATCGTGAGCTTTTTTAGCATTAGCCAACTTATCAGTGTAGGAGAGATGGAAATTACATATATTCTTTAAGCCTTCATCATGCTCTAGATCACTACCAGAGACTATACTGGGAGTGGAGATTAGGTCACAAATAATGAGGCATGATCACTTTAGATATGTGCTCTGAGAGTTTCCTATAGCTAATAGTATGCTTGTCTTATTTTGTAGGACTTGGTGATCCATTTAATATAGGGTTTCATTCTTCTAAGAAGTCCAACAGTGCTAGATTTGAAGTTGGATAGAACAAATTATTGACACATTTTAGCATGAGACATTGAAGAGGAGCTATCTCTAGTAGCTTTCATTACCACCTGGTTGTGTTACTTTGTGTTTTTAGGCCACAATAAGATTTTTCATCCTTCCACTCTTTTGGTGGCCAACTTGCTTGCCTGTGACAAAAGGATAGCACTGGCACCTGTAGCATTAGCTTACTTGTATCGTGGATTGGGCATAGTAAGCATTATGACAGACTCACGATGTTATGATATGGACACTCCTTGGCACTATTTATATGGATGGAGTATGTGCATATTTCAGGAGCATTTACCTATCCTAAGACACCATTGTATTTCAGAGAATACTGATTCCCTCTGATTATGCAACTGAGCAGACCTACAATTGCTTTGAATAAGGATTAAATATGAACTTTAATGTTCATTCCATCATGCATGATAAATCATTTCCAGATCATTCACAGATCACCCTGCCATAGTTTACCTACTTAGAATTCGGGATAAAGATTTATAGATTCTCTCACTGGTAGAGGAACACTCTTACTATAATTGAAGAAAGGACATAAATGTATAGTAGTTTATCTCTTCAGGCTAAGGTCTACTTAGCTTTACTATCATCGCCAAGAGTTTGTGTTCCTAGATGGATATAAACTCAATAGAGTGGCTACGTAGTATAGGTTCACACGGGCTACACCTATATACAACTACCATGGATATTGAATATAACAAATACTCATTTCTTAGGGATGTTGCCACTGTCTATTCACCTAATAGTAGGTTTTATAGCATGGGCCTTCTTACTCTACCAAGGGACTAGTTATAATTTTTGTGTGGCCCCATAAAAGGCTTACACAAGAATTAGGCACCATGGTTATTATAGATGACTTCACTCATGTTCCCATTCCCCCAGTGTTAGTTAAACCATTAGAACAATGAAAGGAAAGTGATGTCACGTGGCTTTTTCAAAGCACTCAAACAACTTTTATTCCATCATTATCAATGGTGAAGCACATGGTTTTTTCAGAGCAACAAGTGGCATTAAATAAGTTGACACTTTATTTCCATCCTTATTCATTTTAACACTTGATTATCTTTCTAGAATGCTGGAAGGAAATCATAATTCAAATAGGATAATTAATTGTTCTTCCAAAGGGAAGATTAATTTATCTCACCTATACTTTGTTGATGACTTAAATACTATTTTGCAATGGATCCAAAATGTCAATCCAAAGAATCATGATTACCCTTAATACTTTTCAAACAATCTCAAGGATGACCCTCAACAAATCAAAGTGTTTATTGATTCTAGGCAAACATTGTAAAATGGACTAGAAATGAATAAAGGATTACATTGGCTTTACTCATTTGCATCTCCCACTAAAGTACCTTGGTGTTAATATTCAAAAGGATGGCCAAAAACCCAATAATTTGATGGTGTTATAAGTTCCATCCAAGAAAAATAAACTCATGGAAGAATATCTTCTTATCTACTGGAGAGAGGATTTCTTTGATGTAAAGCATACTCAACTCAATCCATCTCTATTAATTGCAAACCAAGTTGATGCCATACAAAACACAAAGGAAGATTGAAAATTTATTTAATAGATTCTTATGGAGTAGGAAGCATGCCTCTATTCACTGGATGAGCTAGAAGAAGATGTGTAAACCAAATAAAGATAGAGGGTTGGGCTTCCATTCCTTATTAAATTTTATCCATATCAATTAGATGAAATTATGGATCAAATTAAGATAAAATGATTCTTTATGGGCTAATTCTTTGCCAAGCAAATATTGCTAAAATAGTCTACCCAACAATGGCTGAACCATGAAAGATGGACTCTTAACTCTTGAAGAGTTTGATAACACATAGAGATGCAGCTGAAAGTCTAATCTTCTAGCAGTTGGGACATGTTGCTCTCAATTTCTCAAAAGATCATAGATTTCCAGAAGTCTTGTTATCTAATTACCTAACAAATAACATCCATGATCAGATGCTAGTCTCTAACTTTTAGATTGATGATAATTGAAACTTATCTAAATTGAAAGAATACCTCCCTGATAATATTCTTAAGGCAGTATCCAGCATTCTCCTCATCCCACACACCAAGGACAAATTAATCTTGAAATGTCATGCTGCAAAACTCTTTATGTCCAAGACCATCTATTAGGCAACTTATACCTCTATCGGAGCTCATACTTAGCAACCATATCTTCGGCATGCTAGCATCAAACCCTCTATGTCCTTTTTCTATTGGGGACCATGGCATAACTACATCCCCACTAATGATATATTACAGCATAAAAATTACCTTTATTTTCCACTTGTGTAAAAAGGAGGAGGAAAGTATCCATCACCTTTATCACCTACTCAATTAGTAAATAAATATGGAATCAAATGCATGCACAATTTGAAATTAATATTTCAGAAGAGGAGGACTCTATACAAAGCTACTTCAAGGTGTGGAACCTTTCCATACACTACAACAGGAAAGACCATGTATACATTATTCCACTGATTTCTATTTGGTTCATTTGGATGATAAGAAATTCGAACAAGCATGAAAATCAGAGGGAAAGAGTAAAGGATATAGTGTCTTTAATAAAGAACTATCTTATCAAAGTTGAAGATGCAAATCTATTCAATATCTCCACCCCACATCTCCTCCACCCAATACCCCAAGAGAACCAAAACCTACTCAAACTCTTCTCTTATATTGGAAAAAACCAAAAATTGATTATGTCAAAATTACTATTGCTGGTAGCTTCCAAACAATATATCAACTTGCTGGTATTGGTGGAGTCTTCAAAAATAACATAGAACATTGCATCTACATCTTTTCCATTTCTTGGTTTAGAATGAATGATCTACATGATGAAGCAGCTGCTTACCATTTTGCTCTAAGTTTAGCAGTCTCCCTTCATCTCAAAAAAATTGAAAATGATTCCTTAACATAATGTAAGTATATCTCTATTGATGATAACAGACCATGGAATATTTTTTGCATCATTAGAAACATCAAGTTGATAACTAAAAAAAATTAGTTAAATTCAGCCACATTCATCGCGAGGCTAACAAGCCTACTAAAATTTTGACTGAGATGGGCTCTCTTGTGGATATGCCACTCTTCTCACATCAACCAATACCTCAAATTATCTTCTCACTTAAAAATGATTTATTAAAGTTATAATATATCAGAAGACTATAATTTTCTCTTTTTTCTGTACTTGACTTATGACTATACTCCTTTTCATTTCACATTGGAATGTCATCTTATTTTGCTTAAAAAAAGGGAAAGTGATGTCATGCCAGTATTATTAATAGATGCTAGTGCAGCTTCCCCAAATTTTACCTAACTCACTTGTAATGATTATCTACATACTAGAGAAGTCTTATATACAAAGGCATCTGGCATGTTAGTGACTTGTCATGAGCCACTCTTATCTGACTCAACTTGGTTGATAGTGAGTGCCACCCAGTTTGATTCCTTTGATGTTGACCCTTATGCAAAGAGTCATTATATTCCCAGTCTCAAAAGCAACTATTCAGTCTTGAAATCTCATGCTTAGTCTCTAGGATACATCATAGGCCTTCAGATCCATTACAGTGTGGTTCTTCAAATAGCCTATGTCATATACTGATAGCATTGTGCCACTTACTTTTAGGCATTGAAATGGAATTTTAACCCAAGCTCTCTAGTTTTGAGTTGAGGCAAATTCTTTATTAAATTATGTTGCTACCTTAGGTCTTAAAACCATGGAGCTATGACTTTGAGAATCTTTATGCAGAAATGTTGAGTTTGGTATATTCTCATTACACACTACATACCAGGAAGTCCTGTCAGGTACAATTGCTAATGTAGAAGCCTCACTCAACACTACTTTGCATCAGATCTCTCTGGTTCATCAAGATCTCGAGCATGGCCTTGGAGCCTTGAGATCCTTTCAGAGGGAGCTTTCTAGAGCAAAGATTGAGCTACTCGACATATCAGTTGAATTGAAAGAGCTATAGCAAAGGAGAAGTATATATTCAAAAGAAGAGCTATGATCAAACAAGTTATCACAGAAGAGGATTGCATGCAAGTGGACACTCAGGTGTCCGAACTTGTGCAAATCATTTTTTTGTTAGTTCATAACCAATAAGCTTCCTTTCAACATCTCCATGAAGCTTGAGAAAGATAACCTACTATGGCTTATAAAGCTCATACAGCTTCTGTCTACATTATAGAAATTCAAGCTAATCATTTGTAAATACAGTCTCTCTTATATCATTGTCTTATATGATAAATGGAAATTATTAGAAATTTTTAAAGCTATGTTTCTCTCTTCTCATTATATGGCTACATACAATCATTAAAAAAGGCAATGAATGCATCATGTCCTATCGATATGACATATTCATTAGGGGGTAATTTGTTCACATCAAAAAAATTAAGCAAATAATTTTTGCCACAACATCGTCGTGTTATGATCTTGTTGTAAAGGAATAACTACAATTCTTCTAGAAATATAACTACTAGACTAGTTAGCAAGTTGATGGTATGGCACCGTAGCATTGATATGATAGCATCGAAGTGTTGTGATGATGATATATAGTTTAAAGAAGCAAGAAAAACTGTTGTCCCCATCCCAATGATAATAACTGCCCAAGGAAGTGGGGGAGGTGGGAATAGTTATGGGGTGAAAAGAACTGCCCCACTAGTTAAAAATCCTATAAAAAGGGGGATTGTCCCCCTAGGCTACTTCTTCTTTTCTCCTACTCTTAATTCTTTATAGCTCTCTTACTAGATCTGTAAGGAGACTTTCAATAGTAGATGACCAGTGAATGTTCGAAAATGCTTTCTTCCTACACAAGATCAAAGCCAAGTCCATCACTACAAACTCTAGGAAAAGTTTTAGAAATGCAGTATTACATGAATTTCTCTCTTAAAAATAATATTTTGCAAGATTTCCACCATCGATCTTAGATCTAGTGGAAAATAAAATGGTGTATCTCCATCGATCTTCGAACCATAGTAAAATGAACACCTCCATACGCTTAAAATCATAGATTTTAGAAAGAACCTCAGTCGTTGAACTTAGCTCTGAAGTGAGAAGAAAAAGAAACCTTCCTCTATTGATCTTAGATCTGGAACAAGGAACAAGTATACTAAAAATATGAGAACCTAGCATTGCTAAACTGTTACTTTGTCAAAATTTTTATAAAAATCACAAGAATACTTAAGAATTCCCATATGATATGTGCATTTCCATCTCGTGGAATCATGGAATTAAGGCCTAGCATTGAGGCCCTAAGCTCTCATGAATGAAATCTTTGGCACTCTATATCATAGCACCGAGGGGTTGGGTACTTAACACTGAGGTGCTATGCTCTCGAGTTTCATATATTTAACATAACACCACAATGTCATTACCACAATGTCAAGGTGCCATGTGTGAAAGTTTATTCTACCATCAAACTTTGTTCTAATGTGAAGCAAAACCCTCCCTCTGTTGATCTTAGATCTAGAACAAGGGACAAGAGTATCAATGCACTAAAAATAAAGTTTATCTCACACTCTTAAAGTGCTTGTACGCATGTTAGTTATCCCGAATTGACTTTTGGCAGGCGCTACGGTGCTAAACCATCAACCTCTAAGCGCTATTCAAGCAATCAACATAACTAATAATTATAATGAAATGGCGCTAACCATGTAGCGCCAAGGCATGATATAGTTTCTAGGCATAATATTTTTAACACTGAGGGGCTTAGAATAAAATAAATTTAAATTATCTGCATGGGCTTCTGCACAATAATAATTGTGTAAGTCCATTGCTCAAAAATGCTTTATGGGTTAAAATAAAAAAGATGAATCTAATTCACTTGTATATGCTCTGTCATATGCATAAAATTCTAAATTAAATGTTTGAGGATGTTGCATGGGTTAAAATTCTCGGTTAGGTCTCATGATTGGGTCCGGGTTATAAAACCTAATCTTTCCTCAATGATGGTTGTGTTGATTAAATATTCAATTGGAGGAGATATTTTAAAAATTGAATGTTGTCTATCATTCAAAAGAACTTTAAGTAAATAATCATCCACCCATCCATCATTGTTTGTCAAGGATGAGAACTTAAGAAAACCTTTGATCACAAAAGTGCCAATGTCAAATTAAATATATCACCATGTTCATACTCAAATATTTTCATGCCAATAAGGGCGTGGCTTGTGTCCTCTATCTACGTGATTTTATCACCAAGTGGGATCTTGATTGAGCACGTCATTATTCTCTCAAACATATGCTTTAAGTTAAAAGATAATGATAACTCCGTTTGGTTTGCCATTCAGAAACGTGTAAGCCCAATCACCTTATTCTCCATGAGAATTCTATATAGACAGTCATCTATGCCATACTACACTAATAGACACTATTATATATCAGAAAGATATGCTTCCATTTTATATAAAAAAGATGTATTTATTTTCAACCTTAATCGAGAGTTATCTCTTACTATGGTAGGATTGGTAATTAACTACGAAGGATTGTGTTCATAGGAAGTAGAACCCAGATCTAAATAAACCCTAACATATGTTAGGGAAAATCTAGTTGAATATATATACAAATCTACCTCATGAAAAATATACTCTTATGCATCCCAAAGTTGGATGGCAAAGAGCATCTTCAAAGGTATTTTTTTAATGATAAAAAATTATTCTAACTCAATGAAGTTAAAAAATGCTTAGGGTCTAATAAAATAAAATAAAAATCAAACCATAAGTTTGATAAATTCTTAATAAATCAACCAACTAATTGAAATGAAAACCTTTTAAAACTAAACTTGACTTACAATATTAATTTAAATGGATTAAGTGAATTCAGTTAAACTAATGGCATAAACAATAATGAAATAAATAAATGAAATCAATTGAAATTCAAATAAATAAAGTAATAAAAATTGAAAATAATTAAGGTTGTTTAATCAAGTTAACTCATCCAAATTCATAAACAATAATGAAATGAATAAATAAGATTAAATTCAATAACATTTAATTAAATGAAAGGAAACACTCTAAATTTTAACCAAAGGTTATAAATCAAAAGATCATAAACTCTAAACTTAAAAAAGAAACTTAAAATATTAATCAAAATAAGGTCAAATTAAAATAGATCACCTAATAAATTCAAAAGAGTCTAATCAAGAAACTTAAGATATTAGCTTGAGCTTCTAGAATGGATGAAAGTCCATGCTATTAGAGTTTAGGATGTTGAATAGAATGGGTTCCACCCAAAGTGGGGCTTATTTCATTCTTCATTCTTTAAAACCTAAATTTTGATTTTAACACAAAAGAAAACTTAAAAATGGAAATGAAATTGAAAATCAATTTTTGAACCACATAATGTTAAATTAAACAGACCTTAAAAAATAAATCAAAACTTGAACCTAAAATGCCTAGTAAAGTAAGACTACATAAGCACATTTTTTCTCACACACTAGATTATTAGGTGACTGACCTTAGACTTGGGTTAGGATGATGTTCTATGATATTTAGTGCTGTGCTGTAAAATAATTTTCTTGGTTTATAGTGTACTATTTTAGACTGGATGGCTAAGATTGTTAGCCCACTAGTATGGATTGTATGACATTATTTTAGCCAAGTACTATTTTCTACAGGGGGCTCTATAAAAAGGGACTGGTATAATAACAGAATGTATAAGGATTGTTTCCTTGTAGGTATGCTTAAGTCCCTAAGTGTAGCTTAATAGCATAGGTGAGCTTGGCAAGCAACTAATGCTAAGACTATATATTTAGAATATAATTGATGGTGTGATGTGTGTATTTCTTAATATCTGTTTTGCAGGGTTTAAGAATTTATTTTGAAATTTAAAATGTAATTTGAGCTTAGTAGTATGTTAGGATCTGTGAGGTCTAGCAATAGTAGGAACTGGCCCTACCAGTACATGGTCTTAGTGGTCCCCTATGAAGACCATGGAGGTCCCTAAAAAAGGTGATGATCTTAGAAGAAGATCCCCATAGATCAAACTTTTAGTTCTAGGCTGAGCTGTATAAGAGCAGAGCTCAACTGGCCATTTTTCTTTTTCTTCTAGAGTGTACAACAGTACCTAGCCGCACTTTCCTATTCTTATTAATTAAATTAGTTTGATTTATTTTGGGTGCGTAATAGAAACATGTTTTTTCTAGGGTTCTTTATGTGTTATGTTTTTTGTGATGAATTCCTGGAATGTTAGAAACTTAGGAAAAACTAAATTTTTTATTCAACTAAAATCTAAATAGCTTAAACATTAAATATATAAACTCATAACCTCATATTAATTAAAGCCTTAGAAACAACTTAAAAGCAACTAGAAATAATTAGCTTTTATGAAATATGATATCATATTGTTCATACTTTTTAAATTGCATGCTTCACCCATTACACATTAGGGAGCATTTAGGCTTTGTGGATGACCTCCCTTCTTAGGTAAGTGTTCCATTTCTTCTTATTTGGCCCATGATAACTTCCAACTGCATATTATTATAAGCATAAAATTGCATACATGTAGCCTTAAATGAATTATGAGTCAAAACATAAAAAATAAAATTTATTGCATTAGTTAGGTGCATATTATACTTGACATGATCTTAGAGATTAGGGAGTGAGTGTTGGCTCTTAGTTTCTTTCTTAAAAGAAATAGCCAAACTAACTTGCATAGCATAAAGACTGGAATCATAGATTTAAAATTCACTTAGGTGGTGGTAGCTGGTAGCCCTTCCAGGTAAGTGATAAGTCTAGAAGAGTCAAGGATATGTTTGTTTCCTCAAATATGGAAAGAACAAATAATTCCTAAAAGTTGAAGTAGGTCGAGCCTCTAACTTATGTCAAAAGGATCTGTAGACTTAGGTTTTGAAGCATCCTTCTAGGAATAATTCTTCAACCCTAGACATTTTTATAATATTGTGCTGGTAGAATCTAAGTCCTAGAATTCTAATAAAATAACAATTCAAATACTACTAAATTCAATCTCAAAATTGTAAAGCCCAATGGTAGGTTAGTTGAAATGCCTACTAAGCATCACAGTATCTATAGACATTTTCTACTTAATCTTAATTTGCTTCCAAAAGAACACTTTCCCCTTTGAAAGAATTTCATATTGATTTTTTAAATTACCACCCTTTTGAGATAAAATTTGAAATCCATAAAGATGAAAATCTATTCTTTAATCGAGAGCATTTTTAAGAAGAGATCCTTCATTTCTAAGATATAATTAACTATAGGGGCTTTCCCTTATAGGGAACTATGAACCCTACAACTAAATAAACCCTCTTATTTTTCTCTATCTAATTAAGTAATCAAATCCAATATAGAAAAATATATTTTTCTTTTGAGATAATATATTTATCTCTTAATGACATATTTGATTACTTAAATAAGTATCCCAAGATCTACGATTGATTAGGATGGTGATCTATGATATTTTATTTTATGAAATGATGTTATCTTATTTTGTGGTGTAATACTTTAGACTAAATGCCTAGGAATTATTTGCATGTGAGTTTAAATGTTACAGTATTCTTTTAAGCAAACACTACTTTCTACTGTGGTTCTATTTAAAGAGACTATCGTAATAAATATAAAATGATATTTACTTGTAGGTTCTATTTAAGTCCATAAACATATCCCAATAAGACACGCGAGTTTGGTAGCCATTAGTATGAAGCCCATATGTTTGAAATATAAACTACTAGTGTGTTGTATGTTTTTCTTGATGTCTATTTTTTATATCTTATAATTTTATTTTAAAATTTTAAAATATAATTTGAGCCTAAATTTTGATTAGGATCTATGGGGTCTAGGAATATTTGGAGCTGACTTTACCAATTGGAGGTTCCTTGTGGAGCCCAAGGAGGTCACTAAAGAAGGTGATGATTTTAAATGAAGACCCACATAGACCGAGACTTTTAATTTTAGGCTAGGCTGCATAAGGGAAAAGTTCCCTTTTCTTCTAAGGTGTACAATGGTACCCAGCCGCACTGGTCTATTTTATTAATTTAATTTGGCTTAATTTATTTTGGGGTGAACTACATGTGTTTTATAGGTTTCTTTTTTATCGCTATGTGATGATGCCTGGAAACGTTATGTTCTTAGAAAAACTAAATTTTCTACCTCTTCAAAATTAAATAACTCAAACATAAAATGAAAACTCATATCCTTACTATAAAATAAGCCCTAGGCATAACTTAAAAGTGACTAAAAATAATTAGACTTTATGAATCATATGAACATTTTATTCATCATTTCTTGAATTGGGCGATTTGCACAGAAGGGAGAATTTGACCTATGAGGATGACCACCCTTCTTGAGGAAGCATGCCTTCTCATATTGATTTGGCCCATGACCTTTTCTTAATTGTGTCTCATTGTAGGCATGAAATTGCATACCCAAAAGAGTTAGGAATAGGTTTATTTTCTTAAGTGAGAAAGAGAACTGATAATTCCTAAAATTAAACTTGGTCTAGCTTTTGATTTATGTTAGAAGTAATTTTAAACTTAGGTTATAAAGCATCCTATTAGAATAAGCCTTTAACCACTAGGCATTTATACAATCTTATCTTGTTAGAATCTAAGTCCTAGATTTCAAATAAAATGCCAAATCAAAATATCAATTATTTCAATTTTAAAATGGTAAAGCCCAATAATAGGATAGTTGAAATGCTTATGTGGCATTCTAGTACCAATAAATAATTTCAACTTGTTCCAAATTGGCTTCCAAGAAGATGTCTTCCTTCTTGAAGCATTATATATTAAATTTTTGAGTTAACAATCCTTTTAAGACAAGCTTTAAAATCCATAAAAATATAAGTCAATTTCTTTAATCAAGAGTATTCTTAAGAGGAATTCTATTCTTTATAAGATGTTGATGGCTTAGGAAAAATACCTTTGCAAACCTCTGCCATCTTTTTAGGCATGTTAGAGAGTTTGTTCTCCATGAGGAAGATGGATATATATATATATATATATATATATATATATATATATATATTCAACTAGATTTCCCAAGATATTATGTTAGGGTTTATTTAAATATGGGTTTACGTCCAATGAATGCAAGAATAAATAATTAATTACCTATCTTACTATAATAATCAAACATAATTCAACCCATCATTGGGTCCAATTTGACCAATTTGGTCATTTGACCCAAATGAACCCAAACTTAATCCATTAAGTCCAATATGAGCCAAATGGGTCAAAATTAAAATTAAATTAAAACTAATTGAAATCAATCACTCCAAATCATCTCACACATGTTCTTAAGCATGTTTGGAGTCCAAACATAATCTAATTCAGTCAAAGTTGGTCATTTGACTCACTCAAATCAAAACCTAACCCAAGCTTGACCCATAAGACCAAGATAGACCAAACTTGGTTTTAAACATTAAGTAAATGAAATTGATTGATCCAATCCATTCTAAATATTTAGATCAACATAACTAAAAGAAAATACAATGTAATTGATCTAAATAAGCCATTTGGCTCAATCTAATCTAACCCAAGTTCACTTGAACTATAATGGATATAACATGGACTAAACCAATAAATATTTGCAAATTCTATGTAATCCTTTAGTTGGGAACATCACTAAGAGTATAATTAAATTAATTAAAGCATTAATAAAATGTTAATCCATTCAATGGACTAAGTTTGATTAACATAAATAAAAAATTCTTTAATTTGGTATAATTGAAACCAAGTTCAAACCCAATCCCTTGGAATGCACTCAAACCTATCCTAAAAAGAATTTAGGATGATTGGTAGCCAATTTTAAGCAGCCTAATTAAATCCAAGTTAAGCCAAAATGATGAAATATGCCACAAAAAAAGGGATTGTATGAAGCCAAATCCAATTTGCCCAATCCCTTAGCATCCCATCTCTTCAAGCTTTAGAAAATTATTAAACGGTTAATGATCCTTGGAGATAGCCTCCAAGGACATCAATTAGCCATGGCTGAATAAAGAGAGAAAAAAATACAATAAGAGGCTCTCATCCTCTAATGGAAAAACACCATAAACACACTATTAAGCCAAATTGATCATTCCATCAACTTTCCCACCTCACAGGAAGTAGATTGCAATCTTCCCCCATTCCCCTGTCCATCATTAAGATGAAAAATGACATAAGCTACTGAAAAGGAAGCCAAGCTTGGTCTAGGAGGCAATCCACAAGGAGATGATCCAATTCCTTCTTCCAACAACCTCTTCGCATCATTCCAGAACTGTTGGAGTCAATCCCGCTGTCGAAGAACGCCGTAGTTGAGCTGCACCATTAAAACCTCCACTTAAGCTTTTGATTTTGGGGCTTTTTGAAAGACGTTTAATCTAAAGTGAGATCAAATGGTATATATCCATTTAATTTCATTCACTGATGATTTCAAACTAAAAATTGAGTGATTTAAATGGTAGGATCACTGAAAATTGACTCAAATTGATGGATAGCTCTGTTTGCCTCCGTCAAAGGAGAGAAAATCTCCAACATCTGTTCCTTCTATTAGGAATGGACAACTCTGATTTAGGTGGATCATTTGATTAAACCCCTTAAGGAAAACATCACGGATTGATTAGAGCCATCCAATTTTTGATCAGATGGTCCATAAAAATCTGGCGTGAGCTATCATTTTGACACGGGATCCACGTGGATCCAGCATGGACAAATACCATGGCACCACGCATGAAGCAACACCAAGTGGATCTGACATGGTTAAAATGAAAAATCATGGTTTTCCGATTTAAAAAATTAAGGAAAAATATTAGAAAATTCAAAAAATCATACAAATTAAAATATAACTCTAAAAATTATAAACTTGGGCTCAATGGATTCCTCTTGATAATAGGAATCCTTTAAACCCAAATGCCCTAATTTTTATGAGGAGATTTTGCATTAATTTAGGCTTAAATGATAATTTATAAACTTAAATTAATCCTAAACCATTAACCCAATTAAAATGAAAGTTTGGGGAATTAAAACTGAGACTAAATCACATCTTTGGAAAAATTCTCATGATTTAATTCAAAGTAAATCAAAAAATAGTAAATTTCAAACTCCAAACCACAATTTTGATAAAATAATTTAATATTAAATGAAATAAATTATGGAAAATTATAAAATCATTTCAAAACATCATAACACACCTTAATGAATTTACATATACCATTGAAACTCACTAAAACCTAATGAATCACAAAATCACTTAATTTGGCATTTAATTGAATTAATTAATTCAATTAATCAACATGAATGTAGGACAATCATAATAAATCAACAAAAACTCTGAAAATTATGAATAAACCCTCAATGAATGCATATTGTAGAGGACAATCTAAGAAAATAAAACCCTTAAGTGATTTTCTTCAAATTAAGTTTAATTTAGGTTTTAATGAAATAATTAAAACTTTAATTAAACCTAAATTATATATTTGATTAAGGTTAAATTTTTAGGAAAATAAAATTGGCAAGGAACCCCAATTTCCATAAAAAGTTCAAACCCAATTGACCTCTAGATTAAGAATTCTTGAATTTCCAAGCCTCTAGGTTAATTTAAAAGAAATAATAAAAATTTAACAGAAATTACAAAATATATAATATAAACTTAAAGCATCATAATTGACATCAAAACACTTAAATAAAAATGTCCTAGCAATCTGAAAGTAAAGGAACCTAATTAATAATAAGTTAAGGGTTATAGATAATTGAAAAAGTGAAGTTTAATTACACTCCAAAATTAATAACCAATTAGATTATGATAAACCCATTAATAAACTGAAATATAAAGTTCACTAACCTCTGAACTTTATAATCCATCAACATGTAAATACATTAAAGTCATTTAGAATAAGGAATAAAATGGATACAAAATATAATTGTGATAGATTAAGATTAAATGAACTTAAAATGACATAAGAGTTAAAATAACCTAGGGTAAGTTTGATTCACATAACAAAATAATAACAACTCTTCCTAAACTTCTTAGGTCATGATGAATAAGGGAAATCACATTATGCTAAATGATAAAAAGAACTTTCCAAAAAAACATAATCATCATTCCCTTTAAGTTGATTTAAGTGAATTGAATTATTTCATAATACATAATTAGGAATCAATCATCTAAGTTCATTAATAAGCATTAGAAAAATTAATGAATTTAAATAAGAGAAATCAAAAGTAATAAAATTTTAATAATCAATTCAAGATGATACAAATTATACGAATGGGTAAATTGAATAATATTAAACTTAAGATTGAATGTAAATTTACTTAAGTTAACAAACTTCAACAAAATGAACAAATAAAATTAATTTGGAAAATAAACATGATAAATATATCCAAATGTAATAAGTAAAATAAGTCATTCCAAAATTAAATGAAAAAATAAACAAATTAAGACAAATGTAACTTAATGAAACATAAAGATTATAGACAAAACATAAAGTCAAATGAAATAAAACATAAAGGTTTACCCTAAACTAAACATAGCAATGCTAATGAATAAAATAGAAAGAATGAAACACATTAAACAAAAATAAATATAAAATATAAACATTAATAAAAGGAATGAAAAATAAATCAAATCAAAAAGAAATTAAAAAAAATCAAATTTCAAAAGAATGAAAATTATAAACTTAATTAAAATCAAATCATCTACATGAATCTAAAAGGTATTAATTAAGATACTTAAAATCTTAGTTAGACTTTCAAAATGAATCTTCATCTTAAGATGAGAGTTTCATTCTATTAGGATTTAGAATGTTGAATAGAATGGGTTCTACCCAAAATAAAACTTATTATATTCTTCGTTCTTGAAAACCTAATATCACTTTAACATAAAATATACATAAAATAAAAATGAATTTGTAAATCACTAAATAACTTAAAGTGAAACCACCCTTGGTAAATTGAACCAATTTTAAATCTAAAAGATATAAAAAGAATTAAAACAAAAAATTTCACAATTAGCATCATATGGTAAATAGTCTGAACACTTGAGATCGCAGGGCTACTAGTCCGAAAGAGATCTTGATACCTCGAATCTCTTGTATAATAATGATATGTACCTATGAAGAAAAATTATCAAAATTAAAATACCTAAAAATCAAATTAAATTAAAATTTTGAAACCTAAATTGAAACTTTAAACTAAAATGGCATACTAATGTCTTGCCACACAAACCCCCATCCTTCACACACTAGATCTTTAGGTCATGGTAGACTTAGGTTAGGTCAATCTTCTCATCATAGGTCTAGAGGTCTTCTAGACACTAAGAGCTCCTTAGTCATAAGAAACTTCTAGTGACTAAGTGAACACTTAACCTAAGCATAGAGACTTAGAAGGATTAGCCATAGAGTAGGCTATACCTTAGGACCTAGGAAAATCTACTTAGCCTATAGCCTAATCAAACCTATGCTTATCTCTTTAGCCAAATTCCAACCTCAAATCAATTACAATACAATCCAACTAAACTTCAATCCCAATTCAAATCTCCAAGCCAAAATCAAACCTAAGCCTATGATTTGATCCTATGGACTTAGCCAAATTTTCTTTCAATACAAACCAAATTTAATTGATTTTCTCATAAATCAATCAATCCTTCAATTATCATTCCAAATCAAATCAACAACCAAATCAACCAAGCCAAAATCAATCCAATCAAACCTAACCTAACCCATTTGACTTCAAATATTCAAATGAGCCAAAACCCAATTGAACCCAAATCAATTACAACCAAAACCATAAATCAATCCCAAATCAGTATCTAAACTCGTCTCAACTTGATTCAACCCAAAAGCCAACTTAATTAGCCCAATTGGTCCACGTGACCCAAAGTGATCAATTTGACCAAATTGAACCAAACTGCAATCCAACCCATATTGGATTGAACCAACCCTTCAAATCTTCTCCATGATGATTATTGATCATCTTGGATGGCTTAACTACAACCAAATTCAATTCAATCAATCCAATTGACCCATTTGGGCTCACTTGACCCAAAGTGACCTCAAGGACTTATTTGAACCAAATCTCAATCCAACCCAAATTGGACTGAATCAAACCATCCAAAACCTCCCATGATGATTATTGATCATCCTTGATTGATCAATTGCAATCAATTGGGTCAAACCAACTCAACCTAGCTATTTGATCAAACCAATCCATTTAAACTACATGATCCAAATGAACCAAATTTCATCCTAAGACAAATCAATTGAAACCAATGATACATACCAACCTAAAATCAATACTTGAACATGACTTGATCATCAATTGAGCCAAACCAAATCCAATTGACCCTTTAACCCAAGTTGACCTAATTTAACTAAAAAACTAAATTGGGTCAAATCAAAATCTAACCCAAATTGATTATAACCAATGGCTCAAGTTCATTCCAAATTGACTATTGAACATGATCAAAGCTTTAATTGTTTGACAAATTAAATCTAACTGACCCTTTTAGCGCAAATTGACCTAATGGATCAATTTGGCCTAAATAATTCCTAAATCCAAATCGATTGAAATCAAAGCCTATAATCATCTTCAATTGATCAACTAAACTCAAACCAATGCCTAACCCAAGCCAATTTTTCCAATTTGGCCAAATTGGTCAATTTAACCTATTTGACCCATTTGAACTCAAATGAGCCAAAATCAAATCCAAGCCAAATTGAACCAAACAAATTACACCAAAATATTCAAAATACTTATTTGAACTAGACCCAAGTGTTAGTTTGACTAAATTTGACAAATTGGTCAACTTGACCCAACCTAGGACAATTTGACCTACATGGGTCAAATTGAGCCAAACACATTCAAACCAAGCCCAAACCCCTTGAAACTTGTCACCCATCCTTGGCTCACCTTGGGTTAGCCAAATCCAACCCAACCCATGATTGACCCAAATTGACCCATTAACAAATGGCTAAAGCTTTCCAAATGAGACAAATACCTCATTTGAATGGTCAAACCCACTCTCCTCTACATGGCTGCCTGCTAGGCCTCCACCTAACTAAGAGAGACACTGGCTCACCTAACCCAAAGGTGATTGGGTTAGCCATGAGCCAAGTGGAGGTGAGTTAACCTCTCCAAGCCCATTAGCACACTTGGAAATCCAAACCAAACCATCTCATCCTTTGGTACCCACTCCCCTTGCTCACCCACTCAAAGAGTAAGCACCTCCACCACCCATGACCTCCTAGGTTGGGCCATTAAAGGCCAAACTGATCCCATCCATTTGATCCAAGGGAGGAGGTATACCCCTTCATTTTAAATTGAGCAATTGAGCATCTTAGAGCCCTAGCCCACATGAGCCATCAAAGAATTTCCCTCCCATGCTCCCCCCTTACCAAAAAACACCAACCTGAAATAGGATAACCTCCATCTCCATCTAACCCCATCAAAACTAAACCCCATTTAAATTAACTCTTCCCACACGTTCATCAAACTCCAGCGAGTTGAAATGAACTCTCCCCTGATCGGTTCGAGCACCGAAGCCCTCCAAGCATAACTCTAATGAAAATTCCAGTGATGGTTGATCCACAGAGTCGTTAGCGAGGAATCAAGGTACCATCTTTTCAACAATGCTTCACCTCTTCAAGGCAAAGCTGCTTCGGTCGGTTCACCTCCAGTCCGAAGCTCCGGCGAGATATTTTCCAACAAATTGAGTATTTTCCTTATTTTTATGCCTTTTTAAAGGAAATGTGAATGTCATGTGAATCCAATAGTAGGATCCCCATAGATCACTCCTTTGAAGGTGTGGGGTCAATTTCAAGCCTCCCTGGGCACTAATGATCTCAATTTAGGCCCAGGAAGGCGGATGATGTCTACCTTCCATCACTCAGAGAATGATAGATCATCCCTTATCATTTCATATGATTGGAACAGACGGTCATGATCTCTCAATTAGATTAATCTCAATTTAATCCTTAGGAACCATGGATTAATCTCCACTATCCAATCTTAGATCGAATGGTGGGGATGAAAGCGCATCTATCATCTCCATGCCGGTGCTAAGTCTGCCAATTTTAAGTAACCAATCCTGTGGCGCCATGTGGAAAGCACGCCACATCAGTGATCCATGTGCCCCAATGGGATTAAGCTTAATTAGGGCTTAATTAAATTTAATCACTAAAACTTTGAAAGATTATAACTAATTGTAAAAAAATCCAAACAAAATGCAAATAAATACTCATTTTAAAAGTAAAATATAGGAGATTTAATTAAAAATATTTTCATTTAATTTTGAATAGTAATTAAAGCTTAATTAGGGTTTGAATGTAAATGTAATTAGCTTAATTAAGCCCTAATTACTTCGTTAATTGATTCCAAACTTAGGGAATTGATTCAAGAGGATGACCTCTACCTCCCATGATTTTTTTGGAATTTATCACCTTGATAATTAAGGAAATTGATTTTTCAAACCCTAATTATCTTCTTTAATTAATTTAATGATTAATTAACATTAAAAATAGCAAAAATTAATTGACTTAAGCTCACTAATCACTGATTAATAGTAAATGGATGAGGGAGAATGATTAGGACCTCCTTCCTAATCTCTTTCTCAAGTTCATTTCATTATTAAGAGGATTAATTAAGATGGTAATTAATTAATCGAATGGCTAAATTTAATCAATTTGAAATGTAAATTACACCGGATAATTAACAATTAAATAGAGGGTTCCTCTTTATGTGTTTAATAACATAAATACCCCTTAAAGAAATTTTGATTAACACATAAGTGCGAGAAAATCATAAGAGTACTTAATTAGGTTCTTTAACTCAAATAATCTTTAAATATGAGCCAATTGCATTATGTCCTTTAAGAGCATTGCAACTTTACTTTTCTCACATGTTCACATCTGTTGTTCATATCATTTGTGGCTCATGATTAAATGATTGATCAAATTAAAGAAGCATAAGAAAGGGTAATTAAGTGATTTAATTAATGTTCCAGCTTAATAAACTCATAAAATTCATTTAATTGTCTTTCCTTGAACTAATTGATATTACCGGCATGGGAATGGGTTTAAAACAACAAATACTATCTCTCTACTTTAAATCAACTCAAAGCCAAAATGAAATTAATCATGAACATTGGTTTTCTTTAAACAATTTTATTTGATGTGATTGTCCTTAAGAGTTAATGTATTTGAATGAACCATGTGTTTATATTTAGTCATTCTCTTCCAAACACTTCTAAATGTTGTATGTCATATGAATCCTTGCATTTATTTTTTCAAATATAAATGAATCAAATAGATTTTATTTATGTAAGCTTGCATGTGTTGGCTTAACTTAATGCTATGTGTGGCTATTATCACTAATAAATTCAAATTTATTTTCCAAAGCTTATAAATTGATAATAATATATGAAATGATGATAGTTATAAACTCATATAGGATTTGCATGTGCTTATAGTTTAGTTATGTGAATGTAAAGCTTCTTTCCTTTATTCATGTATATGAATCTATATATGATTAAATTTTAATAAGTATTTTGTCTGGACATCCCGGGAATATGAGGCTTTAAGTCACCCCAAAGAGGTCATTTGATTATCTCACTTCCCTAGTTAATAAAGGCACATACTTATTTAATTTCATTCATATGTATTTTTGTATTAGAATTTGGATAGAGCTTTAATCCATATATATAAATAATTCAATTATGGAAAATATCACCTTTTGCATGACTTTCATATTTCTAATCATATATACATTAATACATATTGAAGATAATAAGTATATAGTATGGACATCTCGAGAATATGAGGCTTTAAGTTACCCCAAGGAGGTCATTTGATTATCACATTTCTACAATTATGTTTATATCTTTTATACATATGTATGTATTCTTGCTTAATGAATGTAAGTCTTATTTTTCACTAAGTATGTAAGCATACATTCATCATTTAAGTGTGTCAAAACATATTGTGTGTATAGATATGCTAAGTGTTGAATCATGTGTGTGTCACATGTGATGGAAAGGAATGGCTTGGTGTATGTCATGTGATAGTAATTCAATTATATTAATCCTAAGATGCCTCTCATATTGAATAAGATTATTTAAAGTTAACCCAAACTTAGGATTAATAATAAAATACTTAATAAGCCATTCACTAAAGAGAACTAAGTCATAAAAAATGTGCTTTAGAAAGTGGCTTAAGGTAGGGATGAAGGAGGGTAATCCTCTTACCTCTTTTTATAACACTTAGATGCTAAGTGTAAATTAAATGAAGCTAAGTAAAAGATAAATTAAAATTCACAAATCAACTAAACAACTTGAAATGGAACCAACCTTTATGTTAAATTAAATCCTTCTGCACTTAGAAAATCATAACTCTAATGCTTAGTTAAGACATACTACACAAAGCCTTAGCACACACATTAGAATTAAGCCACCATTTCTAGTCCTAAGTTAAGATGATGTATGTGTGATTTATGTTTCATTTTTTTGATGTAAAATTTTAGACTGGATGTTAGGGTGTATGTTTTGCAGACTAGATGTTACGCCACTCTTAGCCTAATGTTGCTTTCTATAGGGGTTGTGCTTAAAGGGTTGTTTAAAAATAAGTACAAACATTTTTATTGCAGGTTGCTTATGCCCCTAAGCATAATCCAAGTTAAGATATGTCAGGCTTGGTTACCCATGTGTAGAGTGCTAAATCCAAACTATGAATATAACTTCTTGAGATTGTATGTATGTTTAGCTAACCTCTATTTTGTAGGTGTAGTTAAATTTACATTTCCTATATAAATGTAATTTTTATAATAGGAATTAGGATTAGTGCTATAGGGATTAGGATGAGCAGTGGCTAGAGAAGCTCAGGCCCTGTGAAGCCTTTAGAACAAATCAAAAAACTAAAGGAGGAGAAAGAAGACATGGAAGATATGAACAAATAAAGAAGACCCCATAGCATCTAATTTCATTTCTAATTGTAATTATTTGTTTATATTTTAGGATGTATAATGATAAAGCTCGACTACCCAATTTTTTTCTTCTAGAGTGTATGGTGGTACCCAGCCTCATTGGCCTTTTATTCTTTTGCATTAGTTTATAAAATTATTTGATGTTTTGTTTAAATTGTGTGGATTGCATGATTTTCATATTTTATTATGATTGATGTTTTATGTGTGGCCTAGATTAGGCTCTTAGGATAAAATTAATTTTCTTCCCAACTAATAACTCATAACCAAGTTTTAAAATAATTCATAACCTTACTATAAAGCTTAGGCTCTAAACAAGATAATTAAAAGATTTAGCAACCTCATAGATATATGGTTGTATGTCTCACATCATGCATGCATATTCTTTCTTCTTTGAATATGGGGGATCTCCATCCTTGCACGATATGGGAATGCTTAACCTGCAAGGGCATCTATTGTGGTGGAGAACACCCTCTTCTCATTGATTTAGCCAACAACTTCATTTCATCATGCACTTAGGCATAAGAAATCCCAAAGCCTTTGTCCAAAATGATTGTGTCAAAATAAAATAAAATTTGTAAAGATTTGCACTTTTGGACTAAGTCATATGTTCAGACCACTCATGCTCAGAAAGTGGGTTTAGGACTTTAGTTTCTTTCCAATCAAACAATAAGCTTAGCTATCTTGTAATTCATAAGACCACCTACATAGTTTTGAATCATAGGAGGTGTTAGCTGGCGGCCACTCCAGGTGGTTGTACATCTAGAAAAGTTAGATGGTTTACTCTCTCTTATGGAAGTAAACCATTATGTCCCCTTTCACTTAGATTTAGGTCATGCTTTAACTTGTGTTAAAGCTCCTAGATTTAGGGGAGCTATTTCTTCTACAAGCATAAATCCTCACCTCTTAGGCATTTCCATAATTTGATAGATTATAAGCCCTAACAATCTAGTAAGAATTCAATTGAAATAAATAAATCCTTTCACATTAAAATATATATATATATAACCCATCATAGGGTAGATTGGAATGCTTACTAGGCTTCCTAGTCTCATGAGCATTTCTTACTTATTTTCTTTGGATTCCAAAATAAATCTTTCAATTGAACATTCCCATTTAGTTTTTTAAAATAATCAATCCTTTAATAGTCTTAACTTTGAAATCTTTGGAGACAATAATAGCCTACTTTAATCGAGTATTCTTAGAAATTTCATTTCTTAGGATGTAATTAACTATGAAGCTTGCCTCAAGAAACTAAAGAACCCAACTTAAAATAAACTCGCTTCACTTTTCCATGTAATCTGGGAAAACATCTATGGTATATAAGACCCATCAAGCTTAGAAATCTTATTATATTAGGTCCATTGTAGGGTGATGCATTTATCTTTTGAGATAGTATATCATACCTTAATAATGTACCTGATTACTTCAATAAGTACCCCCTTACGATCTGCGTGGTGTCCACCCCACATCCAAAAATAAACACCATAGTACCAAACACATATATGTTTGGCATCATTTTACTAGAGATTATGTTCCAAAAGGAGACATTGACATCAATTACAAACATTTTCATAAAGCCTTAAATTTTGAAAGGTTTAGCTTTCTTAGATCATGCTTAGGAGTAATGGAGTTCAATGCTTAGAATATTTTCATTTTACTTCTAATCTATTCATTTTATTATACATTTTTGTTTCCTTTTAAATCTTTTTTATTTTGTTTTAATTTCTCTTTATTCATGCATTTTTCATACTTCTTTGTTTTCCTTGAAGACTTATTTTAATTAATCAATTTCTTTTTCTTGTGTTTCATTTTTTTAAGTTGATCCTTTAATTTCATTTATTTATTTTCAATTTGTTCATATTGTATAATCCAAAATGATATGGTATGATTGATCTACTTTAATCATCAAAATATATTTGGATGAATGGCTTGATGATTTATAGAAAAATAGATCATACTTTACAATCCATAATCATTTAGTATTATATGCTTGGAACAATATGATTGACTTAATTAACTAGTCATTTTAAATGAATGTTGGGACAACTAACATTTCTTAATCATATTGTATGATTTCAATCATATTATACTATTTTTTCTCAGACATGTGATTGACTCAATCAAAGTAACAATTAAGATGGACATTAGGATGATCTAAATCATACTGCATGAACCTAGTTTGTATTATATAATCTCAAAGACCCAAAACATTAAAAATATCCATTATTTTTTCATTCTTTCTCACAAGTTTGTTTCTTTTCTTCTCAAATTTCATGAGTTATTTAATAGGGTGAAAGATACTTTCTATGGCTACCAAAAGACCACAAGGTTGGCACCAAAATCACTTTAGATCTGACAATGAAGAAGTTGCCTACCTGAAGTACAAAGAATGTGTAATCATTGATTCAAAGTAAGTTTTACAAGAGAAATTATCTTGTCCCATACTCAATCTTTATGCTGTCATACCCTATAAATTCTTGATTTCTCTCACCTGCCCCTTTCACTCTCAATTTCTTTGTTAATTTTTAATAAATCTTGTTATGAAATACAACCACAACATTTGCAAATTTAGAGTTCATGGTAGAAAATTTTCTATCTATGATATAGCATCACAAACCCCGCTTATAACTTATCATCCATTAACATGGTCATTATAGAGTCAACAATCTTGTGAATGCTTGTGTTTGAACATGTGCTTAAGCATCGCCATTCCCAAAGTTAGGGATTGTATAAATATCACACCTCTTCTTTCTATCATCACTTACTTCTACATGACTCATACAGAATTGAATATGTGGATCATTTTACTTGTTACATTGAAAGCCTCACAATGATAAAAAATATAAAATCTAAAGGAAAGTATAACCTAGTGTAGAGATACATGATTACATATTTGCATGATGTTAAATACAACTTTTTCATTTTAGAAGAACTAGACCACACTCTTCACTTCACAAATCCTTCCATCCATAATCATTTATGGTTAGAAGTGATAGCATTTTAGGCCATAATAAAGGTAGATGAAAGGAGGCTATTAGAGTGGGGGATCCATCAACACACTAACACTACCCCTAGGATGCCTGTATTGTGCATTTTGCATGGCTTAAGCTCAAAGTTGATATGCACATTAAAGAGAAAGGAGCTTGCTGAGAAGAAACCTAGGAGAAATACATAAGCAATATTTTATTAGCTATTATGTTTTATATTAATTGCATTAGTCAATTTCTGCATATTTATTCTACATAACTTTTTTAATCGGTGCCCTTTTCTATCATATCTATGAATTATAAGTTTATGCAATATTTTCCTTAAACTTGTTTATATGACAAACTAATGATTAAATAGTATTTAGAATACAAATAATCTCTAAATTATAATTTTAAGCAATATTTTCTTTAAACTTGCTTATATGACATATTTATGATTAAGTACTATTTGGAATACAAACATTTATGTAGCAAAAGTGTGAATTACTTACTTAATCAAACACTCAAATTTGTATATAATGGTACATATAACTATTTAGTATAAATTTTCTTATGTAAATCAAATCTTTCTTTTTTCTATTTTTACTACTGTAAAAATCAATTTGTGCATAAATAAGTTTGCTAATGCATGTGATTTTCCAAATTATAGAATGATTCAAGCAATGATAAAAAATATGATCAGGATGTATAGGCTAAGATAAAGGCTTAATTAAAAAAATCCCTAACATGGGAAGTATGAAAACTTTTTTCAAAGCAAGTATAAAAGAATAAAATTAAAAAATATATGTGCCTCCCCATCCTCTCATTAAGTGGTCCTTCATAATATTTTTTTTTCATTTGCTTGAATCATGTAATAATATCTCTAGTCATCCAAATGAAATTTAGGCATCACTTTATTTTTATTTCAAAATTATATACATAATTTAGTAAATTGATCGATATCATTTACTTAAGTAATGAAGTATGATCATAGAAGCGTTGCATTGTGGTGGAAATTAAATATTCCAATGTCGTCATCTATCTTTCTTTCTTTTGGGTGGAAAGAAGATAAATGAGAACAGGAATATAATCGCCTTGGTCGGACGCCACGTAGATCCACAGATGTACTTATTAGGGTGATCGAGTTCAACATTGAGGAGAGGTGTACTATCTTGAAAGATAGAAATCACCACCCTACAATGGACCTAATCACCAAAATAAGGACTCCTAAGGACGTTGGGTCTTCGAGGTGCACCAAAGATTCTTCCCCTACTTTAAATCAGGTTCATTAAGTTCTCTATAGGGGCAAGCCCCCATAGTTAATTACATCCTAAGGAATGGAGATTCCATAGGAAAACTCTCGATTAAGGTAAATGATTGTTGTCTCTAAATATTTCAATAGGGTATCAATCGATTAGTTCATTTTTGAAGATCAAATGGGATCGATCAAAGAGAAAGTTATTATTATCAAATGAAGATAAATAGGAGATCTTGTGATCTACCTAGCGAGCATTTCAAACTATCTTATGATTGGGCTTTACATTTTGAAATTGATTTAATTTATTTGAGTTGAATTTTCATTAGAAATTTAGGCTTATGATTCCACAACACAAGATTATGGAAATGCCTAAGAGGTGAGGATTTATGCTTATGGCCCACAAGAGGAGAAGCAACCTAGAACCTAAATCTAGGGAGCTTTAATGAGGTCAAAAGCACAACCTAAATCTAAGTCAAAAATGGTATTTTTTTGCCTCCACAAGAGGACAAACCACTACTTGGACTTACAACTTAAGGGGTGGTATAACTAATTCTTCCTACAATTATAAATTCATGAAGGCAAGTCATATGCTTTATGCAAGATAGCTAGGCTGTTATTTATTTAGAAAGAGACTAAGTCCTTAAACTCACTCCCTAAAGAGACTAGATCATGTACGGGCATGAGTAATGACCTAAATCTAATGCAATTCATATTACATTTTATTTTCATTTTTGGACAAACATTTTTTGACTTAATATAGGATTCATATATGCCTAATGCATGAGAAAGGTTATTGGCCAAAATCTAGAAGGAGGAGGTGTGTTTCCACCATGGCTCTTAAAGGTCAAGCCAAGTTTCTCTGGCAAAGGTGGAAGCCCTCCAATCAAGAGTGAAGCAAGATGCATTTATGCATGATCTTATAAAAGAAATACTCATCCAACTAAGGGGTTGCTAATTCTTTTATCTTAATTTTAAGCCTAAGCTTTAAGTGAGGTTATAAGTTCTTTATTTTAATTTTGAATTATTAAATTTGGTAGAAGATTTATTTATTTCCTAAGAGCCTACTCATCATCCAGGTCATACATAAAGAAAGGAATAAACTAGAAAAAAGATTCCAGTTAATGCACAAGCTAAACAAATCATCGATCAATTTGTAAATCTAATTGCAAAAGAAGAAGAGGCCAATTGTGGTCGGGCACCACTGCACAAACCCAAAAAAAAAATAGGGTAGCTGAGCTCTACCCTTATACACCTGGATTACAAATGAATTAAATATAATTAAGCAAGGAATTCATTATTGTGGAGATCTTCAAGCTTCATTTCTTCATTCTTCTTTTCTTCTTTCTTCTTTGGTTCTTTCTTTTGGATGGTTGGAAGGTGGATGCTCCAAAGGCTTTACATGGTACAAAATGCAAAGCCTTATAACTAATGCTCATCCTAATCCCCATAACAATCATTCCAAAATCCTAATTGTAAGAAATTACATGAAAAGGGAAAAAAAGGAAATCTAACTAACACCTGCAAAATAAAGATTAGCTAAAATAAACCAAGCATGTATATTAGACTTAAACACACATGGGTGACTAAGTCCACTGCCTATTATTATGCTTAGAGGTATAAGCACCTACAAAAAAAGCATTTATATTTATTTATAGCCCTCCCATAAAATAATAGTTAGACTAAGATCATCTTACCATTTAGTCTATGCACATTCACCCTAACATCCAATCTAAAACATTACATCACAAACCAAAAGCAAACATCAAACCATGCACCTTCCTAACTGTGTGCTTTTAAGGTTTGTGTGGTATGCTTAGCTATGATTTTAAGTTAGAGTTTTCTAAGTGTAAAGGGTGTTTAACTTAGAGGAGGGTTTCATTTAAGTGATTTAATTATTTTGGGTTGATTTTATTTTATGTTTTGATTAGGTTCAAGTGAATCCTACAATTAATTACTAAGTTATAAATAGAAGGAAAGAGAAGAGAACTCCTCTTTCCTTCCCTAACCTAAGTAATTTCTAAAGTGGATTCATATTTTAATTTTATTTAGTGAATGTTTTATTATGTGTTTTAATTAATCCTAAGTTTAGATGAACTCTAAACAAACCTATTCAAAAGAAAGGCATTTTGAGATTAAGTAAAGTGAATTAAATTCACAAAACACACATCACTTCATTTATTTCCCAACATGTATAATATGCATATGAATGGATCCTAAGCATATCTATACATACAAAATGGGAATGTTTAGCACACTTTATGATGCATGCTAAGTAAGTTACTTAAGAAAATTTGAATGTTTATGATGCATGATTTTCATTAAGTAGAAAAGTGGTTTCTTATCCAATTTTCACATGCACATATGAGTGTGTGAAAGGCATAAGTGAGTACGGTGCCATTGTTAGCACCAGGGGTGTAAGGAAGATTCCCATGTGGCCATTTCCATGCACATGGTCGATTTGGCCATTGGGCCAAGTTGGTCAAACCCAAACCCATTGGGTTGGGTGCACCATCCTCTCTAGTATTCGCTTGATCTATTAGGAGAGTATCAAGTAGGTATGAAGAGAATTTGACCAAATTCCAAGTGGAATTGGTCAAATTTTACTCTATGGACTAGGGTAAAATGGTCATTTGACTTTTTTGAATTTGGGTATGTTTGGTATGTTGAGAAAATAGGTTTGACCAAGTTTCATTAGATTTGGAGTTCATTTGGTATGGTTTGGCTCATGTTGACCCATTTAGGTCAAAATGGGTCAACTTGGGTCAAGTTGACCAAATGGTCAATTGGGTCAAACCAAGGGTTGGGTCAAGTTCATATGACCTTTGAAATGTTTTGGTGGCTTTGGTTTGATTCAATTTGGTTTAGGTTTGAATTTGGTTCATGAGACTTCGTTTAGGTCAATGGGTCAAGTTGACCAAATTGAACTGACCTTTTGAGCTAGTCAAAGTAGGTTTAGGTTTGGTTGGTCATATTAAGTGGATTGGTATCTTTTTTTTCAATTTTTTTAAGTTTGAATTTTAGCTCAACATGACCCTTTAGGTCAAGTTGGGTTCAAGGTCAATTGGGCAAGGTTAGATCTAGTTGGCCAATTGAGGCTTTGGTCAAGTTCAACAAGTGATTTGGGATGGACTTGACCCATTACTTTCAATCAATTTATCTTAGATCAAGTTTTGACACATTTTGACTTTTTAGGTCAAGTTGGGTCAACTTGGGTCAAGTGGCCAATTAGGCTAGGTTAGGCTCAAATATTGACTAGGTCAAGTTCAAACATTGATCATGAATGAGTCTTAATCAATGGTTTTAATCAAATTATCCTATGGTAGATTTTGGCTATGTTAGGTTTCATTTTGGCTAAGTGTTGAATTGATCAACCCTTAAGTTTGACTTGGTTTGACCCAATTTGATTGATTGATCATCTCATGATGATTGTTGATCATGATGAGAGGCATAGATGGGCTTAGTTCAATCCAATTTGGTTAGGATTAGAATTTGGCTCATAAGGGTACTTTAGGTCACTTTGAGTGGAGTCAAAGTGGTCAAATGGCCTGGTCAAAGCTTGATTTGAGTTTGATTGAACTTGTATATGGACTTATGATTAAAATATAAATCCATTTTCCAGTCAAAGGAAAATATGAATGGATTTAAGGTTTGATTTTTTAATTGAGTTTTGCTTAAATGATTGAAGTTTGTATTTATATTTGGATTCATGATTGAAGGATTGATTGAATCATGAAGAAAAATCAAGAGTTTGGCTTGATTTGAAGTTGATTTAAATTCAAGAATTTGACTTGAAAGGCTTAGGTTGGATTTTGAGTATATTTGAGTTTGATTTTTGGAATTGGTTTTGTTTGTTTGAATTTATATTTCATTTATATGTGAATATAAATGAGAATATAAATGGGTTGAGAAAATTTCAAGGATTTGAAGTGATTTGATCATGATCTAAATAAGTCCTTAAGAGGGAAATTAAGGATTTAGAAAAGATTTAGTGAATTGATTTTAATTTTGGATTTAGTTTGATTGATTTGAATTTATATTTAATTTATATATGTGAATATAAATGAGAATATAAATGAGAATATAAATGAGTTATGAGAAAATCTCAAGAGCTTGAATTAATTTGAAGATGATTTTGGCTAAGTCCTTAAGAGGGAATTAAGGACTTAGGAAATATTTAGAATTTGAAATTTCAGTCATGGGTTTTAATCATGGGTTTCAATCAAGGATTTCAATTATGGAATTGATTTGAGCTTGGAGAAAATTAAATAAGTTAATTTGGAGTTTGAGAAAATCAATTAGGATTGATTTGGAATTTGACTTGAAGGAAGGAAGGTGAGGAATGGTTCAAGCTAAGGGTAGGCCAATTTTCCTAACACCCCTAAGGCATGACTTATTCCTATGGCTAACTCTTCTAAGTCTCTAGGGCTAGGTTGAGTGTCCACCTAATCACTAGTTGTGTCTTAAGACTAAGGAACTCCTAAAGTCTAAGAGAAGTCCTATGTCTAAGAAGGAGAGGTTGAGAGCTCATCCTAAAAATAAGGTCAACATGCATATAACATAATAATTATAAGGTAATTAGAAAATAGTTATTAAACATATCATACAATCATTAATTGACCATTCAAAGTATGCTTGTTTTATAAGTATTTGTGTTAAAACTATTCAGGGAAAATATGCTTGACTTAATTCACAAATGTGCCTTTGCTCCTATAGTGTTTGTATGTATATTTTTACTCTTATTCATCTTTTCACTTCAACCCTTTTTGATATGTCAAAAGGGGAGAAAACAGTATTTTGGTTGTTTGAGACATCTCCTATATTTTACATATTTTTTAGTTCTTTGCATGGATTACATATTTTTTTCACTCTTTACATATTTGCATAAATATGAATTCATCCATTGCATATTTTATGGGGCATAAATTGAAGATTTATCTCAATTTTCTTTTACTTTTAATTTCTTAAACTCAACAAAAAATATTTTACATCATCAAAAAATGAAACTTTCATTAACTTCATGAGCATTCACATGTATTCTCAATTTTGATGATAACAAAGATTTATGGTTGAACATGTATCTTTACTAATTAGTTGTGTGAGCAGGTTGTGATAAACTTTCAATACAAGTATTATAAATATGTAGCAAAATGAAATTGACTTTAAGTGCACGAATAGTGGTTGTTTTCAAGAGTTAGATAAAGGAAGCACCCATGAAAACTTCAAATGATGAACAATTAAAATCAAAACACACAAGTGGAGCCAAGGTTATATTATTATTCTTCTATTAATACTATATTTTATCTTCATGTAATTAGCATAATAATGATGAAAAATAACCAAACACGCACACAAACTTGAGGGAATATATAATATAAAAATTTTGTTTGAAAATCATATTGTATGATTTATATCATATTGATGATTCATCATTTTTGTTAAATAATTTCAACAAAAACAATTAAGTCGTTAACTCCAAAATTGTCAAAATTTAACTAATTATATTATATATATAATCATATTATATGATTGTCCATTTTTATTAATTATTTTTGAACCCCAAGATTAAATTGATTAATTATAATTTTGCCTAACTTGATTGATCTTTCATTATGATGTATATCTCATACTATGAATTCATTTGATAATTATCCTATTTGAATCTTAAATTAGATGTATCCTATGAAAAGAACTTTGTCCTTATTGAATTCATATTAAATAATGAGATTTTACAAGTATAAGAAGAAAAAAGCTACAATTCAACCCTTAGTTGTATAACATGATTATGGTGTCTATTGAGATGACCATATCATCAAATTTTGGTAAATAGAAAAAAATTGAATTAATTATACAATGTGATGTCAAATTATATAATATGATTGAAACATTTTATTAATTATTTTTAATTCTTATTTACCATCCTCCCAATAAATATCATTGTGCCTATCCTTTAAACTTAAACATGAGAGAGCTTATAAAAGACTTGGAAGGGTGTTCTTATGGTGATTAAAAAATCTGATGATGACACTACATGGATCATGGGGTTTTTATTTAGGTTATCAAATATGAAATCAAGGAATGATGTACTACCCTAAAAGGTAGAGATATCACTCTAGGATAGATTCAATCACTTACTAATGACTACTAAGGCTGATGAGTTTATATGTACTAGAGATTTTCTCCAAACCTTACATGGGTGAAGGTATGATTTATACAAGTTCAAGTTCCTTATAAGGGCAATACCCCATAGTTAATTACATCCTAAGAGGAGTCTCTAAAAAATTTTTGATCAAAGTAATCAATTATTATCTCTATAGATTTTAATGTTCAAATTAAAGATTTCTAAATTTTAGTAATTAAATAGAATAACTCAAATGAAAATAATTCTTTTGGATTCCAAAAGAAGATTAGTAAGAATTTCTTGGATATTGTACCTATAAGCACTTTAGTCTAACCTATAAATGGGCTATATATTTTGAAATGAAGAATCATTTTATTTCAAGTTAATAAATTATTAGAATATTATAGATTATATTTCAATAGCACAAGATTATTAGAATGCTTAAAAGTAAGGACTTATACCGAGATCCTAAATAAAGGCACTTTAACACAAGCTAAAAGGCTGACCTAGTCTAATGAGGGAAAATTTTAGATGCATTGGTTCACTCCCTACTAAGGAGAATTAACACATCCAAACTCTTTTGGACTTATTACCCTCTTATATAAGTTGCCAACTAACACTTCCTATATTTTAAATCCATGTGGTAAGTTTTATGTAGTGTAAAATAGAAAATTTTGGATGTTATGATATTATTAATTAGTGTTGAAGTCTAAGAATCTAAACTCACTCCCTAAATTCTAAGGCCATGATTTGTATGAAAAATTTTATAAATAATGATAAAATTTTCAACCTTTATACATTTTGACACCAAATTCATATAGATGCTTGGGTATACAATTATGCCTACATGGTATGAAAGTAGCTATGTACTAAATTCATAATTGAAGGTAGAATTCCCCAAGTAGGTGGCTGATGATAAGAGAAGGGGTGTAATTCAAGTGAGATGTATAAATATGTAGCATGGTTCACAAGTTTTAAAGGTTTCTAATTGCTTTCAGTATTTATGGATAAGACTTATTATGAATTATATTATTTTTTTTACATTGGTTAAATAAATTATGTGGAAAAAATTTTCCTAAAGAGCCTAGATGGGTCTAAGCAATAACAACAAAACATCATATAAAATAAACCTAAAAAAGCATGCAATCTAAAGTAAGCACATCATCAATTAATCAAATTAATATGAAAAGGCTGGTGTGGCTAGGTTTTTCTATACACCCTAGAACAAAATGAAAATGGGTAGTCAAGCTCTTCTCATAAAAAGCCCAGCCTAGAACTAAGTAAACAAAAGAGAAGGCAATAGAGGTCTTTATTTTTATCCTTGTGGTGAGTACTTCAGGCTTCATAGGATCTCCCAAGTCCATGTCTTCTATTCACTACTCATCCTAAACTCCATGACTTTAACTTAGTTCAAGTGCAAATTACAATTTAAAATTCCAAAATAAAATTAAAGTAAACTTACAAAATAGTGGTTAGCTAAAACACATACAGTTAAGTAGTTATATTTCATACAATGGGGCTTGGGACTAGTGTGTGGGCCCACCTTTCATAATGGGCTATGATGAGGCTTAGGTAAATAGGCACAAGAAAAACTTTTCAACTTTAATTTCATTATGGTGACCCATTTTATTAAAGATAATCCCCTACAATAAAAATATAATAGTCTAATAAATATCACACTAGCATTTACTTTATGTGCATACAATCCTAACATCTAGTTTAAAATAATACATCATAAAATAAGAAAATCAATACACCATAATAAATCGCAAGTCGAACCTAATTTTAGAATTAGTGACCTATCAAACTAATGTCTGTAAAGGCTAGCGTGGTTACAAAGCTAGGCTTTGATATTTTAGTTGTAGTTTAAAAGAAGATATATTTAATTTATTATCATTAGATGGCTTCAACTTAAGTGATGGTGACTTGATGATGAATTTTAAGTCATAATTTGATTTACTTTTGCATTGGATTTAATATTTAAAGAGTGAAGAAAAGTAGGCCCCACATGGTGAGCCACTCTTCTTTTCACCCTAGTCCTAATAGGGTGAACACTCCAATAAAGATGGGGGTTCACCCTAATAGTATAAGTAGTTATTTTTAAGTTTTTTTTAGTTAATCAATAATGAAGTGTTTTTACTTAAGTTCAACGTGTGATCCATTCAACCTCAAATATTTTTATTATCATATGAAGTATGTCTTACCATTAAGAAAATATCTTATAGATTACATCATGATATTTTTAATTGATTATAAATTATTTTTTTTATTAAAAGAGACAAAAAAAATATCAAATTATAATCAAAGTCACTCCCAAACTTGTAAATACTATTTGAAGTTGGCGAACTTCAGAGGAAAATCTCATAAACATTTGGGACTAAATCTAATTAATTTCAATTTTCTTTAACTATTTTATTAGCTATGAATTAAAAAAAATATTTAAGATTAGAATAAAACTCATAAGACCAAGAAACTTTATAAGGGTGTTAAAAGATGGAGTGCTAACACTCTTATTAACTTTCATGTCATTTAGAGCTTAACTTATTTTTTTTGTGATTTATTAAACTTATTTAAATATTTAAATGATGTAAAATATATTAATATTCAAAATAGATCAATTTTAATTTTTGTGATGTCCTTTCTATTTATTCAATTTATTATGAATTTTCTAAATTTAAATTATTTTAATTTTAACATTAAAATAAATACATATGCATTTAAAATTAAGTCTACTAAGCTTAATCAACTCCAAATTTCATGGGATTGTTCCTTACAGTCAAGGGTAATCTTAAAGACATTCTATAAAGATTTGGGGATTTTAGTATTATTTAATAATTAATAATTAATTAATTTAATTAATTATTGATTATTATAATTAGTTATTAATTAAGTTAATTAATTATTACTTATGAGGAATACTGATAATATTAGAATGATTTAATATATATGCAAGGATGTTTCCTCTAATTAATGCCACTGAGAGGCACACATTGCATGATCTATAAATTGATTCACAAAATTTATGCAATTTTATAATTTCTTAAACACTAAGTAATCACTTACGAATAATTTCAGAAATACATGTGTTATTTCAAACCAAAATATCATGAAAATTCTTCTAAGTATTTTCATCAACCCTAGATTATTAATCATAAGATTCTCATATCATCTAAACTTAGAGTATGCCACAAATAAGATTCCTAATTTAAGGGATTAATTAATCATTTAATGTGAATAAGTAAGCCTAATTAAATTGATTAGTGTAATTAAGAGTGGTTATAATAAATTGATAGTTTTCCCATGACCCCTCTTCTCTCAATAAATGACTTTAAGTTTTAAGATGTCAATTTATGATTTTCTAAATTTTAGAATTAATTAATTAATCTCTTGAATTAACCCAAGGTCTTAACAAATCATTAAGCATAAGCCTAAAAATTTTCAAGAAAATCACACAGATGTATAATCATATATAAACTATACCCAAAAAAAATTTAGAATATTTGGGCATATATTTTATTACTAATTATGTTAATTAAATTTTAATAATTAGCAAATTACTCTTAAAATACCCAATACCAATTGGACTTTTGATTTCATTGAATTCTCTCTATATGTTGAGCACAAAAATGGTTATTTGAAGTTTTCAAAATTTTATCTAATTAGTTATGATTTTTTAAAGTTTTAATTGATTTAAAAGATTGCCAATTAACCCTAATCATGGTGATTTTTGGTTTAACTACAATCAGGTCTTAATGATTTTTTAACTTCATGTATATTATGTAAATATGTTAAATTATTAAAATACAATTTTTATTTTTTTTAATTTTTTTTATTAAGTGAGTTGAATTATTTGGTGGTCTAAATATATCACTTTTTGTCTATACAGCCAAATTATATAAAATTTTAGGGTGGTAGAAAACATCATAAAAAATACTCCATAAAAATTTTAAGTCATTTAGGTAAGTATTTTAGAGTTAATTTTAAAAATACATATGTCAATTAATCACAAATTAACCTCAAAATATTCACAAAGGATTAAAGGTTTTATTTTTCTAATATTCTTCTCTAAAATCCATTTCTA
Organism: Cymbidium sinense; assembly: GCA_021442155.1. Lineage (NCBI taxonomy): Eukaryota > Viridiplantae > Streptophyta > Magnoliopsida > Asparagales > Orchidaceae > Cymbidium > Cymbidium sinense. The sequence continues at coordinate 53,750,241 of CM038214.1, read as the reverse complement.
ATGAGAGGTCACTTACATTTTTTTAGATTATTGGATGATTTATTATGAATTTTCAAAGTTCAAGTTCATTTATGTGATTATTTAGGATTTAATGAACCCTAAATTTGAAGATTTTTATTTAATCAAGATCAAAGATCCCAATCATTTTATCAAACTTCTTCTATTAATAAAATTTTTCTTGAGCTAGAATTGCATTTTATAAGGTTTTATAATTTCTAAATAATTTATTAAATGCTTTCCTATTATTTGTGTTATTAATTTATAACTAGTTATTTATGCTTAAAAATAAAATTTTTTACTAGAGATGGAATACCATCATAAACACTACATAAAATTTTCATGCTATTTGGGCATATATGTTGATATTAGTTTCAAATATAACATTTTAAATAAAGTCTAATTACTCGAGGAGTTAATTTTGTGCATTTATTTTTCTTGGGTTCTCCTTTGTTTCCTAAGCTCATAAGGCTTTTATTTATATTTTCTTATTTCCTTACATTTGTTATAATTTTTCACAAATTTTGATGATGTAATTGAACCTTGTTAACCAATTTATCCTTTTTAGTGCACTTTACATGCAGTAAGCATTCAATGGACTAGCTAAATAGTGCGCTTGGTGCACTTGGATGCTAGTATGTAATGTATAGCTCTTAATGGTTTTCACTCAATAGTTTGGGGCAAACAAGTTTTGATTTAATATTCAAACCCATTATCATATAGTTATAAGGTCATCCCCTTCCTCTCACATAAACCCACAACCATTCACCAACATGATGATGATCTAAGAGATTCTGACAACAAAATGATATGAATGCACTTTCAAAAGAATCAAGAGGAAGAAAGCAAGATTTTTATTATTTGGATCCTAATGTCAGGCATGTTTAGTTCATAAACCATCAACACCTATTTTTAAGCTAAGGATGTGGATTTACCTCAATGCAACTATGTTTGATGGCTCACTCACATGAGATAGCTTCATTTCAAAAATACACAACTTTATTATGTGAACTAAGATCTATCACCTCTTGCCAGCTCTTAATTAAACTCTATGCTTGCCTGCTTAGGGATGGAGGGAGAAGTTTTATTTATGAAGCAGCTCTAAAAAACATGTTCAAAAGATTAATTTAAGGGGAGTAGCTCTCAGTTTTGTGGCTTGTGTGTATTGAATAGGTGAGGTTAAGAAGTTCAAATGGGAATTGGGAGTGTTTTGGAGGTAAGATTGGTGCTCACAAGGTCAAACCATGTCTATGTTTGCTACGAAGTTTAGTGTAGTGAGCTTTGTTAGTTTTGGCAAGGGAAGCTATGGTGGACTGATTTTGAAGTCTCAGGGGAAGCTTAGTTAATAAAAAGTGATTTATAGACTTGGAGGATTTAATTGTAGGTTTGGGCAATGAGATCAAGAGGTAGTTGGGCAAGTTCTTTTGTAACACCATGAATTATAGATTAGAAAATAAAGGAAAGATGTCAATTTCTTTCCCAAAGCACCCACACTAATTTTGTAGATGGGTTTTGTTGGCTTATGGCTTATGTGGTAAGGTTATCATATTAAATCATAGCCAATGGGGATGTTACCTTAAGATTCTAGCTCACATGTGTGTCTATGTTGATTAGTTTGACTCATGTGTATATACATGTGTGATTACCATTTAGCATGGCTCAATTATTATGGTTTTCTTTGCACAATATTGACTCAATAAACGTTTGGGTGAATAAAGCCATTAAACCAATTTGATTTTAACTTACATAAAATTATTTGACTTAGAGTAAAGTTAATTTTAGCCTTGTTAACTTACTTGAATTTTTTTTAATTTGTTTAACTAGAGTGAGTTTTAGTTTAAACAACTACAATTATGTGTGATCATTATTTGATTATTTATTTAGCTTCAATTTCAATTTAATTGGCTTCAATCTTAATTTACTTTAGTTTGAGGTAATTTGGTTAGGAATTATTTATGTTGGTTTTGCATTTGGTTTGTTTCAAATCCATTGATCACTTATTTGAGTTTGAATTTGATTCAAGATACATTTAATTATTTATTTCAATGGTTAATCATTTTGGTCAATATTAATTTCAGAGTTAGGTTTGTAATATAGTTAGTTAAGTTTAATGATTTGTATAGGTTAACCTTTGAATAACTAAATTGCTTTGTTGAAATTTTAAGTGGATTATTGTTAGTTTCAATTTATATAATTCATCTTGAGTCATCTTAAATTCATTTTTATGTGAATTATCTTAGATTTATTTTGGCTTCTAATTCAATTTTTTTTGTTTTAATGGGATTTGAGAACTTCAACTTATTTTGTTCATTTAGGCCAAATAAACCAATTGACTAAATTAGGTCTTAATTTGACATGGGTTTTATTTAGTTGCACATGTGTGTTGATTCCAAGGATTTAGTTTGGACCAACTCAACTTGGATTGGGTTTAATTTGATTTTGATCCTATATGGTTCAATTGGGTCCACTTGGGCTTAGTGAACAAATTGACCCCCAATTAGGCCTTAAATATTTTTGGTTAGTGTTTCTAAAGCCTTGGGTATGGTCGATTTCAAGTGACTCTGATTTAATTTGAATTTATCCCATTAAGGTCTAAATGGGTTACGTAGGGCTATGTGGGCTACTTAACAATTTGAACTTCAATTAGGCATCAATTTGGTGTGATTCTTTTGGAAATGTTTGGGTTAAATAGTTTTAATAAATTTGGCTTTGTTTTGTATTTAGGTTAATGTGACCTAATTGATTCTAATGGGTTAAGTTTGGTTAGGTGACCTAATTAGCCCATTTAGAAACAAATTATGTTGGGTTTTTACTTGGTGAGATTGGGTTTAATGTTGGGATTGGTTTTGTTTAATATGGTTTAGCCTAGGGTGGCCTAGGTTAATTTAAGCAATAAATGCTAGGTGCGACCCACTAGCCTTGTTGAACTACCTCTTATGGATCAATCTTATTGGTTTTGGGTTGATATTGGTGTCCTTATAGTCATTAAGAGTGTCTTAAGGCTCTAAGTGAGGGAGCCTTATTGCTATAGTAAGATCCCTACAATTGAAGAGGTGTGTATGTTAACCTCACTAAAAATTAGATCAATAGTTCTCTTAAAGAAAAGTGGAGAAAATAATCTCCTCTTCTTTTCCCTTAAAAGATCCTTTCTTTGGTAAGGTGGAACTCTATTTTATTTTTATTTTCCATTCAATTTGACATGGAGAGTAGAGCTTTAACTTGAAAAATTATTCTATACCTTTGGGAGGGAGTTACATCCTTCTTATATTGTAAGAGAAGGGGAGTAGTGCAAGGTTTCCTTATTACTCATTAAAGAGAGAGGCACGTAATTTTGGGAAAATTTATGACACCATGAAGAATTTAGAATTTCTTATTTGGATGTTCAAATGCATCACTAAGGAATAAACATATTATCAAGATAAACATGTTATCCTATAAGATTTGAACACTTAATAAAAGACTCTTACGGTTAATGGGTCTTTAGCTAGAGATTTTCCTTAAACTACATGGAAAGTAGAATAGGGTTTATTTTAAATTGGGTTCATGGTTCCTATAAGGGTAAGCCCTTATAGTAATTATCTTAGGAACAAAGGATATCTAATTAAGAATACCCTCGATTAAAGAAATAAGCTATTATTTATATGGATTTCTAAGTTGCTTTGTAATGGAAAATGATAATTTTGAATTTCAATTAGGAACGCGTTGAAAAGTGGAAAGAGTTATTTTGGAAGCCAATCGATTAAGTAGGAAATGCCTATTGATACTAGGATGCCCATGATGAGTAAAATTTGTGACACCATGTAGAGTTTAGTAATTTTCTTATTTGGATGATAGAATGCATCATTAAATAATAAACATATTATTTAAGATAAACATGTTATCCTATAATGGAATTGATCATTTAATAAAAGACTCCTAAAGCTAATGGGTCTTTTGTGTACCAAAGATTTTTCCTCTAAACTACATGGAAGGTAGAACAAGATTTATTTTAAACTGGGTTCATGGTTTCCTATAGAGGCAAGCCCTTATACATAATTACATCTTAAGAAGGGTCTCCTCTTAAGAATTCTCTCGATTAAAAAATAAGTTGTTATTTCTATGGATTTCTAAGTTTGTTTTCAAAGGAATGACATCTGGAATTTTTAATTGGGAATGATCCAAAGTGGAAAGAGTTATTTTTGGAGCCAAAACTTATTAAGTAGGAAATTCTAATTGATACTAAGATACCTAGTAGGCATTTCAACTATCTTATCATTAGGCTTCACATTTTGAAATTTAATTTATATTTTTAGTTGACATTTTCTTTGAAGTTTAGGGCTTAGATTCTAGCAGTACAATATTGCAAACATGCATAGGGTTAAAGACTTACTCCAAAGATGCTGCTTCAGAACCTAGTCTACAAGGCTTCTGACACATGTCAGATGCTCAACCTAGTTTCATTTTGGGAATTATCAACTATTCTTTTTTCTTGAGGGAACTAACCTATCCCTAACTCTTTTGGACTTACAACCCGCCAAGAGATGTTGTCAACTAACACCACCTAAGCGCATTTTAAATTTATGATGCCAAGTCTTATGAATGCAAGATGACTAGATGTTGCATTTTAAGAAAGGAATCTAAGATTACTAGACTCCTAATCCCTAAGATAATGTAGGGTATAAAATGTACTAACTAATGCACCATTTTTAAATTTTAATATTTTGACTCCATGATCATTTTAGGCCATGGGTATCCAATTTATGCCTACATGGTATGCAATTAGAAAAAAGTCAGGGGCCAAATAAATAATAGAAGGGCTTCCTTGAGGTGGTTATCCTCATAAGTCGATGCCCCTTATGTGCAATGAGAGAAGTTGCCCAATTCAAGGATTGAAGCAAATCGATTGCATGATTTTCAAGAGCTATTTTTTTTCAATTGATTTTTAAGTTATTTCTTAGGGTTTTAATTTATTTGAGATTTTGAATTGCATTATTTTTATGATTGAATTGATTAAATTTAATTGGGTTGAAATTATACTTTTTCCTATGAGCCTCGTCTAAGCATTTATCATAGAAAAGCACAACACATAAAGAAACCTAGAAAACCAAGTTGATTATATTGTGCACCTAAAATAAATCAAACTAATTTAGATTTATAAAGCAGGCCAATGCAATTAGGTTCCACCGTACACCCCAAAAGAAAAGAAAATGGGCAGCTAAGTTCTACCCTTATACAACCCGGCCTAAAACAAATAATTTCCACAAATATTTTTCCTCCTAATTCTCTTTTGCTTGGCTGACCCACTCTTCAAATTAAAGGGGTTATTTCTTTGGTTTTGGCTCTCTTTCTTCATTCTCTCTAGGTTTAACTCTTGCAAATCATTTTCTTGAAGGTTCTCTTGAATTTTATGTGCTAAACAGCATCGCTTTCCATTGGAATATTTTTGGCCAAAGTCTTACAACCATCCTACAGGATTCAAAGTGCAATAAGTTGACAACTTCCATTGATTTCTTGCTTGGCTAAGAATCACATTGGTGTTCCTTCAAGTTTTGGGAAGATTAACTCAAGTCTTGCTTCATTGCTTGCATATACAAAGATTTAAGTAAGAGAAATTGATTCATTTTATGCTTTTGATTTTTAGTTTTTCATTGTTTAATTTGGATGGAAAGGTCTTCCATGTATTATTGTCAAAGTTTCTTTCCTAAGCTTTTTCATTCTTATCTCAAGTGATTTGAAAACTTCTTTTCACTTGTTTGGATTGAAATCATTTTATTTCTATGTGTTGTATCTTTCATATCAAAAGTTTTACAAGGTTTATATTCTAGCATTTGATTAAAGGGATTTCTTGCTTTTTTGTTACGAAGTGTTATTACAACCAAGGAATTCATATTAGCTTGTTTAATTGAAAGCATTCATTGCATGTCTTTTAGATTACTCATTCATGCAATTATTTTAAATATAAATAATCCAAGTGATCCTATAGCATATAGTTTTTCAAGTTCACAACTTTTCAAATCTTTATTCCTTTTAAAATCAAATATTTTTCAAGAATTTATTTACTTGAGGTGCTTCACATAATGATCTTATCATTTCTTTTTAACTTTAATTTAATAAGAACTATATTCACTTTGAGCTCTCTTTCTTTTTTTCTTTTAATATTATTTTAGTTGGGATTAAGTGTAAAATTATTTTAAAATTAAGAGTTAGATACTGAAATTATATCTTTTCATCTCTTATTCTCTTGTACTTTGTTGGGCTTATTCTTGCCTGTTGTAGGAAAGTATGATATTGGGTTATACTTGCCCATATAAGAAAGTACAAAAGATTTATTATAATCGAAATTTGACATAGTGAATTCCTAGCTTGGGTTTTAGGCATGGACGTAGGTTGGTTTTTGGGTTTGGCCAAACCACATAAAAATCTATTTGCCTTATGCTTTCCATTTGTGTACTTAACTTAATTTTCTTTACTTTGGCTAATTATTACTTTTCTCTCTCATTGATTATAAAAGTTAATTATTTGTAGCAATATCTTCTATAATGTTTTGAAAACTAATTTGTAACTTGAAAATTTGTAAACACCTAATTCACCCCTCATCTTGGGTACCATAGCCTCTTAACAATTAAGCTTGTGTCGTTTCCTGGCTAAACATTCCTCCATTGTGTGGTTAAATCTTTTACATGGTTGAGGTAAACATTCAAGGACCAATTTCTACCAATACATATTTTTTTTGAGTTCCAAATACATATTTTTTGAGTTCCAATCCAAACTTCATCATCAAAATTGTTTGTAGCATCAAATTCCACAAGCACTCTTGCTAATGATGGTGAAAAAATGTTAGTAGTAGGTCCAATCTTAGTGGCCTTCCATTAATAGTCATAATGGATAAAATAAGTTGCTTATTGAAATAATGAACTTTCAAGCTTGGTATATCTAAATGGGACTAGAGATTCAATTGTTGGGTTGACATCGGTTTTAGAATGCTAAGGGAAGTCATTCATATATTAAATGCCTTTGATAAACACTTGATCATAGTTATCTTCCTTAGAAAGCCTAATGAGAAAATGTTTGGTCAAGGAAACAAATAGACCACTTCCCATATAGTTTTAGTTAGTTGAAGAAAGTTTTAGCCTCATCTAGAGTAATACTTTTTGTAGTACATTTGTTAATATGGGTGAACATGAATGGCTTAGCGAGCACACTAATCTCATCTTCATTTAGGTATACAATGTGTTTACCTTGTTTCTTAGCATGGTGCTTAAAGAAAGGCAATCTAGAGCCTTAACAGTAGACTTGAACCCTTTAGAATAAGAAGGTGGGAAAGTAGTGAACTTCTCAGTCCTATTCCCCAAATAGGAGGTGCATTTTCCATTGAGAGCTATAGCATAGGAGCATTTCTTATTAGCCAAGGAAGTCAGAAAGAGGCAACTTAGATGGAGCAAGCCAATAAAATAATAAGCCTAGCTCATAGAGGAGCAGTGAGAAGATGTGCCCTAAGATCAATATATTTGTTCTTCTATTTTTTTTTTTTTTTTTTGATAAATCATGAAATGCTATGAACATTATGAAACAAGCATAAAATAAATTTTCTTAAAAAATATTTTCACAAACTAAAATGATGATTAGAAAATATAAACTTGAAAATAACTTACTATAACATGCTTAAATTAATTTAACTTCAAGATCACTTGCACAAACTATTACATCAATGAACTATGAAATAAGAACTTTGAATCAATAAAGTAAATATGAAATCCTTAAAGATTGACCTCAACTTAAATTAGTTTTGAAACATAATTGCAAGAATCAATCTTTAAAATAGTTAGTGTTGATCTCATTTTGGATGAGAATTCATCATTCCAATCTTAGTAATTAGGAGCTTCCTAATTAAACACTTAGACTCTAAATTTACTGGCTAGGTGTATCTCCAAAATAAAATTAAAAAATAAATTAAATCAAAATTGAATGAGAAACTAAAATCAAATAAAACTCAATACTCTATGATGGAAACTTATGTCAACCTAATGGGCCTCACTAAAACACAAACTAACTTAATTTGATAGAGAAATTAAATAGAATAACTTAATATGATTCAACCTAAATCAAACATATCTAAACTAAAATTTAAATTCAACTGAGCTCAAACTAAGGTAATTGGCTTAGTTAAATTGACCCATTTAAGCTTAAAATTATATAAGTCCAAAAACTTCGAATAAAACAAAAAAAAATCAAGACCAAATGAAACAAAAGGCATAGAATAAATAAATCCAAAAATATATTTAGAAGAGGTTCAAAGTGGACAACCAGCTCATTTGACTTGAGTTGACCCCATGTGGGCTCCACCAAACCAAATGCCAACCAAGTAAAAGCTTGTCTAATTGAACCATTCCAAAAGCTCAAAGCCAATAATAAAAAATGTCCAAACATAAATATAAAGAAACTAGAATTGAATGAGGATTTCTATGGGTTAATTGGGTCACTTGACTTACGTAAACCTAAATGAACCCTATTAAGTATAAATTCAAATTAAACATCCATAATTATTTTAAATTCAAAATTAAACATAACTAAATCAATCATTGAGTCTAAATTGTCCAAATTTGTCATTTGACCCTAGTGTTCCCATTAAGCCCAATTTGGGTCTCTAGGTCAAAACCAAAAATAACCTCAAATTAAATGAAATCAATTGATCTAAATCATTTAAGGTACTCAATCAAAAAGAATTGAATCCAAATACAAATCTTAAAGTGTCTAGATAGGATAGGAAAAAAATAATTAAACCCATTTAGGGAAATGTGATATACCTACCTAAACTAAATCAAAACTCCATAAAGCTTGGACCAATTATTCCATAATTCATTAAAGTGAAAATTAATAGTGATTGAAACTTAATCTCAAAGTCCAATCAATCAATTGAATGTATCTAACCTAATTTATCCCAATTCAAATCAATCTAGGTGGGTTAACTCAAGCATTAACATAAAACTAACACAAGGAAACTCAAATTGTCCTATGGGTCACATTGAGCTTGATCAAAGTAGATAGAAGACAACCCAAGAAGAGGTGAGGTGATGCCATAGTGTGAGGTGGAGCAATGGAGAAGAAAAATCAAGCACTATAAGCCAATCACCAAAAATTCTCCCATGCTCCCTCCATCATTGCAATTAGCCACCTTAAACTCTATCTCTGATCTCTCCACCACCTTCAAGAGCTGACCTAAGCTCCAATTCCTTGAGACTGGCCACCTCCCACTACCTCAAAATGTGTGAGGCTTGTCCAATTATAAAGAAGGGGAAACAAGCCTCAATTTGGACCTTTGATTCTTCTTACACCTTCCCTAGCCTAAAATGAACTTTGTTGACCTCACTTTTGGAGTGAGGATTGATCTTTCCCATCTTAGATCTAGGAGCCTTCTAGGAAACTTAGACTTCCTTAGTGCTAGGACACTTCTAGTGGTTAAGGGAATACTAAACCTAATCCTAGAGACTTATAGGGCATAACCTTAAGCTTAGAGTTTATCTTAGATTAAGTAGGTCTCACTTACCCTAAGGCCTAAACCAAGACTCATGCCCATCAACTCATCCATACTTAAGCTCATGTGATTGGAGATAAACTAACTCAAACATATTCAATTAATCTTAATTGAATTTGGTTTTCTAATCCAAGCTACAAGCTAAATTAACTAGACTTTAACCTAGTCAACCCACCACAATCCTATAACTCCATTCAAACCCATTCAAGCAAACTAAACCTGGTTTAATTTTCTCAATCACTCCAACTATTCAATAGATCATTTCAAACTACTCTAACACTTGCAATCAAGCAAATTAAATCAAGCAAATTTAATCAACCCAAGTTATCCCATTTGACCTAAAAGATTCAAATGAGCCAAAACCCAATCAAGCCCAAATTAATTATAATCAAAGTTACCAACCAACTTTAAATTCATCATTGAACACATACTAACCATCCATAACTCACTTTGGTCTAAGTTGGCTTGTCCTAAAAGGCCTAATTAAGCCTAACTCCAATCAAACTTTCCTTGGATCAAACCAAGCCATCCAATCTCTTCATTGATGATTGTAGGTCACTATTAAACACTCCACTATAATCAATTGAACCTAATCAAGCCAATTTGGTCCTTTGACCCAAGTTGCCCAATTTGACCTAAAGGGTCAAGTTGAACCAAATCAAATCATAGACCAAATTGATTGAAAATCATGCTTCTAAATAATCACCAAATGAATATTGAACATGATCCAATCTTCAATTGGACCCAATTAGGTCAACCCAACCCAATTGACCTACTTAGCCTAATTTGACCTAAAAGGTCATATTGAACCAAATCATTCCCTAATCCAAATCAATTCAAATCAACTCTTACAATCAATCACCAATGCTCAATTGAACATAAATCTAACCCATACTCAAGCTAATCTAGCCAATTTGGTCAAATTGGTCAACATGACCCATTTGACCTAAATTAAATCATATGAACTAAATCAAAATCTAACCTAAATTAAATCAAACAAATTTCACTAACTCATCCCAAATGACCAATTAAACTTACCCAAACTCTCACTTTGACCCACTTTGGTCAAAGTGGTGAACTTAACATGACCCATTTGACCTATATGAGTCAAATTGAACCAAACCCAACCAAACCAATCAAAGCCCAACCAAACTTGGCATGACTCATCCAGGGTCACCATGCACACCTGGGGTCCAACCAATGGTGAACCATGTTTGGGTCAAACCTATTGAATCAAGCCTCCAAATTGGACAAAACCCCCATTTGGAAGGGTTCTCCAACCCTTGACAGCCATCTTTGGCCTTTCTTGGACAAAGGACCACTAGCCCAACCTAACCCAAGGCTAGTGGGTTCTGCCTTTAACCAAAAGAGGGTGAGTTCGCCCATGGGAAACCATTGGTCCACCTAAGGAGGAGTGTACACCTCATGGAAACCCACTACACTCCCTCAGTCTCTAATACTCATCCACCTCAGCAGTCCCCTGCCACCTCCAACCACCTACTCCGGTCGGACGGTTTCCTATGGTTGAACAAATCTCAACCTTTGGTTCAGTTAAGGAGGTGAGTATATTCCTTTCAATTCATTCAAGCTCAACATAGAGCTTCCTTAGAGCATTTTGCTCATACCCTCTCGAAGCTTTTTGTACACCCCACCATCGATGAGACTAGCTTTCGATCAGACCTTAGTGCTTCATCCATCCAAACTCCACAAACTTTCACCAAACTCAATTTAACTCTTCCCATACATTAACCCTTACTTGAGCCAAAAGCAATGCTTCTAATTGACCACCACAAGACATCCTTAGACCAACTCCAATAAGTTTTATGATAACATTTGGCCTACAGATCGATTAGCGAGGAGGCAACTCGAGATCTTCTCAACAAGGCTTCATCTCTTCAAGATGAAGCTATCTCAGTCACTTGACCATCGGTATATAGCTCCGATAAAGTAAAATTTGGCAACCGTAGTCATGGCCATTAAGTGCTAGTCCTTTTTGAAGTGAATCATATTTTTGTACAATCTCTACCATATCATCTCCATAGATTTATTCCCTGATCATTTTGGAGTTGATTCTGCTGTCAAATGAGCTCTGCAAGCTCAGATTGAGCTACAAAAGGAAGACGTTGTCCATCTCCCAGTGCTCACAGGATGATAGATCATCGACCATCTATTACATGGGATTGGAATGAACATTCGTGATTAATTATGTTAAAAATCTTGATTTAATCACTTTAAAATTATGGGATTAATCTCAACCATATAATCTAAGATCGGACAGTCAAGATGAAACCACATTCGCCACCTGCTAAGTTAGCTGCTGCTTTGAATGATTTAAGTAGCCAATACTAAGGTGCCATGTGGAAAGCGCTGCCTCGTCAACGTCAGCTTGGTGCCGATAGTTTAAAAAATAATTAAGGTTTAAAAATTTAATTAAATGGCTAGAACTTCAAAAAGTCATAACTAATTGTAGAAAAATTTTAAAAATACAAATAAACCCATTTTATAAATCTTAGATAAAGAAGAATTTAATAAAGATAAAATTCTTAATTAACACCTAATTAATAGTACTTAATTAAAGTTTGAAGCTTAGGCTAATTACCTTAATTAAGGCCAAATTACTTGGTTAATTAATTCAAATTTGGTGGGATGATTCTATGGGATATCCTCTACCTCCTATAATTTTCTTGGAATTATTTGTCATGTGGTTTGAAGATTTTTGAATTTTAACCCTAATTACCAACTTTAATTAATTAAATGATTATTAAAATTAATGAATAGTAAAAAATTAAGTAATTAATATTAATTAATTAATGTAAACAGTGGGTATGGTTAGGAGAAATAATAAGGCCACCTTTCTTAAATATTTTTCTAAGCATACTTCCTTAAGGGTTAATTAATGTGTTTAATAATTAAGGAATGATTAAGAAAAATTAATAATAAATAAAATAAAAAAGATTGAAATTGATTTAGATAATTCAAGTGCAACCCATTAATCCCTTTATGTGTTTAATATCATAAAGTCATTAAAAAATAATGATTATCTCATTGGTGTGGGGAAATCATAAGAGTATTTAACTTAAATATTTTTCTCCTTTAATTTATATAACTCCTATACATGACCTTAATTGCATTAGACTCCTCTAAGTGCATCGCTAATTTTATTTCCCAAAGCATATCATTGAAGGCTCATGATCAAGTGGTTAATTAAATTAAAGAAGTTTTGGGAAGGGTAATCAAGTTGATGTGATTAATGGCTTGAACATAATTAACTCATTAAACATATTTATATTCCTTCCTTAAATATGTTAAATAACCAACATGGGATGAAGTGAATCCTAAGTATCATTTCTCCTCTTTAAGTTTTAATAACTTAAACATTAAAATTAAATTTTACAAAATTTTGGTTATTATTAAAGAATGTTTATTTGGCTTGATTGTCCTTAGATTCAATGAAATTGAGTATGTTATGTGGTGACATTTAATTACTTCTTTTCAATTATCATAAATTTGCATGCCATTGGTTTCATATGTTCATGTTTTCAAAAAAATAAAATAATATGATTGTATTCAAATTGCATGAGTTGGATAAATATTATGATATGGTGTGGCTATTATCACTAATAAATCTCAAATTATTTTGAAATTATAAATTAACGATGAATCAAAGAGTGTGAACTTTAAGTCAATGTTTATTATAAATACTTAATGAAACCTCAATTTAGTTGTAACTTAAAGATAGTAAGGGATTATTTTATCTTTTATTTTTTTATGTATGTTTACATATATTTAAGTTAATAAGTATATAGTTAGGATATCCTGGGAACTTGAGGTTTTATGTAGTCCCAAGGAGGTCTTAGATAATCTCACTTCTCTGGTTTAACAATTACACATACTTACCTAATTTCATATATATATATATATATATATATATATATATATATATATATATATATATATCTTTCATGTCATTAAACTCCACATGAATAAAAGATTTTATATTACCTTTGCATGGTTTTCTTTCTATTTTTATGTGTATGCTTACATGGATTTGAATTAGCAAGTATATAGTTTGGATATCCAGAGAATATGAGGCTTTAAGTAGGAGGCCTTAGATAATCTCACTTCCCTAATTTAACAATGGTGCATTGCTTGTTTAAATTCAAATACATGTTTGCATATGCTTGAGATAGAATCTTTCTCTTCTATTCATGCATTAACATTCATTAAGTGTGCAAAAATATGAGTATATTGCATGTATACATATGTTAAATCAAATATTAAGAAGATTAAAGATGAAAGAATATGAATGTTATTAGTAATGAAAGGAAGTAGTGGAATATTTCTCATGTTATAGTGACTCAATTTTGTTAATCCTAACACGCCTCTCATGTTTGAATAAGATTCCTTAAAACTAACCCAAACTTAGGCTCAATATAAAGAAAAAAAAGAACTCATAAGTGTTTCACTAAGAAAACCAAAGCTATGATAGTTTACCTTTAAATAATAACCTAGGATAGGGATGAATGGACCAAGTCTCTTTCTTCTCTTTATAATAGTTAGATGCTAGGTAAGTACTAAATAAAATGAGAATATGTAAATTAAAATCAACCAATCTACTAAAGGACTTGAAATGAAACCATCCCTAATGATTAATTTAAATAATCCTAAATCCTTAGACAATCATACTTCCAAAGTTTAACCAATACATACCACACTAAAACCTCAGCACACACATTACAATGCTAAGTCACCGATTATAATACTAAGTTAGGCCGGTGTATGTTATGGTGATGTATTTTTTTAATGATGTATTATTTTAGACTAGATGTTGGGATTGTTCATGTGTAGACTAGATGTTAGGTCGTTAGTAGCCTAATGATGATTTATGCAGGAATTGTGCTAAAGGGGCCACTATAATAACAAATGAATGTAAATGTTCTTCCTTACAGGTGTTTTTTATGCCCCTAAGCATAATCCAATTAGGACAGGTGGGCTTGGCCTAAGCACAGGATGTTAAATCTAAATATGTGAAATATAATTGTCCAGCTTGTATGCTTGTTTACCTAATATATGTTTTGTAAGTGTAGTTAGATTTCATTTTTTTATAAATATGTAATTTTTGTAATAGGATTAAGATTAGTGTTATGGGATTTATGATGAGCACTGGCTAGAAAGCAAAGACCTGGGAGGCCCCATGAAGCCTAGAGCAAATTATTCCAAAAGAAGGAAAGAAATATAAGAGATTGAATACCCCCATAGCATTTACTTTAATTATAATATTCAATTACAATCTGGGTTGTATAAGGGTAGAGCTCAGCTACCCAATTTCTTTTCATTTCTAGGGTCTGGTACCAACACTGTCCTCTTATTCTTTTATGAAATTAATATGTTTGAGTATTGTGTTTAGTTTGTGCAAGAGAAATGGCATGTCTTTCCTAACTTTTTTAAAGTATGATTTGATGTGTGGCCTGGATATGGTAGACTCTTTAGGATAAAAATTAAATTTTCTACCCTCACTAAGTAACTTATAACTAAATCTTGATGTAATGTACAACCTCATTTTAAAGCCTAGGCTTTTAATCATGATAATAAAGATATATAAATTAGCTGAATGATTATATGCTACAATAATATGCATATCATATTATGTCACTCTTAAATAGAGAAGACCTCCACTCTAGCATGATAGAGGATATGCTTGACCTTTGAGAGCGATCTCTTATAGTGGAGAACACCTCTTCTAATTGATTTAGCAAATGACTTAATTTCATCATGCATGTAAGCATAATTATCCCAAGACTTGCTCTAAAAATAAATGTGTCAAATGATTTTAAAATAAACTTATAAATTTTTAACAAAAGTCTAAGTAATATACTAAATATTATCCAGTCTCTTAGGTGTGTTTAGTATTCTAGCTTCCTTTCTAAATAAATAAGAGCCTAACCATCTTGCATCTATATAAGACTGACCTACATGGTTTTAAAGTGTAGGAGGTGTTAGCAGCACTCCAATTGGTTGTAAGTCTAGAAGAGTCGGGACATGTTCATTCTCTCTTATGGAGGTGAACCATTATATCCCACTTTCTCAGAGTAGAGTTAGCTCTTGGCTTGTGCTAGAGAACTCTAGATTTGGGTTCTAAGGTTGTTCATTTTACTTTTCTATGGGTATAAGTCTTCACCTCTTAGGCATTTCCATAATCTTATGTTGTTGAAATCTAAGTCCTATCATTCTAATGAAATTCAACTTAAATAAATAATTTTCTCCCTTTCAAAAATGTGAAGCCTCACTATAGGGTAGATTGAAGCACTCACTAGGCTTCCTAGTATCATGGGTGCTTTTCTTAATTAGAATCTGTGAAGAAATCTTCTTATTCGAGCGATCCATTTGATTCTAATTACACTGAAATCTTTGATAGCCTAGCCTTGAAATCTTTGAAGATATACATTAACTACTTTAATCAAGAGTATTATTAGGAAATTTCCATTTTTTTAGGATGTAATTAACTATAAAAGCTTGCTTCCATAACTAAAGAACCTGACATAAAATAAACCTTACTTTGCTTGTCCATATCTTATATATGAAGTCCCATATGCTTTATGAGTCCTTATTATGTGATTGAGTCCATTGTAGGGTGGTTCTAGGTTAATTCAATTCTTAATCATCCAATGAACAACCAAGGAAGATTTATAAATGTTTAGTATAAATTTTCTTATGTAAATAAAATCTTTCTTTTTTACTCTATTTTTTATTATTGTAACAAATTAATTTGTGCATAAATATGAGTGTGATTGTTTCCAAACTATAGAAAGATTCATGTAATAATAAAAATAGTATTGGGATGCATAAACTGAATAAAAGCTTAATTAAAAAAATCCCCAAAGTGGAAAGTATGAAACAAATTCTCAAAGGAGGGAAGTGAAAAAAAATTAAATTAAAAAATATTTGCTCCTCCCCATCCTCTCATTAAGTGGTCCTTCATAGCAATTTTTTGTTTGCTTGAATCATATAATAATATCTCTAGTCATCCAAATGAAATTTAAGCAACACTTTATTTTTGTTACAAAATCATATAAATAATCTAGTAAATTGATTGATATCATTTACTTAAGTAATGAAGTATGATCACAGAAGTGTTGCATATATGATAATAATTATAAGGTAAGTGGGAAATAGTTATTAAAACATATCACACAATCATTAATTGACTATTCTAAATATGCTTGGTTTATAAGTATGTGTGTTAAAACTATTTTAGTAAAACTTTGTTTGGCTTAATTCACAAAATGTGTCTTTGCTCCTTTAGTGTTTGTCTGGTTTGTTTTTACTCTTATTTAATTTTTCACTTCAACCCTTTTTGATAAGTCAAAAGGGTGAGAAAATTAATGTTTTTGGTTTGTTTGAGACCTCTCTTATATATTACATATTTTTTTTCACTTCTTTGCTTGTGATTACATATTTTTGCACTCTTTGCATATTTGCAAAAATATCAATTCTTTCATTGCATATTTTTATGCAGCATAAATTTAAGAGTTATCTCATTTTTTTTACTTTTTATTCTCTTGATCTCAATGAAAATTATTTTACATCATCAAAAAAATGAAAATTTATTAATTTCATGAGCATTCACATGTATTCTCAATTTTGATGATTGCAAACATTTCTAGTTGAACATTTATTTTTACTTATATGTTGTGTGAGCAGGTTGTGGCAAACTTTCAATACAAGTACTATAAATATGTAGCAAAATGAAATTGACTTAAAATGCATCAGTAGTGGTTGTTTTAAAGAGTTAAATTAAGGAAGCGTCTACTAAGACTTCAAATGATGAAAAATTGACATCAGAACACACAAGTGGAGCCAAGGTTATATTATTATTCTGGTATTAATACTATATTTTATCTTCATGTAATTACCATAATAATGATGAAAAATAAGAAAACACACACACACACACACTTGAGAGAATATAAAATAAAAAATTTTATTTGAAATTCATATTATATGATTTATATCTTATTAAAAGATTCATCTTTTTTGTTAAATAATTTCAACAAAACTATTTAAGTTGGTTAACTCTAAAATTGTTAAAATTGAACTAAATATATTGTATAGTATAAAATCATATTATATGGTTGCCCATTTTATTTATTTTTTTCAAACCCCAAGATTAAGTTGATTTATTATAATTTTGCCAAACTTGATTGATCCTACATTATAATGTATATCATATAGTATGAATTTATTTGGTAATTATTCTATTTGAATACTAAATTTGAGGTATTTTATGAAAAGAACTTTTTCCTTAGTTGAATTCATATTAAACAATGAGATTGTACAGGCGGAACAAGCAAAAGAGCTACAATACGTCCCTTAGTCATATAACATGATTATTGTGGCTATTAAGATGACCATATCATCAAATTTTTGTTAAATAGAAGAAATTTTAATTAATTAAATAGTGTGATTGAAGCATTTTATTAAAAAATATTTTTTTAACTTGTATTTACCATCCTCCACATAAATACCCCTTTTGGGGAGCCTTTCCTTTTAAACTTGAATATGAAATAGCTTAATGGAGGCTTAGTGAAGGGTGTTCTTATGGTGATTTAAAAATCTAATGAGGACACTACATAGATCATGGTGTTTTTATTTAGGTAATCAACATGAAATTAAGGAATGATGTACTACCATAAAAGGTAGAGATATCACCCTTGGATAGATTCAATCACTTTCTAATGACTCCTGAGGCTGATGGGTCTATACGTACTAGAGATTTTCTCCCAACCTTACATGGATGAAGTAAGGTAGGATTTATTTTAACATGGGTTACAAGTTCCTTATAAGGGCAATCCCCCATAGTTAATAGCATCCTAAGAGGAGTCTCTTAAAAGAACTTTTAAATAAAGTAATCAACTTTTATCTTTTTAGATTTTAATGTTTGGATCAAGGATTGCTAAATTTTAGTAACTAATTAGAATAGCTCAAATGAGAACAATTCTTTTTGGATTCCAAAAGAAGAAGAGCAAGAATTGTAGGGATACTTCTAAGCCTGTAAGCATGTCAATCAATCTTATAAATGGGAGTTATTTTTATTTTGAGTTAATAAATTATTAGAATATTACATATTATATCCCAATAGCACAAGATTGTTAGAATGCTTAAAAGGCAAGGACTTATACTGGTAGAAAATGAGAAGTAGGTTGCCTCAGATCCTAAATAAAGGCACTTCAACACAAGCTAAATAGTTGACCTAGTTTAATGAGGGAAATTTTGAATGTATTGGTTCACTCCTTACTGAGGAGAATGAACTCATCCCGACTCTTTTGGACTTATTACCCACTTATACAAGCTTCCAACTAACACTTCCTATGTTTTAAATCCATGTTGCTAATTTTATGTTGTGCATAATGGAAAATTTTGGATGTTAGGCTATTATTAATTAGTGTTGAAGTCTACGAATCTAAACTCACTCCCTAAATTCTAAGACTATGATTTGAATGAAAAATTTTCATAAATTATGCAATAATTTTCAACATTTATACATTTTTTACACCAAATTCATATAGAGTCTTGGGTGTACAATCATACCTACATGCATGATATGAAAGTAACTACGTGCTAAATCATAATAAAAGGTAGAATTCCCCAAGTAGGTGGCCCAGATGCCCTTATCTATAATGGGAGAAGTGTATAATTCAAGTGAGATGAATACGTATGTAGCATGGTTCACAAGTTCTATGGGTTCCTAGTTACTTTTGATATTTATGGATAAGGCTTATTATGAATTATATTATTTTTACTTTATATTAGTTAAATAAATTATGTGGAAAATGTTTTCCTTAAAGAGCCTAGCAGTGGGTTCAAGCAATCATAAAAACAAAACATCATATAAATTAAACTTTAAAAAGTATGCAATTTATAATGCATAATCCAAAGTAAGCACATCTTCAAACAATCAAATTAATATAAAAAGATTGGAGTGGTTAGGTTCTGCTATTCACCCAAGAAGAAAATGAAAATGGGTAGTCAAGCTCTTCTCATAAATAGCCCAGCCTTGTAGGCGATTAGCAATAGGGGTCTTCATTTTATCCCCATGGTGAGTACTTCAGAATTCATAGGGTTTCCCAAGTCTATGCCTTCTGTCCATTGCTCATCTTAAACCCCATAGCTCTAACCTAGTTCAAGTGCAAATTATATTTTAAAATTCTAAATGAAATCCAAAAGTAAACTTACAAAATAGTGGTTAGCTAAAACACATATACAATCAAGTAGTTATATTTCATATAATGGGCTAGTAGTGTAGGCCAACCTTTCAAAATGGGATATGCTAAGATGCTTAAGTAAATAGCACCTGGAAGAAAAACTTATTAGCTTTAGTTTCATTATGGTGACCCATTTTATTAAACATAATCCCCTACAAAAAAAAGTATTAGTCTAATAAATATCACACTAACATCTAATTTATGTGGATATAATCCTGACATCTATTTTAAAATAATATATCATAAAATAAGAAAATTAATACACCATAACAAATCAAAAGTTAAACCTAAGTTTAAAATCAATGACCTATCAAACTAATGTGTGTAAAGGCTAGTATGGTTAGACAAAGCTAGGCTTTGATATTTAAGTTGTAGTTTAAAAAAGATATTTAATTTATTATCATTGGATGGTTTCAACTTAAGTGATAGTGACTTAAGGATGAATTTTAAGTCATAATTTGATTTAGGTTTGCATTAGAGTTAATATTTTAAGGAGAGAGGAATAATGGGCCCCACTTAGGTAGAGCCACTCTCCTTTTCACCCTAGTCCTAATAGGGTGAACACTCCATTAAGAGATGGGGTTTACCAAGAGTGTAAGTAATTTTTTATAAGTTTTTAATTAATTAATAATAATGTATTTTTACTTAAGTTCTATGTGTGATCCATTCAACCTCACATAATTTTATAATCTTCATGAAGTATGTCTTACAATAGCCAAATATCTTACATATATCTCTTCATGATATTTTTAATTGATTATAAATTATTATTAATTTTTCATTAAACGAGACAAAAAATATCAAATTATAATCAAAGTCACTCCCAAAGTTGTGTAAATACTCCTTGAAGTTGGCGAACTTCAAAGAAATATCTCATAAAAATTTGGGATTGAATTTTCTTTAACTATTTTATTAGTTAGGACTTAAAAAATATTTAAAATTAACATAAAACTCATAAGATCATGAAACTTTATTGGGGTATTAAGGATGGAGTGCTAACATTCTTATAAAAATTTCATGTTATTTAAAGCTTAACTTATTTATCTTTGATTTATTTAACTTATTTTAATATTTTAATAATATAAAATATATTAATATTATCATCAACCTAAAACATTGGTCTAAAAAGAGCCAGCCAGTGGATGATGACGTGGATGACAAATTTTTCTAGGAAGATGAAGATCTCCCAGCCAATGAAGAACAACAAAATTTTGATCTCCAAACTAATGAAGATATTGATCACATGGTGATCGAATTTGTTTGTATGGTTAACACACATTTGCAGAACAAAGATGTGGAACTCGAACAACAGAATCAAGAAGAGAAATACGAGAACCCTAGCCACCAAGAGCATAGAAGCGAAGCTCAAGTAGACGGGGGAAGTGGCTGAAAGTTAACAAATATTGTAACAAGGTTACAACAACAGATGGGTTCCCAACATCAAAGGTGAGATCAAGAAATCAGTCAACTCAACAACCAGCTCAATGAGATGAGTGGACTGGTGAAAGAGCTATTTAGTTAGCTCAACATCATAGCAACTGCAACATTGTAGATAACTTTGAGAATTTCTCCAAAAATGAATAATCTGATAATTGAAATGGGAGGCATACAAAATGTTTTTCCTAATCTACCAACAGCTATAACACAAAGGCAGGAACCTCCAAGAAAAATTATAGCCAACACTTATCAAGAAGCTGATGTTATCAGTAAATCCTAAATGAAAGATATCATCAATCAAAAGGTCAAAGTAGTGATAGCCTCAAAAACTGCTGAGAAATTAATTAGACAAGGCCGACTATATCCGGCCGAATTTGACCAAGTACAGTACCCTAAAGGGTACGTTGTGCCAAAGTTTAATACCTTTTTAAGCACAAAAAATCTATGGCAACACTTGGCTCAATTTAAAGCATCATGTGGAAATACCAGAGGAAATGATGCCCTACTACTATGATAATTTGTTAGTAGCCTTACACACATAGCTTTCGAATAGTATGCTGAGTTACCTATGACTTAGTAAAAACCTTCATCGAGCTAGAAATACTTTTCATCAAGAGATTTACAGTAGCAATAAAGAAAGTAACAATTAAGAATCTCACCTTGAAAAAGAGAAGAAAAGATGAGAGTGTTACCAAGTATATTACTAGATGGAGAAATCTAAGCATGAGATGTGACCACAACTCACAGAAAGTATACAGTAGAACACCTCATGGGGAATATTGATGATCAAATGGCCCCATATCTTGGTTCGGCTAACATTAACACATTCCAATAATTATTGGATTGCATAGCTAAGTTTGAAAGGTTACCCAAACAAAAAGGGCTTAATATCGATTATAACAATAACAACCCCTTTGGAAAAAGGAAACAACCAAAGTCTGCTGACTCAAAAAGGAATGATGTGAAAATAATATTCATATTCATAGTGGACAAGAAGGCAAACTGAGGTGCAATAATCTCATAACTAGCAAAAACTTTGCATCTGGTAGCATTGCCGATAGAAGATAAGAAAAAAGAATCAACCCACCAAGAGAAAATGTCTAAGCAGTGCTCATTTAAAAGAGAATGTACTATTAAAATTTGTATACATGCCCTTAATTTAGGATTATAATTTCCAGAGCCACTACGACCAAACTAACTAGACATGATTTTTTATCCCAACTATTATCCATTCCATAAGCTCATAATTCATCCAATTGAATATTGTTTTATCTTCAAGGAGTAGGTAGAAAAGAGCTATCAAAATGGAGAACTCACCTTGTTAGATATTATATTAATAAACCCTAAAAAGGAAAGGTGAAAGTTTTTACAACTCATCTAGTCTAGGATTCAAAAGATAAAAATGTTGAGCTAGTTGGAGCCTAATGTATAAGGGATAAGGGAAGAGCCTACAAATATAATAAGAAGAAGTTAGTTGGGTGACCTTCATCTCAAAAAGATAAAAGGGATGATTAATATTCTTTTAACTTTAGAGGGAATCTAGTGGAAGAATATTTTTAGAGCCTGAAATATATCCAAAAAGATTCTTGCCTAATAGTGGGCAATTTTATAAGCCTTGTATTTCAAGGAAAATACTCCATCAAAAAGAAACTCTCTGAAATAGAAAAAGATTAAATTAGATCCATCATGCCCAAAGGGGTCGGATTAGATCCATCATGTCCAAAGAGACTAGATCTGATATATCTTGTCCAAAGGGACTGGATCTAATTTTAAATTAGATCCATAATGCCTAAAGGGGTCAAATCAAATACGACATGTCTAAAAGGACCTGATCTAAATTTAAATTAGATCCATCATGTCGAAAGGGGCCAGATCTAAACTTAAATAAAAGATCCATTATGCCCACAGGGGTTGGATTTAAATTTAAATAAAAGATCCATTATGCTTAAAAAGGCTAGATTAGATCCATCATGATGAAAGGGGCTGGATCTAAATTTAAATAAAGAACCTATTATGGTTAAATGGGCTAGATTAGATCTATCATGTCCAAAATGGCTAGATATTAACCCAAATTTATATTCTTTCATGTCCAAAGGGTCCGGATCTAAATCTATACTTATATCCAACATAGGATTTAAGTCTAAATATACCCAAAGGGTTCAATCCTCTATATGTTGTCTTGTACTCTCTCTATTCTCTTCTTATCTGAATTGACTGAAATAAAGGGAAGAGAATCATTGCAAACACTACCAATTTCAAACCTCCATCGTTGATCTTGGATCTAGTGTGAGACGATAGTCCTCCCTCCATTGATTTTTGATTTGGAGCAAAAGAGAAGAAACTAATTATGTTAAAAATAGTTTAAGCACACAAATCTAAAAACCAACATCAAATTTGAAGGATGAATGCTTTTCATCCTCTAGAGTCATTTTAATATGATTATAACTCGATGATCCATCCATCAAGAAAAACATATCATAATTAGAAGTATTATCCACCATGAGTTTTGCATTGATGGGAAATCATCTTTTGCATGCTTTATTTAAGTCCTCCAAAATCTGCAAACTTCAATTTTTCCATTCTTTTTTTCTTAATGGGATATTATTGGTATCTTGTATTTTTTCTTTGATAAATCTTTCTTCGATGAGCCTTTTGGTTTCAACAATTACTTGCTCTTTGATTTATAATTGCATTCACCTTGGTGCTTGCTTTATAGGTTTTATATCAGGGTTAATGACAAGTTTATGTATGGCCACATCTAGCGACGGGCCTAGCATTTCACTATAATTTCATGTGAAGCAATATTTATATTCACAAAGTAGTGCTTTTAATTCTTCAAACCTATCTGATGTGAGCTTAGTGCTAACAAAAGTCAGTGTGGGCTCCTTTTAGTTCCCAAGTTAATTTTATAGAGTTCATCAATGGAAGCTTGATTGCCTTTCTCAAATTCTTTTGAGGCCTCTTTTAGGTCAATGATTAGATCTTCTTCATGTATCAAGAATGGATTCATGCCACCATCAATTTAATGCTTTCACCATTTTGAATAGACTTCATACATTGATAAAGAGTTAAAAGCACTATGTTGTGTTAATGAATCCATGGCCTACCAAGGAGTGCTTTTTAAGCAACTTGGGCTTCGATCACATGAAATTAGCTTATTTGTATAATTTCTTGAAGAGTATGGGTAAGATAAGAGACTTTAAGGTTTTGTCCTTTTTTAAATCCTTATAAGAATACTATACTTTTATCTAAGTAGTGGTCATCTAAAGCTAGTCCTCATAGCATTTTAACTATTACAAGATTTTGACCTAGATCAATCAATATCTCTTTTATTGAAATAGTATTGCTTTAGCTATATCATAAAGAGGCTAATCATGTTGATCACCCAATAGCAAGTCATTCTCACTAAATGTAATGGTTGCTAACTTTTGAGAGGTTAAGTCCTAATTCATTTTTTTTCTTTAGCGAAAAATGCTTCATACTGATCTTGGTTTTGTAATGCTTTGATTAATGTCTCACATATATCTTTAGACAACATGAGAGCATTATAGATACTTAGTAAAGTAGGGACCTTTCATTAATGGTCCACAATATAATAGTATACTCCTATTTTGGTAGACTATGGAGGTTTAGTGGGTGATGGGGGTAAGGCATTTTCATTGACTTGAATTTCTTTGCTTTTATCACTAACTTTTCATTACATAGGTGGAGGAATTCTTTTTCTACTCCTTAACTAGACTTGGTTACTTTTTCTATTTGATCTTCTTTATTAGAAAAAGTCTTTGAATTTTGTGCCCTCTCAAAATTCTCAAGGTTTTGAGGACTTTCAAAACTAGTTTCTTTGAGCCTGACTTGACTCTTTGATTTATAGGCTTTTCTCTGGGAAAGCATAATTCTTCCTCAGAGTTAGTTAAAGTCATGATCACATTTATGACATGACACATTTCTTTCAAAATTTCTTTTTCAGGTTCTTCCATGTCGAGCTTTAAATGGGCCATGTAATCTTCTAGCTCAATTGGCCTTGAGGATGTTGTTCATATTCCTCTAAAGAGTTTATCATATTTTGAGTTTGAGACTTTAGCTTTTAAGTCCACCTTTTCTTCTTAGATTTATAGGGCTTCGATGAAGAAGGCTGATCGAATTTTTCCTATTTCTTCATATTATATAAAAATTTCCTTGTATTGGGGAAGTTCATTTTTGGATCGAGTTCAGGCTCTAAAGAATTCTTCCACCAAATACCTTATATTGTTAGAACAATATTGATCATTCATTTAGTTTTCTTTAAGATGAAGATTTCCCAACCACCTTCCCCTTCTTCTTCTGTTTGGTGGGCTTTGCCCTTATCCCTTATACTTTGAGCTTTACCATTTTTTATCTTTGTATCTTGACGGGCATAATAACTTTCACCTTTTTATTTTTAGGGTTTATTAATATAGTATCTAATAAAGTGACTAATCCATTTTGATAGCTCTTTTCTACACAATCCTTCAAGACAAAATAATCTTCAATTGGATGACTTATGAGCCTATGGAGTGGATAATAATTAGGATCATGAATCTTGTCTACTTCATCTAGCCATCATGGGTTTGGCAACTATAATCCCAATTTCAGGGCATGTCTAAATATTTTAGCAATACATTCCCTTTTAAATGAGTAATGCTTAGACATTTTCTCTTGGAAGGTTGATTCTTTTTTCTTTTCCTCTACCATCTTTGCTATTGGTCACGAGGATGTTGCTGGTCATGAGGTTGTCATATCTCCATTTTCCTTCTTATCCACTTGAATGTGAATGATGTATTCACATCATTCCTTTTTGAGTCGCCAGACTTTAGTTGTTTCCCTTTTTCAAAGTGGTTGTTATTTTTTATAATCAATATTAAGCCCTTTTTGTTTGGGCAAACTTTTGAACTTGGCTATGCTATGCTGTAATTCTTGGAATGTGTTAATGGTAGCCATAGCTAGATATGGGGTCATTTGAACATCAATATTCCCAAGAGGAGTTATTGCATGCTTTTTTTGTGAGCTATTGGTCACATCTCATGCTTAGATTTCTCTATCTAGTAATATACTTGATAACACTCATCTTTTCTTCTCTTTTCCAAGGTGAGATTTACAATTATTACTTTTTTTGTAGCTCCTACAAATCTCTTGATGAAAAGTGTTTCTATCTCAGCGAAGATTATTACTGAGTCATTAAGTAACTCAGCATACCATTCAAAAATTATGTGTGTAAGGCTACTAATAAATTATAGTAGTATTATGGCATCATTTCCTCCGAGATTTCTACGATGCTTTAAATTGAGCCAAGTGTTTCTGTGAGTTTTTTGTGCCTAAAATGGTTTTAAACTTTAGCACAACATACCCTCTAGGGTATTGTGCTTGGTCATACTAGGTCGAATGCGATCAACCATTTCCAATTAATTGATCAGTAGTTTTTAAAGCTATCACTGCTTTGATCTTTTGAATGATGAGATCTTCCATTTAGGATTTAGTGATAACATCAACTTCTTGATAAGTGTTCACTATAGGTCTCCTAGAAGTTCCTACCTCTATGTTGTAGTTGCTGGTATATTAGGCAAAGCATTTTGTATGCCTCCCATTTCAACTATAAGATTATTCATTTTAACATAATTTCTATGAGATAATTGTTGTGTTGTAGTTCCTATGGTGTTATGCCCCAGTGTGTCTTAGGAACACCATATTTTGGGCAATTTTATAAATTTTATTTATTTTGGTAGCATAACAATTTAGTTTATTATTATTATTATTATTATTATTATTATTATTATTATTATTATTATTATTATTATTATTATTATTATTATTATTATTATTATTATTATTATTGTTATTATATTATTTATTATTATTTTATTATTTTCTTTTATTATTATTATTATTATTATTATTATTATTATTATTATTATTATTATTATTATTATTATTATTATTATTATTATTATTATTTATTTTATTATTAGTTAGTTAGTTTATTTAGTTATTAGTTTTTAATATATTATTATTATTATTATTATTATTAGTTATTATTATTATTATTTTATTTTATTATTTTTTTAATTTTTATTAGTTAGTTATTTATTATTATTATTGTTATTAGTTATTATTTTTTATTATTTATGTTATTACTTTATTATTATTATTATTATTATTTATTAGTTAGTATATTTTTTTTTAGTTTTTTTTTTATTATTATTATTATTATTATTATTATTTTTTATTATTATTATTATTATTATCATTATTATTTATATTTATTATTTTATTATTTTATTAGTTTTTTTATTTAATATTTTTATTTTTATTTAGTTATTATTTATTATTTTTATTATTAGTTATTATTATTTATTATTAATTTTATTAGTTTTATTTGTTTAATTATTATTAGTATTTATATTTTAGTTTATTATTTTAATTTATTTTATTATTTAGGTTTTTTTAGTTATTATTATTATTAATTTTTATTAGTTTTAGTTAATAGTATTATTTAGTTTATTTATTTATTAATTAGTTATTTTTTAGTTTATTTATTATTAGTTATTAGTACTATTAGGTTTTTAATTTTAGTTATTTCTTTTTATTATTTATTTGTTAATATTATGTTAGTTTTATTATTATTATTATTATTATTATTATTATTATTATTATTATTATTATTATTATTATTATTATTATTTATTATTATTTATTTATTATTGTTGTTTTAATTTTCTTATTTTTTAAGTTATTTTTATTAATTTTATTATTATTATATTTTTAATATTAGCTTTTTATTAGTTTACTTTTTTTAGTTAAATTATATATTTATTAGTTTATTTAGGTTTTTAGTTATTATTATTATTAGTTATTTTAGATTATTTTATTTTTATTAATATTTTTTATTTTTTATTATTAGTTATTTTATCTTTTATTATTTTTATTTTATTTTCCTAGTTTTATTAATTTTATTTATTAGTTATTTTTTTATTTTTTTATTTTTTTATTTCATTATTATTATTATTATTATTATTATTATTATTATTATTATTATTAGTTTTATTATTATTATTTTTGTTTTTAGTTTAGTTATTATTATTAGTTAGTTAGTTTTGTTAGTTTTTATTAGTTTTTAGTTAGGTTATTTTTTTATTATTAGTTGTTAGTTATTAGTTAGTTATTATTAGTTTAGTTTTTTTTTTAGTTTTTTGTATTAGTTATTATTTTTTATTAGCTTTTTTTATTTTTTATTATTTAGTTATGATTATTTTATTATTATTTATTTTAGTTTTGTTATTAGTTTTTTTTAGTTATTTTTTTTATTAGTTAGTTTTTTTATTATTTTTATTATTTATTATTTAGTTTTATTTTTTTTATTTATTATTATTAGTTATTATTATTATAGTAGTTATTAGTTTTTATTTTTTATTTTTTATTTGTTTTTATTTTTTTAGTATTATTTATTTATTATTTATTTATTATTTTATTAGTTATTTGTTTTGACTTAAGATTGGGATTTTGAGTTATTTAAACCTAAGGAAAATATTAAGTGATTTGGATTACCCTTACCCCTCTTTGTTCATTAAGAAGTGTAAAGGAATCCAAAGTGATTTTATGATTTAAATAAATTTTATCCCATTATTTAACCATTCAAATTTCCTACCAAAAAAGCTTCTATAGTTTGATTAACTATTAATCAAGGGCTTGCAAATTATGATGAAATGATGGAAGATAAAATCAATAATGACCTAAGGTTCTAATGCAATTAGGCTCATGACTAATGATTAATTAAATTAATAAGAAATTCAAATTAATTAATTACTTTCAAAACTCTCTACACCAATGGAGACACTTGATTTCATTAAGGGATCTTTATGTTAGCTAAAAACATACAGAGGTTTAATTAGGAATTTTGATCAATTAAATTAATTTCAAAGGTTATCTATTTCCTAATTTAACTAAAATATTTAATTAATTCATTAAATTCTCTTAGGGGTTATTTTGGAAGAATAAATAGGATCAAAAGTCCCAATTATTTTTCTCTAGCCACCCTTTATATTTTTATGATTAATTAAAAATCCCTAAAAAATTTCAAAAAAATTTCAATTTTTGATAATTATTAAATGCTTAAAGTAGGTGATTACGATTTGAAAAATAAGTTCCCTTAATCCACTTTGTCATGGGAGAGAGAGGTCATCTCAATGAATAATCAGATAAAATCTCAGGCTAATTAGCCAAGTAATTAAGGCTTAATTAATATAATTAATTAAAAGTTCAAAGCTTAATTTAAAACTATTCAGTGGGCAAGATTAAGGGATTTTATTTTTTTTTCTACATTCTACTATGTTTAAGCTTTCCAAAAATGAGTTTATTTGTATTTTTCTAATTTTTCTTTAAATTATTTATGATATTTTAAATTTCTAGTTAATTAAATCATATTTTAACCCTAATTAATCCATTTACTTAGTCAGCACTACGCAGTGGCTGATGTGGCAGCACTTTCCACGTGGGCTATTCAAATTGTCTGATGCGGTTCCTAACTTAGCGGTGATGGATGCGCTTTCATCTCCGCCGTCTAATCATGGATCATATGATGGAGATTAATCATGTAATTTTGAAAAGAAAAAATAAGGAGAATCTAATGCGATGATCAATACTAATTATGCAAAATAAATGGTTGATGATTTGTTATCGTCCAGTTAGGAAAGACCAACACCATTCGTTTTTGCCATGATCCAAGCTCTTCGAGCTCATTTTATAAAAAAAAATTGACACTAAAATGATCAGGGGCTCAATCTAAAGGAATCCTACATTGGAAATCACATAAAAGATAAAAATTCCTACAGTTTCAATGGTTTTGTTGAATTTATCTCACTAGAGCTCATGACTGCGTTGGACGAGGTAGCTTCACCATAAAGAGGCAAAGCCTTGTTAAGAAGCTCGCTTTGGACCAAGCACCACCATGAAACTTCGTAGAGTTATTCATAATTGAAGGTTTGATCTAGTCAATTGGGATTCAATTCATTTGGGTTTGCCAAAGCTTGAGGAAGGTGTGGCCAGAGTTAATTAAATTTTTGGTGGAGTTTAGGTGAGTTTGGATGGAGTGGGTGCTCGGGATGAGAGAAAGCTGTCTCACTAGTAATCAGGTGCATGGGGAGTTCTAGGGGTGCTTGGGGACTAATCATCCTTGTCTGTGTAAGCTCTTTGATCATTTTGGATTTGAGAGGAGGTGTATACCATCTTCCCCATGTGAACTAACCAAAGAGGTTGGTTTAGGTCATGGCAGTCGATCCGCTGGTGGGAATGCCAAAATTGGCATGGGATTGATAAGGTGGAGGCCCCTTAGTGGTAATGAGAGTTTGATGGCTAGTCGAAAGAAAAGTCCTTTAGGCTGAACCAAAGGTCGGCCAAGGTGAGAGGGACCTCACCTTGGTCAATGGCTAAGCCTAATAGGTAGGGGTTGGAAATTTATATTTTATATTTTTTTATCTTATTTAGAACCCTTGGTTGACTTAGTTTGGGCTGAATCGGGTCACCTTGGGTTGGGTCCACTTGAGTTGGTCAATGGTGGCCTAACGATGAGTCATACCAAGTTTGGTTAAGTTTGGCTCATTTTTACCTACATAGTTCAATTTGGGTTTAATTGATTTAGGTTAACCAATTGACCTAATTGAGTCAAGAGGGCACTTGGGTTATGTTTAATTGGTCATTTGGAATGCATTGGTACAATTAGTTTGATTCAATTTGAAGTGGATTTGGGTTTGGTTCATATGGGTTCATTTAGGCCAAATGGATCAAATTGGTCAAATTGAGTTGAATGAATGGTTGGTCTATGTTTGATTAATTATTTGGGAATGATTATAGATGTTGGCTTGAATTAATTTAGATTAGAATGAGTTTTGGTTCAATTTGATCTTTTATTATTGATTAGAGGTCAATTGGGTTGGCTTAGTCAAATTGGCATCAATTAGTGATTGTAGATGTTTAATAATCAATTTATGATTGATTAGAGGCATTGGTTACCCACACCAGCGGATAAGTAGGTCAATTGGGTTGGATTAGTCAAATTAGCATCAATTAGTGATTGTATATGTTCAATAGTCAATTTATGATTGATTAGAGGCATTGGTTATGCTTAATTTGGATTTGAATGAGATTTGGAACAATTTGGCCCTTTAGGTCAAAGTGGGTCAACTTGGGTTAAGTGGACAAATTGGCTTGGTTTGACCTACTTGATTGCAATTAGGTAATCAATGATGATCGACAATCATTTTGGAAGAGATTGGATGAGTTGATTTAATCTAATTTCAGTTCGATTAAAGTTTGAATCAAATTAGTCATTTAGGTTCAATTGGGTCAGGTGAACCAATTGGGATTAATTTGGTTGAGTAAGTGTCAATTAAGTGTTGAGAAAGGTTCAATGATGGATTTATAATTGATTGGTGGCTTTAATATCAATCAACTATTAGATTCCCTCAAGCTTTCATCAATGCTAGTTATGTTGGTCCTGTTTAGAACAATCTTCAAAGTTGTTCAATTTTTACCTATTGAACTTATAACTGAACCTATCACTAATGGTATTGGAATGCTAATGGCATTTAAGAAATTTTCATGCAAAGGAAAAAAGGGTCAAATATGATCATTCCTAATGAGCTTAGGCTGGGTGCTAATGCCTTAACCTCAAAAAATGGGCTATGTTTTTAATAGGCTATCAAAGGTAGTTATGATGATGCTAGTTAACAATAAGATTGTAACAAAGCCTAAATTGAAACCTATCATTATCAACTCACTCAACAGAGAATCTAAGGAGCCATTTATTCTAGAACATGCTTTCTTTTCTCTGAGTAAGCATGACCATGAGGCATCCTCCTCGGACAGCTGAAGTATGATCTTAGAAGAACCTGAAGAAGAAGTTGTAAAAGAAACATGTCGAATGATAAGTATGGTTACAACTTTAACTAATTTTGAAGAAGAGCTATGTTTTCCCAAAGAAAAGCCTATCAAATAGAAAAATAAACAGGCTCTAAGAAGCTATGACTTGAATTAAATAGTAATTCTGAGAGTCATGAAGACTCTAGGAATTCCAAAGAGCTACAGAGCTCAAAAACTTCTTCTGATGAAGAAAGCTAGGAAAAAGAAGTAATATAGGTGCAATTAAAAAGTAAAAAAAAAAATTCCTCCAACTCAACCATAGAAAGCTAGTGTAAAAGGTAAATAAATTTAAATTAATGAAGATGTCTTACCTCCACCAATAGCTAAACCCTAAAAGTCTACCAAAATAAGAGTATAATATAACACTCTAGCACACTTATCCAAGTTTACTACTCTATTAAGTATATATGATGCTCTGATGTTATCCCAAGATATGCAAGAGGCCTTAATAAAAGCCTTGAAATGCCTAGAGCAATATGAAGCATTTTTTGCTGAAGAAAGGATGAAAGAAAATCTTACCTTGCAAAAGCGAGCAACTATCACTTTTAATGATAAGGATTTACTACTTGAAATAATTGAACACAATCGACCTCTCTATGTTATGGCTGAAATCAATTCTACATGCATAAAGAAAGTGTTGATTAACCTAGGTGTTTCAATTAATCTCCTAACAACAAAGACACTTAGGAATTAGCTTTGGATGCACAATACCTCAATAAGAGCATAATATTCTTACAAGGTTTTAATGAATAATGCACCAAACCTTAAGGTCTATTGTACCCAAGAGGGCCTCAACTAGTTAAAAGAAAGAAGAGGCTAGTACCAGTCGTGTGACTAAATAATTAGAAAAAACATGCATTTCTCTAATAAGATAATCTAAGTCTCAGGTTTCTGATAAGGCTATGAAAATAATCTTAATACCAAAAGCACATATAAAAGCCTTATCAACTCCAAGGAGAGAAGAAATAAAATAATTAAAAAATGTTCTATGTTCCTCTTAGAAGGGGTCACAAAAACCATGCAATTCCATTAAGAGAAGTTAAAGCAAGTGATATAGTAAAGTTTTTTTGAGACAATATTGTCTATAGATTTAGAATAACTCGATGAATTATATTAGACAATGGCATTACCTTCAAGAATACTAAAGTCTATCATTTTATTAAAAAGTATAAGATAGATTGGAGATATTTCTTAATATATAATCCCAGAGCCAATGATTTGATCAAGGCATTCAACAAAATACTAACTAAGCTGCTTAAGAAAATTCTTTCCAAAAATAAAAGAAAATGGCATGATAAATTAATATTGTGGGCATATATATCATAGAAAGGGGTCAGATCCAAAACCTTAATTTAGATTCCATTATATCCAAAGGGGTTGGATCTAAGCTAAAATAAGATCCATCATGTCCAAAGCCCACAAGCATATCAAAAGAGGCCAGATCTAAACCTAAATTTAGATTCTGTCTAGTCAGAGGGAGTGAGTTTAAATTTAAATTTGCATAAAAGTATAAATAGGAAAAATCCCACAAGCATAGCTCATGTATAAATCTAAATATTTTTACTGATTTATAAGACTCTTAAAAGCTATATGCTTTTTAGTTCTAGATATATTGCAAGTTGATTATAATGTTTATCTCAAAAATACCAGATGATAAGCCTTCCACTAAGCCTATTGAAAAGCATATATGGGCTTATTGAAGGCCGCGATCCAAATGGAATAGCCAAGATACATGACAAGTTATGATGGTGGTAGGATATGTTAAGAGCCACAGATATTTTTTATGACTATTTTATTCGATCATCATGTCTCCCACTGAATATATGGAGTGTAATTTTAGTTGTAGAAGTTCTAGTGGTAGTGTGACATTAGGTGATCAAGTCATTAATAAGAGTGTGGCGTTTATATTTAGGCTCTATTCAAAATGATGGTGAAATAGATGGAGATGTTATTAGTAGAATTCAAGTTGGATGGTAAAAGTGGAGGAATGCATCCTGCCTATTATGTGATAGAAAAGTTTCACTTAAACTTAAGGGAAAATTTTATAAGATGGTGGTAAGACCTATAATGACTTATGGTGAATGTTGGCCAATAAAAGAGAAGTATAAGACTAAGTTAAATGTTGAGATGAGGATTCTTAGGTGGATGAGTGGATTTACTCTTAGAGATAGAATGCAAAATGAGTATATTTCAGAAAAGTTGGAGTAGCTCATGGTAGATAAGATTAGGGAGAGTCGCCTTAGATGGTTTGGCCACATAAAGCGTTGGCTATCCATGATCATTAGAGAGTAGATGCATTAGATTTTTCTTATGTTAAGAAAGGTGAGGTAGACCTAAAAGACTTGGTTAAGATGTATAAAAAAATGATCTTAGTATACTTAATTTAAATGAGAATTTGACACATAATAGGACACAATGGAGATGAAGGATTCATGTAACCCCACCAAGTGGGATTAAGGCTTGTTGTTCTTGTTGTATAATGTCTCCCACTATCGACTCACTATCCGCCTAGTTATGACCTAATTGTCAGATAACTAGTTTAAAAACCAGACATAGTCAAGATGTCCCTTTAGATGGTTATAACCCAATAGAGTGGCTAGATAGTTTGGATTAACTCAAGCTACACCTATATATAGGTTACCACCAATAATGGATATAATAGATACTCATTCCTTGGGTGCACTTCCACTAGCAGTCTATTTAGCAATAGCCTCTACAGCATGGGCCTTCCCACTTCGTTTGGGGACCCATTCTAGTTTCTATATAGCTCCACATAAAACTCATACAGGGGTCAATCATTTATGGTTAATGTTGATCCACCATACCTCCTCTTCTTTCTTGGAACTAAGATTTTACATATACAACCATAAAATGTGAAAGACTAGACTGGTCCAACCTATACCACATATGAATAATGCTTCTAAAAGAGCATTAGATGATAAAAAATGTAGTCAAAAATGATGGTGTCAAAATTCATCTGCTCAAAAAAATATGATAGGGACATCCATAGCCCCCCACTAGTTGATTCTAATATATGAGTTATAGATATAAACAACTCTATTCATATTCCTACCTCACGAATAGCAGTTGAACCACCAGCAGAGCAAAAAGAGAGTGATGTCATGTTGTTATTATCCACAGATACTACTGAAATTTCTCCATTATGCATCTAACCTATTAGTACTGCTCATATATATATATATATATTAGAGAAAATACACATACATAAGATCTGGCACTGTAGCTTCTAGTTTTGAGCCACTTTTATCAGATTCAACATTGATGATGGTGAGTGTGACCCAAGATGACTCCTCATATCTTGATTCTTGTGCAGAAAGTCACCCAACATCTAGTCCGAAACATATAGTTCAAAGATAATTATATGGCATGGAAATTTCATGTTTTGTTTCTAGAATATGCCCGAGAGATTTAACTCCCTTGCATGGTAGTCCTTCAAAAGGATTGTATCATATAATAGCGGCCCTACGTCAATTACTTCTAAGTGCTGACTTTGAAGTTTTGCTAGATTTATCCAACTTCTGTGTAGAAGAAAATGCTTTTCTAGACTGTGCTGCCACTCTAAGTCTCAAGTAGGAGAATTACAGCTATGGGAATCACCTTAAAGAGACATTGAATTCAGATTATACTTTTTGTGCACTACCTATAAGGAGGTCTAGTTAGATATGCCAATGCCATTTCACATCAAGTCTCCCTAATTTGCTAAGATCTAGAACATGGTCTCAAAGCCTTCATATCCTTCTAAAGGGATATTATAGCATAGATGGAAGTCCTTTATATCTCTATTTAGTTGAGAGAACTACATTAGAGAAAACAATCTTTACTAGAAAGGAAAGATTTGATCATACAAGATGTCACAGATGCATAAGAAGATTGCTTACAAGTAGATGCTCATGTGCCCAAACTTGAGCAAACTCTTTCTTCATTGGAGTGTAATCAATAAGGTTGTACTTCAACATCTCCATGAAGCATGAGAGAGGTAGGCTACTATGGCCTACAAAGATGATGCAGCTTCTATTTGTATTAGAGAAATTCAGGCCAACTATTGTAGCTAAAATTCTCTCATGTAACCATTTCTATTATCATGTAATGAATGAAGATTATCGAAGTAACATGTAGAGGCTTCAACTCTTTTGCTTAATTAACTCTATATAAGTATATTAAACTAATAGAAGATCCATAAAATGAATGAATCATGTCCTAATGCTATGATACATTCATTTGAGGCAAATTTTATTTACATCAAAAGAAATAAATTAAAATAAAAATAGAATGTTTTATCTTGGTTATAGGGCCTGCAATGCTATGTTCATAGCATCGAGTCGCTGCTCTGGTCTTCTAGAAAAAATAACTACCCAATCTAGCTATCAAATTATGGTATAGCACCATGGCACTGTGATCTTGGCACCGAGGTGCTGCTTCATTACCCTGTACAGCTATCAAATTATGGTACAGCACCATGGCATCGCGATCTTGGTGCCAAGGTGTTGCACTAGCTATTAAGAGGGAATACTTATCAGCCCACTGTGGAGAAAATTTGTGACACCACATAGAGTTTAAGAATTTCTTATTTGGATGATCAAATGCATCATTAAAGAATAAATCTATTATCTCAGAGGATAAACATTTTTCTTGTAATGGATTCAATCATTTAATAGAAGACTCCTAAGGCTAATGGGTCTTCCGTGTACCCAAGATTTTCCCTTGAACTACATGGAAGCTAGAATAGGGTTTAATTTAAACTGGGTTCATGGTTCCCTAAAGAGGGTAGCCACTATAGTTAATTACATCTTAAAAAGGGTCACTTCCTAAGAATACACTCGATTAAAGAAATGAGTTGTTATTTCTAAGGATTTCAAAGTTGGTTTTCAAAGGATTGATTTTAGAAATTTTAATTGGGATTGGTTCAAATTGGAAAGAGTTCTTTTGGAGACTAAACGGGATAAAATATGTGTAGTGGATCGGCCAGAGTACACTGCACATATTTGTGTGGATCAAATTGATCAACATTACAAGCATAAGCTTGGGGTTCAAATTCAAAATTTAGATTTTGATTTTAATTTATGTTTTGATTTGATTTGATTGTGAAAATATCCATATGTATTCCTATACTTGTTTCAACTTGATTCACTCTTAGGAACTTAAATTCACTAAGTTCCAAGATGAATAGGGATGTCATTAGGAATAGACCCAAAGGATAGTCTAATCCTAATGCAATCATTATGTTCAGAAAATATGCCTTCAAGGGACTTACTCTTGTCTGAGAATAGTAGTTGGAAAGGATACCAATGTGGGCACTTACTCCTATTCCAAACTACATGCTAAATTAACCAGGGAAATATAACATTATGGGATTTACTCTTATCTGGTTAGCTATTATCAAGGGGTCTTTGGAGACTTGATTCCAACCCAAATAGCTAAGCTGGGGAAAAGAGGCTTGAATAGCTTAATCCTAATCTTCAACATTTTGACTACAAAGCAGGGGTCATATGGACTTAATTCCTATTGGAGTAGTTCAAAGAAATGGTGCCTTCAATGGCTTAATTCTATTTATTAATTTCTTTTGTTATTTTTATTAGAAAATGAATTACAAATATTTGGATCCTATTACAATGAAGTAATCTAACAGGAAGGGGCATTCAATGGCTTAATTCCAACCTTGGTAGCTTTAGAAAGGAAAGGGGTCGTAATGACTTTATCTTATCCTTATTAGGATGCCTACTAAGGGACTTACACATTTATAATTGGATAATAATAAGGGGTCTACATGATTTCATTCCTTCTTGAATTACCATAATGAGGAAGAGGGGTCTTAATGACTTATTCCTAGACCTCAAATTTTGGCTAATAGGAAAATGGTCTTCATGACTTATTCCTAACTTTTGTAGCCTATGTGACAAGAAAGAGGTTTTCATGAGTTATTCTTATTCTTGTCTTTTAGAAAGAATGCCTATTGGGGGACTTATTTCTTTCTAGCTAGCTATTAGGAAGGGGCCTTCAATGGCTTAATCCAACCTAAATAGCTTAGGTGGAGGAAAGGGGTTTTTGATGACTTCATCCTAAACCTAATATTTTTGTTTTGATTTACGGATAGGGATTTTAATGACTTTATCCTAACCTTGGACATTTTAATAGGATGCCTCCTATGGGCATTACACCTATGTGATTATCTATTAGGATGGGGCCTTCAATGGCTTAATCCATCCTAAATAGCTAAAGAGAAGAAAGGGCTCTACTTAATTTATTCCAATCCAAATTAGCTTATGAGACATGAAAAGGGTCCTAGTGATTTAATCCTATCATGTAAATAATAGAAATGGTGCCATGAAAGGCCTGCTCCATACCTATGGAAAGAAAGAGTTATGCCATAAAAGGCCTTTTTTGAATTTATGAGAATGGTGCACAAAAGCTTACTCCAAACTCATAAAGAAAGACATGAGAAAGCTGCCACAAAGGGCTTGCTCCTAACTCAAGATATGTTATAGGAAAGGTACCACAAAAGTTTTTCCTCCTAACCCATAAAGGTGTTGGAAGGTTTGCTTTTATATTTTGAAAGGTGATGGAAGGTTTGCTTTCATTTTTTGATTACACTAATACTCCTTACACATGAAGTAGTTTAGTGAAGAAGGTTTCAAAGAGTTGAAATTTATTTTTGAAGGAGAATTTTGGTATATTTTGGACCTAGTTCTTTACTATGCCATGAGCATAGAAGTTCATCATTTTTCTTTCCTCTTCTCTTTTCTTTTTTTTATCTAAAAGTTACATATAACCATGCTAGATGTGTAATTCACTCTAGGTAAGACATCATAGGGTATTAATCTAAGAATTCTACCTTTTTGAGCTTGCATGTGACTGTGTAGTTCTTTAGGCAGTAAGAACCAACGTCAACCAGTGCTTCTCAAATAAAATTTCCTTTACTTTTTTTTTTGTACATGTATTTAATTTTTACTTTGTTGACATGAATCAACAGCTTATAAGGCCTTCACTTAGATTCAATAAAGATCATGATATTCCTTTAAAGCTTTCTAAAATGAATGAGAATTAAGATAAACAAACTCTTGGATTCTCATGGATACATTTTTTTATTTTATTCTTTTGTCCCTAATCAGTAAGGGAATTGAAAGGATTAACTTACTAGAGAAATTAAGATTCTCCTGATAAGTTTGAAATTGAATTTCTTAAATTAATTTATTGCTCTTAAAGGTTTTATGAAATGCTATTCCATAAATGGATTTGATTAATTTCTTGTTTTGTATTTTTTATCTTTCTAAATTTTACTACAAGGGCTTTGAAATTACCTCAAAAGTATATTTCAAGACTCTATGTACAGTGATGTGATTATTTTTTTTAACATCACATTGAAGTTTCTTTCCTTTTCTTCTTTTCATTTATTCATTTTTTGGCATGATTTTCAAAATAACTCTCCACTTAATTCAAAGCAAGGTTATAAGAAATCTTGATCATGACCTTTTGACAAATTATTCTAATATTTTTAGATTGAATGATGTGAATATGTAATATAACATTTTTGTAAGAACTCTGAATGCCATATCATATACTTTCAATTCATGTTTTCTATAATTATTTTAAATTGACAATTTTTAGATAAGTAATCCTTAAGGAGGATAATCTTATGCATGAAAGCCTTTTTTATTTTGCAATGAAGTATGGGTAATATGAACCCATTTCTGAGGTAAAGATTTTATCCTAGTCCCAAGATGTGGGTCACATGGATTTGATCTTCTTTTTTTCTCTTTATTTTTCTTTTTTTTTAATTTTCTTTTTTTCTTTTTTCATTCATTTTTAAGATGTTAGCTAACAAAGAAGAATGTTTTCTTCTCATGTAAAGCCATCATTTTCTAGCTTTTAATTTAGCAAAATTTTTAGCTTTTCTTTTGGAGTTTGTCTACAGTTGGACTTTGTTTATTGAAATGGCATTAAACTTAAGTTTATAGACCGCTATATCTAGATATCATTCCAGTTTATTTCTAGATAAAGTAGTCTTTAAACTCGAAGGATAGCTTGATCAAGTCATCAATATCTGACTCATTAAACAGTTAGATCATTGATATTAGTTGTAGATAAATTTTTATTTTTAAGGTTTATTTCCTTTAGTTTGACAATTATGGATTTAGATTCTACTTCTGATTCTAGGGGTGCATTCTAAACTTGAAGATTATATAGATCTCCAGACACATCTGAACAACATTCATTCAATATGTTAGAGTGCCTTTGAAGAAAAAGTCAGGACCCTAACTAATTAATAATTTTCAACTTGTGATGGCTCTATTATTCTATTATTTTTTCTTGTTTATGGTTATAGGCCCCATGCAATAGAATCAAAATATACTCAATTGAACCTTTGACATACAAAGGATATGGACCCCAAGAAAAGAAGATCCATTGTCTCTTTTAACTAGCCATGCTAGCTCACCCAACATGGCAAAGGTTATGATGAAAAAGTATGAGATATCATATTATTTTTGTTTAGCTTGGGACAATTCTTGACTTCTAACCCTACCACTTTATTTTGATGTGCAGGAGTTTAAAGTTTAAAAATGTCCAATTTCTTAGAAATTTCAAACTTCATCCTTTTGCTCTTGGATATAGTCCTTCCATCCCTTTAATTTGCTTTCTTTCTTTTGTTCTTTTATTCTTTCTTTATTTTATCAATATCTTGATAACATTTCAATTCTTTATGAAATGTTACAACTAACATTTTCCTAGTTACAACATTTACTAGGAAATTGGATGTATTCAACTTATTTCCATAACATTTCATTTTTTTATGACATGTTACATTAAGCATCTTTCCTAATTATAAGATTTAATAGGAAATTAGATGTATTTGACTTTTTGCCCAAATACAACATTTATTATAATTGACTTTTCAATATTATTTGAGTCTTTGTTTTGATTGATTGATCATATTACCTGATACGATCCTTTTTAATTCTTTGATTGAACAAAAGATTTTGTGAGGTCATTTTTCTTAAAGACTCTACACTTATGATGATAGAATGGATACAAACATCCTTTCTCAATTATTATTTTTCTTCTTTTTCTTTCATTTCATTTCATTTATTTCTTTATTTGGGCTAGATAGGACAATCCAAGAATATTAAAGATGTTCTTGAATTCTTAATTTTCTTTTTTAATGTTTGAGTTTTTATCTTCAACCAACTATGTGATTAAGATTAAGGTTTTCTTTTAAGTTGAGTTTCCAAGATTAAATTTTCATGAAACTAAAAAGTCCTTTCTTTATTTGACTAAATTTACATGGCACCATCTTATCAAAGTTTGATTAGAATTGGGCCTATATAAATTCACTTTCATGTTTATAATTGATGTTGACCGATGCACCTGGACCAACAAGTATTTTGGAGATTTTCTTCTTTTGAATTTTCAACATCAACCAAGATGTTAATAAATCTTAGTAGTCTATCTTCATCATAGAAGATCAACCCTATAACCTTTTTATAGTGGAATGCCACATCTGGAAGTTGCTTATAGTTAAAGTAGGTAAATTGCATGATTATGTAATGCCTTGCTTCATGGTAATTTCTGCTTTTTTTTTTCTTTTTTTTCATTTCATTTTCTTATATATATATATATTATAGAGCATTACGATGCTTGATTTTGCAAGCAACTTCTCTAAGATGGGAAAGACATCACATTTTGAAGATGACTTATTTGTCATTTATTTTCAACGTCATTTGAGGTTGTATGACTCTACCATTTTGAATTTGATTTCAATAATTTCCCTTTTGATATGGAGGAAAGGTAGGTCTAACTCTATCCTCAATAGATCAATAGACCTCATGATCTATTCATTTGGAGGATCATCATTTAAAAGAGGACCCTGTAGTGCAATTGATGCCCTATTAGAAAGTCAAGTTTGACTTGTACGTTTTATAGCACAAACAAGGTTAAAGGTAATCTCAGCTTGCAATGGAATCTTTGACCACCATACTAGACATTAATATAATGTCAAGCAGGTCATAAGACATTGCAAAGGATTTACTTTAAATTCACTTTGTATTGAAAGCATATAACGCCTTAGTCTTTGAATCGAGAAAACTAAGACTTTCTTCATTCATTTGGACTGATAAAATCCTAAGTAATTTATTTATCAACTTACCAGAGATAAAAGTTTCATACTTTCTCTCTGAGAGATATAAATATCACCCTTAGGACCCAATCCTAAGGTCATGATTCCTTTAGAAGAATTAAAGTCTTTATTTATTTTCTTTTCATGATTTGTCCTAAAAACTAATTAAGGACATTCATGAAATATCATTTCATTCAATGGGACAAAACTCCCATTAAGAAAGTTTATTTAAACTTATTAGGTTTAAATTTCATTCATTTTAACTTTATCAGGAGAATCAAAATTCTCTTTTACTACCCTCTCTTTTCTTCTATGGATTAAGAGAAAAAGTGAATCCTATCACTTTATCTTTGTTTATGTCATGAAATCTTTCTCTTTTGACTCTCTCCTTTATTCTTAATGATCCAAGGTTTTGGAGAGGTCTAAAAGATGGTTACCTTCAAGTCACTCCCTAGAATTGGTCAATCAGCTTGAGTAGTTGATTTTCCAATATTATAGTGGAAATGTGGAGATGAATTAAGATTAAAGCTAATTTGTATTTATGTAAAATTTTCTTCTATAAGGATAGAAGATTTACATTTAGTTCCTTAATCAACCTCTACCTAAGGTCAAAAAGGCATTCTTTTGGGATGATTTGTTATTCCTTAAATGCAATTCAAGCTTCAATCATGGTGGTAAGGGACAATAAGCACAACCATGTCTCCTTCCTTTGATTTTGATTTTTTAAGATTTGAAAGAAACTCCTTCATTTCAATTTACATCCTTAGGTATTTGTTACCTTTGAATGTAGTAAACAAAGGGTATCAACTTAGGACCCTATCCTCATTCTCTTTAGCTTTAGTACAAAGCTGAAGTAAGATCAAGGACAAAGTTAACTTTAAAATTTTATTCTTAAAAATTACTTTTAAAATTTTAAAGTAATCTTCAAACTTTTTGAATTTAACATTTCTTTTCCACATTGGAATGGTTTCAAATCCATCTTGACCAAATTTAGCTCATAACAGAAATGGCTTGCTTTTCATTTATTTCTCTCCCTTTTTTTCAAAAATTTTGGATTAGTTCAAGGACCCAATCGTTTAACTATGATAAATGAAGAGTTATAGAACATTAGTTCAGGATGTTGGATAGACTCAACCAAGAATGAAATGGAGCGATATCCGATGAAAAGAAAGGCAATCTTGACCTGAGAGTGGCACA
Source organism: Cymbidium sinense (assembly GCA_021442155.1). NCBI lineage: Eukaryota > Viridiplantae > Streptophyta > Magnoliopsida > Asparagales > Orchidaceae > Cymbidium > Cymbidium sinense. The sequence continues at coordinate 53,706,782 of CM038214.1, read as the reverse complement.
AGTACACAATCGATATAGAAATAACCACTTATTTCTAAAGATAAGGAGAGGAACAATTCCCTAGTAGAGTTTCCAAAAAATATCTCTGTGGAGAAAATTTGTGACACCATATAGAGTTTAGTAATTTTTTATGTGGATGATCAAATGCATCATTAAAGAATAAATATATTATCTTAGATGATAAACATGTTTTCCTATAATGGATTTGATCATTTAATTTAAGACTCCTAAGGCTAATGGGTCATTTGTACCAAAGATTTTCCCCTGAACTAAATGAAAGCTAGAACAAGGTTTAATTTAAACTGGGTTCATGGTTCCCTATAGAGGCAAGCCCCTATAATTAATTACATCTTAAGAAGGGTCTCTTCCTAAGAAATGAGTTGTTATTTCTAAGGATTTCAAAGTTGGTTTTCAAAGGATTGATTTTTGGAATTTCAATTGGGATTGGTTCAAATTGGAGAGAGTTCTTTTGGTGACCAAACAGGATGAAGTAGAAAATACCTATTGATATTCAGATGCACAGTAAGTATTTCAAATATCCTTTAATTGGGCTTTAAGTTTTGAAATTTAGTTTAGATTTTGAGTTGGTATTTTCTTAGAAGTCTAGGACTTAGATTTTAGTAGCACAAGACTATAGAAATGCTTATGGTTGAAGACTTATTCTTGAAAAGGATGCTTCAGAACTTAGTCTACACGTGCTTTTGACACATGTCAGATGCTCTACCTAGTTTTATTTTTGGGAATTATTAGTCATTCCTCTCACTTGAGGTAACTAACATATCTCTGACTCTTCTAGACTTATAATCCATTTGGAGAAGGCTGCCAACTAACATTGCCTAAGTGCATTTTAAATTCATGATGCCAAGTCTTATGATTGCAAGATGGCTTGGTTGTTGCATTTTTAAGAAATGAATCTATGAACCTAGACTCACTCCTTAATCCCTAGAATTATGTAGGGTATGAAATGCATCTAACAAATGCATATTTTTTTAGATTTTTAAATATTTTGATTCAAGATTTATTTAAGGTTTTGGGTATGCATTCTTATGCCTAATGCAATGCAATTAGAAATGTTTATGGGCCAAATCAATAATAAAAGGCAGGCTTCCCCAAGAAAATGGTCATTCTCATAGGTCAGATGCACCTTATGTGCAATGGGAGAAGTTGCCTAATTCAAGGATTGGAATAATATAATTTCATGGTTTTAAAACCTGATTATTTTTAATTGGTTTTATGTTTTGCCTAAGGCTTTAGTTTATGTGAGGTTTCAAGTTTTCTTTAGTTTTGTTTTAGTTTTTTAGATTTAAGTTTGGTATAAAATTTAATTTGTCTTATGAGCCTAATCATCTGGGCATTCATTCACAGGAAAGCACGACATATAAAGAAACCTAGAAAGGTAGGTTGATTTTATTGCACGCCCAAAATAAATCAAGCCAATTTAATTTAAGAAAAAATCCAATGCAATCAGGTACCATTGTACACCCCAGAAGAAAAGGCAAAATAGGTAACCAAGCTATGCCCCTTACACAGCCCAACCTAGAACCACAAGTCTAGATCAATCGGTCTTCTTTTCAGGATAGTCTCCTTCCTCAGGAACATCCATTGGGCTTCATAGGGGACGACTGCAGCAATCTTCTAGTAGGTTCAGCTCCTGCTAATCCTAAATCCCATAGATCCTAACCTAATTCTAAGCTCAAATTTATATTTTAATTTTAAAATTAATTCCTAATCCATGCAAAATAAATGTTAGGAAATAAAAATAGCACACAAGGGTTATATTTAACAAACATATAGGGTTAGCATTAGCTACTTGCCAAAGCCCCCGCCTATCCTATGGGATATGCTTAAGGATTTAAGCATACCTTCAAGAAATAACATTTTTAATTTTATTAATGATCGCAATCCTTTCTAGCAAAGCCCCTTGCAAAAGATAATGTTAGATCTAGAAAGAAAGTCCTATCATCTAGGCTAATAGGCAAACAATCCTTGACATATAGTCTAAAATAGTACAACACAAAGACATGTGAAGCACATCATATCAAAACACATCACAAGAAATCAAAAATAATCATAGAACGGCCTAACCAATGTCTATGGTTTGTGACCTAATGATCTAGTGTGTGAAGAGGATAGGCTTGTGTAGCAAGACTTTGCTATGCCTCTTTAGTTTAAGTTTCAATTTTGAGTTTGAGTTTGTTTGAATTTTACCTTTGGGTGGATTCAATTCAAATGATTTAGTGATTTATTTTTCATATTTATTACCACTTTATTTGGTTAAAGTGATGTTTAGGTTTTCAAAAATGAAGCATAGAATGGATTCCATTTTTGGATGGAACTCACCCTATTCTACATCCTAACTCTTAATGGAATGAAGACTTCATCCTAAGATGAAAATCTATCCCAAAGGTCTAACTAAGATCCTTAAGTATCTTAAATAATCCTTTTGATTTCATTTCATTTGTTTGAATTTGAATAGATTATTTTCATTGGAAATTTAATTTGATTTTCATTCTTGGTTCAGTTTTGAGTTTAGTTTGGTTTGAATTATTCTATTTGATTTTATTTTGATTTAGATCATTTCATTTCATTTATTTCATTTGTATCATTTGGTTTTAGTTTGATTTGGTGTCTTGACTTTGGATTGTTTCATTTGATCTGTATTAATGTTTTGGATTAAGTTATATTGATTTCATTTAGTTTAATTCATGTTAACTTAGAGTGTTTAGGTTAAGGTTTGATTTCATTTGATTTGATTAATATTATTTAATCGTATGTTTAAGTTTCATTAAGTGTTTATGAATTTATTAGCTTAAAGTTTAATTAAGCTTAACTTGTATTATTAATTTCATTAACCATTAAGCATGAAAATGATTAAGTTCTTTGACTTAGGATGTTGGAAAACCTTCTTGAGAATTTTTTATGTTTAGTTGAACTTAATTCAAGTTGTTTCATGATTTAATGGATTAATGAATTTCCTTTATTTATTATTTGATTAATATTGATCTACGAATTTGGAAATTAGACAATTCCCAATCCAAAGGTCAATTGGGTTTAAAATTTTATGGCAAGTGGGGTTATATGCTAATTTCATGTTTGCAAAGTTTCAACCTGATTAGATTCATAATTATGGTGAAATTAAGGTTTTAAATATTTCTTTAAAACCCAACTTAAGCCTAATTTAATGAAGGTCATTTAAGGATTTCATTTTTTATTGATGCCTATCTAAAAGATGTTTTCAAAGAGGGTTTAGTCATAATTTTTAGATATTTGGTTGAGTTATTATGATTTAATTAAGTTCTAGCTGAATATTTAAATCATTTAATTCATTTAATTGGTTAATTAAGCCAATTTATGATTTATTAAGTTTGGATGAGTTTTATTAGTGTTTTAATGTTCAATAAGGTTCATTATGTTGGTTTAGGTTGCTTGATTCATTTGCATTAATTAATTTATTTGATATTAATTTATTTAATTGAAAATAAGGTTTAGCATTTGAAATTTCATTTCTTATGAATTAAATTGCAATAATTCATGAACAATTTTTCTAAGGTGTGTTTTAACATTAATTTTAGTTTTTCAAAGTTTCATTTCAATTAGAGTAGTTGTCAATTAAACTAAAATTAAGGCTTAATTACCAAAAATTAATTGGGAATTTAAATTTTTCTGGATTTCTCTCATCAAGATGAATCCATAGAGCCCAAGTTTGTATTTTTTTGTATTTATATTTATTTTTCTATTAATATTTGAATTTTTATGATTTTTAATTAATTTTTAATCAATATTTAAAGGGATTTTTGTTTGGTAATGGCATGGCGGAAGTAACCTCCGCCATGTGGCGTATGAAATACGGATTCTACGTGACATCAACATCAAAAGCGGTGCAACATGATTCTGGACCGATCAATCAAAGATCAGATGGTCAAGATCAATTCTGATGTTCCTAATGGATTTAAATCAACCTGTCTGCCTAGATCAAGACCGTCCATTCCTAATAGAAGGATCAGACGGGCCAGATTTAATCCCGCGGCTCGCTGACGAGAGACGGATGTCATCCATCTTTTTTGCCTAATCCTTTTAAGAAATTTGATTGGTATCTCTGACCAGTTTGAGAAGGTTGGTTGTCGGCAATCATAGGTGATTTGCATCATGATTTTGATCTCAAATTGATTAGTGATCGATTTAGGACCCATCTATGCGGTTGGATCCAATTAAGGATAAAATTCCCTTTGAAAAGGTCTAAAACTGACGGCTTAGAGGCTTGGGGAGGGAGCGTACCTAGATTTCAATGATCACTAGTGGTTAGATTGACTCCATTAGCTTCGTCTTGACCCAGTGAACATGTGGGGGAAGCTAACATTGGCTTGGTTTTTCGATGGTGTAGGTCAATTTTTAGCTTTTCAACGGCGAGGGGTTGAGGTGGCGATTCATTTGAGCTCGCCCTGACCATTAGAACATGTTGGTAGCTTCAATTTGCTATGATAACCTCTCCCATGGATTTTTCCATTAGAGAGGCTCAGATTCCATCCGTTCGTCGGTGTGCCTATGATGAGAGGCGGGGGAAGGGTCCGGATCTTCATCTCTTGCCTTGGTGGACTTTTTGGAATGAAGGAGGGAGGGAATAGGCTCCCCTACCCTCTTTCCATAGTTGGCCAAAAGCTTCTTTTATGGGGTTTTTTGGTGGACAAAATCCAGCCACCGCCGGTGGCAAGGCTGACCAAGGGGTGGATTCAATCCCTCTTGTCCTTGTGAACATGTTTTGATGTTCACATGGGAGGGAGGAGGCTTTGTGCTTGCTTGCCATCCTTGACCGATCCCTCCCTTTTCTTCTTCCTCTTCTCATCTCCTTGTTCTTTTTTTCTTCTTCTCTTTTTTTCTCTTGGAAGAAGCCAAGTTCCTTTTGGCTTTAGCTTGGTGGCCTTCACTTGAGGACAGCCTTCTCTCCCTCTCTCTTGGACAAGAGCTGGGATGAGATAAGAAGAGGGGAATTAGAATTTCCCTTCTTCTTTTACATTTTCAAATTTATTTATTTGAATTCCATTCTTTTCTTTTCTTTTTTTTTTTTTGATTTATGGCATCAACATCAAAGTGGACTAAGGTATGGCTACCCACCTCAAATTCAATGTGGATTTGAGGTTATGTTTGAATCCATTTGACTTAGATTAGAATTTGAATCTAAACCAAATGTTTGGATTCAAAATACTTGGTTTTAATTTAATTCTTGTAATTTTTGAATTCAATCATCTTTAATTGATGATTAATTGATTTAAATTTGAATTGATTTTAAATTTCATTTCATTTTAACCCATTTAGCCTAAATGGGTTAAGTTTGGTTCTAATTGGGTTCAAATGACCAATTTGAGTCAATTAGATGGGTTTGGACTCCAATCATACTTGATCACATGTGTGAGATGATTTGGAGTGATTCATTTCATTCAATTTTAATTTGATTTTAATTTGAACCCATTTAACCCAAAGTAGGCTTAATGGGTTAAGCTTGGATTTCATTTGGGTCAAATGACTAATTTGACCAAATTACTCCCAATGGTGGGTTGGATTATGTTTGATTATTATTTCTAAATGATTTTGAGCAATTAAATTGAGTTGATTTCAATTTGATTTGGGTTAGAACCTAATAAGACCCATTGAAGATTATTTTAGACTAAGTGGTCTAATTAACCCAATTAAGGCCTAAATTAATCTGAATTTCTTTATATTCAAGATCAAACATGTTTATTTGATTATTTGAGATATTTAGAATGATTTAATTTGGTCAAATTCTTGGTGGGTTGACCTTTGACTAGGTGGGAACCACCTAAACAAACCTATGTCAAATGGGTTAACTAGATTTGACTTTGGGTTTCATTTCTTTATTTTCATTTGATTTCATTTTGATTTATTTGGATTTGATTTGATTTAATCCAAATTTGAAATTTGGGTTGATTCCACCTAAGCCAATTAGGTTAGATCTAACCCAAGAAAGGTGCACTAAGTCACTAAGTATAGTGTCTTATGAACTGAATTAGGAGATTCCTATTTGAGATTAGGACATCCTAATTACTAATTTTAGAGTTCAAATTAACATCATCTAAAAATTAGGTCAACACCCGCTCCTATAAATAAGAGTGAGTAGTTCACTCCAAAGATCTTCTACTTCCCCACTTGACTCCACTCTCTCTGAACTAGTGCGCACACTTCACTCCAAGCTTTTTCACTTCAAGTAAAGAATTTATTCTCTTTCTTACAAGTTTAACAAAAATTGAACCATTGATCTTTGATCCGATGTGGAAAACTTAGAGATTTGAAGACCTCCGCCATTCAATTTTATTCTAGCACGAGATGAAAACCCCCTCCCCTCCATTAATCTTAGATCCATAATAATGGAGAAGAGTGCTCTACACTATAAAATTTTAAAATCTAGCACTGCTGAGGAGAAATGCTATCCAAATTTATAAAAAAATTGAAAGATTCAAACTTTAAATCCAAAATTTGGCCTATAGCACCAAGGCGCTAGATATTGGCGTCGCACTCTTTGGTATTGATATTATGAGAGCGGTGTTGTAGCACCCAAGAATTAGCACCACAATGCTTTAATGAAATGTATCAGTGTCATGGCGCCATGTCCTAATATAACTAAAATAATATCATAGCATCACGGTGTCAAAGCATTATCGCCACAGCACCATACCCACTTGTCACTTGAAATATGACTTTGTAGAATTTAATTTCTTTTTTTAGAGACAGCATCGCAGTGTTGTTTCTCTTTGTTGTATGTGAAGGAGGACTTAGAAAATTTTTACTAAGGAGAAAATAAATTTCCACAACACTGCAGTGTCATAGGATAGCATCGTGGCACCCACCTTTCAAGTTCTTCATTTTATCTCCAATGTTGAGGTGCTGGAAAATCAACGCCATGGAACTGTACCATGATACGACCTTCTATAAGTGTAAAAAAATTTATTTTATCTTGGAGCATCAATCGATAATAATACCTAAGTACAACACATAATTATACCAAAGGGAAAATTTTTATTGCTAAATTTGAATATTACAATTACAAATATACAAAAAAAAAAGCAAAAGAAGGGAAAAAATACAAACAACAGGGAAAGCTAGTAGTCGTACTCATCACCACCCTCCTCTTCGTCTTCTTCCTCCTCCTCCATGCCTGATACTAGTGAGGTAATCACACAAGGCTGAAACTAAGGTGCCATAGGAAAGGAGACCTGGCTAGGATATGCAAGATTGCAATTTTAAAATATGTTGACCAGTGCAGTGTTGAATTGGGTCATGTAGCAGAATTGCATCTATTGTTGATCCATATGATGGTCAAATTTGTGATTCAGCATCTCCTTCCTACAACTACTCTTATCCATCCTCTTCCTCAAGTCTAAGAACTAGCAGCCAATCTCTTGAAATTGCTTGGCCAAGGACTTGGGAGTTTGAGATCTAGATCGGGGAGGACGTGAACACTCTCCCACTTCAAATCTATTCCAAACCCCCCCCCCCCCCAACCACCCTCTTCATTAGAGGGGCCTTCTAAAGGAGTACCTCTTTATTGGGATCCCCGACCGCACCCATTGCTACACACAAACCACAAAAAAGGGTGGTCATACCCAATAGTAGTGCTCCCCTTTAGCATATTATAGATAGAAATAAAAATAACCTTCCTGATATCAATCAAGAACCCCATTTGAATAACAAAATTTAAAATAACTCTATCCTTGGTAACCTCACTAATGTTACAAGAGGTCATAAGGCTAGCAAAAATGAAATAGTGCCAAGCATTAAAAGCAGCTATCGTACCAGTGGTAGGAAAGTTGATAATCCTTTTCTCCTATCATTTATATTGCACTACAAAGAAAAAGAATAATCTCATCACCTAAACATATGTTTTATTGTCCTAGCCATTTTATGCATTTGAAAAGAATTTGCACACCACCAGCATGATGCACGAGTTATTGTTGTAGGCTAGTTTAAGCCATATCTTCATGATTATTCTCTCCATGCAGCTGCAAGGATTTTGGAAATCACTTTCTGGAATCAGGTGCTTGTGAAGGAGAGTGTACTAGTACCGCTCCTCAGCATTGGCACTAATGAAGCGGTTGGCATTGCTAGATGCTCTCTTCTGGCTTACTACTATTCTAAGAGGCATGATTAATTGTGGATATTATAAAGCAAAAAGAGTTAGAAGAGAAATGAAATATTTAATAGAAGGGATTGCTTAATGAAAATCCCTAATTATATGGGCCTCTGTTTATAAATCAGGACCAAACATCGTATCTCCGAGACCCGAAGTCGAGGTGTTACCCTCTTGGGTTGTAGAACCCACCCTCAGCACCGTGGCTCCCACATGCAGTGTTGAGGCACTGGTCAGCCCATCTCGATAGTTACTATGCGATCAAAAATATATATTTAATTATAATAAAATTTTTAATTGACACTCGCAAAAAGAGTGCAGTACTACAGCACTCTAACTTGACACTATGGTGCTCATTAAAATGAGGCTATCATTTCCCCATAAAATTAATGGCATGTCTGTTAGAAATCTTGACCAACATCATAGCACTACAAGGAAGCAACACAATGCTATTTAAATAATCAAATGACCAATAATGTTGGCATCATAGTGTTGAGGCACTGAGCCTCTAGCTCATCTACCCCTGTGTCATGCCATATAAGTAATGGGCTCCACTATCACAGCATCATGGTGTTAGATCCCAATGTCAAGGTGTTAGGTCTTAAAATGAGAATTTTTTGTACTTTCAATAAAATTCAAATTTTTAATTCGTTTATCATCCAAACACCACCTTGTCTACCTAATATGTGGATAACTTATTTATATGGCAATCCAAAAAGATGTAAGTATAAGTTTACTATTTGCTTTCCATGAAAACACTCTGATTTTGGCACTCGAAAGGGATGTCCTTTTATTCATTCACCGTGTGAACAATTGTCCATTCATCCCACGTGAACAAATTCATATCTATCCATTTTGTGGACAACCCTAATTTTGGCATTCCAAAGGATTGTAAGCCCAACCCCCTATTTGTTCATCATGTGAACATCCATCCATTCAACACATGAACAAATTCATATCCATCCATTATGTGGAAAACCTTGATTTTTGCATTCCAAAGGGATGTAAGCCTAGCCTCCTATTCATTCACCATGTTAATATCTGTCTGTTCACCACAAAAACAAATATATATCCATCCACTATGTGGACAACCCTAATTTTGGTATTCCAAAAGGGATGTAAGCCCAACCTCCTATTTGTTCATCATGTGAACATCTACTTTATTCGCCATATGAACTCTTTATAATATGCTCACCACATGAACACTTTTACACACCTACACTAAAATTATAAGTCTACTTGAGATACTTGAAATGAGGCAATCCATGGTTGCTAATCAAATTATATGAACATTAAGGCTATGTCCTTCTGATGTTGGTAAGCTAGAATAACATATTCTTGAGATAAGAGAATAACGGGATCTTGATTGAGGTTACACTCCTATTTTTTTAGGCAGTCATCTGAACCACACACACCTATAAGCACCAATTGCAAATCAAATAGATATGTTTGTTTCCAACCTTAACTAAGAGTGCTCTCTTACTATGGTAACAAGGGTAATTAACTATAAAGGCTTGTGTGCATAGGAAGTAGAACCTAGATCTAAATAAGCCCTAACATAAATGTTAGGGGATATTTAGTTGAATATATATCAATGTACCTTATGAAAAAATATACTCCCATCTAATCCCTCAAAGATGGTGGAGCACATCCTTGAAAGTGTTTTTTCAGAGCGATCATATTTCTGGTGACTTTGCTGATGATTGAACCCAGAATCAAATAGTAATCCAATATTCAAATGACCATGAAGCTATGGTTATGTGTAGAATGTTGGGTGGTTGTTATAGAACTATTATATATACTTGACACAGGTGGCACTACTTGGACACGCTATTCTGATAATCATTGTCAACCAATAATACCCTAGTCTTTAAATTTTAGCCTTCATTTAAGGCCATATTGGTGGGTTCCATAGAGTTATTAATGTACCTCGATCATAATTTTATGTGCTTCATATTTTTCTAAATAATGTAACCACATATGATCAAAGGATCGTCGGTATAGGCCACCATCTACGAGAGAGTAGGATAGTGTTCTTTGTCTGACATGGTGGGCTTGAGATTTCTCTTAAGGAAGGTTGTCGTTATATAGGTATTGAATGAAAGGATCGTCGGTATAGGCCACCATCGACGAGAGAGAAGGATAGTGTTCTTTGTCTGACATGGTGGGCTTGAGAATTCTCTTAAGGAAGGTTGTCGTTATATAGGTATTCAATGAAAGGTTATCTCTAATCTAGTTCTTCATCTTTTTCCAACAACAGTAAACTCCCTTTTAAGAGAGCATTTATAGATGAGCTCACTATCGATAAGGGAGAGTACTTGTGATTATGTATCTCTATTGAAATGAACTCATCATCCATACATGCCATCAATTTAGTAAGCTTAGCTAGTGCTTAGTGTGAGAATTTTCTCCTTGAGGAATCTTATAAATAGTGACTTTAAGGATTTTGGCCAACAACTCCATAGTGGTGGTGGTGGTGATGGAGTTTATGCTTAAGGACTTTATAGGACCCAATAATTTGGTTGACCACTAGCTGTGAGTCCTCAAAAATATTGATATCTTAGATGCCCAAAGAGATGGCTAACTTCAGACTGACTATTAGAGCCTCGTACTCAACCTCATTGTTTATACAAGGTTTTGACAAATGGTATTAGAATTGCAACATGCCATGGTCTACGGTTAGAAAAATTATTTATATCCCCGCTTTACCAGGGAGAATGGACTATGGTTCTTCTCATCTTTGAGAGAAAGCCACACCATAAAAGTATATTTCCCATCAATGATTATGTGTATTCCCCAAAATCATGATTTGCTCATCAGTAAGATCATCATTGAGAGGGTAATCAGTAGGGAGAGGGTGCGTCACTAGAAAGGCCACAAGCACTTACCCCTTTACTACACTAAGAGGCAAGAAGGTGATATCAAACTATGACAAAATCATGGACCATCATGCCAACCGTTAGGATAGCATCAGTCATGTTATGAGATATTATAATGGATTGATTTTAGAAATCAAGTTAACTTTGTTAGAAAGTATGTAGTGGCATAGCTTTTGAGTAGAAAAGATGAGAGCTTGGCAATACTTCTCAATGGGTAGATAATTTTTCTCTGTAGGTATTAGACAATATATGAGGTAGTAAAGTGTATTTTCTTTCTCTTTGTCATTGGTTTAGGCTAACAAAGCACCAAAGGAGTCATCTAGTGTAGTCGTGTATAGTATGAGTGGTTTTCCTAGGATAGGGGCGGCTAAGACTAGCGATGTCAATCGCTCTTGTTTATTTCGAATGTGTGATGTCATTATAGACCCACTTGAATTTGGCATCTTTCTTGATTAGTGTTGAGAATGGTTGACATCTGTTAGATAAATTATATATGAAGCATCTTAGATACTCCAACCTCCCTTTTAAGGATCTAAACTGAGTTAAAATTTTAAGGGGTGGTATTTCTATTATCGCTTTGATCTTCTCACGATCTATTTCAATTTTGCAATATTGTATAATGAACCCTAGAAACTTTCTTGAAGTTACCCCAAATATGCACTTTAGAGGGTTCATCAAAAGGTTATATTATCTCAACTGCTCAAAAATTACTCTCAAGTCAAATAGATGGTCTTCCTTCTCTTTGCTTTTGACCATGAGATCATCAATGTAGCATTTGAATTGGTGATGAATGAATTCATCGATGATTCCAGTCCTAGACCATTGATAAGTAGATCTAATATTTTTAAAGCCAAAAGGCATGACCTTATAGCAATAAATTTAGATTAGAATTCTGAATGCAGTGTTTCTTTCATTTTTGGGTGTCATCTTAATTTAGTTATAACCAGATGAGTCATCCATGAATGAGAAGACTGCATGAGATGAGTCAATATCCATCATAAGCTTCAGTGTAAGTAATGAAAACTCGTCTTTAGGACATGCATTATTAAGATTCCTAAAATTGACCCATATGCTAATTTGGCATTTTTTTTTCTTCTTGATTAGGACAACGTTAGCCAACTAGGTGGAGTACTTTTCTTCCTAGATGAAACCAGGATCTATTAGTCAAGTGATTTTGATGATAACAAATACATGTTCAAATGCTACTAATCAGTCATGTTCAAATGCTACTAATCAAGTGTGCAGGAAAATTCTTCAACTCCAGGTTCTTCAATCATTTCAAAATGTTAAAGTTATAGGACTTGAATTGGGTGGGAATTTCTCTAGGATTAACTATATTAAGACAAATGAAAAGCTCACTAAGATAAAATAAATCATTCAATCATTTCAAAATAATTTATTTTAGAATTATTCATAAATTCTACATTTCATTTTTACAATTATTCTACAAATTATTCATTTTGAATAATGTGAACTAAATGCATAAACTTTATTCCATTTATTGTGTTTCCATGCAAGTTAGATTAAGTTCACATTTCATTAAATTATTTCCATGTTAGTCATGTTCCTTATCCATTTGTTCAATCCATAAATCTAAATTATCCACAAATTATTCAATATATTATTTTTCTCTCTCCTATTATCCTAAATTTCTCTCTCCTATCATATCTCTTGTCCTAAACCTTTTTGGCCGAATTTTTTCATGATTATTTGCAAAATAAATCATGTGAGAGCTATTTAAATTATTTCCATAATTATTCCATATTTTTCTAAATTAAAAAATTCATTTATTTGAATCTTTAATTTGAATTATTTTGAATTAAAATTAAATATTCTTTTGCTTACATGTGCAAATTGGAACTTAGCTATTTATGGAATGTTTGTGTCTAATCATATGCTATTCTACTTGATTTAATTTGATTTGATTTGAATCTATTTGACTTAATTCAAATTCAGTTAAAATAAGCCATGGAAATATCTTATTTCCTTTTATATAACTTCTTCTTTTAGAAGCTTCCATGAATGGCCATATCTTTAGTTAAAATTAAATTAATAACATGATGAATATTGATTTGAATTCTTCTAAGATCTCGCTCATCATCATTTAATTTAAATTAAGGACATTAAAATAAATTTAATCTATTTTTGGAAGGTAGCTTCGCCAAAGTTTTAACTTTCATTAGATTTAATTTTAAAATGTTCTAGAATAATATCTTTCCTTCTTTCATTCAATCATGATAAATTAATTGAATATTCCATTTTATTGTATTAAATACCAATTTAATCTCGTCATGGAAACTCTCTTGGTTGACCCTATCTACTACCCAATTTAATTAATCAAATTTGAATTATTGCCCTCTTTAATTAGCTAATTAATGGTTTTATGCCTTGTTTGCTAATAATTCAAACTCTCCCTTTCTTCTCTCTCTCTCTCTCTCTTCTCTCTCTCTCTCTCTTGGGTGTCTCATATGCTAATTAACCTTCAAATTAATTTGGAGATCTTATTATGAGATGAATTGATTAAAATTTAGGGTAAAAGAGAAATAAATTGTAGAGTGGTTGCCTTAGAACCTAAGCCTAAAATGCTTTAGCACAAGCTTCATCATAGAAACTTTCTTAAGAAGTGAGGACTTATACCTGTAGTAAAAGAGAAATAAACTACCTTAGAACCTAAGCATAAAATGCTTTAGCACAAGCTAGAAGCATGACCAAAGTCTAATTGAGGAGAATGGGATATAATGGTTAACCTCCATAGAGAGAATGAACGCATCCCGACTCTTCAAGACTTATAATTGCCTAGAGTGGCTGCCAGCTAACACCTCCTAAGCTTTAAAATCTTGTAGGCTGGTCTTATGTAGATGCAAGATAGTTAGGCTATTATTTAAAGCTAGAATCCTAAACTCACTCCCTAAGAGACTAGATAATATTTAGTATACAAACATGACTTAAACTAATGTTAAAAATTTATAAGTTTTTGGATCATTTTGACACATTAATTTGGATTAATGCTTGTGATATTTATGCCTAAATGCTTGATGAAATTGAGTTGTGGGCCAAATCAGCATGAAGAGGTATTCTCCACTAGAAGGGATTGCTCTCAAAGGTCAAGTTTGTCCCCTATCATGCAAGAGTGGAGATCCTCTATTTTCAAGAGTGAAATAATATGATATGCATGTTATTATAGCTTACAACCATTTATCTATGGAGTTTCTAAATCTTTTATTATCGTGTTTACATCCCTAGGCTTTAGAGTGAGGTTATGTGTTACATTAGAATTTAGTTGAGTTATTTAGTGAGAATAAAAAATTTAATTTTATCTTAAAGAGCCTACTACATCCAGGCCACACATCAAACATACACACTTTAATAAACCTATAAAGATCATGTCATTTCTATTGCATAATCAAAATATAATAATCAAACATTTAGCTTTCATAAAATAATTAAAGGCTTGTGCAGCTGGGTACCACCGTACACCTCAAAAAAGAAATAAGATTGGGTAGTCAAGTTCTACCCTTATACAACTTGGATTACAATTAAACTTTACAAATGAAATAAATACTATGGTGATCTTTAATTCCTATTCTTCTTTCCTTCATTGGATTAGCTTGCTCTAGACTTCACAAGGCCTCCTAGGACTTTGTCTTCTAACCACTGCTCATCCTAAACCCCATAGTGCTAATCCTAATCCTATTAGAAAAATTAGATCTTTATGAAAAATAAATCCAACTACACTTGCAAAATAGTTGTTAGCTAAAATAAACATACAAACTAAGTAGTTATATTTCATATATTTGTACTTAGCACCCTGCATTTGGGTAACCAATCCCACCTGTCTTAATTGGATTATGCTTAGGGACATAAACAACACCTGGAAGAAAGAGCATGTATATTCATTTATTATTACAGCTGCCCCTGCATAAATCATCGTTAGGATAATAATGGCCTAACATCTAGTCTACACACAAACAATCCTAACATCAAGTCTAAAATATTAAATCACAAAATAAAATATGTCACCACAACATACATCTAACCTAATACTAGGATGACTTAGTATTTCTCATGTGAAGGCTTAGTGTGGTATGTCTTGATTGAGGTTTAGGATTAGGATTTTCTAAGGCTTAGGATTATTTAAATTACCCATTAATGGTGGTTTCACTTTAAGTCTTTTAGCAGCTTGATTGAGTTTTAACTTACACATTTTTTTTTATCACTTCTTACTTAAGATCTAATCATTATGAAGAGAAGAAAGAGACATGGCTCTTTCATGCCTAACCTAAGTTAATTTCTAAAGGTAGATCATTATTTCTTTAACTTTTTTTAAGAGACCATTCATGAATTTTAATTTAGCCTAAGTTTATATTAGCCTAAATGAATCTTATCCAAACATGAAAGATATCATAAGACTAATGAAATTGAGTCACCATCACATGAATAATACTCCACTAATTTTTTTTCATTATCAATAACATCCACATTCTTTCCTTTTCTTAGTTTCTTCAATGTTTTATTTAGTGTGTGTGTGTGTGTGTGTGTGTGTGTGTGTGTGTGTGTATACATGCAATATACTCATAATTTTGACACTTAATGAATGTTGATGCATGGATTTGATAGAAAAAGGGGGTTTCATCTCATATTTAAGCTTATGCAAACATGTATACGGAATTTAAGCAAGTATGTGCCATTATTAAACCAGGGAAGTGAGATTATCTAAGACCTCCTTGGGGCTACTTAAAACCTCATGTTCTTTGGATTTCAAGGAAATATATTTAATAATTCAAATACACATAAGCATATACATAAACATAAAAATAAAATCATGAAAAGGTTGTGTATAAATATCTTTAACTTATGTAAAGTTTAATGGCAAAAGGAAAAGGGTTTTACTTTATGTTCTAATATATGCACACACATAAATGAAATTAAGCAAGTATGTGCCAATGTTAAACTAAAAAATTGAGATTATCTAAGACCTCCTTTAATTTACATTTCTTTTGTTTCATTTGATGCCTACTTAACATCTAGTTATTATAAAGAGAGGAAAAAGGATTGACCCTCTTTATCCCTATCCTAGGTCATTTTGTAAAGGTTTTTTATTATGACTTTGATTTCTTTAGTGAATCATTATATTACATATTTTTTTATTAAACCTAAGTTTGGGTTAGTCTTAAGGGATCTTATTCAAACATGAAAGGCATCTAAGGATTAATAAAACTAAATCACCATTATATGGATAATATTTCACCAGTTCTTTCCATCATCAATAGCATGCACATTGCTTCATTTTTATCATTCATGGTATTTGATTAATATAATATATATATATATATATATATATATATATATATATATATATATATATATATATATATATATATATATATATATATATATATATACATTTTTAGCACACTTGAATGATCGTTAATACATGTATTTTGGTAGAAAAGAAAGATTCCATCTTTTAGTTAAGCATATATACACATGTATTAGAGATTTAAGCAAGTACGTGCTATTGTTAAACTAGGAAAGTGAGATTATCTAAGACCTTCTTGGGGCTACTTAAAGTCACATATTCTATGGACTATATACTTCTCAAAACATATGTAAACATACGTGAATCATGAAAATAAAAGAATCCTTTACCATATTTGAATTATAAGTAAACATAGATTTTATTGAACATTTCTAACCAACATTAATTTAAAATTTATATCATTAGCTTATAGTTTTGAAAATAAATTAGGATTTATTAGTGATAATAGTCATACTATATAATAATATTTATCCAACACATGCAACTTAAATGTAATCATGTTCTTTTGATTATTTTTTTTTTTTTGAAAACATGAATATATGACATAAATGGCATGCACATATATGATGCTTGGAAAGAGGTAATTAAACATTTCCACATAACATATTCAATTACATTAAGTCCTAAGTACAATCAAGCCAAAAATTATTAAGACCTAAAGAGGAGAAATGATACTTAGTATTTACCCCATCCCATGTTGGTGATTTAATAATTTAAGAAAAGCAATTAAATAGATTTTCATGACTTGATTAGGTTTAAACCAATAAGAACATTGATTTTATTACCCATCCCTAAGCTTCTTTAATTTAATTAACTACTTAATCATGAGCCTCAATGATATTCTTTTAGAAAATTAAAATTTGCAAAGCACCTAAAGGAATCTAATGCAATTAGGCTCATGCTTAAAAGTTAATTAGATTAAAGAAGGAAAGAATCTAAGTTAAGTACTCTTATGATTTTCCCACACCAATGGGTCAACCATAATTTTCTTAATACCTTTATTTTATTGTACACATAAAAAGAAACTAATGAATTCTATTTGAATTATCTGAATGAATCACTAATTTATTTTATTTCTTATCTTATCATTAATTTTTCTAATTACTCCTTAATTATTACATGTGTTAATTAACCCTCCTAAAGAAATACATTTAGAAAATAATTAGAAAGATGTAATTATTTCTCCTCACTATTCCCACTATTCATAGTGATTAACTATCATAAATTATTCAATTTCACTATTTAACAACTCTAATAAATATTAAATTAATTAATGAGGGTAATTATGATTGAAAATTCTACATTCTTTAAATTACATGGCCAATAATTTTAAGAAAATTATGGAAGGCAGAGGACATCCCATGAAGTCATCCCATCAAATTTGAAATTAATTATCCAAGTATTATCAATTGCCTCAATCTAGGCTCAATTAAATTTAGATTTATTTTTTTGTTAAATTTTATTGAATTTGAATTTGATTGAACTCACCTTGTCCAATTGGGTTAGGCTAGGTTAGGTCATATGAGGTCTATTAGGCTAACCAAAATTTCACCTTAATGTGTTGATTTTTTAAATTTAGTTTTGATCTCATATTATTATTTTGAATTTTGATTTGTTGATTATATTCCCTTTAGTTTACAGCACCTAGTTACCAAATGTAATATTCTAAGTATCTCATTAGGAAGCTTTTAATCTAAGATTGAAGATCCTAATTATAGAGTAATTATTAACATCACTAAAAAAGAATGAGGTTAATAGAAAATTAGTGCTTAAATAAAATCTTAAGTTTAAGAGGAGGGGTGTTAAGCTCACTAAAAGTGAGCTCAACATATAATTTAAAGATATGATGTTTCATTGGTTGAAGGCATAGAAGCTTAGGTGACTACTTAGATGAAAGCTTGAATGGCTATTATGAAAGCTAGAATGAAAACAAATCATTGAGATAGATGGAGGGAGAAAGAGCTAGTAGTGGAGGAATAGGAGGAGATTGAGAGGACTACCTTATATATGTATCAATTTATTTTTAGATATGTAGGTAGAATTATTGAGCAAGCATATGTAATGTTAAACATTTTGGAACAATTACATGTTAAATATGTTTGAAAGTTTCTTTTGGTCTTTATACATAAATTGATTTTCATTTGTGCATTTATTATGGTTTTTAGATAGACAATCTGTCATTTTGTGAGAATTATTAGGGTTGCAAATGCATCGAGCATTCAACAAGCTACTCGTGTCTTAGCTCAATTAGACCTCATTCATGGTAAACAGACTCAAGCTTGAACGCCATCTTAAAAGCTTGAATCTCCTCTTATAAAGAAGCTTCAACTTGAACACACACATGCTCGGCTCAGCTCAGTTCATTTGCATCCTTAGGAATTATCCATATTATATGTGTGATTATAGGTGTACAAATTGAGAATGTATAGGTGCATTTTATTTTATTTTTCTTTTCATTTTAGGTTTTTGATGGACATTCAATAGATTTTCAGCCCGTTAGGTTGATATGAAGAGCATTGTGATTGAAGGTAGTCAGAAAAAAAATTTTATAGAATTTTGAACAAAAAATCTGTTGGAATTTTTGGTAGAAAATTTAGTCATAAATCCACTAGAATTTCTAGTTGAATTCCTGATTTTTGATGGGTTTTCCTAGGACTTTTTCAACATTAATTTAATAAAAAGTATCCAAAAAAAATCCATCAAAAATTAGTTGTAAAATATTTTTGAACTTTTTTTTGTTGGAATACATTTTCAACAAGCTATTTTTCGCTGAAAATCCATTAGTAACAAAAAATTTGAAGGAAATGCTCTTATTTTCAACGGATTTTTCTATCGGAAAAAGCATATTTTTCATAAGTGAAGCATTCGAAATAAACACATCATTAATTTAACACATAAAACTTAAATCAAGAATAACTTTTATAATTATATGAGTCGGAAGCAATCATAAGTAATAAATGCATGAATCAATAGAGGAATAATATACCTCATTTAAATGCTAAGATATTTGAATTTGATTATTAGCTTTTCTATTCATTCTATTTCTTTTTTATTTATTATTCCTAGTCTTAGAAATATTATATATTGTTCATAAGTTTTAGCATGTTTATAAGACTATGTCATCTCATATCCTATCGACTAACTATTTACTAATAATCGCCCACCTTAAGGCTGTACCATAATGTACCAAATATTTAGAAGAGAGTTTCAAAGCCCCCTTTTAGCCCTTACAAAGACTTACCTCATCAAATATTTTCCCCTCTCCTTATGCAAGTCATAATTTTGACTAACCTAACCCACATGACATTATCTTTTATAAACCTCTTTTATTTTTAACATCAATATTTTTTAAGTCTTTTCAAAACCTTTAGCATGGTAAGCACTTGTGAATAAACATGCTACATAAAACTTTAATGAAATATAATGAAGTCTACATTTGAGTATTTACTATATATCATATTATAAAATTTTTCTCATCATTTAATAATATAAATATCCCAAATCTGTCTAAAGGAGGGGATTATATAAAAAAATAATAGTAATTTTTATCAGTAAATAGCATGTGCTAATAATATGGTTAATATAAAAAAAATTCTATAAACAAAAAACTTAATAATTGATATGGCACTAAAAAAAATACTACTAAAAATATTAAAATCTTGATCTAAAACTAAGGATCAAGCTTAAAATATTAAACTGGGATATCAGTTAAATATGAAATTAATTTAAATATGGGTGTTTATTACAAGTATATTCTACTATTAATGAGCATATATTTATAAATTTTAATTTATTTTATTTTGAATATTCAAATACAAAATATATCAAAACTCATGTAATATTATTTGAAATCTTGAAAATTTAATACGATTCTATAAAGAATGTAAGAGAAACTGAGAAAAATAAATAAATAAATAATGACTTGAAAAAAAAATAACATCTATTGAAAAATAAATAAGGTTTTTATTTATTTATATGGCTAACATCTAAACTTTACTATTTACTTTTAAAATATTCTGATCTCTAAATTACATCCGAATATATGCATAAAAAGTATATAGCACATACAAAATAATTTTGATTGAAAATTTATATCTTGCATAAGTAAATATCAATGTAAACTTTGGATATATAAATACATAAAAATTTTATGATATATATGTAAATCCATCTTAGAAAAATAGGCCAAAATATTAAATTTGGCTAGAAAGCATAATATTAGCTTGATTGATCTTTTAGAATCAAAAACAAAAACTTTTTTACATTTAGTTTTTAAAACATAAAATAAGTAGCATGATTCTCTTATTTTTAAAGAGTCAGAAATAGATCTTATATTAAATATCAAATATAAGGAAATAAATTTAATGAAAAAATAAACTTATATATATATTAATATAAGTAAGTTGGAGGTTGATCTAAAATATAAAATTAAGATTCTTATAAAGTAAAATATAAAATATTTATGAATAGTCATTTAGATGAGATTATATTTGAGTAAAATATTAAATATATTTTTATAATAATATGAGTAAAGACATTATCAAAATATACAATAACAAATTATTAGATATTTTGAAATTAAGTGAATTTAATCATAAATGTAAAAATTAATACCTTCAAATTTTTTTCCAAAAGTAATAATCAAATCACCAAAAAAAATATATCCTTCAGCAAATTGTTTTATTAAAAATTTTCTATTTTTATTTGTGATGAGATAATTTCAATTAAATGACTCACTTCACATACGCTGAACATGTCCATCCTAGGATAATGACCTAATATCTCTCACATCTAAATTGGTGTAATTCAACAAACGCAAAATAAAATTATAAAAGCTATACAATCCACTACAACCTTAATATTTATCTCTAAAATTAGCAGGTATTCTTAAGAAAGTGGTCATCAACCAATGACTATACAGTTTGCTGGAAAACACAGTGCAGCAAATCATGGAGCTCTTTACCTATCTTCATTACATTCTCCTTAAATGCACACAAAAAAATAGAAGGGAACACACAATTCTCATCTTTCACCATTTTCTTTAATCATTCTGTTATCGCCTCAATTTCCCTATTTTTCTCTTTGTCCTCATCTTCATCAGGCCACTACAATAGTGACGGCAAAGAGAAAAGTCCATTAACTTTGTTAAAGGAGATGGTAGATTTTTTTGAGTCATTGATCTCATTTCCTCGAAAATGCTTGAAACATTACTTTAAAGCTTATTATGTTCTTTTAGAGTCAGAATAGTGATGGAAATGATAATGATGATAAGGAATTTTCCTTGAAGAGTTATGACCATAAGCAGGAAAGCCAAGCTAACATTTCAGGGAAGGTAACATACTTTACCTGATGATGAAATTGAATTTGTTGTTACTTTGATGAAGGAGATTATAGATTTTTGTATCACTAATTTCATTTCCTAAAAAAATGCTTGAAAAACTATTTTAAAGCTTGTTATGTTCTTTTCAGGGTTGGAATCGTGATGGAAATGATAGTGATGAGGAGTTTAGTTGGGAGAGTGATGACGATGAGCAGAAAAGCCAAGCCAAAACTTCAGAGAAGGTAACATATTTTATTTGATGATGAAATTGAATTTGTTGTTACTTTGATGAGGAGATTATAGATTTTTGTGTCACTAATCTCATTTCCTCAAAAATGCTTGAAAAACTATTTTAAAGCTTGGTATATTATTTTTAGGGCCAGAATCGTGATAGAAATGATAGTGATGATAAGGAGTTTACCTGGAATAGTTATGATCTTAAGCAAGAAAGCCAAGTTGAAACTTCAGGAAAGGTAACATACTTTACCTGATAATGAAATTGAATTTGTTGTTACTCTGATGAAGGAGATTATAACTTTTTGTGTCACTGATCTCATTTCCTTAAAAATGCTTGAAAAACTATTTTAAAGCTTGTTATGTTCTTTTTAGGGTCAGAATCGTGATGGAAATGATAGTGATGAGGAGGAGTTTAGGGGAGAGTGATGACGATGAGCAAAAAAGCCAAGCCAAAACTTCAGAGAAGGTAACATAGTTTATTTGATGATGAAATTGAATTTGTTGTTACTTTGATGAGGACATTATAGATTTTTGTGTCACTAATCTCATTTCCTAAAAAAATGCTTGAAATACTATTTTAAAGCTTGTTATATTCTTTTTAGGGTCAGAATCGTGATGGAAATGATAGTGGTGATAAGGAGTTTACCTGGAAGAGTTATGACCATAAGCAAGAAAGCCAAGTTGAAACTTCAGGAAAGGTAACATACATTACCTGATGATGAAATTGAATTTTTTGGTACTCTGATGAAGGAGATTATAATTTTTTGACTCACGGTCTCATTTCCTAAAAAATGCTTGAAAAACTATTTTAAAGCTTGCTATGTTCTTTTTAGGGTCGGAATCGTGATGGAAATGATAGTGATGAGGAGTTTAGTTGGGAGAGTGATGACAATGAGCAGAAAAGCCAAGCCAAAACTTCAGAGAAGGTAACATACTTTATTTGATGATGAAATTGAATTTGTTGTTACTTTGATGAGGATATTATAGATATTTGTGTCACTAATCTCATTTCCTAAAAAAATGCTTGAAAAATAATTTTAAAGCTTGTTATATTCTTTTAAGGTCAGAATCGTGATGGAAATGATAGTGATGATAAGGAGTTTACCTGGAAGAGTTATGACCATAAGCAAGAAAGCCAAGTTGAAACTTCATGAATGGTAACATACTTTACCTGATGATGACATTGAATTTGTTGTTACTCTGATGAAGGAGATTATAATTTTTTGTGTCACTGATCTCATTTCCTAAAAAATGTTTGAAAAACTATTTTAAAGCTTGTTATGTTCTTTTTAGGATTGGAATCGTGATGGAAATGATAGTGATGAGGAGGAGTTTAGTTGGGAGAGTGATGACGATGAGCAAAAAAGCCAAGCCAAAACTTCAGAGAAGGTAACATACTTTATTTGATGATGAAATTGAATTTGTCGTTACTTTGATGAGGAGATTATAGATTTTTGTGTTACTAATATCATGTCAAAAAAATGCTTGAAAACTATTTTAAAGCTTGTTATATTCTTTTAGTAATCGTGATGGAAATGATAGTGATGATAAGGAGTTTACTTGGAAGAGTTATGACCATAAGCAGGAAAGCCAAGTTGAAACTTCAGGAAAGGTAACATACTTTCCCTGATGATGAAATTGAATTTGTTGTTACTTTGATGAAGGAGATTATAATTTTTTGTGTCAATGATCTCATTTCCTAAAAAATTCTTGAAAAACTATTTTTAAGCTTGTTATATACTTTTTAGGGTCAGAATCGTGATGGAAATGGTAGTGATGAGGAGGAGTTTAGTTGGGAGAGTGATGACGATGAGCAGAAAAGCCAAGCCAAAACTTTGGAGAAGGTAACATACTTTATTTGATGATGAAATTGAATTTGTTGTTACTTTGATGAGGAGATTATAGATTTTTGTGCCACTAATATCATTTCATAAAAAATGCTTGAAAAACTATTTTAAAGTTTGTTATATTCTTTTTAGGGTCAGAATCGTGATGGAAATGATAGTGATGATAAGGAGTTTACCTTGAAGAGTTATGACCATAAGCAGGAAAGCCAAGATGAAACTTCAGGAAAGGTAACAAACTTTATGTGATGATGAAATTGAATTTGTTGTTACTTTGATGAAGGAGATTATAATTTTTTGTGCCACTAATCTCATTTCCTCAAAATTACTTGAAAAACTATTTTAAAGCTTGTTATGTTCTTTTTAGGGTCAAAATTGTGATGGAAATGATAATGATGAGGAAGAGTTTAGTTGGAAGAGTGATGATGATAAGCAGGAAAGAAGCTGAAACTTCAAAGAAGGTAACATACTTTACTTGATGATGAAATTGAATTTGTTGTTACTTTGATGAAGAAGATTATAGATTTTGTGTCACTGATCTCATTTCCTCAAAAATGCTTGAAAACTATTTTAAAGCTTGTTATGTTCTTTTTAGGATTGGAATCATGATGGAAATGATAGTGATGAAGAGGAGTTTAGTTGGAAGAGTGATGATGATGAGCAGAAAAGCCAAGCCAAAACTTCAAGCAAGGTAGCATACTTTATCAGATGATGAAATAGAATTTGTCGCTTATTTGTGCATGACTTTAATTCTAAGTGTGAAGCACTAATTTACTTCTTGTTTTCTCATTAGTGTTGTTGGTGTTTAGATTTAATTATTCCTTGAACATTATTTATTAACAACATTAATGTACTTCTCATAAGGCATGCAAGGCAGGACCTTCTTAACCTAGCTTGTATTCTCATTTCATAGCTTTGGGGTTTTCCAAAGACATGGTTGAAAAGGCAATTAGGAAAAATGGTCAATTTTTTTTTGTTTTTTTTTTTTTTTTTTTGCATCAATATTTAAAGATTTCTTCTTTTGTTATGATTGATGTTAGCTTATATAATTAACTTTTAGGGGAAGAAAGTTCTGAATCCATTCTAGACACTTTGCTAACTTATTCAGTGAGTAATATTTTAACTATGATTAGCTATTGTAGTTTTCCAATGGACATGCATATCCTTTGGTTGATTCTATGTATTTGTTTGAGCATCATTCTACTTTTCAAGGTTTCAAAGGTTGGAGTGTGATGAGTGTATTTGTTGGAGCGTTGCTCCTATCTTTCAAGGTTTCAATGGTTGGGTCTGCCATGAGGCAATCTATATCAATAACCTACTTACAAAATGCAAGTTTCTTAAAAACAATAATGGTTTTTCAATCCTTTGAATGTTATAATTTTATATTTCTATTCGGACAACAACCTTGATTAGTGGCATCACTTAACATTACTCTTCGTTCAAGTGCTCATTTATATATTTAACATTCTTTTGTGTCCCTCATGATTGGAGGAATGGTTATGAGAATGGTGGTAAATTCTGCTATGATAGTAATTTGATTCTATTGTCTATAAGTCTCCGATGAGGAGCCAGACACATTTTAGGTTCAAATCAAAGTTTCCTACTATGATTGCTAAAATAGGCAAGGAAATTTGTTGTAGCATGATCATTGGTTCTTTGTTAGAAATATTAGGTTCCCTCATCCAACTCCCACTCCCTTGTACAACATTTAGAAATTCATAGTTATGGTTGATGTTATGTCAATGTCCTTTTTCTTGTTGCATCAATTTTTGAGTTTTTTATTATGACTAATGATATTGCATGCCTTTGTTTTTGGGTAAACCTAACTCATTGTGCTGAGATGGAGCTTTTCATATTTGGTTTATTTCATAGTTCAAAGACATTAAGCATAACCATCATAGATAAGTTTTGATGAGTATCGATTTACCATGAAAAGGTGGTCTTTGAACATCAACAAATTGTTTGGTGTTGTGAGATTTATGGAATTTGAGGGTTTGTTTCTCTAGAGGTGCATTAGCACCTTAACATTCATTTGCCATTGTACTTATAAGAAAAAGTGCTATCATCTATCAGTCAAGGTAGATGACTTGTGGCAATTTCCATTGAAGGGTTTGGTGAATTAAGGGGTAACTTTGGAGGATGTTCCCTAAGCATATGATACTACTTTTTGAGTTAATTTTATGTACAACTTTTAGAGAATCTAGGATCATATCCATAATGTTTTATAACTTTAGTAAGTTAAGGGGTTAATTTACTTTTAAATAATCATGCAATATGTTTTCTTTAGACTCATGATTATTGATCTCTAGTAGTTCATAAAAAAATCTTACATTACAATTCTCCTTGGTATATTTTTACAAATTTTTTAGAATTACTTTTCTTTGGCCTTATTTCTTGAAATGTATTACATATATACAATAACATCAATAATAACCAACCTTTATCCTACAACAAGTGGTTAGCTACATGGATCATTTTTCTCCAATGTGTTCTATTAAGTGTAATCTCATTTAATCCTAATAAATTAAAGTCATTTTTTATACTTCCTAACTAAGTCTTCTTAGGCCTACCTCTACCTTTCTTAACATAGGTTGAATCTAATGCATTTACTTTCCTAACTAGCCCATTGAATGACTAGTATTTTATGTGACCAAACCATATAAGATCACTCTCTCTAATCTTATATGCCACTGAAGCTACACCAAACTTATCATATATATATATTCATTTCTCATTTTGTCTTTAAGTGGAAAGTCACTTATCCACCTAAGCATCCTCATCTATACAACAGTTAACTTAATTTTATGTTTCTCTTTTACTAGCCAATATTCTATGCCATAAAGCATTACAGGTCTCATCACCATCTTATAAACTTTTCCATTGAGTCAAAGAGGTACTTTCCTATCACACAGCAGGCCCAAGGCATTACTCCACTTCAACCATCCAATTAGAATTTTGCTTATAACATCCCCATCTATATCACCATCACTTTGAACAATAGACTCAAGATATATAAAATGTTCATTCTTTTTAATGACATGGTCACTAATTTGTCACAACCTCACCCATAGATCTTCTACAACTAAATTTATGCTACATGTATTCAGTTTTAGTTATATTTAGATGAAATATGAAAGCTTTTAGACTCTAAGGTTGATCTCCATAATTCAAGCTTATCCTGAATTCCCTATCTAGTCTTATCAACAAGAAGAATATCATTAACAAAAAGCATATACTGAGGTACATCCTCTTCTAAATGTCTAGTAAGAACATCTATAACGTAAGCAAAAAGATATGAACTTAAACCCGATGATTGATATAATCCAACTGAAATGAAAAAAAAAATTACCTGGTGTATGCTCCTTGTGTTTGAATACAAGTGACAGCTCCATTATACATATCCTTAATGACTCGAATATAAGCAATATTAACTCTCTCTTTTTTCTATAACTCTCCAAAACATTTTCTTAGAACTTTATCATATGCTTTCTCAAAATCAAAAAATATCATATGTAGATCCTCCTTACTTTCTCTATACTTCTTCATCAAACCTCTCAACAAACATATAACATCCATAGTAGACCTACTTGACATAAATCCAAACTAATTTTGAAAAACTTCATAATCACGCTGTAATTTGTGCTCAATTACTCTCTCATAATTTTAATGTATCACACATTAACTTAGTTACTCTATAACACATTCTTGTGCAAAACCTTTATTCTTATAAATAGGAACCAAAAAGCTCTTTTTCCACTCATCTAATATTTTTTTAGTCTTTTAATAATTTAAAAACATTCATAAGCCAAAAAAATCCCTTGAGATCCTAAGTATTTCATACTTCTATTGGAATATCATTAGGTCCTACTGCTTTTACACACTTCATTTTCTTTAAAATCTCTCCAACCTAAGTTTTACTTATACAATAATAAAAATAAAAATAAAAATTTTATTTATGAATTAAAGTCGCTAAAGTCAATTATATATCACCCACCTGTACTAAAAAACCTCTTCTAAGAAAATCATTATATGATCTATCATTATATTTTTTTTGACTAAATCTTTCTTCCTATCCTTTGCTTGACTAATTTATGCATATCTCTTTCCCCCTCTTTAGTATCTAATTTATTATATAAATAAGTAAATGTTGAACTTTTTGCATCACATATTACTTTCTTATAATTCATACGGATGACTCTACATCTTTTCAAGTTTTATGAGTTTTTACATCTAAACTAATTTTTATAACAAAACGTCATAATTTTGATCTTTTTTTGCACATTTTGACTCGATCACCAATTATTTTTTTATTAATATGAGCTTTTTTATTCCCAAAATATATTTTTTATAATTTATTTAATTTCACTTGCTATTTTTTCCACATAATATTAGCTTCCTCATAAACATCTCAAATCCTTTGTTCTTGTATCTTACTTTTAAACAAATTTTTATTATCATTCTTTAAATACCTCATGAAACCTAAGGACAATGCTTTGATTTATTTTTCATCTTTCAACCCTTTATCTTAAAATCCAACACTAATAGTCAATGTTGGGTAGTTAAACATTCACCTAGAATGATCTTATAATCTTAATAATACAAATGTTTTATTTTACTATATCCCTTCCTATAAGTGATAATATGCTCACAATATAATTATTAGCTTTAACAACCTTAATCCAACTTTTAGGGCCCTAAATTTGTGATTAGTTCAATTACTAATTCAAGAAACTTTACAATTTGAATTACAAAGATACAAAATAGGAATATACTTTAAAGATTAAGTTAATTTTAAAGATATGACAACAACAAAATGATTTTTGTATTGTCATATTCTAGAATTGCCAACATTAAGTCGCAATTTTTAGGATATTAGCTGATGAAGATGATCTACTAGCATTTTATCAATTTATATTTGAACTGTAGCAGTTAGAAATATTGGAGTTAAAAACAAATAAAGGAATATTTCTAAAATCTTTGTAGCGACCACACATTTTTTTTTTCACTATAAAAATTTAAAGCTCTAAAAACCCTGCTTTTATCATATAAGACAACTTCCCTATAAAATTTAAACCATTAAGGACTCATAATATCATCCTTTTTTTTTTTTTTCTCTCTATGTTTCATGTAGTATTTCAAGGTCTCAATATCTCTTAGAATGGCCTTTTAAAACAATTTAAAAATAAAACCCTCAAATGCTTAAACCACCTTCAACAACTAGATTAAAATTCATCCAATAGCTAATTTGATTAGTAGCTAGTTGGTCTATGTGGAGATATTGATGGTGTCTATCAAATCAACTCTAGCATGTGTGATTTTGGGTGAATCTGGACTAATGATAAGAAATGAAAATATTATGAATTTTAGTTTTCAACATAATATATACACAAATTATATGATATCATATATCAAAATCAATCTTTATAACTCAATTAATCTATTGGAATTAAAATTAAGTTTATTATCATCAAGAATAAGATAATTATCTAAATAACATTGCTTGATACTTAATTAACCTAATTAACTAACATGATATAATTTACATAATTATGCTTATAAGTTAAATTCAATGCATTTAATAAAAATTTTGAAATCAATTATACTGGCTAGCATACATATGTAATAAACATCATAATGATGAGCTATTCAAGCACATGATCATAAATAATAATTAAAATAATGTTCACATGTAACAAAATTCGAATTAGTTTAAGGATTGAAAATTAAGCCAATAAATTTTTAAGAAATTTGAACTAATTTTGTTTAAAGTTCAAAAATAAGTAGAATGTATTTGCTCAACTTTTATTGCTTTTATAATCCTTGAGCTTTTGGTAAGATTAAACTCATTTAATTATAATGAATCTAAACTACAATACACCCAGCTAATATTATCATTAGAGCTTGAGATCTCCACTTAAGTTTTCTTAAAGTTTACTTTTGAGCTCTCTCCAAGTGAGTAATTTTTCAAGTTGTCAGTGGCAATCTCTTGTCATTTTTAAGGTTACTAGAATATGAATACCAACAATGATTTAGAGCATTCAATTTGATTTTAGCTTAATACATTTAGGTCTATTTAGATTAAATGGTCTAATTAGTCACATTAAACTTCAATTGAATTTAGATCTAGGCTTGGCTAATATATGCTAATTTTAAGTCTTTAGGAGAGCTTGATTTGATTTGATTTGATTAAATTTAATTTAGACTTTGTGGGTCTCATATAGATCAATTTAAGTCAAATAATGTGATTAGCTAAATAGAACTCTAACTAGGTTTAGATTTGCATTTGATTATGCTTAAATAATAACTCTAAGTTTTTAAATTGATTTACTTTGATTTGATTTTAATTTAGTTTAATAGGACCATATATTAATCAAGTGGGTTAAGTACTCAAATTAACTAAATTAGGAGTCAATTGAGTTTAGAGTTTAATTCATTTATTTTTATTTTAAGTTTTATTCAATTATATGGGATTTAGGAGTGTCTGAATTCACTTAACCTATTTGGGTTGAGTTAAATCCTAATGGAGTCCACTAGCCTATTCTAGGTCTAACATTGAGGTTGTGATTTTTATTTAGTTTTAATTTAAATTTAAATTCTAAATTTCATTTCACATTTCAATTGATTTTGATTTTAATTTTAATTCTGTTTGTTTAATTTTAGTTTTAAGTTCAATGCTTACTTAACCACTAAGAAAATATCCTAAGTATTTGAATGAGGAAGCTTATAATCTAGTATTGAAGCCATAAACATTAAGAGAAAGATGTATTAATCTCATTCAAAAAAAGAGGTTAACATTGAATTTGGTTCTATTTTGACATCAAACTGATGAAAATTGATCCGAGCTATTTGTTCAATCAATGAATTGACGAACTGATTATATATAATTGGCTACTTCAAATCTAACTCTTTTAATCACCTTCAATTCTCAATCAAATGATTAAATTTTTTTTCTTAAACAAATAATATTAAATTACTTTTACAATCATAGATTTAAAATTAGATCGAATAGTCCAAATAAACTAGTTTTATGGCTGTTAAATCTACAACTAACTTTTAAATAAATTTTTTTAATTTAAATATTTTTTTAAAAAATGATATAAATCTATAACTATATAAAAAATATCATTAATATGAGCTTAGCTAAGTTAATCTATAGCATGCTAAACTGATCACCACTATGATAAGTTACAAGCTCATACCATAAAGGTCTCTTTTTTTCTCTATATAAACAATGCAATACTAACTCTCCTCCATTATGTGGCACTAAAAAATAGCTATGAATATGTTGAAATTTAGGTTGAGCTCTAGGAATGAGGAATTGGGCTGCATGATTTAAACTTTGGGAATGTTAAATACACTTTGGAATATATGAATATAGGAATAATATTTTAATTTTTGATTTTATTTTTTATTTAAAAATACATTTTTTTGATAAAAAATAATTAAGAGTATAAAATTTATAATAATATTGTATAAATATTCAACACAATATAGCTTATCATTATCTAAATATTACAAAATTTTCAAATAACCTTTTTTTAATATTCTATACTTTATATTCTTATTAAAACCTACATTTTCTTATAAATTATATTAATATTTTAAATTATATTTATATTTATAAAGAAATATTATAACACTTTTTTCATTTTAAAATATATTTAACATACAAAAATTAATATTTTTAATACACATTAATATATTTTAATGAGCTT
Source organism: Cymbidium sinense (assembly GCA_021442155.1). Classification (NCBI taxonomy): domain Eukaryota; kingdom Viridiplantae; phylum Streptophyta; class Magnoliopsida; order Asparagales; family Orchidaceae; genus Cymbidium; species Cymbidium sinense. The sequence goes on along the minus strand of CM038214.1, from coordinate 53,675,330 downwards.
TTATATCTATATTTAAATTTATAATCATTAAAAATAGTATTTATTATTGATCTCGATTTATTTTTCAGAAAAATCGAGCAATCATTATCTCCCGTTTCTCTCAACCACAAACGCACGATCTCCGTTCACGCCCGGTCCTTCCTTAAAACCGAACAAAACCTCTCTCGTTCGTTCCGTCTCCCTCAACCGAAAGAAACCGATCCCTTCTCCTGCATTCGCTCGGCTTCGTCTACTTCCAAAAAAAAAAAAATCGCAGAGGAACCGCATCGAACAAAATCCCATGACATGGTTGAGCTTTGCTTCTTACGCGCTTCCGTTCTCTGCATCTTCCTCCTCTCTATCCCATGGCCGTCGTAATAAGGTAATCGTCGCAATGAAATGGATTAACCGTATACCAATTTCGCCCAAACATATTGATTCTCCTTCCTCCCGAGTCTCCTCTCATCCCACGGCTACATTTGCTCCATGAAGAACCCGACTGTAAATCCTGTGAATGATAGGAAGCCTTCAGATGAACTTTTGACCGTTTCGATCTCCTCAGACCGAGATGTAAGCGCTAGGTAAGCATATGGATTTGGCGAGGCTATCGTATACGGTATCAGTTTTCTGAAAAAGATGGCGCTGGTTTTAATTCATGGTTTCGGGGCGAACAGTGATCATTGGAGGAAAAATATTTCTTTTCTTTCAACGACAAATAGGGTGTACTCAATTGATCTTATTGGTTATGATTATTCGGAAAAACCAAATCCTCGGGATTTTGAGCCGGAGTCTTTCTACACCTTTGAAACATGGACAGCTCAACCAAATGAATTTTGTGCTGATGTTGTGAAAGATGATGCATTCTTTATATGCAACTCTACTGGAGGGGTTGTTGGCCTTCAGGCAGCAATTAAGTGAAATTATGATGCGTGTTTCAACCAGTGTTTTCAAATTTGAGTGATCGAAGATCTCATTAATACTCAATAGGGCTTAGTAGGCATGAAGACTCAATTATGGTATCATGAGGCAGTTATTTCTCATTAGGCGTGTCGGGTAAGTCAAAGTAGTTAGATACAACCTACGCGGGGCGATAACGGAATCTTTGCCAAAACACTAAATTTAAACTTAGAAAAAAAAAGAAAGGAGGTTTGAATGTGTAAAAATTGTATATATATTTACTTTTACGGTGATTGATTGAAGGACTGTTATGCTCATCGAGCATAACGATTAATCGGCGAGTGCTTTAAAATATCAACGTCATACTCGCCGTACGGATATATTTACTTTAATGCGGGTGATTAAATGCCTCGTTATGCTCATCAGAGCGTAACAGGATTAAAATTCGGCCGAGATACTTCAAAACATCAACCATCACGCTCATCGCGCATGATGGCAGCAGTTCATATAGCTACGTAGGGATGATCGAATCTAAAATATTACCGAAATTTCATCAAATTTTTTAGACTTAAATTTAAAATTAATTAAAAGTTAAATTAATGGTAAAACATAAAATCTTAAAATAAAATAAATTCATGAATATTGAAGCTAAACTAACTCAATGAATATTAATATTAAACAAGAATGAGCTAAGTGAGAATGATTATTAATAAAAATATATATGCTAAATATGAGATTGAAATATGATAATAATTGAGCAACATAAGATTAAATAACTCACTTAGATGCTATAGTAATAGTTAGTCAGCTAAGAAGGGCTAATTGAACTTTGTAGCTTACATTATATCATGCATGAATATGGTTGAAAGAAAATAAGTCAAATTCAAGCATGACTTTGAATTCATGTTAAACTTATAGGAAGGTTGTATGAAGCTAAAAGGCTAATTTTCAAATGGGGTAGAGCCCAAATCAAACTCTAGAGTGAGGTTCGCAAAGAACGTGTCTTCTTACATAGCAATGTCTATTTTAAAATGAATTGAAGAAGGCTCTCAATGGACATGAAATTAAAGCACATAAGATTTTTTGAGTGCTAATTTCAAACTAAAGTGAAAATCAAATAAAATTCATAAGAGATTTCCACTATAACTAAATAGCCTATTAGCAAGCATAATTGAGACTTTTTACTGAATAATCAACTTGTATTCAAAAGAAGCTTGAATTCAAATAAGCTAGCTTAGATGAAGTACGGCAGCTCGTATGAGCAAATATCAAATTTGAATATTGAATTTGCAATGATCTAACAAGTCTTTAATGAACATAAGTCAACCATTGAAGTTTAGTAATTATGCGAATAAATAAAATGCAAACAAAAATACAACCTTTTAAGTGCAAATGCAAACCTAATTATGCTGACAATACGGGATCTGCTTATTTGTACAGAAGAACGGCCTAAATTAAATTGCGAATGAAGGAACTTATCAATCCAAAAATTAAAATTCTTATTCTAATTATGATTTTCAAAATCAATGATTTCATTGATTAGATGAATTATCTAATTCATAACGCGCATCAACACTATATCTTGAATGCTTAAACTTAGTGTTTGAGGATGTTTGCAGGTTGATTCTTGGTCAAATCAGTTAACAAAACCTAAAATCTGATGTTATTATTTTACTTTCAACCTAATAAAAATCGAAGTTAATTCGTATATGATAGATCGATTCTAAATTAAATTAATAGAGTCGACAGGATCTGAAACAATAAACCACCCCAGTGATGGCTGAGTTGATTGAAGATATCAACCGAAGGGGATACTTTCATCAAAATATAATTGTAATTTTAAATTAAATTAATATAAATTAAATATCAATCCAAATAAAAAAAATCAGATAAATTACTATGTTCAAAATGAGTAAATGAAAATCATTAATCTAAAAACTTAAAGTAAAATTCAATTCATCTGTCTTTCGTAATTGTTTGCTGAAGAAGACAAATTAAGAAAACTCTAGCTCACAAAGTAGCTAAAGTCAAATCAAGTATATTTCTTTATTCACTCTCAATCATCTACGATAATGACATGGCGTGTCCTACGCATGGCTTGGCGATATCTTTCCATATGATGTAGTTACGACCAGAGTCCATGATGGTTGTCGTCAAATGTATTATATAACGATCACATAGCGCTATGCCTCTTTCGTATCTTGAGATGTGAATCATAGAAACTGATGCAAAAAAGCTTGTTAGCTAAGGTGGACTTAAATATGTCTCCTTAGAAAAACAACACCCCGGGTCTAAAAAGATTTCTTGACAACCTTATCATGGGCTGGCGATAAGGATCCTTGGTCGGGTTGGGTCAATACCTCTACTAAGTAACTATGGGTACGGCGGGATAATCTAGATCAGCACGTTATCATTCCAAAACTTTAAGTTTAAAAGATGATAAATTTTATAAATCTAAACTCTAAATTATAAAACTCTACATGTTGTTACTATATGCTACGCATTAAACAATCTAACAACTAGCTTTAATCGAAAGTTCTCTCGCAGTATTGAGAGGGATAATTAACTAGAGATGTTTGCGCCTATAGGAAACCTGGAATCATATCTAAAATTCTCACAAAATGAGGGTGAAATCTCTGAGTTGTGTCTTATCTACTATTACATCTGCCTTCTGAAAATTTCACTTACATAAATCAAACTCTCTTCATGCGAGAGGTCGGTGGCGAATTTTCAGAGCCCCACTTATATGTGTTTTATTTATTTATTTTTTTATAATTTATATCATATTTAAATAGTTTTAAAATTTATTATATTATCTGATAAAACTCCTAATTCAAGCCTGATTGAATTATGAAATCTTTAACTTTTCCTTCTTCAAATTCCTTGTATGGTCCAAATTTTACAATCGTGATGGGAACTAATTAAAGAGAAATAACAAATGATCAAAAAAATACAACTTGATATAATCTAATAGTCAGTCCTCCAACCTAACTCTATAAATTTCATTATATTTTAACTGACCACAGATGTCAACTTTTTTAAATACTAGAAGAATAGTTTTAAAAAATGCATAATTTACCTTATTTGCATGAAGAGAGGACGTCATAGCTGCGTTGCAGGCCTGATGCATGAGAGCCAGGCTTTGGCTTTGTTCATATATACACATGTAAAGCTACGACTCTTGAAGAGTCATAACTCACAAGTCCACACATTACAAGCTGCAATTCACCACTTTCACAAAATTATCTATTCATTGAATTGCATCTGATGGCCTAATTCTTTATGTCTCCTTTTATTCTCCACCCTTCATCAATTATGTTCATCACCCTTCCAATTGACAATTGAGACGAAGTTGAGGTGCACTTTCGCCACCCTTTAATATACAAATAAATCCAAATTTGATAACCTTAACTAAACATAACTATAAATCTTATTTTAATAGAGTATTTTATTTGAAGATTTCGATATTCTACTAGTCCTCTGTAAACTACAATGGAAAATATAATGCGTAGAAATATGTGACTCGAGTTGAATTAGACGTAGAGAAGGTGAAGGTAGACTATATATAAATCAAATGTAATTTTTTGCAACAAAGTTATCCTAAGGGGTGTTAAAAAGAGGTAAAGGGTCAACTTGTTCAAACACATAAGAATGTGAAATCTTGTGAGAAAATTTTAGATAAGTTTAATGAGAGATATCAAACTATGTAAAGGCCTTCACAATGACAAAGCATCAATAGTATGAAAAAAAATGGATGGAATAAATTGAGAATGATTTATGTTTTTGGTTCTTCAGCTCTTGGTCCTTTTGTTGATCTTATTGGTGGTTCTGTAAGTAGTAATGATAGTTTCATTAGAGGAATTCGAGGTCATATTGACATAGTAGTATGAGGGTCCTTTAATTTAATTGTTTTATTAACGGCCTTGATTTTTTTCATTCTTATATAGCCCATCCCTTTAGAAAGAGGGTGAGTTTTTTTGGGAGATGTTTAGTTCAAACTTCGTTGAATTGGAGGGAGGATTCCTTGCTTTTGGGGCTAGTTTGGAGAGGTGAGAAGGATAGGAAATCGCAATGGAGTTCAGAATTTTGCAACAATCAGTCACTAGCACTATATTACTTCTCTGTACCTTTCATGAGCCTTATTTCTACAATGCCAAGGGATGCTAACCAGTTTATTGCATCAGAAAATTCATTAACAACAACAGAACCACCATTTTAGAGACCAGGCAAAGTCTAAGATTTTGCTACAACACTTTTATTCCTTCTTCGTACCTTATTTTTAGCTTTACTGTTGTAATTCTTTGTGCTGTCTTGCTTCATAAAATCTAGAAAAAGCATTAAAAAAATCATTTCAGAAGTTGGAGAGTGTAGCAAAGTCCAAGATTTAGTTATGATCAGTCACCAATACTTTTATTTGTTCTCGGTACTTTTCTTAAGCCATATTTATATAATTTCATCAAAAAAATCTTTAGAAGCAACAAAATAAATCATTTCAGAGGTTGGAGATCATAGTTGAGCCCAAGATTTTTCCATAATCGATCATAAGTGCTTGGAATCCATCTCATCTTGTTGGGTAGTTTGGTCATTGCGGGCATTCAAGGTTGAGAAAAATGTTTGCAATTGTTTCTTGCTTAACCCGGATGTCTATCCCACTCTAAGCATCCCATAATTGCATTCCCATTGAAGTTTTGGCAAGTTTTTGGTTGACAATTCAAAAGTTTTCCACCCATAGCATACTTTCATTTATTGGTGAAAAATCTTGGAAGGAAACAATCATTCTAGGAGATCATGAAAACCCTTACAAGTAATGGTGGATGGATTTTGCCAGAAATTTGTTAGAGAACATGTTTTTGAATCAAAGGCTACATTCATAGGTCCAAAAACTATTACCATAATAGTAAGTATTTATAAGAAAGGAAATAACGTTGATAGTTTAGCCTTCAAAATGCTTGTAATCTTCTTTTTTTTTTTTCATTATTTCTTACTTTTAGTCATTGGCCAATAGTTTTTATTGAGTTTTAGTTAGTGTATAGTCTTGTAACAATCTATCAATTTATTCTTTCAAACTATTCAATGTTAGTTATGGACCAATTTATTGAAGCTTCTAAAGTGTAAGGTTAAAGTATCCTATCAGTAAGTTTGTATGGATATTTAAAGTTTTTCTTTTAATGAAAATGAGATTTTATTAATGTTGAGAGTTGTTTGATCTTTTTTAGTATGATATGTTCTATTGAGAATTGTGATCAAGGATTGCAATCTCTAAGCATGTATGAGCTTCAAACATGGATATTGAAGGAAGAAGTGAATATTATTGAGAAGAAAATTCAAGAAATAAATATTACATGGGAAAAAAATGAAAGTTTCAATACTACTTGGTGGTTGGTAAGACATAAGAGGTTGAAGTTTAATCAACTTTCTTATCAACAGTTTTAATTGAATGGTGTTTTTGAAATGACTTGGCATATTTAAAATTATTAAAGATACACCATTGTTATTTATAATGTTTGATATCACTGAAAAAGTTGTACAAGATCTTGTTGTTCATGTGATAATAGATAATGCAAGTGCATATAAGTAAATGTAGACGATGTTACAACAACAATAACAAGCCTTTATCCCAGTGTGGGGTTAGTTACATGAATCCTTTTTTCTCCATTGTGTCATATTAAGTGTCAAATTCTCATTTAAATTAAGATCATTTTTTATACATCATAACCAAGTTTGTAAGGTCTACATCTATCATTCTTAACATAAGACTCATCTAATACATCTACTCTCCTATGTGGGTGGTCATTGGAAGGTTGACGTTTTATGTGATCAAACCATTTAAGGAGACTCTCTAATCTTATCCATCACTGGAGCTACTCCAATCTTATCACGTATATATTAATTTTGCATTCTATCTCTAAAAGTAAAGTCACTCATCTACCAGAGCATCCTCATCTCTGCAACACCTAACTTAATCTTACGCTTCTCTTTTACTGGCCAACATTCTGCGTCATAAATCAATGCAAGTCTTACCACCATCTTATAAAATTTTCCCTTAATACTAAGCACTTTTCTATCACACAACAAGTCATATGCATTCCTCCACTTCAACCATCCAACTTGAATTCTACTAACAACATCCCCATCTATTTCACCATTCATTTTGAATAATAGATCCAAGATATTTGAAATGATCACCCTTTTTAATGACTTGGTCGCCCAATATCGCAACCCCACCAATAGATCTTCAACAACTAAAATTACACTCCATATATTCAGCTTTAGATCTACTTAAACGAAAACCTTTAGACTCTAAGGTTGACCTCCATAATTCAAGTTTCTCTTAAACTCTCTCTTTAGTCTTATCAACAAGAAGAATATCATCAACAAAAAGCATACACCAAGGTACATTCTCCTGTAAATGCCTAGTGAAAACATACATAACTAAAGCAAAAAATATATGGGCTTAAAGTCGATCCTTGATGTAATCCAAATGAAATAAGAAAATATTTGGTCAATCCTCCTTGTGTTTATATACAAGTAATAGCTCTAGTATACATATCCTTAATAAGTTGAATATAACTAATATTAACTCCTTTCATTTCAAGAACTCTCCAAAACACTTCTCTTAGAACTTTATCATATGGTTTCTCTAAACAAACAAATATTATATGTAGATCCTCCTTACCTTCTCTATACTTCTCCATCAAATCTATCAACAAATATATAATATCCATAGCAAACCAACCTGGCATGAAACCAAACTGATTTTGAGAAAATTTTGCATCACATTGTAACCAATGCTCAATAACTCTCTCCTATAATTTTAATGTATGACACATTAAATTAATTCCTCTAAAATTTGCACACTATTGTGCATCACCTTTATTCTTAAAAATAAGAACCAACAAATTCTTTCTCCACTCATATAACATCTTTTTAGTCTTAAAATAATATTTAAAAAATAGTGAGCTAAGAAATTCCTTGATCTCTCAAGCATTTTCACACTTCTATTGCAATATCATCGGTCCTACAGCTTTTTCACAATTTATTTTATTTAAAACCTCTTCAATTTCAATTCTATTAAAATGATGATAAAAATAAATTTCTCTATCTTCATTTAGGGTACTAAGATTGATATAATCAATCGTACTCTCACAACCTTCAATAAAAGGTTTATCAAAATATTTCATCCATCTATGATTAATATCCTCTTCTAAGAAAAATACTTTAAAATTTTCATCTTTAATGTATCTCACTTGAACTAAATCTTCACATATCCTACCTCTTTACTTAGCTAATTTATAAATACAACTTTCACCCTCTTTGGTATCTAATATATTGTATAAATCAGTAAAAGTTGAATTTTTTGCATTATATATTATTTTTTTAGAATCTTCACGGATCACTTTATATCTTTTTCAATTCTCTAAATTTTTATATAAGTTTTATAATAAAGCTTCTTAATTTTTTTTTTTTTTTTAATATTTTAGTTCCACCACTAACTATTTTTATTAAAAAAAAAGAACTTTTCCTTTTAATTCTCCAACTACATTTAATGTAGAAGATGTTAATGGAGAAAAAATATCTATTTATGTTTGTACAACCCATTGTCTCAATCTAATAATAAAGTAGCTTGGAGACTTACCACAATAGGAAAATGCATTGATTAAAGCAAAAAAGATAAGTAACTTTATTTCAATCAGAATTGGGATTTGAGTTTAATGAGATAGTTTATTAGTAAAGATCTTATTAGACCAATCTTACAAAATTTACTATTATTTATTTGACTTTATAAAACATTCATAGGGTGAGAAATCAATTAGAGAGAATGTTTACTTCCTAAGAATGGAATGATAATGCGTGACAAAAAAAAAACAAAGGAAACAAGTAAAAAAAGTTCTTTTAAGAGATTATACTTTTTAGCAAATTAAGATATATGCTCTTAAAATCAAAAAGTCTTTAGTTGAAATGCTAAAAATGATTGATGATGAAAAGTGTCTTATGATGGGCTTTTTCAAGTGCTATAAATAATGTAAAAGAATAAAACAAAGAACTTAGGTAGAGCATAATATGCTTATAATGAGATTTGAGAAATTATTGATAGGAATGGAACAATCAATTATATTGTGATTTGCATTTTGTTGGATATATTCTAAATCCTTTAATTTTGTTTTGATTATAACTTTTTTGAATGCTAAAATTAGTTTGTATAAATATGTAGAGAGCATGATGTGCTCATCATATAATTTTTTACAAGTCTAATAAACAACTTGAAGAATTCATCACAGAAAAAGGGAATATTTGGTATGGTAGTTGCTTAATTATCTGCAAAACATAATCATTTGATAAGATCCATCAACTTCATATTAAACTTATGATTAAGTTTGTTAAATAAGTATTTAATATTATTCTAATTTTATTTCTTTTCTAACGCATAGTTTATAGTAATTGTGGATGTACTCTAGAAATGAAATATTATAATTAAAAGCATTTGTAGTTAAAATCCTAAGTCTTATATGTTTAGTTTTTGCATGTGAATAAAATTGGAGCACATTCAATTAAATGCATACAAAAAGAAGAAATCATTTGGTTGTGGCTAGGATGAATAGATTGATTTATGTTATGTACAATAACAAATTAAAAATTAGACATCTCAAGTTAACCTCACACAAAGGAGATGATTCTTTAATTTTTATTTTTTGATGATTTGCCATCATATAATGAATGAGTGGTTAATCAAAATGAAGAAAAAAATGAATAAAGTGTGTTAGATCAGATGATTATGAACGTATTGAAATTTATGCCGTAAATATAGCATAAGTTAGTGTAAGTTATAATAGATTCACCAAACATAAATATGGTAAGATATTAAATATCTCAAAAGTCAACAACGTATATTCATTATGAAATATGTGATAAATTATTGTTTAATGTTTACATATGATAGGTCTACTTATTATAATAATCTTGATGCAACAAAGAACAAAGCGATAGTATTGGATGAGAAAAAAATTAAATGAAGTAACTCACTTGTTGCTAGAGAGTACAATAGAGTCATCAGATATCACAAATGATCATTAAACAATATTAAATTATTAGTAGAGATGATAATGATAATATTTATTTTTAGGGCATAAAAGACTTAGGGCTGTAAAAAATTTCAATTAGAACTTAGTTTTATCTTAAGCTATAAATTTTTTATGTTTTTTTTTTTTTTTTTGAATTTGGAACATCTAATCAATAATTTGAACTTTGTGTTTTTTATTGTTCTTTATGAATTTATTTTTTTTATGAACTTTATGTATTTTTACTAATTTTTTTAGGGCATAAAAGACTTAGGGCTGTAAAAGATTTCAATTAGAATTTAGTTTTATCTTAAGCTACCTTTTTTTTTTTTTTGAATTTGGAACATCTATTCAATAATTTGAACTTTGTGTTTTTTATTGTTCTTTATGAATTATTTTTTTTAATGAACTTTATGTATTTTTACTAATTTTTTATAATTCATGACTTTTTTTATTTGTTTTTTGAAACCTACTCAGTTTGATTTGAAACATACTTCTTGATTTAATTTAGGAAATTGCCTTGATTCCCAATGAAGCTTTTTTAGACCTTTGAGCTAGGGAGGTTGACGTACTAGGCATGCATGTTATTCAAGTACATGCATTTTCAATTTTTTTATCTTAATAATTGGGTCCACGGATGGTGTATCTAACATGTATTAGACACAATATAGTCTACAATATACGTCATTATATTGTAGACTATAAAATGCACGTCCCCTGTTTAGGTAAATTATTTGTTTCTTATTTAAATGCATATGCAAGCCTTGAATGTAACTACAAAATTTCATGTTCATCCTTCTTTGGTTTAGTTCCCTCACCCAGTTATGCTTTATGAATGCGTAGTAGCATCTAATTGGATTAGAAATTGATGCATGTGGCATTTTAACATGATGTTTGATTAACCACAAGTTTTATACCTACTTACAATTGGATCAAAAACTAATTATGTCATGCCCCACAATGGCCCTCTTGATTGAACGTAAGGATTGACAGACATTGTGCCTCGGCAAATTAAGTCTACCACCATAATAGAGTGAGAGAGAAATTCAATCACTTGAATAACCTAAATTTGAATAATTCCAAATACACCACTCGGTGTAAAGTGAAGACCGTCACGGTTGGTCATCCACCACTACCGACCGCTGTCATTGTCACCATTGCCGCCATCGGTTAGCACTGACCAGTACCAATCACCACTATTGTGCGCTTAATGGCGTGTCACCACCATTGCGGTCAATGTGCCACTTTGTGCTTGTTGGCGGACACTATCGTCTATCATTGACCACCACCATTATTGGCCTTCGTTGTCAGCCACAAACCAATACCATCGACTACCCCATAATAGATGACCATCATCACTTATCAGACTGCGTCTACCACTACTCCCGCTGGTCCTCACCAAATATATTATATTATATTCACTCTACCAAATAAGAAAACATAAATCTCCATGTATATAAGATTTTCAACCAAACAATTATAAAATATTCAAAATGCATTTCATTTACTTTACACTATATCTTTTTCAGGCAATCAATTATCCCCTAAGTAAACTACATTTTAGCAAAAAATCTGAACCGGCCTTGGTTCAAGTGAATTGGTTTAGGTAGGACGGGGTTTCTTCCTCATCATACACGTGGGCATGTCTAGCGTGCTTCGCCCTTAACTCTGCTCCTACGGCAAGTGTTGTGGCATAATAATAAATAAAGTAATTATTATAAAAGAACTCTAAAAAAGAGATGTGTGTCGTCCAAATACTATATCACTGTATTAATCAAACATACATATGTCAACATAATAGATTAATCAAATAATAACATTCATTTGCTTATTTTATATATTTTTTAATAGAGAATATCTTACTTTAGCCCCCATATATATATCATGTGCATATGTCTTAGTTCATTGCTTACCATAAGATAATAACCGATATTTGGCCCACACCATCTATCATAAGATCAAAACTCAGCCAAAAGGTTTTATTATAAAGTTCAATAGAGTCCAAATAAAATCTAACATTATCATTACTGAGCAACTTCATAAATCTTTTATCTCCATAGTGGTTCATCTCCTTTTGTCTCCATAGTGTTCTCATTTTGTCACCATAGCTGAACGTTATTAATAATATATCATTATCAATCTATCCTACATAAAGATGACCTTTCTTGAACATAATATATTTATTGTTGAACATTTACTTACATAGATCATTCTTTATAAATATCCAATCAACATGGCACCTTAATATGTAATTTCTAAATGCAAAATGTCCTACTCTTGAAATACAATATTTTAATCAAGTGTTAGTACACTCATAATTCTTCAACATTTGCCTTTTATAAATTAAATTTTGTGTAGCCATTTAATCATGAAGAGTATGACATAGACATGCACTTTATTTTTGTTTAGTTCTGCATTTAGAATCGATTGTAAAGTAATCGATTAAAAGTGAATCTGATGAATTAGATCTTTCTGATTGTTTGGTTCTATGTAAAAAAATACATGTCTATATTTTACGTTTGGTTGAGCATATGTAAAAGTAAAGTAAATCGTATTGTAAATATTTGGTTGGATGAATGTAAAGTAAATATTTGTATTACGAATACTTTATTATATGTAAATTAATTATGAATTTATTCACTAATTAAAGTATTCAATTAAAAATAAATATTATCAAATAAAATATAGATAAATTTATAAAAAATAAATAAAATCAAATATAAATAAAATTTATTTCGAATATTTAATTATTAGTAATTAATTTACAAATTTTCTAAAATATTAAAATAAAATCAAATACAAATAAAATTTATTTCTATTATTTAATTATTAGTAATTAATTTACAAATTTTCTAAGATATTAATTATTAGTGTTATAAATAAATAAAATTTGAATATTATCATTTTATATTAACATATTTAAATATTATATATATATATATATATATATATATATATATATATATATATATATAATTTTATTACTATATTAAACATTAATTAATTAATAAGAATTTTTATTAAATAAATTAATCGTCAAGATTTAATATTTATTTATTAAATAATTTTTCTTTAATAAATAATTTATGCTTTAATTATTTTTTTACTAAATAAATAAAAATTTAATTATTATTATTTTATTTTATTTATCGAATTATTTATCTTCAATTTGAATAAATATAATTATATTTATTAAATCTTAATTGTATAATAATATTTATTTTAATTAAAGTTAAAATTAATATTACCAATTCAACATTCAAAAAAATAAATTAAAAATAAAAAAAATTTTCCCAGCCTCCCAAAATGAAAAAAAAAAAAGTTTTCACTGTGCAGATCCATTCATTGCGGTAATCCAAATATGGTATTTTGATAAAAAATAAGTTAAAGGAAATGGAAATACTGAAATTTTACACTAATTCTTTACTCTAACCAAACAAAAAGAAGAATTATGCATTTGGATTACATTACACAGTGATTACTCGGAACCAAACAGCCCCTATATTATGAAGACTTCGTAATGCTCTGTTTACATATAAATTTAAATGCACTTATTTCCTAAAGTGGAGCTTACCCAACGAACAATCGAATTTAAAACAAACTTGTATATGTAATATATGAAATGTAAAAATTTAAATTTTCAAATTTTCTTAATTTACCAACTTAAATTTAATTCAAAAATAACTTTAAAATAATCATTTACCTCAAAATCACTACTTCAATTCGAAATCGATGCCTTTGACAAATTACCAAAAAAATTAGGTTTTATCTCAAAAACCCCACCTTTCTTTTTTTTTTTCCCTTCTCTTCTCGTTCAGCATACTTTTGGTTTCTGCTTCCGGAGGAATACGGGATATCTTAGCTTGTAATTTTTTTGTACTATTTTATTTATATTAATGCAAATGCAATACTCAAAGGATGAATACGGGATATGGAAAATAAGAGAATTATGCTAAATTGGTTTATATAATATGAAGTGCTTATATTGATATAATTTAATTCTCTTTAAATTAATCTTAACTGTAGCTTCAAGTCAGCCGCTAAATGTAAGATTGACACCGTTCTTGGGTAAACAATATGGTATACTAGGTCATACCAAGAGCTATAAAATGACAAAACCTGAAATTGGAGGTGAGATCCTTTGACCGGCTGTATTGGAGGATCAAAATTCGGTAATCTGAAGGTTGGGCGGTAGGAAACAAGGTTGGACCTACCGCTGGTTTGATCTGGAACAGTAGAGCTACTGCTGGATGGCAGTTGGAATGAATAGCCTGCAGCAGGAATGACGTTTGGCTGCAGGTAGGTGCAGGCGTCTACCTGGTCGGAGATATCGGGAGCGATTTGGGAGATTCCGGTTTGCTAGTTGATTCCACCACCCAATATCTGTCAAGTTACAGCTCCGCCCCTTGACGAAGAATAGGATACAACACCCACGGAGTAGAAAAAATAAAGAATAATATTCTTCTAATCTCAGAATGCAAAATGAAGCCTAATACACAAAAGAACCTATTTATATTAATAAATCAAACCCTAACCAAAAGAGAAGCTGAACTGCAGCATTAGCACAGTTTAATAACTACATCATAAAGCCTCAAAACCTAATCGTCTCTTGATTTCAAAAGTATCCTAAACTTCAATCCCAAGTCAGTAGCAGCCTTCTCCTTTTATGGCGACCAATTAAGAAAATAGTGATTGCAATAGTGGTATGATGGCCTTTTTCTTCAAAATGGTAGCATGAATTGGATACAACGACTTCATAGTAGTTTTTTTTATCCCTTGGGATGGGAAAGCCCAAATTAGGTCCTACAACAACAACAAGAAGCCTTTATCCCATTATGGTAGATATGAATTCTTCTTCTCCATTGTGTCATACGTCAAATTCTCATTTAAAGTATATTAAGGTCATATTTTATATATCTTAACTAAGTCTTTTAGATCTATCTACTTTTAAACATCAGAAATCTAATACCTCTACTCTCCAAACCGGGTCATTGGATGACGTTTTGTATCAAACCATCTAAGAACTTTCTAATCTTATTCGATACAATTTTTCCCAAACATACTCATTTCGCATTTTATCTCTAAGAGTAAAGTAACTCATCCGCCTGAGCATCCTCATCTCTTCAACACGTAACTTAATATTATGCTTCTCTTTTATTGGCCAACATTCTGCACCATAAATCATTGCAGGTCTTACCACCATCTTATAAATTTTTTTTCTTAAGTTTAAGCAGTACTTGTCTATCACACAACAGGCCAAATGCATTCCTCTATTTCAACCATCCAACTTGAATTCTACTAATAACATATCCATCTATTTCACCATCATTTTGAACAGTAGAACCTAGATATCTGAATCGCTCACTCTTTTTAATGACTTATTCACCTAATGTTACAACACTACCATTATAACTTTTACAACTAAAATTACACTCCATATATTTAATTTTAGATCTACTTAAACGAAAACCTTTAGACTCTAAGGTTCACTTCCATAATTCAAGTTTCTCTTGGACTCTCTCTCTAGCCTTATCAACAAGAAGAATATCAGAAAAGCATACGGTACATCTTCAGTAATGCCTAGAAGAACATCCATAACTAAAGCAAAAAAGATAAGGGCTTAAAGGTGATCCTTGATGTGATTTAACTGAAATAGAAAAATATTTTGTCAATCCTCTTTATGTTTGGACACAATTAACAGCTCTAGTATACATATCCTTAATGACTTGAATATAATCAATGTTAATCCCTTTTTTTTCTAGAACTCTCTAAGGAACATCTCTTGAAATTTTATCATAAGCTTTCTCTAAATCAACAAATATCATATGTAGATCCTCCTTACTTTCACCATACTTCTCCATCAAACCTCTTAACAAATGTATAGCATCCATAGTAGATCTACCTGGCATACCCAACTGATTATGAGGGAAAGCCCAAATTAGGTCCTCATTAATTAAATTTGATCAGCGGTAGCAAATCTTGGTATTTTTTCTCTTATTTTCTTCTTTCTTAGTAGCATAGGACTTTGAACACTTTTGTCTATTCATCATTCTATGTGCACAATATCACTTATTTCTGATTGAGACTAACCTCTCTCCTTTTCTTGTCCTTCAGAAAATTTTCTTTCTTAATGCTCTTATTAGTACTGACTTTTATATCTATTTCATAAGTCGAATTAAGTAAATTGACATAATCAATGATCAATGATTAATGATCACAAGATCGTGCTAGTCAAATTCTAAAGGCTTCAATTATGATCACAATCATTTGAAATATCAAAATTATCAAACAGGAAATCAACATGATTTATTCGAACAGATATGTCAAAAATGATGAGTAAAGAACGTGATGTCATACAACGCAGTGTCAAAATGCCTCGATGTTGGTCTAAATTAATTGAAACATTACTCGTTCATGAAATGGATTGCTCCCAAGCAATTTGTTTAAATATAATGGCAACAACAAACTACGAATGAAACGTTGTACAAATAGGACAGGTTATTTTGCATGCCATTGAAATCACTCAAATGACGCATGTTTGTAAGACAAACTAAATCAATGAGTTTTAACTCAAAATTATTCGAAATGGATAATTATATTACTTTGGTGTCTACGTTAGTGCTTAAAGTTAAAATTTATACGCATCTCGAAACATCACATAAATTAATAATGTGCAAAAATTGAGAATATATTAAAGAAGATAAAGACACTCAAATGATCCATTTTAAAACATAAAATTATTATTTTAATATTCTCAATAATATTATTATATTAAAAATTGAATTGAAATTCTTATTAAATCCCTGAGTGACCCAAATGAATCCTTGAAATCCTATTCCGTAGTACTATTCAGCCGCCCTTGTGCATTATAACCGCACAAATTCTGTCATGCTCTCTCTCTCTCTCTCTCTCTCTCTCTCTCTCTCTCTCTCTCTCATTTCTGATGGAAACTGCAAACCCCTCGACCTTTTTGTGAGGCCACTCAGTATCCTTCCATCTTTGTCCCACACAACTTAGTATGTCAGGAACCCCATTTGCTAAGCTTGCCTCATGTCTTCTCTCACATGACCCATCCACTTGTCACACACTCTCTCATGCTCCGCTCTCAAAAGCACATCTCCTTGTTCGGCCTATCTTTTTCCTCTGCAATCCGAACACTTTCAATGCAATTTTCTATGTTGGAAAGACACTAAGAGGCTATCAAAATGCTGCAAAAAAATTTTGGTGAATGACCCAACAAAGAATTAAATTAATGATTTTCTCATAATAACTTTACCAAACTGCAAAGAAATATATATATATATGTGTGTGTGTGTGTGTGTGTGTGTGTGTGTGTGTGTGTGTGTGTGTGTCATCAATGAGTACGAATGAAACCCCTGAGCAATAATGAACACATTAGCCCATCTACAAACAAGAATAATAAATGAACACAATGAACTCGTAAAGACTTGGAAAGCTCATCTGTGTGCGAGAACCAAATTATATTGAACATTCAAGAATTTAAGAAATGCAAATAAATAAATGCCACTTTAAATATCCGATAAAATTCTAAAACACTTTATACCACAGAATTTATAACATGAGTCTACAAATTGATAGAATGTGTCATTTGAAAATTTTAAATGAGGTTTTACATACTACTTGATGATAAAATAATTTGCACAAAGTTTTAAGTTTCTAGATGATTCCTAGATTTATATGATTTGCTTTTCACTCAGAGGTAATGCTTTGAGATTCATGAAAATGCCTTAAAGTGTGTGCAAATAATCAATTTCGATCATTTTCAAATTATGTGCTTGAATCATGAAACAATTCTTCTTGGATGCATAGAAAAGCACACGAATGTATTGTGCAAATACATGTAGATGCATTAGAACACATACAGTTGTATTACATAAATGCATCAAAATTCATACAGGGGCGTCATGCAGATGCATTGAAATGTGTGCACATTTATTAAAATTGAATATTTGCATGTGCTCCAACGAATGTGTCAAAAGCACAATTTTAACAATTGAGAAAGTTGTTCAAATTAAAATTAAGATCAATTTAAAGTTATGCAACTTGCTTAAAAAAGATTAAGTCTTTTACAATGCATGAAAGTCATTAAGTTGAAAATACCTATATGTGTTCTAATCAATGTATAAAGCACTTAAATCCAAGGTCTAAGAATACCATATGGCCAAAGGTGAAATTAACACTCTCCTTCATTTTGAAAAGCATACAATTGCTTCGAAAAGCATGTAAATATTGTAGAAGATTCACAACTATATAAAATTGTAAACTCTCTTTTTTTTTTAAATCAAATTCAAACTCAAGTTATACGTACTGTCAAGTCAAGCCACTTTTTCATAGAGCAAAGTTGTAAGTCTCATCCTGACAATCTGATCCTTCTCATGAAGACTAGAGTTGACAAGATTGAACACTACATAGCAAACCTAATTCTCCTACTAGAGTTGATCAGATTGACGCTTGTGAGCAATAATTCAATTAAGATAAGAATAAATGTAAAATATTAATATTAAAATTATAAGCATAATCTTTAATCTTGATCTTTTGTAAACAAGTGTGTAAAGTTGACAATATTTGATCCAACAATTTTGGAAGTTCAAACACTAATGATAGTTGTGTTGTTAAAAAGTTTCAACGAAAGAGGATTCTATCATAAAAATATTCTAAGCGCTATTGTAAATCATCCCTAACTTAAATTTTGATAAAATATGATAAATTAAAAAAATATACTTCTAAGATATAAAATTATATAGATAAAATTCATTATCAAAAAGCTTAAAGCAAAACTCATCCTCAATACTCAATAGTTTGTCCGAGGTAACGATTTTGATAAAACTCTAACTAACAAAAGAGTCAATATTATATCAAGTGCATTGCTATATTGACTCTCAAATAATCTCACACATTAGTAAGGATGTGACCCGTGTTTTTATCCATGTAATTTTGTTATGAAATGATGCCACAAAATAGTGGTTATGATCAGAACTCTTTGAATGATTGGTTTGCCCCAATGATATCCTTTAATTGCAATCACGATTGTTGCCTTCAAGTTTCCTAATGGATTTTCTTCTTGGATCATGAATCATAGAGTGCATTTAATAGGACACAAAACTCCATGTTGGGTAAAATCGAGTTAAAATCATTTCTTTAGACAAACATCCACCTGAGTTTACAAGGTCTCCTTGGACAATGTAATATATGGCTACTGGTAAGAATACTTTGATTAGGTTGAGTCTACTATCTTTTTCGACTAAGTAAACTAAAGTCTTTGACAACTTAGGGTGTTCAAACCATGACAACTCATGGTGACAAGGACCATGATAATACCAATCATCACAAGCAAATCTTATATTTCATTAGAAGCATGTAAAAATAAACTTCCAAAGAAAATACATAGTTTTAAAACACTAAATCATAAAACTTTATATACTCAATAGGTCTTTACAATCTTTTAAAACTGTACACCAAAAGCTATACAAGTTAAAATGTCGACTAACAATTTCCTTCCTCCGTATTTTTGTCTAAAAACCAACAATCTAATAACGTATAAGCTTGGCACCTAGTGAGATAACCAATGCTAAAATAAGATTTATTTTATAAAAAAAGAATCAACATGCATGTCAATAGGTATTAATATGAATATCAATAGTAGAAAAATAGCATGCTTTTCTATTTAATAATGGAACAACAAGTATGCTTAAATGTAACACATGAACAATGGTCAACAATAGTAATTTACATGTAATAGTTTAACAGTACCCTATATATGAAATGATATGCATATATTTCATTTTTATGCATTTTTATTTTTTATTTTTTTTAATATTAGAAATGTCACTTATAATTAATTAAAGTTTGATTAATATCATTTCATAAGGTTTTTCACCCGATCGGTCAGCCAAGCCACTGATAAGGCTGATCATCTTAACTTCATTCATATCAACAGCCCCCTAACATTAATTGGTTTGTTCCAATCAGAATATCAAGAGTCAGGAATTTAAAAATTCTCTAACAAAGACTTATCTCATCAGAACTTTTACTTTTCTACATAGGCCATCTAAAGCAACTACTTATCACAACTATTATGGCATTTCCCACTTATCATTACTATTCATATTATTTTGATATGCATTCACGTTTGCAAGCACCTACAATCAGTCACTTGTCAATATGCACAAGAAACAACGTATGATAATTAAATCATAATTTATATTTATCCTCACAATTCAATAAAATAAAATCAGTAGAGAGTGTGCAAATAATCATTTGCATCATCAAATCAGTCTTATTATAACAATATCCTCAACATGCAGAATTATAAGTGTATCAAGTACACAGTAATAAACAAAAATCCTATAAAAGATATGATAATTAATTTAGAAATTCAATATCTCTTCTCGGTTAAAAGGCCAAACTCTCAACCCGTACGTCGATGCTTCCTCGAATACACAACCAAACATTACAGTTCCATTTTTTTCACTATATTACACTATTAAAATAACATAAATTAATGCATTTGAAATCTTACCTGAAATCTACATCGCCACTTGCAATACTTCTTAATTTATAGCCAAAAATTACTGATTATAGGATTAAATTGTAATGTGAATTTCAACATTTAAATAACTTTCATATTAATGTAATTGCTATACTACTTACAGAAGTTCTAATAGCCCAAAATCTGAAATTTTACTGAAGATATATGTTTCCAGCAATTCTCCTATATTCACAACTAACAAACGTAAATAATTTCTAATAATCAAGTGATTTCATTAATATATATAAACCATACCTATATATTACCTTAATTCTTCCTGGCAGCGCTTCAGAACTCGCTCCTGCTTGGCTCCCCGGCAAAACCCAATCCCAAAAATCCTAACCAGCAGCTGCGGCCTATCTTCCTGTCTCTCGCTTGACGCGGGAAGGAACCGAGCCGGCGGCCGCCCCTCCGTCCCCACCTCACGCGACAAGGGAAGCCGAAGTGAGCTCGTCTTGCGTGTTACGGGAAGGATGCCGATCCCGTCCCGCTCATTTTCGCGGCACAGGCGCATAACTTGCGAGAACAGAAGGCAAACGAGGAAATAGAGCTGAATGGGATTTATTTAAAGTGCCATATGGATAAATATAATAGCTTAAACCCTCATCCTAGCCGCTAATCAGCTTTCACCGGTCCTGCATGCCAAGTGGATATGCTACGGTAATTACGTGAAAAATGGAGAAATTACAATAAATTTAATTGCTTATTATAAAAATATTTATACATATTTAAATATATTAATAATTTATATGTACATCCATATATAATTTTAATTAAAAAATATGTAAAATTTTCTGAAAATAATTTAAATAATTTCGGAGAATGTAAAAAATGAGAAATTTTCGATTTTGATTACTTTGGATATTACACGTATACTTTTGAAAATTGAACATTATTTTTGTTTTCATTACTGTTAGTTATTCATTTCACTCAGCATTGTAACTACCTGTTGCAATCAATTACTTTTCACAAACTCTGTTGTTAATTTTAAGCTTAATATTAGAGACTGCATAGTGGTTGACAGGTTAGAATTATTATTGCATTGTCATGGTAGGTTAAGAGTGCATATGGCGTAGGCACTGCATTACAATGTTATTTGGGGTACTGTACCTTGTCTATATTTTAAAAAATTTGTTGTCAAAAAATTATGTTTTTCAAATTGACATGCTCTCTATGGTGAGGCCAAAAAGCTACTGTTTAAATTTTTTTTTTTTTAATAAAAAAATTTTTATATTGCACGCCAACTTTCTAAATAGCAGATTCTTCCGCAGCACCTCTAACATTATTTTTTTCAAATAGCTATAGTTATCTCAAATAGATTCTAAACATGCCTTATTTTATCACCATACCACGCCGTTGAATTATGATGATGCCATTTTTCATTTATTTATCTGTTTGCAGTGATACATATAATGTTACAAATTTAGAGATTATTTTTGCTTTACTGGTATGTATAACTTTAATGAAGTTTCTTCTTTGAATACTTATACAGGAGGTCATGAAGTCTCTCCTAAAGAAAGACAGGAAATTGTTGACACTAGTAGAAATGGGTTATTCACCGAATGAGGCATCTGCGGCTATAGGCCGATGTGGTATTATTTTAACACCTGTTGCATGGCTCGCTTTTGTAATAAATATCATATTTGTAGGCACATACAACAATGCCAAAGGGCTTATCATGTTTATGTGCTACTATTTAGAGTGCATTTGATATAATTTTTTAGTAATTATTTTAAAAAATATTTATATAAAAAATATTTTTAAAAATTAGAGCTGTTAAATAAATCGGTGTCAGAAAGCTTTTGATTGAAGTAAATCGGTGTCAGAAAACTTATATAAAAAATATTTTTAAAACTTAGAGTGCATAAAATCTTTTGTTGGTTTAGAAACATGAATGTTATGATAGATATATTCTTTTTACTGGATGGATAAAAATAGTTAGTTAACTTGTTGCAAAGCTGGTTAAGACATAATTAAATTAAGAGATGGTAACAGTAGGGCTTTTGTAGCTAAGATTGTAAAAGTAGGAATTCAGTGGTTTGAGCTGGGACAGTAAAAGGTAAAAGAGACAAATAAAGGGAGGAG
The DNA here is from genome assembly GCA_021442155.1 of Cymbidium sinense. Lineage (NCBI taxonomy): Eukaryota > Viridiplantae > Streptophyta > Magnoliopsida > Asparagales > Orchidaceae > Cymbidium > Cymbidium sinense. The sequence goes on along the minus strand of CM038214.1, from coordinate 53,652,764 downwards.
AAAGTTAATGTGAAAAGAATAGCAGGAGTAATGGGGCGAACACTTGGTTAAAGGCAACACATCGACTTGTGTAGAAAGAAATGTTTAAACTTGAACTAAAACCATACCTACCACTCAACATGAATGCTTAATGAATGGAGAGGTAGGATGCATTAAATGATGTATCTGAATTAAAGCTAATGATCATTCGTTGGCCCATGCAGGAGCAGAGGCTGATATTTGGGAGCTTGTAGATTCAATCCATGCTGCTCAAACGGCTGAGCATTCTGATACAGAATCTTCAAATGAAAATAAGGTACACATAAATGTTAGGATAATGATTAAACTTAAAGCAGAAAATTAAATGAAGAAAAAAGAATGATTATACCAAAGATTCTAAACTCATACATGAGTTTATAAGGCATAGTGATATTCACTTACATCCACCACTGCACAAAAGATCAAATATTTACAATACTTCAAGAGAGATACATGGTAAGATTACACTTCATATGAATAAAAATAAATATGCCACTTCATTTGCATTTTTAACTACTAAGAGAGAATAATACCGCCTATTGATGAGGACTAAATGTAGAGAATAAAGAGTTGAAGATGCTTCTTCTCTTCTCTTCTTTATGGAGAGAAGTTCTTCCTTTCTTCTCATCTCTATTCCTCACTTTATTTGCTTGCGATAGTGGTAACAAATCAGGATTATATAGATTTTTATACTAGAGAGTTTGCTTTCTAATATTAATGATCAACTATCATTTGACACTATTGTAGCCTCGATCATAGACCTTTATGGTAGCCTCTACTTAGGACTCTCATGTTATTAAAGTAAACCATTATTTTAAAAAATTAAATATTATAATCAAATTTTACTCAAAATGATTAACAAAAAATTTAACTCTATATTTTTTTAATCTCCTACTTAAAGCCTGGAATTTCAATGTACTAGCTTAGTGATTACATTTGAAGACTTCTCTCTATGATACCTTCATGTCATTATTTATTGAGGTTAATTAAGGTTTTGCAAACTCTCAACTTTTCAATGAGTAACAATTTTGTGGGCAAATAAGTTGGATTTGATCTCAATTTGATGTGAGTACTTTATTATTATTATTGAGCTAAAAATTCATTTATTAAACTTGTTGATTTTGATCATCCCATCTTTCGTGTTTAGATCTGAAAATTTTTTAGATAAAAGCTCTCATACAATTTTAGAATGATGATAAATATTCGAGCAAAAATTAAATGAAGCAAGATAATAGCTGCACTAAAGTTTCCAAACAAAAGATATAAGTTTACGTGATTCGGTACAACTCACTTACATTAATAGCCGCACATAGATCCAGTATTTAATAAGCTTTAAAAGAGGTACATGGAGGGATTATACTTCATATGAATAAAGATAAATATACCACTATTGATATGAATCCATATCCCCAAAGCAATAACAAGATAATATCCAAAGGAACAACAAATCAAAACCCTTACATCCAAAGATTACAATTCTTACAGAAAGCAGGAACCAAATCTAATAGCAACATCAGCTTTTACAACAGAGAACTTATAATAAATAGTACAAGAGCTTTCCAGTGACAATACACAACGGCCAAAAAAAAAGCAAAATCCAGAACATCTGAAAATATAAAGAAATCAAGAAGCTCGACACCTCAACCAAATCGTATTCAGAGAGACAAGTAAACAACGAAAGAAAGCGATCCGATATAGTACTTGTAAATGTAAATTAGTTACAAGAGGCTTAGCAGATGAACATTCTAGAAGAGCAACCAGAAATCTATAAATAGAGGAAGACAGACAACCAGAAGGCTAATCAAGATTTTAAGAAAAGAACTTAGCTCTTCTTCAGTCTTCCCCCTGCTTTCTTCCCGCCAGATTCTCTGTTCCCTCACGGAAACCATCAAGCCACCGGAGAAAGAAGCTTCTCTCGCCTCCATCCGCCGCCTCTGGAGTTCTTCTTCGACCGATCAGACAACCGAAAGCAAAAGCAAACTATCAGGTTAGGTTAATTCAAAGCGACATCCAACGATCAAGATCCGTCGCGCGTTTTTAATCCACGGATCAGATCTCATCCAGAGATCAAGTCGAGCTCGATCCAACATCTGTAATCCATTAATTCAGAAGCAACCCAGAACCGATAGATCAAGAAACAAATCCAAAGGTCAGTAATAAACAATTTAATCCAAAGGTTAAAAGCACGGTTTGACAAAACCACAATCCAGTGAATCGGATCCAACGCCACAAGATAAGCGATCCAACGGATCGAAGCGCCGGGTTCGAACACTCAAACGAGTCAACTCGAGGTGAATCAAGCTCAAGTTTCACCCAACAATTGAAACAGAAATGTAAACCATAATTAGCTCAACAAGAAATATTCTCCCAATCATCACTGTACAGACCTAAAAACAGAATTTAATACGTATCAACTATGCCTATATTTAACCATGAAAAGAATGCAACCATTGGCTTTGACAAAAAGAGGTGAATATAACGAAGATATTGATAATACTTCTCTTCCCTTCTCTTAATCTTTTTTTTTTCCTTCATTTTTTTTATTTATTTGTCATGGGTATATTTTACAAATAAGAATTATATAGATTTATATAATTAGTTCACCTTCCAAAATTAATGCAGAAGAAGAAGAAGAAGAAGAAGAGACTAGTTCAAGAAAGAATTGGCCACAATAGGCTCCGTATCCAAGAAAGCCGAAGAGTTAAATATTTGAAGAACGCTGCTTGGGAACTTGATATGCCAATGGAAATTCCAAAGCCAATGATTGGTTTTAGCCTCCCATTGAGGGGGGCATAAGCAGAAATCTCCCCAAGTCTGGTCTTGTCCCTCCCTATTTCTATTTTGAGAATGTTGCTCTTGCTCCTAAAGGAGTTTGGGATACCATCTCACGTTTTCTGTATAATATAGAGCCCGAGTTTGTAGACTCAAAGTACTTCTGTGCTGCTATGAGGAAGAGGGCTTACATTCACAACCTACCCATTGAAAATAGATTTCCACGTCTTCCTATCCCAAAGAAGACTATTCAGGAAGTCTTGCCTGCCACAAGGAAGTGGTGGCCTGATTGGGATATGAGAACCCAGTTTAATTGTTTGACAACTAGCATTGTTAGTGCTAAGTTGACAGATAGGATTAGAAAGGCTTTGGATGATTGTGGTGATTTACCCTCAACAGGAATTCAGGAGTATGTTCTCGCTGAATGTAGGAAGTGGAACCTAGTCTGGGTTGGGCACCACAAAGTTGCACCATTGGAACCTGATGAGCTGGAAATGTTGCTTGGTTTTCCAATAAATCATACAAGAGGTGGAGGCATTACCACGACTGAAAGGATCAAATCATTAGGAAGTTCATTTCAGGTTGATACAGTTGCATATCACCTTTCGGTGCTAAAGAACTTGTTTCCTGATGGGATTAATGTATTATCTCTCATTTCTGGTATTGGTGGAGCTGAAGTGGCTCTCCACAGTTTAGGTATCCCTTTGAAGGCTGTTGTTTCTGTAGAGATATCAGAGGTTAAAAGAAACATTCTGAGGAGCTGGTGGAACGAGACAGACCAAAAGGGAATTTTGATAGACGTTGATGATGTTCAGAAACTTAATGGTGATAAGCTTAAGGAGTTTAGCAGAGATTAGGCTCGTTTGATCTAGTAATTGGAGGAAGCCCATGTAACAAACTTAGCGGCAACAACCGTGTGACGAGGGATGGCCTTGAAGGAAAAGAATCTTCTCTGTTTTTTGATTTCGTTCGGATCCTCGACCTCGTCAAATCTATTACGTTGAAGAAACTTTGACAGCAGTAGGAACATGTTAGTAATCATACTGTTTTTACAATAAACTGTGGTTGCATACTTTTTCAACCTTTTTTGGCCAATTTCTTCTTATTATCCACCAGCACAAATATTAATTTTAGCACTCATTTTACATTGGTTCATCCATGCAGGAAAATTATGCTGCAATTTTTTGTCTTGATTAGTATGTGGTTTGGATGAAACTTAAAATTACAGTAAACTTGTAGTTTGTATTTTGCAGAAGGATTCTACCTGACACAAGTTGCTTTGCAATGGAAAATTTCAGATCATTCAGCTTGGTTTGATCTGCTGTAGAAATCGATTTTTATTGTGCTTGAAGAATTGTGTTTTCTGAGGATCAAATAATGGCATTCACTTAGTTCTAACTGCAAAAGATAGCCTTGGTTAGACATATGACAGTGACGATTTAATTCCATGTACTTTACAACGTTTTTCTCTGATCGAATATTTTGTTGAAGCCCTCTAAAGTAATCCAGTTCCAACAAATGGCATTGAAAGAGTGCGCTTTTTACGTCAAGGCAACTTGCATGCCACCTGATTTTACTTATATTATCAGTAAGCGTCTGCACTTTAGATTAATTGTTAATATTGTGTAAACTGTAATTATGATAATTAATATTTAAACTGTTTGCCACCTGATTTTACTTATATTCTCAGTAAGCATCTGCACTTTAGATTAATTGTTAATATTGTGTAATCTGTAATTATGATAATTAATATTTAAACTGTTTTTTGCATAAATAACTAAGGGAATAATGGGTATTTAACTACTTAGATGAAATAGGAGATATCGACACCGCATGGTTTCAGATAACGTGGATAATGAGCTAGGGACTACCTGAAATTAAAGCAACGACCTGATTAAAAAAAATATTAGGTGTTGTTTGGTTGCTAAAAAAAGAATTGCAGTGCAAAATGAATATAATAAATTTTGAATACTTTATAATTGTTTGATTGTATGTAAAGTAAATATATAAAAACTAAATTTTCTATTTGGTTGGGTATATATAAAGTAAAATAAATATATGTATTCTAAATACTGTTGTATATAATAAAATAATTATAAAAAAATTCATTAATTAAATTATTAAATTAATGTATAATATATATATATATATATATATATATATATATATATATATATTATAAATAAAAATTTACTACTTGGTTAAAAAAGAATTAGATATATTTATTTAAAATTAAAAATTTCTTTATGATTTATATATTAGAGACATATTAGAATAGAAATAAATTGGTTATTAATTCAATGGAAGGCATTAATTCTAATCATCATTATAATGATGTTTCTAGCATCTATTATGAATGGGATTAAGCATATCTTAGCTTCGATTGACTCACCAAAGTGGATGCTTACCCCTAATGGCCTTTACTCGCTCCTAAAACTCTCTCCTTATGAAGGGAACCATTCAAATTTCTTCTACTAGCTAGATTTGGAAGGTCTTAGTTCCACTGAAAATTGCTTATTTGCTTCGATCATTTATATGGGCAAGGTTCCCAGCAAAATATCTCTTTAACGTATAGGTATCAATAATGCAATAAGTTAGATATTTGCAATTCTTGGCTGAAGAAAGATTCTCATCTTTTCTTAAACTAGTGTTTTATCGATAGAATTTGACGAAGATTACCCTATCTATTTGGTGTAAGGACTCTAATAGTTTGGCTTGAAATAATCTCTTCGTAGTGACATTCAAATATCAAGAAAGATAAAGAAAATCAAGGATATCTTGTTTCTATCAATCGTGTGGAATAGCTGAAAGAAAAGGAATAATATATGCTTCTCAAATAAAAATGGAACGAAAAAGTAACCTGGTTCAATATTTTATGCCAAGCACATTTTGTATGGATATTAAAAAAAAGCCTCTCCACATTATCAAAGAGGCAGGAAATCAATCCACTTGATGGAAGTGCGGCATATTAACAAGCTAAGCATCAAAAAATCACAATGTTTAATCACAAAAAGTTTATCCTTTTCTATTTGACAGCTATCTTCAAGCTCTCCCCACAGCATTTTCACGTGTTATTCTTCTAATGTTAGTTAGTTAAAGAAATTATCATTCTTCCTTAACTCAAAATATATATACATATATATCACAGCAAAACATTTACTAGGAAAGTATCATTAAACAGCAAATTTTCTATGATGACAAAACCGCATCTTAGCAGTTGTAAAGCATTTAAATTCAATTAACAATTCGCCAAATACAAACAACTTTCTAAAAACCATTTTTCCAGATTCAATCAGAAAAGGCTTAATTCAACAGAGCAATGGCTGCTTCCCCATCAACAATCTTAATAGATTTAATAATTGTGTTGGGAAGCTAAGTAAAATCAAATAGAAGTAATATATCTGTGAAATTCAGTTCTCGCAAATACCTAATGAAAAATCTGAAATTCAAAAAAGATATGCCCAGTTACAGTTTTTCACACATATCTCACTCGTTCATTATCCGAATTGGATGAAATAAACATCGATGGAAAGCTAACAAATTTATTTAACACTTTCATGTTGATAAGTTTCGGTAATTACCTATGGATTTGCTATAGTTCTTGCAAACATCATATGTAAAAAAAATTTGAAATTCATAAAAAATATGCCCTGAGTTGGTTTTTCGCGCGTATCTCACTCATTCATTATCCGAATTGGATGAAGTAGACATCATTGGAAAGCTAACAATTTTTTTTACAACTTTTATGCTGATAATTTTTGATAATACCTATGGATTCACTACAGTTCTCGCAAACATCATATGTAAAAAAAATCTGAAATGTTGAAAATATATGCCCAGTGCCGGTTTTTTGCACATATCTCATTTGTTGCTTGCCCGAATTGGATAAAATAGACATCGTTGAAAAGCTAACGAACTTATCTACAACTTTCATGTTGATCACTTTTTGTAATTATCTATAGATTTACTATAGTTCTCGCAAACATCATATAAATAAAATCTAAAATGCTGAAAAATATGACCTGTGCCAGTTTTTCGCACATCACTTGTTCCTTATCCGAATTGGATGAAATAAATATCGTTGGAAAGCTAATGAACTTCTCTACAACTTTCATGTTTATCACTTTTGGTAATTAACTATAAATTCGCTACAGTTCTCGCAAACATCATATATAAAAAAATCTGAAATGCTGAAAACATATGTCATATGCTAGTGTTTTGCACATATCTTGCCAGAATTAAATCAAATAGACATCATTGAAAAGCTAGCGAACATCTCCACAACTTTCATGTTGATCACTTTTGATAATTACCTATGGATTCTCTACAGCTTTTGCAAACATCATATTAAAAAAAATCTGAAATGCTAAAAAATATGACATGTGCCAGTTTTTTGCGCATATATCACTCGTTCTTTATCCGAATTGGATGAAATAGGCATCATTAAAAAGCTAAAAAATTTCTCTACAACTTTTATGTTGATCACTATTGATTATTATCTATAAATTCGCTACAGTTCCCGCAAACATCTAATAAAAAAATCTGAAAAACTGAAAATTATGACACCAAAATGGTTATGCTTTCAAAATTTCAAGAATTACAAATCTGAAAAGCATAGATGGAATTTCATAATTACAAATTGCTATTAAGCTTAAAACATTGAACTTATGCCTTCAAAATTTCAAGAAGTTGTATAGCAAATTTCAACTAAAACATCTTAAAATGCGAAATATACAACTGTTTCTAAGGCTTTTCAATATATTACATTTTATAAATCCAAAATATATAACTTTGAATATAGCCATCATGAATACAACACAAAATATGAACCAAAACTACAAACCCAAAATGATAGCACCTAGAACAATTCAAACTACTCCATAATCATTTATCTAATTCCTTTCGCATGATCTCGCCTTTGACTCTTTAGGTTTTGAAAGGAAATATTAAATCATTATGAGATTCTTTGATAAATTATCATATATTGTGTCAACCTCTTCTTCTGAGAAGCCCAGAATACTTGATAGTTCTGTCATAAGTTCAATAAATAATTTTTTATCCTCAGCAGCTTTTGTTGTGCTTTGAATCGCATTGGCAACTTGAGTTACACTGTCAGCAATCACAGTTATATATTCACGAAGATCTCGATCAACGACAGACATCTTACTTTTTTCCATGCAATATATCCTTTAGAAGATGATGGCATTTCTCGTTTTATTGCTCATGTAGTATCCTCTTTAAAATTTACTTCAATCGAATCATCAGCCTGTGATTGATGAAAGCTAGTCTGTATAAAAATTGAAGATTCATCATCATCCAAGTTAGTTTGAGGACTTCAAAATAGTGTTTGGGAATTTACAGATCTCACCCACTCTCCAGTAGCGTGTCCTTCACCACAAACCTTCTCTAAGTCTATATAATTTGCAATTGGAATATTCAAATAAGCAACATCTTTGGGGAAAGCCTATATCACAACAAAATAGAAAATATTAACTTCTGTTGTTATTATTATAAAAGGGATACTTGCTAAAAATGATATATGGATATGTGATGCATACTTGTCACTTCCCATTAATATCATCTTCTTATTGTCATCCCATGATACACCTGACTTTTTTCTCAACTCTTCAATGCGGCTCCACACATTTCTTTGATGTCGAACCCGATTTTTTCATCGTTCAGCTGTGACATCAATTCCAAATTTTTCTTTCAATTTTTGTGCAACACCTTTGTATACAGCATCTTTAAACCCTCACGCACTTCTCATGTTGCATCAACATATTCATACATAATTTGCAGTAGCCCTGTTATCTACTCTGGTTTTAAATTCCATAAGAAATTTTTTCTTCTTTTAGTATTAGAAATGGAAGCAAGATTTGTTTGAATTTGGTTCATAAATCTCAAACTAAACAAAAATCACATTACATTAGAAGTTAATAATGTAATGTATATGTCAATATTGTACAATCAAGAAAATAACATTTATATGAAAGTAAACATACAATAATGATGCTAATAAAAAATTACTTTTTGCAACTTTCTTCTAAAATATACTTCTAACCAATAATAAAATAAAAAATAATGCAACTATCAATAACACATTACAACCAAGCCCAACATATATAAATATATATATATATATATATATATATATATATATATATATATATATATATATATATATATATATCTGAACTAGATTATAAAAAAAACTACTAATATGCAAGATCCTGCATGCGATTCCACATAACATTTGCAATTTCATCTCTTTTTTCCAACCATTTTTGAGTCATCAATGCTTGTTTGAACTCTCCTTCTGTAGTCACTTCATCTACTCCACACATCTTCTAAGAGAATGAAATCATCACCACCTTCTATGATTATCCAGTTATATAGTATGCAACAAACAAGTACAATATTAACTTGGGCTTCTAATGGAAAGTAAGGGTCATATTTTATGATCGCAAAATGATTTTTCAATGAGCCAAATGCATGCTCCACAGTAGTGCGTAATGATGAATGTTGAAGATTAAATAACTTCTTGTAATTATAAGGTTGAATGGAGCTAAAATCTTTCAAATGATATCTTGTCGTACGATATGGAGATATAAAATCCTTTTTGGTGGAGTAACCACCATCAACTAGATAATATTTATCTGTAATATTGATGTGTATTATTTTAACTATAAAGTAAAACAATTAACATGAAGGCTAGCAAAATTGTAGGATATCATACCTTCTGGAATAAATAATTCATCAGGCATACGTTTCTAAGGACTGTTGCATCGTGTGTTGAACCTTCCCACCCAGCTAGAACATATGTGAATTTCAAGTCAAAGTCTACCGCTGCTAAAACATTTTGAGTTGGATAAGGTTTTCTTCCCTTAAATGCAGATTCATGCTTCTTAGATACTCTAGCTTTAACATGAGTATCATCTAAAACACCAACAAAATCCTATTTTTTTAACAAATTACATTAAAAAAAAATAAAAATTAGATAAAACTTTTAAATGTAAGATCAACTAATACCTGGAAGAAGGGCATGAACCTATTGTTTGATAGTATCTTATATGGAGTTTATAGTAGTAAAGGCTTAATCATTTCATGATGTAGCTCGATAGCATACAATCTTGCATTGAAGTATCTACTAACAGTTTCACCAGATCGTTGAAAATTAAAATAAATGACTCAATTATGAACACTATGCCCAAGTGTGTGCAATAACATAGCTAGTTGTTCTTTAATTCACATATTAAATGTATCTATGAGTAACCTTCTAGTGCTCAATAAGTTACATAGTTTGAAGAAGGGTTTCATCCTCATTCGCACCATATCAATGCAATCAACATCGAAACTAAGATATAACCTAGAAAGATATATTTGACATTGTATATTCCGCTCAGGATTGTATTTTCGAAAAAATTTTTTTGCCATATATAGTAATACAAGTGCAATACCCATGGTAGAAGCAATAACTGCATAAACAGTTGATTGTTTCCTAATGTGATCTACCTCTGTACAATTAGTATCATCATCCAAAATACACATCTGATCTTCATTATCTTGCAAATGTTCTGTCATCTTTATAACATATGCACAAAATTAATAAAAAAGCAAAATAGAGTTAATAACTAGTGTAAAATGTCACAAAATGTATATAATTTTTTGTGGTTAGGAAAGACGTATCGACTAACATAATATTAAAGTATGCAGATAATATAGGATTTATTGACTGAAATTTTACTCAATGAGAAAAACTAAGAATTCACTATAAGAAAATAATAAATTCATGTATGGTATAATAATAAAATGAATACTAAACTTATATTTGCATTTATCATATGAAATATATATGCACACACACACACACACAATATATATATATATATATATATATATATATATATATATATATATATATATATATATATATATATATATATATATATATATATATATATATATATATATATATATATATATATATATATATATATATATATGATACAAACACAATTAATCTATGCAAGCAAAATGAGAAGTTATATTAGTGACTTAAAACCTATAATTAACTTTAAAGTATAAATGGATTTTAGAAGTTGAACATCTAAATATGAATTAATTTGTATTTAATAATTAAAATATAATTGAAGCTAGATCATAACTTGCAACATTTGGAGTTATGAATATTTGAAGTCGTGAACAAAAAAGACACATAATTTCACATAACTTTATGGTGAAAGAAAAATGATATCATATGGTGAATATGAAATGTCATGGGATAGGTTATATTCCTAAACTCCATTTCTCTCTCTCACTCACTCTCCATTAGATTAATTCAACTATAAATTAGAGTTGTTGATAGGTAGTAATCATCTTTAGCTAATATTGTGATGAGAAATGAAGTCTAACAAATATGAATTCATATCTCCGTAATTATTTGTAGCTTCAAATCTAAGCCAAAAAAAAAAAAAAAGAGAGTTCTATCCCACCCACCTAGCAACAATACTTCAAGCAAAATATAAAAAAAAAGACTAGTTGTTTCCATATAAGAGTGCGCGCTATAAGTTGAGCGCATAAACAGAATCATTTCCAACCAACACATTAAGAAAACAAGATAGTTGAAGCTGAGAAAATTGTCAACAATAGCAAACATTAGAAAATCAAATCCAAATCGTGAGGGCGAGTGCTGCCTGCATTCGAGGTTATATATATAATATAAAAATTACATGTATTTATGTATAAATTTTAATTTTTAATTATCATTAATTTCAATTTGTTTGAAATAAAATAAGTACAAAGGGGCAAGCAAGGCATCGGAAAGGTCTCATCAGAAGTTTTGCTTTAGGAAAAAAGTTTCGTGGAAGGATTGAATTGGAGAATCGGCCGAGGTCCAGTTTTTTTTAGACTTGCGGAAGACTAGCGGAAGCGAGTTAATAGATTGGAGCAGCTGTGTGAAGGTAGCTTCCACTGAGCTTGCGGGTTATAGATTTAGCCGGAGCAGATTTGCTGATTTCTGGCTAAGAAGAAAAGAGAATTGGCCGCCACAACCACCGATGTCGAGCGGATCATTGAAAAGATCCGGCAACATCGGCATCGCCTCCTCCTCGGAAAGTCTCATGGCCGATTCTCGCACTCAAGGAATGTTCTTCACAAAGAATATCAAACTCTTAAACCTCACAACTCAAAGATGTAAAATGGATGCAATTTTTTTATTAAAAAACAGCAGCCATACCTACGGCAGGCTTCCAATGTGGGAGATATATGCTAATCCGAAGGTTTGGAACAGATACAATGAAAATGGCGAGGTATATAATGTGCGAGAGAAGACGAGACTGTATGGGGTAAAGGCTTTATGAGACGGCGAGGAACTGCAGAAGAAATTGGAGAGAGGAGAAACGAGGGTCGGTGTACACCGAATGCCGAACTGTGAGAGGGAAATGAGCGCGGGGAGTAACGAGGAGCCCCGATGAGGTTCATTTTCGCTCAATTTTGGGAGAGTTTCGAATACACGAAAAATAAGGTAGAAATGAATACTGCAATACACCCCTAATACATTACATTAAAATAGTCATTTCACTCCAAACATCAAAAAAATTAAAATGCATATATTTCATTTACAGTACACTATTAATACAGGCAATCAAACAGCTCTTAAAGATAAATCAAATTCATGTAATATAGTGAAATACTGATAAATCAAATATGAATTGGAAACTTCTTGTCAAACATGTTAAGCTGTGGAGACAGCTGAAAGAGATAATTTTCTCACATTAGAACATATTAACATCTTTCATAGTTGAGATTAGCGTTCAACTTCTTGTGAAATAGTAAGTGCTGATTTCCTATTTGTCCTTGAGCATGGGGAAACAAAACAAAGCAAAAACTATCATTTAATAGTGCATGCAAAGATTTTATAATTCTTTTTAGAAGTTGCACCTTTATCACAACCATATTAGAGATTAATATGTTGAATGTGAGGTGGGAAAATGGAGAGAATGATGATCTCTCAACATATGAATTTAGAACACAAGTAAAATGTTGACACCATGACCTAGGCCCTCTGGCCTGCATAATCCCATCATACCTTAATGTGTACGCATGGCATATAGATGCAACAACAAGCATAAAGGTACATCGAACCACAAATGAAATTTTTAATTCCTAGAACTCTAAAGACTACACATATAGAGTGGTCTCACACCTTTGACAATGAGTATGATGAAGTTAGCAGGAGCAATGCCATGGTTGTTAATATAGAGAAGAGATTGATATTGTTTAGAGATTTTGTTTAAAAAAAATAACATCTATAATGAGCTAAAATTAATAAAATTAAATCAGTTTGAGAATTATTAGCTTACAAAACATAGGAAAACGGCTACATAGTTATCGCTTTTACTAATTTAGTAAACCATTGTCCCTTATTTAATGATTTTTTTTGTCATTTATGCAATGACAGTAGACTATTGCAATCAAAGTTTTCTTTTAAATTCAACAAATATAAACAAGAAGAGGTGCATAATTTAAAGGAGAAGAGGGTATAATAAAAATGTCCTCATACTAGTAGCATATGATATATTTATATTAAGATCTTTAAATAAATCATAATAATAGCATAAAATAAATAATTATTTTTTTCTAAGAGCCAGTCGACCTATAGGAGGTAGCAGGATATGAACCAGCTAGGGAAGGATAGCTTACACTCGATTCATCCTTGTATAGCAAATAGGTCATGCCCCCTCCCAAGACCCCCAGTGTCATTCTCCTCAAATGGGAGAAGCATGGCCTTCATCAGCTGAAGCATCCTCTTAATAAGTTGACAAGTTAGCAATATTGAACATAACAAATATATTTCAATCATCAGGAAAATCAATGTTATATGCATTTATCATTGATCTTCTTAATAATTATGAACAGACCATCTGTTCTAAGTCAAAGCTTTCCAAATGAACCACTTGTGAACCTATCTTTGTTCAACCTAATGCATACTATATCACTTTCTTTAAATACCATGGCTTTCCTAAAGTTGTTAGTGTGATTTTGGTACCTAGAGATGATGGTCATGTAAGATTTGGATCTCCTCGACTCTAGCTTATGTATTTGTAATACATTCCATGGTAGATAGAAAAAGCACAAACTCTAGCGTTATGAGAGGATTTTATCCATAGACTAACTCAAATAGAGTGTGACTAGTGGACTGATTATAGACAATCTCAATTTGTGGGAGAATTAGATCTCACTACTAATGTTCTCACCCACAAAATATCTAAAAAGGTTCCCTAAACTATGATTCACCATTTCTATCTATTTATCTGTTTGTGGATGAACTGTCAAACTGAATTGAAGCTTCATGTCCGACTTACCCCATAAAGTCCTCAGAAGCTTTATGTTCTGATCTAAAGTGATAGTTCTTAGCACATCGTAAAGTCAGAATATCCTAGAAGTGGATATCAACTATGTATGAGGCATCCATCATCTTGTGTCATGATATAAACTACGTTATCTTGGAGAAATGTGATCTCTCAGAAAAATACCTTTAGAAATCTTCGTCATCTTTAAAGATGTTTAAGGAGTTCGTTCTTCATGAGGCAGATTGACTTATATTCAACCAGATATTCTCCAATAGTATGTTAGGATTTATTTAGATTTGAGTTTTACTTCCTATAAATGCAAGCATCTATAGTTAATTGCCCCTTTTACTATAGTAGGAGAGCACTCTTGATTAAGCTTGGAAATAATAAATCTCTGGTATAAATTAGTGTATAGTGGTGTAGTATGGATGAATGTCTAAAAGAAGGGTTGTCTAGATCAAGATCTCATGATTTCATCGTCCTAAGACTGTCATTATTCCAGTCAACCAACATTAAAAAGCTATTAATCGTAGTGTCTAGGGAGTTTGATTAACAGTCATGGATTGCCTCATCTTAGATGTTGTACATGTGTTATTGTGAGTGCAAATATTTATTGAATTATTTAAGCTAAACTTATAAGTATATCCAATAATTCAATTTTATGGAATCTACATTGCAGACATACGTAGGGCTTACATCCGTTTGAATGCCATAATTTGAATGATTAAAGTCTGCATTGCAGACATGCAAAGAGCTTACATTTATTGGAATGCCATAATTTTAGAAAAGTTCACTTGGCAAAGAAATGATTGGGCTTACTTGGCTTACATCCATTTGAATGCCTTTGAATGATTAAAGTATGCATTGTAGCCATGCAAAGAGCTTACTTCCATTGGAATGCCATAATTTTAGAAAAGTTCACTTGGTGAAGAAATGATTGGGCTTCCATCCATTTGAATGTCAGTTTGGATGATGTAATGTTTGCATGACAAACATGTATTGGACTTATATTTATTAGAATGTCAATAAATTGGACTTACATTTCTTTAGAATGCCATAATTTTAGAGAAGTTTGCTTGGTGAACAAGTGATTGGGCTTACATCTATTAGAATAAAAATTTGGGTGAGGTTCGAATTGCAAACGAATGGATGGACTTACATCCCTTTGAAATGCCATGCTTTGGATTGATGTTCACATTTCGAACAAGTGATTGGACTTACATCCATTGGAGTGCCAATTTGGATGATTATGTTTGCATTTGCAGACACAGTTAGGCTTACATCCATTAGAATGTAGACATTTAATTTGATGTTTGCATTCCAAATACTAGCTAGGCTTGCATTTATTAGAAAGTTGTTAAATTGATCTTACATCCCATTAGAATGTCAGTTTGATTGGACTTAAATCCCTTTGGAATATCAACATTTAATATTGATGTTATGATTAAAGTGATTGGATTCAAATCTATTGATCTGTTTAATTTGATATTTGCAGTGCAAATACTAGTTGGACTTACATGTATTAGAAAGCCATTTTTTAATATGAAGTTCACCTAGTTAAAAAAATGGCTAGAATTAACGTGAAATCCACCTGTCAAATAGAAATTTAACTTATGTCTGTTAGAAAGTCTAAGTTGCAAATGGAGCTTGCCTTACAAACATTTAAATTTAGATTTAAACATTTGAAAGCTCATGTTAAGTATTAAGATCCGCTTTGCAAATATAACTTGGGCTTATACCATTAGAATGTTAAGGTTTAATGTGTGTATAGTGTTTTCTTTGTCTACACAAATTGGACGGATGCTTATTATAAAATCGTCTTTAATGTGCAAATATGTTCAAACCCACCAAATGATTTAGTGATTTAACTTTAAGTTCTCAAATTCTATTAAATTTGATCATATTATAATCATTGAAAATTGTAAGTTATTTTTATTTCATGATTTAGAGTTGAACATTTCTTTTTATTTTGTTCTCTATTTTGTGTGAAATTTTAATATTTTAAGTTCAACTATTTTCAATAAATTTTGACAACATACAACTTAATAATGCTATATTTGTAAAATTTAATACTATGCGCACTCTTCTTCCTTGTTTTAGATCCAAGATCAAGAAAAAGAATTTTTTATTTCGCATTGGATCCAAGATCAATGACGAAAATATTTGTAAATTTTCTGTCCAAGTCCAAAATAAACAAACATGAGTTTCCAAATTTTAACACCTGTGATCTATTTGATTTCAAGTTAATTATTATTTTTTTGTTGGCAAAATAATTGCTTAATGATGACACGTTCGCACCTTCTCCTTTGCTCCAATCTAAGATCGACGGAGAAATATAATTTCATCTCACACTGGAACCAAGTTTGATGGTGAAAGTCATCAAAATTTTCCTGTGGATTTATTGAAGTCTAATCAATTCCATACAACAATTTATTTGACATGACTTCATTCCTCTGAAATTTGTCTTTAATCTTACATGCTTTATATTTCTTTGGCATTACTTCATTATAGGAGAAATGTCAAAAAAGGGACTTTAATCCAACTTAAAATTTTTTTAGATTTGAATTATATCATTTTCAAGGCAAAATTTTTAGATAATTTTCTTTCCATGACCTATCAACTTAGCTTTATAAAATTAATGTTAAATGTCTTTTTATTTGATGACAATATTTTTTGAGTAGATATTACTCTATTATTGCATTCATATGCATTTAGTTTTAAGATTGACTTTTCAGCTGAAGTCATTGCTTGTAAGTAGTTAAAATGGTTTACCATCAATTAAAGTCAATTACAGTAATTTTGAAGGTGCATAATATTTTTTGAGTTACACAATAATGTGAAAGTATCATACTAGATATTTTATAAAGCTTCTATTTGATATATAAAAATGACAAATAAAGCCTAGTTAATTTGACCCTTATTTCCACTTATATGCTTACTCTCCTCATTGCTTCTTTTATGCTCTTAATTTTTAGAGGTTCATCACGGCTAATACATAGAATTGTTGCTTGGAGTCTTTGCATTCTCTAAGCCTCCTTTTATTAAGCCAATTAACAAATTAAATTTATATCCTTTATAGATGGAAGAGCAAAAGGAATAAGAATAAGAGCGAATTAAGAAAGAAAGTAGCACCATCTTTTGAGGAGGACATTAAATCCATAACATAAGTCATCATTTTTGGTCTTGATGCCCATTGACATCTCTTATTCCTTATGTTTTGCTAGTTGTTAACATTCAATTGAGTTTTTTTTTTCATTTCTTTTGTTATCACTATTTCACTTATGTCTAATATTACTATTATTATGACTATGAGATTTGTAATTGTTGTTTTTATCTAGTAATTTTAAAGGAAACACCTCTTCTCATTTTAACCAAGTCTTATCATGAAGGTGACCTCTTTCAATTTGCTAAACATTTTGACCATACCAGTGCCATGCAAGAAAATCTTTGCCCATTCTCAGTTGATTATGATCAACTAGCAAGTGACCGAAAGGCAAGCAGAGGAGGAGAGACATATCAAAGTTGTTATCAATGAATCTAATGGCAAAGGAAAGCAAGTCTTCAATCACACTTAAAGAAAGTTTTGGCCTTGTTCTTTGATAAGAAGAAGATAAGTGCCTTCAAGTAAGTAAAGAATTGTTTCATTACTCAAATAACCACAACCAAGGATTGATCTTACCTCTATTACCTATGATCTTGGCTTAATAATCACTTTATGGGCTACCCATAGGGATTTGTCTTCGTGAAGGCAAATGTTAGTAGTAAATAAACTTCATACTAATAATGAATTGTAAGAATCAATAGAACAAGTTTCTAAAAAAATTGGCAAACATCAAATTTGCAAAGACAATAGAAAGGATTGTCAAGCCATTGGTGAAAGAGCAAGCGAACTGAGTCATTCATGAAACTTTTATCATCACTCTCTTTAAAAATTTATGAAAGAAAGAGGAGTCTCATGGCATGAAAATTTTGCTTAATTTATGAAAGAAAGAGGTGTCTCGTGTCATGAAAATTTTGCTTACAATGCAAACTCATTGTGAGTTGAAGGCCAATCTTCTTGAGATGGATCTTTGAGCCAAAAAAATGAAGATCACCAAGTAAGAGAAACCTCACTTGGATTTGAATGCTAAAATTATTATAGTGTTTTTCAATCTAAGGACAATCTCATATTTCTATTTACTAAGTTTAAGAAGAGCAAAATAGATTGCCTCAATGTGATAATGTGCTTGATTAGCTTGAATCCAAGATTCAATTACTTTGAGAGATTTAGTTTGAGTTAAAAACACCAAGCCTTTAGCAACCACTTCCTTTGAAGATAAGGGAAGCTGTCCTAATTTTCTTAAATAATTCTTCTTAAATAGTTCTATATATTTTATTTATATCTTTTTGAAAATTGTGTTAAGTGGGTGAAATATTTAATAACATGAGTTAAAATATCTTCAAATATTTTAAAAAATAGATATAATGATTCAATTTTTAGTCAACTTTCTATCACTTTATATCTTTTTATTTTATTGACGCCTGAGATAGGCAACATATTTTGATAGGGTTTTTCTCCTTGTGCAGGTAGGCATACAGAGCCACTTTTAAAAGGTATTATTGTAACTCTCAAAAGTGAATCTTATTGTAGAAAAGAAGAGTTTGAGTTTTTAGCTCAAACTTTTCCCAAGACATTGAAATATTTTATTGTGATGCTCAATTTCTCAATAAAAAAAGTATTTCAATATAACTGCTTGAAAGTTAGTTAATTTTCATGCAATCCTGAAGTACTAAGTTAATTTTTGGTGATTCATTAAGTAACTTGTGGGATAAAAAAATCTAAAGAATATAAAATATTATTTTCTCAAGCTAATTAAATATTCATTTTTTTTCTTATAAGGAGATTAAAGTTCTAAGTTAAGTACAAGAGACAACTTCATTAGGTGCAGACTATCCATCTATCTAATGAACTTAGCTCTTCTATAGAAGGTAGTTTCTAAACTTCTATAATTTAATCCTTAGCTAAGATCACTCTTTTCTTAAACTTAACTCAGTTTGCCTTTTTTTTTCTTCAATTAAGTAGATGATCACTAAAAAATAAGTTTTAAATGTTTATCTAAATAATCAATGTGTTGAATATTTGACTTAAAATTGACTAATTTTAAGTTAAAAGTTGGTTTTTGATCCCATATATCAAATTAAAGGCATCAATTAATTTAGTTGAGCTTAAACCACCTTGTTGACCTTACTTTTGGAGTGAGTTCTCAATCTCCTCATCTTAGACTTAGGGGTCATCTAGACACTAAGACTTCCTTAGCCATAAGACACTTCTAGACTTAAGTGAACACTTAACCTAAACCTAGATGCTTAAAAGAGTTGATCATAGGATTAGGCTATGTCTTATGGATTAAGGAGGCTCACTTACCCTATAGCCTAAACTCGACCTATGTTCACCTTCTCAAACCAAATCTCAAATTCAATTCAAATATCAAGATCCAAATTAAAATTCAAATCAAATGATTGAAGCCCATGACTAAATCCAAAAAATCAAAATCCTTCTTAAGCCTTATGATTTCATCTTATGGGCTTAGCCTTATCCAAATTCAAATCGATCCAAACCTAATCATTTTTCTCAAATATCAATCCAACCCTTCAATCAATTTCCTACACTTACAATCAACCTTGATTCCAAATCCAATTTGCCAAAAACTACAATCATACCAGATCCTATCTAAACCATGTGGTCTTCTTTCATGAACTTAGCCAAAGCCCCATTCAAAATAAATCAAACTCAATTGATCCCCTCATGGATCAATTATTCCATCAATTATCTTTCCAAATATAAATCAAATCTATATTCAAATGATTAAAACCAAATCAAACTAAATCAAATCAAATTGAAACCCTTCATAAGCCATATGAATCAACCCTCATGAGCTTAACCAAATCTTGACCCAAATCACTTCAAACTCAATGGATTTTCTCATGAATCAATCATATTCTCAATCATCTTCATAAATATAAATAAAATATTCATTTAAATCATCAAAACAAAATCAAAATCCAAACCTAAGCCACATGACCCAACTCTATGGACTTAGCCAAATTTCTTCATCCCAAAATCCAAATTCAATTGATTTTTTCATAAATCAATTATACATTCAATCATATTTACAAATATATATGAAATCTACAATCATCAAGCCAAACCAAAATCAACCCAAGTCAAATCCAACTTAGCCCATTTGACTTGAAATGTTCTTATGAACAAAAACTCATTTGAACCCAAACCAATTGCAATTGAATTTATATATTAATCTCAAATCTATATATAAACCCAAATAAATCAAACTCAACCCAAAATTAAGCCAACTAAACCCAATTGGCTCACTTGACCCAAAGTGACCAAGTTGACCAATTTGAACTAAAATTCGATTCAATCCAAATCAGGGTGAATTAAGCTAATCCAAACTTCATGACATGATTGTTGACCACCCTAGGATGATCAATTGATATAAATTGGAACAAACCAAGTCAACCTAACCCTTTGACCAAGTCAACCCCTTAACTCATATGAACCTAAACTAGCCAAATTGTAACCTAAGCCAAATTGGTTGAAATAAATGACCCCTACCCATCCAAAATCAATACTTGGAACATGACTTGATCTTCAATTGAGCCAAACCAAACCCAATTGGCCCTCTTAACCCAAGTTGACCTAAATTGATCTAAATTATCAAAATGGGTCAAATCAAAATCCAATCCAAATTGATTTCAACTAATAGCTCAAGTTCATTCAAAATTGATTATTGAACTTGACCAAGGCCTCAAGTGAGCCAAATTGACTCACTAGACCCAAATGACCTATTAAACCCAACTTGACCAAAAGGGTCAAACTAACCTAAGACCCAATAAAATATAAATTAAACTCAACCAAAGCCCATAACACATTCCAAATAATCAATAAAATCTAAACCAAGCCATGACCCAAGCCAATTTGGTCAATTGGGTCAAATTGGTCGACTTGACCAATTTGACCTAAATGAACTCAAATGGGCCAAAACCAAATCTAAACCAAATTTAACCAAACCAATGTCACCAATACACTCCAAATGATCATATAAACTTGACCCAACCCTTAGTTTGACCTAATTTGACCATTTGGCCAACTTGACTCAACCTAGCACAGTTTGACCTAAAAGGGTTAAATTGAGCCAAATTGAACCTAACCAACTCCAAACCACATGAAATTTGGCCCAACCCACTTTTGAATCATTCCAAATTTGCCCAAATCAAATCTAATGCAAAATGACTAGGATACCCTTGGGCTAAGGGCTTCACATGAGACAAATCACCTATGTAAAGGGTCATATCCATTCCTTGGCCACTTGGCACCCTCCCATTGGTCCACCTAGGCTCCTAAGACATTGTACAATCTGGACCAAGGGTGGTTGGGTCGGCTATGACCCATGAAGAGGTGAAATCATCTCCCCTTCCTCATTAAGGAATTTGAAACCACCAAGGACGCTCATTATCCTCCTTCGCAGCCACCTCCACACCCTCACCCAACCAAATTGAGCCGCCTCAGCCATCCAAGGACACCCACAACCCTCCAAAGTGGTTGGATGATCCATTAAGAGCCAAACCAAGCCAAGTAATTCGATCAAGGGAAGGATGGGATATACCCCCTGCAATTCATTCCAAATCACTCACTTGAGCATAGTGAGAGCCTTAGCATCCTCAAGAGAGTTTCCCAGAGCTTTTCCACAGCCTCTAAGCCTCCCTATTCTTGGATTTCTTCAAGCCAAAATAGGGGAGTCATCCTCTCGATCCCACTTGCTCATTTCTCCACCAAAGTATAATTAACTTTGCACATACTTTCCTTGGAGGTAGTAAAGCAAGAATGGATCACCTCCCAAGCTTCCCAATGGTCGAAGGGTGGACTTGATCAACACCAACCATGTACATCTTGTGCATTGGCCTTCTGAGCTAGCTACCCTAAAATGGACCTTATGCTGACTAGTAGGGCTTCGTCTCAACTTGACGAGGCTTCCTCAACTAAGAAATCCACCAGTCTTGAGCTCTGATGAGGTATGCCATTGAAACCGATCCTTATGCAAAAATAAGTTGGTCTTTTGTGAAGAAAAGTTGCATTCCGTGATATCTCCACTGTTGGATCTTCTCGCCTTGCCCTATAGATGGTGTGGGATTGATTTGAGTTCAGGTGAGCTTGAATTGAGCAACGAACGATGGACAGTGTTCATCTCTCGTCGCTCGGGAGGAGATGGATAACACACCGTCTGTTCTACGTGATCGGAATGGAAAGTCATGATTAGATCGATTATATTAATCTATTTTGATCCTTTAATACCACGAGATTAATGGTGGTCGCACGATATCAAATCAGACGGTGCACAAAAAAGTGCGTCTCGCCACCAGTTGACTTAGTTTTGATGGTGACAACTTAAATAGATAATCCTGCGGTGCCACATGGAAAGCACTCTGCGTTAGTGCACCACGTGGCACCGACTGGATTAAGGCTTAATTAAGGCTAATTAAGTAGAATTAATTGCTAAAACTTCGTAAAATCATAATCAATTATAGAAATATCTAAAAATATAAATAAATACTCATTTTAAAGGTATTTAAGAGAGGAATTTATTAAAAGTATCATTAATTGAAATTGAATAGTAATTAAAGCTCAATTAGGGTTTAATTAAAAAATCAATTACCTTAATTACTCCATAATTAATTAACTAATTAACCTCAAACTTTTTGAGATTATTCGAGGAGATGACCTCTACTTTCCCTAATTTTCTTGAAATTTATTTGTTAATTAATTGGAGAAATTAGTTAATTATGCCTTAATTACTTTCTTAACTTAATTAGAGATTAATTAATCATATGAACAGTAACCAATTAATTGATTGAGTTTCTTAATCAATGTCTAATAGTGAGGAGGCTTATGAAATTAAATTAGGGCCTCTTTCCTAATCCATTTTCTCTAAGTTCGTCTCAATTTTCAAGAAAAAGTAATTAAGGATTAATTAACTAATTAATTACTTAATTAAAGTAAAATTCAAATCACATTAGATCTTGCTTAATTAATTGAGGGGACTCATGGAAAAGGATTGGGATTTCTTTCCAAACCTTTTCCTTAAGTCACTTTCATTTGAAGGATAATTAATCACTTTAGCAATTAAGTAAGAGTTTAACTAATTAATTAATGATTTTCTTAACCAAATTAAAATCCAAAACACATCAGAACCTAATTAGTTAATTCATGGGTTGATCTTTAGGTGTTTAATAACCTAAAGTCATTTAAGAAAATTATGGTTAACCCACATATGTGGGAAAATATTAAAAGTACTTAATTAAGTCCCTTAATCTAATTAATTATTAATTATGAGCCAATTACATTAGGCCCTTTCATTTCTTAGGATCATTACAAAGTTATTTTTTATGCATATCATGTTGGCTCATAATTATTTTGTTAATTATCTTAAGGTGACCTAGGTAAGGGTTACTTAATGAACTTAATTCATATCATAACTTAATTAACCCATAAAATCAACCTAATTAAATTCCATTCAATCAAATTAATTCATAAGCATGAGATGGGTTTAGGATCAACAAACTTCTTCACATACTCTTTAAAATCAAATCAAACACAAAGTTAAAATGGCACTTAAGAAAACTTTAGTTTAGTTTAAATAAAATCATTCGATGTGATTGTCCTTAAGAAATAATTTGATTGAATGAATTCATGTGTTTATGTTCATTTATTCCTTTCCAATCATATTAAATGTTGTACGTAATTTGAAATCATGCATTCATCTTTTCAAAATTAATTAAATCAAATGATTTTCCTTTATGTCAACCTTGTATGTGTTGATTTAATTTAATATATGTGTGGCTATTATCACTATTAAATCCAAATGTATTTTTCAAGAGCTTATAAATGAGTAATAACATATGTTGTGATGCTAGTTATAAATATATATGAGATGCATGTGATTATACCTTAAGTGTATGGAGTGAAGCTTTCTTTTCCTTAATTCATGTGTGATTTTACATGTGTTTGAATGTTAATAAGTATATAGTCCAGACATCCTGAGAACACAAGGTTAGCTATCCCCAAGGAGGTCACTTGATTACCTCACTTCCCTGGTTAACAACGACACGTACTTATTTTATTTCATTTACATGCAATTCTACATTAGAATTTGGATAAAACTTTAATCCATATGCATAAATATTTCAATCAACTAAAACTGCAATCTTGACATGGTTTTTCTTCCTTTATTTATGTATACATACATATGTATTTGAAAAAAAATCAAGTATTTAATATGGACATCTTGGGAATACGTGGCTTTAATTAGCCCCAATGAGGTCATTTGATTACCTCACTTCCCTGGTTAACAATGGCATGTACTAGCTTATGTCTCTTATACATGTGTGTGTGTATTTAATCATAGAATCAAAATCCCTTTTCTTCTATTAAAATACCATGCATTCATGAATGACTAAGTTGTTGAATTAATTAGTCATGTAATTTGGAGCTCTCTTTCTTATGTATTTTTGTATAAGAATTTAGTTAGAGCTTTAAATTAGTATGATTAAATAATTCAATCAAAGGAAAAATATAAACTCCAAGTACATGTTCACATCCATCATGTAAGTTTGCTAAAACATAGTGTATGTGTAGGTATACTTAGGATTCATATCATATGCATGTTACATGTGATGAAAAAGAATGATTGAAGAAATGTCTTGTGATAGTAATTCAATTAAGTTAATCTAAGATATCTTTCATATTAAATGGGATTATTTAAGGTGAACCTAAACTTAGGATTAATTAAACATTTAAAAAATCATTCACTAAAGAGAACTAAATCAAATTAACATGCTTTAGAAAGTGACTTATGGTAGGGATGAAAGAGGGTAATTCTCTTTCTTCTCTTTATAACACCTAGTTGCTAAGTGTAATCATATGAAACAAACGAAAACACAAATTAAAATTCTCAAATCAATTAACCAACTTCAAGTGAAACCAACCTTTCATGTTAAATTGATCATTTATAAACTTAGAAAATACAATCCTAATGCCTAGTAAGACACACCACACAAGCCTTAACACACACATTAGAATTAAGTTGCCACTTCTAGCTCTATGTTATGGCAGTGTATGGTGTGATGTATATTTTATTTTGTGATGTATTATTTCAGACTGGATGTTAGGGTGTATATTTTGTAGGCTGGATGGTAGGTCGATATTATCCTGATCATATTTTCTGTAGGGGATTATGCTTAAAGGATGCTTAAAAATAAATGTAAATGCTCTCTTTGCAGGTTGCTTAAACCTCTAAGCATAATCCAAGTTAGGACATGTGGGCTTGGTTACCTATGTATAGGGTGCTAAGTCCATATTATATATATAACTGTTTGGGATTATATATGTGTTTAGCTAACACTTATTTTGTAGGTGTAGTTAGATTTGCTTTTCCTATTCTTAATGTAATTTTACAATATCAATTAGGATTAGTGCTATGGGGGATTATGATGAGCAATGGCCAAAAGGCTTTGTCTTGGGGTGCCTTGTGATGCCTTTGAAGTGGAGCAAATTAAATCAAAGGAGAAGGAATAGGAAATGAAGAAATGAAGGAGAAATGAAGATATGAAGACCCCCCCCCCCCCCCATAGCATTCATTCATTGTAATTATAATTATTCTTTTATTGTTTGGGTTGTATAATGGTAGAGCTCGACTACCCATCTTTTCTTTTTCAGGTTGAACGATGGCACCCGATCGCATCAGCCCCTTATTCTTTTGCGCTACTTTTATAAAAAAATTTAATGTTATGTTTACATTGTGCATTAGAAAATGCATACTTTTCATAGTTTCTTTATGATTAGTGTTTGAATGTGTGGCATGAGTGCGATTAGGCTCTTAAGGAAAAACTAAATTTTCTATCCAACTAATCACTCATAACTAAAATTTTCTATAACTCACAACCTCACTATAAAGCCTAGGTTATAATCAAGATAATTAGAAGATTTAGCAACCATTTAGCTGAATATTGAATGTCTCATATCATGCATGCATCTTGTACCACTCTTGAAAAAATGAGGGCCTCCATCCTTAGACAATAGGGATTACTTAACCTTTGAGAGCAACCCTTGATGACAGAGCTTCACCCTCTTCTCTTTTGATTTAGCCCATAATCAAATTTCATCATGCATTTAGGCATAAAGAAAATCCTTTAGCCTTTGTCAAAATGAAGTGTCAAAACTCAAATCAAATTTGAAAAGATTTTACACTAGACTAAGTCATTGTTCATACCACCCATGTCTCTTAGGGAGTGGGTTTAAGGACTTTAGTTTCTTTCTAAATAAATAATAATCCAACTATTTTACAATTTATATGACCAGACTACATGGTTTTAAAGTGTAGGAGTTATCTGGCTACCATTCTAGGCTACTGTAAGCTCAGCAGTCGGGTGGTTTATCCTCTTTTGTGGTGGTAAACTATATACTCATTTTCGCTTAGATTTTGATCGTGCTTTGGCTTATACTGAAGCTCCTACTATTTATGATTCAAGGTAACTATTTCCCTCAGGCTATTAACATAAATCCTCACCTCTTAGGCATTTCCATAATTTTGTGTTGTTGGATTATAAGTCCTAGCTTCTAATAAAATGTCAACTTTAACTGAATTGATATCTTCAATTTCAAACATATAAAGTCCAACCATAAGATAAATTGGAATGCTCACTAGGTTTCATAGTATCATAAGCATTTTCTACTCATTCCCTTTGGCTTCGATAATAAGTTTTCTCCTTGAGTTCCCCCACTTGATTTTTCTAATACAAACAATCCTTTGATAATCTAACCTTGAAATTTTTTAAGACCCTAATTGTCTACTTTAATCAAGAGTATTCTTAAGACATTCTCATTCCCTGGGATGTAATTAACTAAGGAGGCTTGCCTCCATAGGGAACTTAACGGACCCGGCTTAATATAAACATTGCTTTACTTTTTCATGTAAAATTAGGGAAAATTCTATGGTACATTCGAAGACCCATCATGCCTTAGGAGTCCTTATTAGGCGATTAGGTCCATTATAGGGTGATGACTTCTTTCTTTCTAGATAGTGCATCATTCCTTAATATCATACATGATTACTTTAATAAGTACCCCCAAAGATTTGTGTGGTGTCCCATATCTAAAAATAAACACTACAAACCTCTAATTTGAGCTCAATCTAGATTAATTTATTGTATTCAAGCTAATGCTTGAGTCTTATTTTTTAACTTTGGGATAACTCACATTGTAGCTTAGTCATTATGAAATGGACATGAATAATCAAAATTAAGAAGCTCTTTTAATGAAATAATTCAAAAGTATGTTATAGGAGAAATAATAAAAAATCATTTGAGATAAAGAAGGATTTTAAATATTTTAAACATCTCTACAGTTAAATACATTTTAATTACAATTTATAATAATATTTTTAAATAAGTTGGCTCACCATCTATTTATTAAGTTAAGCTTGGGCCAACACATAAGTTAGATGAAACATTTATAAGAATATTCTCATCTCTTTTTTCTTTTTAACAAAGAAATTTTTTAAATGAAGAGTGAGTCAAGTTATCGGTTTACTTTTAACTATTAATTTATTATAAGAGATCAGTTTCCCATGCTTTACAAGATCATCCTTATGATGAATTTATTATTCTTAACTTTAGGGTTAAGTATAGTTCAAAATCATTAAGTTTATTTGAGACTTATAATTAAAATAATTACATAGAAATATAACTTTCATGTAAATAATTGCACACAAAACAAAAAAAAATTAAACTTACTATGTTTTTATAATCATGCCAAAAGTAAATAAGTGCAAAGGAATGCTCTAGAGCCAATTTATTCTTTAACAAAATATGATCCTCCCCATATTGAACTTAGTTTGTCTAATATGGATTATTTTGCACTAAGAATAAATATGGAGAGCCTTTAAAATGATTAATAACCTTAAATGGATATGATTTTTATTCTGACCATTGACATCAAGGCAAAGAGTGATAGTGAAGTTGCCTTTTAGAAACTACAAGTCATGTAATTAAATCACACTTAAAGAAGCAAAGAATAAGTTGCATAATGTGGTGTTTATTTTTGAGATGTGGGACACCACACAGATCTTAGGGTGTACTTATTAAGTGATCGGGTATGACATTAAGGAATGATATACTATCTCGAAAGATAGAAATCAACACTCTATAATAGACCTAATCACCTAATAAGGACTCCTAAGGCATGATGGGTCTTCAAATATACCAAAGATCTTTCCCCAACTTTACATGAAAAAGTAAAGTAGGGTTTATTTCAAGTCAGGTTCATTAAGTTTTCTATGGAGGCAAGCCCCCATAGTTAATTACATCCTAAGGAATAAGAATTCCTTAAGAATACTCTCGATTAAAGTAGACAATTAGGGTCTCCAAAGATTTCAAGGTTAAGACTATCAAAGGATTGACTATTTTAGAAAATCAAATGGGATAGATCAAGGAGAAGACTTATTTTTGGAATCCAAAGGGAGAAAGTAGGAAATGCTCATGATACTAGGAGGCCTAGTGAGCATTCCAATCTACCTATAATTGGGCTTTATATTTTTGAAATTAAAGAGAGTTAATTATTTGAGTTGACATTATTTTAGATTATTAGGGCTTATAATTTCACAACATAAGATTGTGAAAATGCCTAAGAGGTGAGGATTTATGCTTGTAGCTTGAAGGAAATAACTACCTCAGATTCCTAAACTAAGTAGAGCCTTAGTACAAAACAAAGGCACAACCTAAGTCTAATTAAAAGGTGGGCATTTGATTCACCTCCACAAGAGAGGATGAACCACCCGACTGTTGGACTTATAGCCACCTGGAGTGGTCGCCAACTAACTCCTCCTATGCTTTAAATCCATGTAGATAAGTCTTATGCTTTGTAAGATGGCTAGGTTGTTATTTATTTAGAAAGGAGACTAAGTCCTTAAACTCACTCCCTAAGAGACTAGAGCATGAGTGGTATGAAACCATGACTTAATCTAATACATATTTTATCAAATTTATTTGATTCTTTTGGACTCTTTATTTTGACACAGGCTATGGGATTTTGTATGCCTAAATGCATGAGAATTTGATTATGGGCCAAATCAAGAGAGAAAGGGGTGTTCCCCCCAAAGCCTCTCACAGGTTAAGCCTTCATTCTCTGACAAAGATGGAAGCCCCCTCTTAACAAGAGTGAAATAATATGACATGCATGATATTGTACATTCATTCATCTAGCTAAGGGGTTACAAAAAATTTTATTATCTTGATTTAATTCCTAGGCTTTTATGTGAGATTATGAGTTATTTTAAAATTTTAGTTATGAGTTATTTCTGGGATAAAAAATTTATTTTTATCCTAAGAGCCTACCACATCCATGCCAGTCATTCAAGCATCAATCATAAAAAAACTATGAAAAGCATGTTATTCTAATGCGCAATCTAAACACAACATCAAGCAATTTTATAGACTACCGTAAAAGAATAAAAGGCCAGTGCGATCAGGTTCCACCGTACACCCTGAAAAAAGAAAAAAAATATGGGTAGTCGAGCTCTACCCTTATACAACTCGGATCACCAAAAATAATACATGCTATGGGCGTCTTCTTTTCTTCATTTTCTTTCTTCTCTTTTTTTGATTTGATTTGCTCCAAAGGCATCACATGATACCACAAGGACTAAGTCTTCTGGCCACTGCTCATTTTAATTCTCCATAATATTAATCCTAATTTCTAATGAAAAATTACATCAAAAATAGGAAAAGTAAACCTTGCTACACCTGCAAAATAAATGTTAGCTAAACACACCATACAACCCAAGCAGTTATATAAATAATTTGGACTTAGCACCCCACACATGGGTAACCAAGCCCACTTGTCCTAACGTGAGATATGCTTAGGGGCTAAGCAACCTGCATAGCAAGTGCATTTATATTTTTATTACGGTAATGATTAGCTAATAATGGCCTAACACATCAGTCTAAAACATTACATCACAAAACAAAACACAATATCATACATACAACTCCCAAACTTAGCACTAGAAGTGGTGACTTAGTATTCTAATGTGTGCTTAAGGCTTGTGTGGCAAGACTTTACTAGGCTTCTTTAGTTTAAATTTTAATTTGGAATTTGAATTTGTTTAAATTTTACCTTTGGGTGATTTCAATTTAAATGATTTAATGCTTTATTTTTTATTTTTTTATTTCACTTTTATTTGGTTAAATGATGTTTATGTTTTCAAGAATGAAGAATAGAATGAATTCCATTTGTAGATAGAACTCTCCCTATTCTACATCCTAATACCTAAAGAATCTAACTAAGGTCCTTAAGTATCTTAATTAGCCCATTTGAATTTGTGCAATTCATTTGATTTGATTTATTTGATTTCATTTAGAATTTAGAATTTGAATTTGTTTATGCATCTGATTGATTGATTTTAGATTAGATATTTTAGTTTAATTGCATTTTGATAATTCAATATCCTTAATATCTAATGAAGTTTAAGTTTGTTTAAGTTCATGTATTTTTGATTGATTAATTTTAGATTAGATATTTTGGTTTAATTAAATCTTGATAATTCAATATCCTTTTAAATTAATATCCAATTCTTTCTTTGATTATGGTTATGTGACTTAACTTTATATTTATTTAATTTGATTTTGGTTCATTTATTTATAGTTTGATCATATTAGATTAATTAAGATTTTATTTTGATTTTAATTGGGTTTGATTCTTTGTAGTTAGGATTTTATTTTTAATCAGATCCATTGGTCATGTTCATCAAAGTTTGGTTTGTATTTTGATTTCATACATTGGATAGTTAATTAGTTTATCTTATTTAAATAGGTTGAATGAGATTTGATTTGATTACATATTAAATTGATGAGAGTCTTTCTTAATTTAATTTAATTTGATTTAATTTGATTTGATTAGCTTTATTAGTCTATGAGTTTGTTTAGGTTCAATATGATTATGTAATTAATTTAATTAAGAAGTGTATTTATGTTAATTATAAAGATTTGTTTAATTTTTAATTTGGTTCCATATTTGTTTAGGTGGATGATGTAATTAATGACTTAATAATTTGGGGTTTGATTATGTTTAAGTTTAATATGATTAATTTAATTAACTTAATTAGTTTGTTTAAGAAGTATGATTAATTATTAAATTAAATAAAGATTTGTTTAATTTTTAATTTAATTTCATATTTATTTAGGTTAATGATATAATTAGTGAGTCAATGATTTAAGTTTAAATTAGGATTTGATTAGCATTTAATTGCATTTTATGTTTGATTAAGCTTAAGTTTAATATGATTAATTTAATTGACTTACTTAGTTCATTTAATAAGTGTGATTAAATTAATTAATAGGTTAATTAAGTGTTTGATTTGAATTAATTTTAATGTGATTTCTAAAATTAATTTGGTTTATTAAGATGATGGATTAATTCATTAAGTTTGCATTAATAAGATGATTAATTAATTAAGTTTGATTAAGGGTAATTAAACTTTTTTAAATCATTAAATTAATCAAAGATTTATTTAATTAATGACTTAATTTTCCACATGCAAGTAATTTGATTTAGTTAAGTGTTTTACTTAAATTTGATTTGATTAAAGGATTATTGTTATTATCATCATTATTATTAAGTTAGTTAATTGTTTATTTCATTTTAATTAAGTTTGATTATTTATGATTAAAGTTTTATTTGATTTTATTCATTTATTATGTTTGTTTGATTTCATTAACATGTTTGATTTAGTTATTAGGTTGAAATATTTAATGGTTAATTAATTATCTTATTCCAAATGGATGTGATTTAATCATATATTAATTAAGTTTACTTTAACTTTATTTGGTTTAATTCGATTAGTATTAAATGATTATGTTGTATTGGTTTATTAATCAATTTGATTTTTTTTTGTTTTGATGATTAATTAGTTTCAGGTTATTTATACTCATTAAGGGGTTACATATGATTAAGATTCTATGCTTAGTGTAGGTTTAGTTATACTGGTTTCCCATGTTAAAGTTTCCTAGATTTTTTTTTTTGGGGGAACCCCATATGGGGGAATTTTATTGCCACAAAAAAGGGG
Source organism: Cymbidium sinense (assembly GCA_021442155.1). Lineage (NCBI taxonomy): Eukaryota > Viridiplantae > Streptophyta > Magnoliopsida > Asparagales > Orchidaceae > Cymbidium > Cymbidium sinense. The sequence continues at coordinate 53,620,450 of CM038214.1, read as the reverse complement.
TTACAAGGTCTTTAAAAGCGGATAAACTCAGAAACTACTGCTCAAAGAGCTACAATCAGCCTAGAAAGTAAATCCCCTATCTAAATACAACCAAAATAAGAGAAGGAAAAGAAAAAAAAAAGGAAAAATAGCTAAAGGTACAAAAAAGCACAAGAATGAGAGCCATAGGTAAGTCCTCAGCAAAAGCTTGTGAAAATACAAGCAGCATATGCCACATCCAGATAAGGAACCTACAAAGAAAACCTACAAAGAAAATACGAAACCTACAACATCTGAAAAGTAGTTAGTATAGCTAAAGAGGTGCAAGTAAAGTTAATTGAGAAGGCTAGGAAAAGGAAAAGATATTTAGATAATAGAGTGAAGAAAAGGCTCAGGCTCAATCACCCATGAAAGGAGCAACCACAAACATGAGCATCCAAACCTCCAAAGAAGGGTTGCATCACAACTACTGCTATTAGCTAGTTTATGAGTGAAATCATCCAGCCAGCCAAATCAAACCTTTTTGTTGTTGTAATCAGAGCACTGTGATTCCATGCACTAGAAGAACAAATTAAAAAGGAAATTGGAACCACCATTAAGCAAGTTAAAAGGATGTCACCACCCTTAGTATATAAAAGCATCAATAAGTACTTCAACTAAGCTTGATGTGGAGCAGCTAACCAAATACACCCTACAACATAGCTTGATAAGAAACAGCCAAAAAAAATAGGTCACATAGGAGATCAACAAGGAAGTAAACCCAAAAAGATGAGAGCTAATAGGAATGAAAGTGGAGAAATATCCACCTAAAAACTAGATCACAGTAATTATACACCATTAGATCCAAAAATGACCTCAACTCACAGTGAGAAACATATAGCCCAAGGATAAGCTAACCAAGCAAAGAAATAACACAACAAAACCAATAAAAGAAAGAATATAACAAACAAATCCATTCCATTCACCACAAAAAAAGCCAACTAAGGTTAAACAAAGAATGAAAATTGTCAAAAATAGCCAAAGTAAATAAACTATAAAGACCTTCAAAAAATAAAAGAGATGCCTACCTTGCAAGACAATGTAATAATCACAATAAAAGGAGAAAAAGAAATAGTCATATTCATATAAAGCACCTAAAAAAACTATTGAGTAGAAATAAAACCAGGATCTGAGAGTAACCCAAAGATAAGGCTATCAATAGAGAAAATAGAACCCATCAAAATGAAGGGAAAAAAATGGTAGCTGGCAACCAGTAGATGAGGATTAGGGGCCAAATACCATCAAAATAGGATAACCAGTAAATGCAGTAAAAAAATGAGAAGGAAATATAATAGATCAAAAGAAACATAAAGCAGAAAATACAACAAATAGTAAACACCAACATATACATATTAATTTCTTAGATAAGGTAATCCAAAGTTATCCAGATTAATCAATCCCCACAATTATTTAGGAAGACTAAAATGATCAAAAAGGGTGAGCTCATCTAATCTAGCTCCAAGATTGGCAAGATAATCAGCACAAGCATTTCCTTCACACCAGATGTGAGTGATTTTAAAGCAGACTTGAGAAAGGAGAGCTCTTGTATGGTTAAGAAAAAGAGCAACATAACCCAGCTATCCCAGAGAAATAGGCAAACCCACGACAACCAAAAAAAAATGGGAAGCATCAAAAAAAGGATTGCAGAAAGATCCAGCCGGAAACGGACTCACCCAGAATTGGACAAGCAGGTCCCAACAGCTGCCATCTACAGCAACCACCTCTACAACATAGTAGATAATGCAAAATAGAAAGTAGAAGGGATAACAATAGTAAACATCATAGAAATGAAGACTAGCCCAAACCAACAGAGTATGAAACTGATAACTAATAGATCCCAAAGCTTAGGAAAAAGCCATATTTCCACAGGAAAAAGAATCATAAAAAGCTTAAAAATTTCTAACATAAGGCAATCCAGTTTTATCAAGATTCACAAGCCCCCTTAAAAGTCAAGGAATATCATCATTAGAAAACATATTCAAAGAGGAGGATTTGGCTCCCCAATTAGCAAGAAAATCTGCACAAGAATTACCTTCCCGATAAATATGAGAAATTTGATAATCTAGGTTAGAAAGAAGCCTCCTAGTATGGTTAAGTAAATAATACACTGCAGCATTTCCATGAGCTCCCAAATTTAATAATTCAAGAAGAATGAGAGCATCAACTTCGAACCAAATCTTTTGAAATCCTTTCTGTAAGTAGACAAAACTCCCATAGTGCAGTCCTTTAAGCTCAGTAAATAATATAGAATAGGGTTCTAAAGGAGCAACAAAAGTAGAGATAACCTAACCACTATAATCTCTAAAAATCCCCCCACAACCATAAAAGCCATTAGAAACTGAGCCATCAGTGTTAACCTTAATGACATGATAATTCAGCTTCATCCAGTATATAATTTTATGGTTAAGAGCAATACCACAAGAAGGAGGAATAATCCCAAAGTTCAAGGCCATATATTTGTATCCTTTGAAACTAAAGAAAGTAGGAAAGTCGGCTTTATAAAGAGACATAATTTTACATTTGGCCCTAGCAATAATACGGTGATAGTTCATAGGTATATCATGATGCTTAGCATCATTTCTTTCCAACCAAATATACCACAAAAGAGTAGTGGCTAGAATAACTTTGACATGACCTTTAGGAGTATAAGAGAAAAAACTTTCAAGAAGTTGCATAATAGAAAATGAGCCATCGAAATGAAAATTATTAAACTTACTATCACACCAGCTCCAAACCTTAACAGAGATAGGGCCATTCACAAACACATGATCCATAGTTTTAATGTGAAAGCAACATTGACATCTAGAGGGGAGGTGAAAACCTTTTTTTAGGAGGGCAGCATCAACAGGAATGTAGTGCTTTAGAATGCGCCAAGTTAAAACAGAAAAGGAGGTAGGGATAGAGATATTCTAGATTTTAGTGAAAACTAAGGACTCTTGAGTTTTAATTATGAAAGAGTGCCAAACATCCTTAAAAATAAATTCTCCAGAGGAGGAATTATTGAAGAGGATTTGGTTAAATTTATTAGGTAATGGACAAATTGTAAGGATTTTGTCAACTATCACCTTAGGGACAATGGAGATTAATTGGTCCACATCCCAATTATTCTGAGTAATGAACTAACCTTAAGCCTCACAATGGAATGAGTATTAAGCAAAGAATCAATAGAACCTTGTCCCAACCAATTGTCTTGCCAAAAGAAGGAGGAGCCTGAATTCACACCCCAAGAGATAAGATTCTCAGCATTCCACTTGATGTTACAAAGTATTTTCCACACTGGCGAGTCCCCAGGCTTGAAAGTATAAATGAGGGGGTGTTTTCCCTTACAATATTCAGCAAGCATAAATTGAGACCCGTGACTATGGTTGTTTCTTAAATTCTACCACATTTTATGTGAAAAATATTAATGGATTCTTCTAAAGTTTTGCAACCCAAACCGCCTTCATTAAAAGGCCAACAATAGTTATGCCAACTAGCCCAATGAACTTGGAAGAAGAGGTAGAACCCCAAAATAATATGTTAATAAGTCTATTTATCCTTTTAATAATAGAGCAGGTAGGCACAATAGTGGATAAAAGATACAAATGCAAAGAGCAAAGGGTACTTTTGATCAAGATAAGTCTAACACTAAAGGAAAGTAAGTGGAACTCCCAAGAGAAAATTTTCTTATTTATTTTTTGAATAACTTCATCAAATAAGGAAAATCTTTTCATTCCTCGATATAAAAGAGTGCCCAGATACTTGATAGACAGGGTTTGATTTGCAAAGTCTGTAATATTCTTAATAGCATTAATCCTAGATAAAAAATAGAAGAGTTGGAGATAAAACAACTTTTGTCAGGATTAATCTTCAAACCACTTTTCCTACTAAACAGAGTAAGGAACTTACATAATTTTTTAATGTAGAGAGTAGACCTGTTGCAAAATATAATGAAATCATCAACAAAGTTGAGGTGGAAATGGGAAAGCCACCCCTAGTTTTGTAATACATGTTAGGCATTTTACAAAATATCTGCTCAATACTTCTAGAGAGATATTCACAATAATAATAAAAAGAGCGAGAGAAAGAGGATCCTCTTGCCTTAGCCCATGAGAGGAAGAGAAAAATCCATGAACTTCACCATTAATAAGTAAAGAAAACCAAGAATTCTCAATACCATTCTTAATTAAAGTAATAAATTGACTTGAAAATCCAAATAGAGCCAAAATTTTATATAAGAAAGCCCAAACAATTTTATCATAAGCTTTAGAAATGTCTAGCTTAAAGAGCAAGTTACCACTACGAAGTTTGGCATTTAAATCATGGATCATCTCTTGAGCTAAAATAATATTATCATAAATAAAACGCCCTTTAACAAAGCTTATTTGGTTGAGGGAGATAATTTTAGGAAGCAGAATACTTAATATTTTAGCCAGAATCTTAGAGATGAGTTTATTAAAAAAGGAACAGAGGCTAATTGGCCTAAAATGACTCCAAAGTTCAGGATTTTCTATTTTAGAGATAAAAATAATGGAAGTGCTAGCAAAATATTTGGGGAGGATACTTCTCTTGAAAAAATCAAGAATAACATTAACCAAATCTTCTTTAATGATATACTAGAATTTTTGAAAAAATTAGGTAGTAAATCCATCAGGACCAGCCACAGAATTTGTATTCATATTTTGCAAAATGTTAACAATTTTGGATTCATAGGGCAAAGAAATAAGCATATTGTTATCTTCTTCAGAAATGAGATTAAGAATAACATCAGGCAAGGAAATCACATCATAAGTCACATTTTTATTAAGTAACTCAGTAAAAAAAATAAACGTCAGAATCAGTAAGCTCTTTGTTATTAGTACACCAGATATCATCATTAGTTTTAAATTTTTTAATGTGATTTAACACCTTTTTCTTTTTAACCATGGCATGAAAATATTTAGAATTTTGATCACCATCAGATATCCATTTTATAGACGCTTTTTGCCGCCAATAAGTCTCCTTCATGTCTTGTAAACATGTTAACCTATTTTTGGCTTGAGTTAATAAGAAGTTTTTACATGGATCATTAACAGTAGCGTCTTCTAAAGCTAAAACCTCATGTTCTAATTCTTTGATATTAACAAAAAGGTTTTTGAAATAGTATTTGTTCCATCAATTAAGGCATTATTTAAGCCTTTTTAATTTGAACCACAATCTCATCATCCCGAAAATAGAATCATCAGGATGGAGAGATTCACTCCAATTGCTAGCAACCACATCCATAAATCTATCATCCATAAGCCACATATTTTGAAATCGGAATGGGATATGAGAGGAGGGTTTAGTAACATTAACATTTACAGTGATCAGCAATGGAGAATGGTCTAATAGGGTTCTACTGAGATGCTCAACAGAAGTAATAGGAAAAAGGTTGAACCAAATATTATTAAAAAGGACCCAATCTAATCTTTGCCAAAGTATGTGATTATTCCAAGTGAAGTGAGACCCAGTAAATCAAATATCAGTAAGTTGACAATCAAGGATCATGTTATTAAATTCCTCCATGGAAAACAAGTTTGGAGCATTACCACCAACTCATTCAGAAGAGGAAGATATAATGTTAAATTCCCCACCCACAAACCAAGGAGCATTCACAGAGGAAGAGAAACTAATAAGATCTTCCCACAGAAGCCTTCTACCATTCCTATTACAAGAGGCATAGACAAAAGACCCAAAGTAACACCAATTTTTGCAAGTGATTTTAACATTTACAACCTGGGGTAAATCCTGTATAACTTGTAAAATAAAAGGACTCTTCTAAAAAAATCCAAATTTTATTGCTCAAATTAGTAGAAAAATTACCAAAGCCAATCATTCTAGCAATAGAGGCAATGTTAGAGGGAAGAATAAAGGGTTCCAAAATAGTCAAAAAGGAAATGTTATGAGAGCAAACTAAATTATTGATTTTATTTCTAACAGAGAGGGTACCAATCCCTCTAGCATTCCAGATAAGAAATGAGACCATTTATTTTTGGGCAGAGGAGCCAGATCTAGTAACTCTTGCAAAGTTAGGAAGTCTAGTTTTAGAAGTTTTATTTTTCTTTCTAAAAACTATCTAAAATTTATTGATCAAAGAATTGCTTAGAAAAAGGAGGTACATTAAAAATAGCATTACAGGCTAGTTCACCTTCTTCCAATTCATTATTATGTTGTAAAATCGGATTAGGAATCAGATCAAAGTTAGATGAAGAAGCACAAGAAGGATTAGGCTAAATACCTAAAAATAGAGTAGAAGTTGTCTCCAAATTTTGCACATCAGCCATTCCTTTATGAGGAATCACATTTTCTATAACTAAAGGTGGCAAAGAGGCTGGAGTAGAGTCATTTGATAGAGGGTCAGCATCCATAAGTTTTGCAAAACTATTCTTAGTTACATTATTACCTTTATTATTGTGGTTCAAATGGAAAATCTCATTTGAAGGGACAGCATCCTTGTTAATTAGTGTGGCATCCTGTGGCTGAACAGTCAGAGTCGCAATAATATCAGATTGAGGAATAAGAAGCTCAAGGCAATGGCCCTCCTATTCAGGTAAGGAGATATCAGATAAAATAGTGTTTTGTAATTTAACCAAGGGAGTCTTAAGAGAGGGATCTGACTTAGGAGCAAAACTTTTCTTAAGGTGTGGATGGACCACAAAGCAATCTGAAATCCCATGGCCATGAATTTTGCAATGAGAATAAAAAGTAGGGAAATTCTCAAAATCCATTTTTTTGCAGATATCCGTATTTCCTTGATCCTAGCCAAATTTCCTTTTGATATTTTTTAGATATATCCAACTCAACTAGTATCTGAGCAACAGATGGCCTGGAGTTAGAGGCAGTCTCCTGGTCCACTTGGAGAGGCTGACTAAACAAACCACCCACGGTAAAGAGGAATTCAGGATTAAAGAAATGAACATGTAAATTGTGAAGAGAAATCCATATAGGAACAATAGGAGACTCCTCCTTAATATCAAAAAAAGGCATCCATTTCAACAAACACATTTGACAATTGAACACAAAATACGGTCGTCTAGAGAAAACTCGAGAATAATCTAAATCATTAGAAATTGAATCAAAACATGGCGAGAGTCTATCAATCCAATAGAAAAAGTACCAGAGAACTTCAAATTATGAAAAAAGGATCTAATATTCTCCATAGTGGGATGGTGCAGTGGAAATTGCCCACCAAAGTAAATTCAAAGGGTTTTGCAAGTCTTTCCACCACCAAATCAGCACACATAATCGTGGGAACACCCCGGAAGGAAGCATAGATAAGATCAAGTGACTCACACATGCAATTGGCCTTATCCGCAAGAACATCTTTAAAGGATTTAGAAGGCAGCGAGGGGTTGGAACCAGTGAACCCTGAGGGGTCAGAAACTTTGACAGTCGCAACAGAAGTAGTCAGGTTACCCCAAGGGGAAACAGAGATCGTAGCCATGATCAACAGAAGCTCATGTTAAACAATAGCAAAAGCTAAGCAAGGCCTTCGAGACGGAAGAGGAGCAAAGAAAACCACAGGACTAAGATGCGCCGCTAAGGGGAAAAGGAAGGTTTCCTATATTTGTTTAATTTTAAGTTTGATTTAAGATTTAATCATTTAATTAAGTTTTATTAGCTTAAATCATATTTAATTTAATTTCCTCTAAGGATGATATTTTTTTTTATTTGAGGTTTTATTAATGATTGCTTAAGTGCTATTTTATTTCTCATTTTGATTTGATATTTAAATTATTTTTAGATTATGTTTTAATAACTCCTTAATTGACTAAACTCTACTCTTAAGTGTTTGTTTCGGGTTCATTAGGATTCAGAAGATCACATTATTTTCTTGAGAGTCCTAGATGTCAATTGAAGTGATTTAAGCCATTTTGAAGATTTTTGTAAATTTATGAATTTTTATTTGATTTATTTTATTAAATGGACAACCTGAACTTCAAAATTTAATTTCTCCTAATCCAGAAGGCATTTTCACATGAAACTTTTATGGTAAATGTGTTTTAACTTTAATTTAAGTTTCTAAAAATTTCAACTTAATCTGACATAAATGTTTGGTTTAATTAATGAAATTTTCTTTTCACTAAAACTCTAATTAAGCTCAAAATACTTTGTAAAATTTTAGGATTTTGGGTTTGTTGGATTTCTCTCAAAAAGATAAATCCAACGAGCCCTTGTTTATAATTTTTGGTTAAGTATTTTAGTTGTTATTAATTTTTGAAATTTTAGGTGATTTAAATTAATTATTTTTTTAAAAGAGAAAATATGGCGGCGCTGATGTCAACTATTGGGCAGGAAGACTAGTCAACCCATGGAAAATGACCCATTTGGGATCGGCATGCGATCTGAGCCGTCCGATCGTATGTTCGGATGGTCCAGATCGCATCATGCGATCCGAAGGCCCAGATTTTGTGATCCAAGCGTGATCTAAACCATCGCATCAGGCGATCCAAAGGCCTGGATCATGCAATCCACACGCGATCTGAGCTGTCCGATCCCGCAAACCATGGGATCGAATGGCGGCTGTAGCCCGTCGAACGGTGAATAATGTTTTTAAGCTTTTAAAGGGAAAAATGAGGGTTTCTAAGCCAAAACTTATCCAAATGGACTCGTTTTCACGTCGATTCACACCGAAAAAATTCTATTTTTGAATTGGGATGATTTAAAGTAAAAATGCAAGATTATCTAGAAAAATTCCTAAAATCACAAGAAAATTAACACAAAATGCATGAAATCCTAAGACCAGTTATGGTTTGGCAAAATTTATCTCATTGGAGATGGTTTCCAGTGGCGGTGAAGATCCGAGCGAAGTCCTAGGTATGTGAGAAAGCTTTGGAATGATCTTTAACCATTACCTCCCTTCGGAATGTCATCTTCTCTGATGTTTACCGTCGCCTCACTAGAAAAGTAATTATTTATATTTTTGAGCTCAAAAATGGCTCAAAGAGGTGGGGGATGGGTTCCTTTTTGCTTTGTGGAGCTTTTGGGGACTGAATGGTGGTGGAAGGAAGAGATCTAAAGCTTCATTTCCTCCTCCTTTTATAATGGCCGAAAATCCACTCTTTTTTAAAATTTTTGGCTCCAAATTGATTGTCATCTTCTTGGAGTGGTTGGGATGGATGATGGATTGATTGAGGACTTTGATTTTTGCTCCATAATCATCTCTTACTGCCATATTATCAGCTTTATTCAATGCAAATGTTGGGGAAGAGTTAAGTGCATGAGTGGGGGGAGAATTAAATGAGGTTGGGTGGAATCCTATGTGGGGGAGGATACATGGGAGATTTAAATAGGTTGGGTTAGTTTTAGGCTAATCTCAAATGGGTTTAGGTTGGGTTTCATAAGCCCCCAATGGTTCTTGGCTTAGTTTCAAGTGATTTGGCCCAATTTGGGTCATATGGGTCATATTCGGTCAAATTGACTCATTTGACCAAATTTGACCAAATTAGCTTGGGTTATGGGTTGATTCAAGTTCAATTGGCTAATTGAAGATGAATGTGGTCCTTAGTTTGAATTAATTTGGATTTAATTTGGATTTAGGCCAAATTGACCCTTTAGGCCAATTTGGGCTAGGTTGGGTCAAGTTGATCAAATTGAGTTTAATTATGGCTTTGGTCAAGTTAAATAATCAATTTGGAATGAACTTATTGGAATGAACTTGAGCCAATGGTTGCAATCAATTTGGGTTAGATCATGATTTGACCAGATTTGGCCCTTTAGGCCAATTTGGGTCAATTTGGATCAAATGGCCAATTGGGCATGGTTTGACCCAATTGATTGCAATTGATCATATCAGGGTGATCAACAATCATGGTGGAATATTTTAGTGAGCTTGGTTCAATCTAATTTGGGTTGGATTAGAAGTTGGCTCAAATAGGTCCTTTAGGTCACTTTGGGTCAAGTAGACCTAAGTGGGTCAATTGGTTTGGTTTTAGTTTGATTCGAGTTTAGATGAACTTATATATGAGCCCTAGATTGAAATATAAATTTAACGGTAATCAATTTAGAGTCTAATGGGTTTTGGCTTAATTGAAAGTTTTAAGTCAAAAGGGATAAGTTAGGCTTGACTTGGGTTGACTTGAATTTGGTTTGATGATTGTAGGTTTTATTATACTTGGATAAATGATCAAATGAATGATTGATTTGAGAGAAAATCCATTGGTTCTGACTTGATTTGGATGTAATTTTGGCTGAGTCCAAAGAATTGGCTTAAAGGGTTTAGATTGAGTTTGGATTTGATTTTTGATATAATTTTGGTCATTTGAATTTGGATTTCATTTATATTTATGAATATAAATGAAAGAATATTTGATTTATAAAGAGATCAATTGAGTTTTATTTGATATAAGGGGAATTTTTGCTAAGATTATGAATATGGTTCATATGGCTTAGGAAGGGTTTTAGGATTTGAGTTTGATTTTGTATTTTAATCATTTGGAATCAAATTTGAAATTGGATTTAGAATTTGAATTTGAATTTGAGATTTGGTTTGAGAATTGAATCTGGGTTTGATTTGAGAAAGTACACTTAGATTGGGTTTAGGCTATGGGATAACTAATTTCCTTAAACCCTAAGGCATAGCCTAATCTTATGATTAACACTTCTAAGTCTCTAGACTTAGGTTAAGTGTTCACCTAATCACTAGAAGTGTCTTATGACTAAGGAGTTCTTAGTGTCTAGAAGAGTCCTAAGTCTAAGAAGAGGAGGTTAAGAGCTCACTCCAAAAGTGAGGTCAACTAAAGGACTCCCAATAGGTGTGGTGTAACTGACAAGACACATCGCATGTATTGGCATTGACCAAAATGATCAAAAACATCTAGAAGATTGCAATAAATAACATAAGTGATATATACCTAGATTCAAATGGTAGATAGAATCATGATCTTAGTGTGATGCAACTCTCTTTATGCTAAGGGCATAAGAGAGCAAGAAAAAATCCGTTGGGGATTGAGTACATGAACCTTCCTCTAGAAAAACAGATTCAAGCTATCCGATGGGGATAAAAATTTGATTGATTTCTTTGATTTATCTGATTAGACTCCACTAGGGAGGTTGGCTTAATTTTTTATGGCTCCACTAGGGAGAATGGTTCTAGATTGAGGGCATATCCACCAATGATGTACACTCGATTAAATTTATTTGATTTAGATCTAAACTCTACTAGGGAGGCTAATTTGATTTGCTCTTTGCTGGAGGGAAATTTGGTTTGTTTGATTTGACTCCACTGGGAGGTTGGTTTTGAATTTATTTTATTATGGACTGTGTCAATGTGTGATGGACTACACCAAGAAGGAGCTATGGGGCCTTGGCCTTTCTTAAATTTATAAGCCCAAAGGGATAGTCTACCTGCCATAAGGTAGGACTATCCAACCTAAGGGGTTGCTTTTCGGTGTACAATGATTATGCTAGGAAAAAAGCATAGCAAACTTACATCTTTCGAAGCAAGGAAAAGTCACTGGGGTGATCTATTAGATGAGCAACACATTGAACCCTACCTAAGGCGACTACTGAGTGAGCGCCACTGGGGGTCTTACCTCAACTCAAGAGTATTCTTGATGATTAATTTGATTTATATTAATTTGATTTGAATTGATTTAATTTAATTTGGTGTGTTATGTTGTGGACCTATACGACCCAGATAAGGAGCTATGTCGGCCTTGACCTTGTCACATAAATTGAAAAGTACCGCCACAAGGTAGACTATCCGCCCAAGGTTGCCTTTTGGTGCAACGACTGCATTGGGAAGAAAGAGTCACTTACATCTTCCAAAGTAGGGATCGACTGTTGAGGTGATCTATCGATGGCACAATAGATCAATTCTGACCTAGGGTGACTATTTGAGAGAATGCCACTGTGGACTCATATTAACTCAAGAATAGTTCAAATTAATTTAATTTTAAATGGATCCATCGGTGTGCGATGGATCTACTAAGAAGGAGCTAATATCAGCCTAGACCTATCTTAGGTTTACAAATCCAAAGGGATAGTCAGCAGTAAACTAACCAACCTAAAGGGTGTCTTTCGGTTTGTAATGGTCAAGTTAGGAAGAAAGCGCGGAGACTCACATCTTTCTAAACAAGGAACCACTGGGGTGATCAGTCTCTTGCACAATAAATCAGACCCGGCCTAAGGCTTCCCATCAGTTTGCAATGATCATGTTGGAAAGAATGCGTAATAGACTTATATCTATCAAAGCAAAGACGACCGTCGAGGTAACTCATCGGTGGCACAAAAAGTTAAACCCGACCTAAGGGCGACTACTGAGATAGTGCCGACCTAGGGACTAATCTCAACTCAAAGTAGTCAGGCAAGCTATAAGGAGTTTTGCTGACACTGCCCTAAAGATAAGATGCCTGCTTAAGAAAAGGGTCATTAGGGACTTGAATTCTTAATCCATAAGCGAAGATATATTTTGTTTATTTTATATTTACATGGACTCTATTGGTTTGTGAGGGACCACACTGAAAAGAAGCTTATATCAGCCTAGTCCTATTCAGACTCACTGGACCAAGGGAGAATCTGCGCATCCGCTGAATAAATTCTCCAACCACAAGGGTGGCTATCTAATCCAAAAGTAACCTAGGTAGTGTTTAAATGGGATCTCAAAGGACGTGATCCAAATAGCTTAATCCAACACCCTGGAAAAGATTACATAGCTAGTCATATATCAAATAGGTATTTGGTGGCCAACTCAAGAAGAAAGCACGGGGATCACATCTGCCAGGAGTGGTGTATCCACCGGGTGAGTCGTTGTCAGCATAGCGAACATCAACCAACCTAAGGTGTCCGTTAGTTTATGATAATTAGTCTCTAAAGAAGGAGGGTAGGCTTACGTCTCTCTAAAGCGTAACTAATCACCAGGATATTCTATCTTCGGCTCGATAGGTGTCATCCGACCTAGGGAGACTACTGAGTGAATGCCACTGGAGGACTTACATCGACTCAAATGTAGTCAAGAGGAAAGGAGACTCTGGAGGACTTACCCTAAATCTCAGATATACTTAACCTAGTTAGTGCAAGATGGCTAGTTCAAGAAGAAAGCACGGGGACTCACATCTCCTTAAGCAAAGTCAACATGAGGTAGCTCACTGGCTAGGCAGTGAAATCTACCATACTAATAAGGCGGTCGATGGTTTGTAATGGTCAAGTTAGGAAGAAAATATGGGGACTCGCATCCTCCAATAAGTGACCACTGGGGTGACATACTAGTGAGGTAGCATGTAGACCCGACTTAGAGTGGCTAATGAGTGAGTGCCACAAGGGAATTGCTCCCACATCAAAGTAGCCTAAGAGAAAAGAGATATGTTTATTTATGTTATGAAAGAGGGAATAGGATGTCACTTGGGTTCTCTTACACCTATCCTAAACACACCGAAGAATGGATGAAATGGCACCGCTGGGGCAATTGTGACTCCACCAAGAAAGGATGTTGCTTAGGTTCTCTTACACCTAACTTAGTTGTACTGGAGAATCATTTTATAGTTTGTGTTTGTGTTGTGAAAGGATGGGATGCCTCTTGGGTTCTCTTATACCTACCCTAAATATGTCATGGCGGATTCACAAGTAAAAAATATTTCTAACACAAAAGAAATGAAATTTGAGATGAAAAGAAGTTTTATTGATAATTATTTTTAAATAAGATTTATAGATAGTATTTCTTTAAATAGAGCCCATTGATTGGAAGCATCGGGTGCTCTCCCTTACAATTTATGAGTTCATAAGACCCTCCTTGGTAGGCCTTCTCTATGGCATAAGGGCCTTCCCAAGTCGGTTCAAACTTGCCTCATATCTTCCAACAGGCAACAATTGGTCTCCTTAGAACTAAAATAAGCTCTCATACTTGAAAAGCTCTAGGACGGATCAACTTGTTATGAGCTTAAATCATCTTGGCTTTGTATAACTCGAGATTCTGGCATGCCCATAGGCATCTCTCCTCCAAACCTTCGAGCTCTTCCAACCATAAATTGGCATTGTATTCCGTTATGATTTTTCTACCCACGACTATCCTTAGTGATGGGAGTTGGACTTCTAATGGTAGAACGGCTTCAGACCCATACACTAAGGAGAATGGGATAGATTGAGTTGGAGTCATGTATGTGGTATGATAAGCTCATAAGGCTATAACTAACTGTTCATGTCATCATCGTTTGTTGTCATCTAGTGTCTTCTTCAGTATTTAAATGAGGGTTTTGTTGAAGACTTCTGCTAACCCATTTTCCCTTGGGTAGTAGATGGTAGAATATCTCCAATCTATATTGTGTCTCCGAGCAAAGCTATTGATTTTAGTGCTCTTAAATGTAGTACCATTATTGAATATTATTCGTCGAGGCACCCCGAGCCTATATACGATATGGTTCCTAAAAAACTGGAGCACATGTTGAGCTGTGACCTCTCTAAGTGGGATTGCCTCCACCCACTTGAAAAAGTAGTCAGTAGCAGCAAGAATGAATCGATGACCTTTGGAAGAAGAAGGATCGATCAGACCCACAATGTCAGTACCCCAACACTCAAATGGCCATGAGGCTAATGTAAGATGTAGAATGGCGGGAGATTGATGTAGGACCACACCATGTGCCTAACATTAGTGGCATCTCCTAGCTACGTCCATGCAGTCTGTGATCATTGAAGGCTAGTAGTATCATAATCTCTTGATATTTGCTTTCATCTTCAAACCAGATTAGTATGCTCCACATAAACCTAAGTGTACCTCGGTCATGATCCTACGGTCTTCGTGTTTGTCCAAACAACGTACCACATATGATCAAAGGATTGCCGGTACAAGGTGCTGCCTACGAGAGCATAGGAAAGGGCTCTCTGCTTCACCTGGTGTTCTAGTGATTTCTCTTGAGGTAGGTTACCTATATTTAAATAATATATGAATGGTTGCCTCCAATCTGACTCATCTCACTTTTATCAATGACAATCTCCCCTTCAAGAGAGAATCTCTCGATGAGTTCAGCATCAATAAGGGATAAGACTTGTCTATTTTGGACCCTTATTGGAATGGACTCATCTTCTAGACATGCCAACTCTTTGGCAAGCTTGGCTAATGCATCTGCTATTGTATTCTCTCCTCAAAGAATCTTGTAGATGGTAACCTCTAGGATTTTAGCTAATAATTCCATGATATACTTGTGGTAATGATGGAGTTTAGATTTTAGAACTTTGGAAGACCCAACAATTTGGTTGATGACTAACTGAGAATTCCCAAAAATGTTGATACTCTTGACGCATAATGTAATGATTAACTCCAAACCAGCAATCAGAGCCTCATATTCAGCTTCATTGTTGGTGCATGGATTGGACAGATGATATGATAATCTCATCACATTGCGGTCTAGAGTTAGGAGAACTATTCCTACCCCTGCCTTTCTTGGGGTAATAAATTATGGTTCTTTTCCTCTTTGAGAGGAGGCTGCACCATCAAAGTACATCTCCCAGCGGCGAGCACTAGTACCCCTAAGTTCATGATTTGTTCATCGAGGAGATCATCATTAAGCGGAGAATCAATAGAGAGTGGATGTGGTGCTAAGAAATCCACAAGTGCTTGTCCTTTTACGACACGAAGGGGTACGAATGTTATATCAAACTGAGACAAAATTACGGACCAATGTGTCAATCATCTAGATAAGGTCGGCCGTGTCATGAGATATTACAGTGGATTGACTCTAGAGATTAAGTTCACCTTATGAGAAAGCATGTAGTGTCATAGCTTTTAGGATGCAAGATTAAAGCTAGGCAGTGCTTTTCAATAGATAAATAGTTGGCCTCAGCATGGATTAGATGACAACTGAGATAATAGAGAGTGTTCTCCTTTCCTTCATCATTGGTTTGAGCCAACAAAGCGCCAAGGGAGTCGTCTAATGCAGTAGTATATAATATGAGCGGCCTGCTTGGGATAGGGGCTACTAGGACTAGTGGCATCATTAGATATCGCTTGATTTCTTCGAAAGCATGCTGGTATTTGTCATCCCATTTGAACTTGGCATCCTTATTGACAAGTGTTGAGACTGATTGACATCTTTCTGAAAAGTTGGAAATGAAGCATTTTAAATATGCCAACCACCCTTGGAATGACCTGAGTTATGTTAGGCTTTTAGGAGGTGGCATTTCTAAGATAGCTTTGATCTTCTTCAGATCGATTTCTATTCCATAGTGTCGAACAACAAACCCAAGGAATTTTCCTGAAGCTCCTCTGAATGCACACTTCAGGGGGTTCATTTTGATGTTGTATTATCTTAACCGTTCAAAAACTACTCTCAAGTCAAATAGATAGTCTTTCTTTTCTTTACATTTGACAACGAGATCATCGACGTAGCATTCAACTTGATGATGAATGAGTTCATCGAAGATTCGAGTCATGGCCCGCTGGCATATGGCACCGGCATTTTTAAGGCTGAGAGGCATGACCTTATAATAATAAATTCTGATCGAGGTTCAAAAGGTAGTGTTTCTTTCATCTTCTAGAGTCATCTTGATTTGGTTATAGCTAGATGACCCATCCATAAAGGAGAATACTGCATGAGATGAGGCGATGACAACAATTAATTCTAGTATAGGGAGTGGAAATTCATCCTTAGGACATGCCTTATTTAGATCCCTAAAATCAAAGCATATACGAATTTGATCATTCTTTTTCTTAATAGGGATGACACTGGCCAACCAGGTAAGATATTTTTCTTCCCTAATAAAGCCAGCATCGATCAATTTCTTGATTTCAGAAGTGACCGGCTATTCAATGTCTAATCACATGCATCTAGGAGCTTGCTTGATAGGATTAACATTAGGTTCTATTGCTAGTTTATAGACTACTATGTCAGGAGATAGACCAGTCATCTCTTCATAACTCTATGCAAAGCAATCCTTAAACTCAGTCAATAGCTTCATTAAATCATTGGTTTCTTTTTCATTCAATAGAGAACTGATATATATTGGGCATGGATCTTCTTCGCCTTGTTGATTTCTTTGAGCTCCGATAGTTGATCGATCTCCTCTTACTCGGTATTCTAACTTCATAGTCATTTGGATCATTTGAATTTTCTAAGCACACCTCCTCATATGAGTTAGCATGATTTGAAAAGAACCTATCATATTCCAAATGATTGGTGATGACTAAGCAGTAATCGTCATCATCGACTAAACTCACTGTACCAAATCCTAGTCTCAGTCTTGATTGTGAATATCTACATTTGTTGTCCCATAATCTTTCAAAGTAATTTGACCTGTGTTTAGACCAAGCATGTAGAATTAATCCTTTCTTTGCTAAATTAAGAACACAAGGTGAGTACCAATAAAAATGTAATTCTACTAAATCTTTGTATGAATCATCCTCAAGTTCTACATCAGCTTCTTGACTTGAGGATGATGCTCCAAGAATGAACTTCTGCACCTTTACATTTATGGAAGACTTAAAGACTTCCTTAACTATCAAACCCTTAACTTTTTGCAAGTAAAGTGGGGTTAGAGCTAAAATTCCTAACTGATGCCTGACTGTTTCACATATAGACTTGGATACACTTATGCTTTGCTTAGCCATCATACCGGATCAACCGTCACTTGCATGGGAATTGTCTAGTACTAGTGTACTAATCATATATGACTCATCCTCTGAACTAGATTCTATATATATAGATAGGGCCCTACAGGGGCATAACTTCTATTGGGTGGCCAATAAGGAGGTCTTCCATCCCTAGGCATGTCTCTAGATCTGCCTCTTTCTTTTCCTGGTGGAGGTTGAGTCATCCTACCCATGTAATGGAACAACTAATGGGTGGAATCTAGTTCTACTTTCTCCTCCAAGTCTATTTCCCCTTTTGTTTTCTTTCTCATTTCCTTTTTTTCTTTTCTTTTTTTCTTTTTTTCTTTTCCTTTTCTTTTTCTTTTATTTTTGAACTTTTCCCAAGTTCATGAGAATAGACTTGTTGATTTTGAGGGAGATAGTAGATCGCATCCTCATATATTCCGAACTCATGAACTATGAATGGCTTAAGATCTCCTTTGATGCAGTATTCAATCCCACCTCTTATGAACTTCATGCACTGGGTGTAGAGAGGATGGAACCATATTGTTCTCATGTATCCACGGTCTCCTAAGCAAAGCATTAAAAGATATATCTGAGTTTATAATATAAAACTTGGCGGTAGTCCTCTAATCATCTACTTCTAATGGCAACACTATAGAGCCTAAAGCCATCTCGCCTTATTCATTGAATCCTCTCAACATCATCCTCTCTTTTGAAAGTTTAGAGATGTCAATCCTCAAGTAGGGTTTTAGACTCATAATATTCACCGCATGTCAACAAGAACACCTGGATATCCTATATTTTATCTCAATCCGTGTTTTTAGACTCATATGCATCGTCAACAAGAACACTGGATATCCTATATTTTCCAATATCCATTGTAATGTAAAGAGAGGCTATGTTTCAGAAGCAAGTCATCATAATGTAACTCCTAGAGTATCCAACTACGAGCCTCCTCGTATGCTAAAGCATATCTCCGGATCAAGAAGAGCTTTGATTAGAGATTCCCTCATCTATTTGGATAAGATAAGGGTGTCATATATGCTTAACTTAGCTGGCAACTTTCTAAGATGTGCTAAGATGTTATAGTCAACCTTAGCTTGATCCTCCACAAGCATATCCATAGGTGGAGCATCTTGTGAAGGGGTTATCTGCTCTTTAGAATCAATGATTTGCTTACCCTTATCCTGAGGTGCTACCCTAGGAGGTAGAACTTTGCCACCATGAAGGTTGCCTTCAATGACTTCATGAGATGATTTAGTGGAGAGTTCTACCTGCTCATCAGGCTCACCTACAATTTCTTTTATGGGATCATCGGAGTCAGATGACTCCAAATCAATCTCAACGGGCAAACCTGAATGATTCAGGAATGGAAAATCTATTTTTAAATCAGAAGAAAAATGATCGAAACTAGAGTTATCATTATTATTTTGTAGACTTTGAGAGTTTTTGAGAGGGATAAAATATAGAGTATCAAAAGTAGACAAGATGTAAGTGAAAGCTTTCTTCATTAATTTCTTATTAGATGGAGGTACATGATATAAAATCTAAGTAAAGTGGGGTATAGTTCCCTTGTCCACTGATACAATGCTCATATTGGTAAAAAAGGAGCTAGTGGAGGAAGGAGTAAGAATTGGAGTGCTGGGGACTGGTGGTTGTGCCGTTATGCTATCTAAATAAGATAGTCGATGTCGGGGTCGACACCTTCTTCAAGTTATCTTTGGAAACTTGCAAACCTTCCTTATTGTTGGAGGTTTAAGTTGCTTCAAGCACCTATAAAGAAA
This sequence comes from Cymbidium sinense, assembly GCA_021442155.1. NCBI lineage: Eukaryota > Viridiplantae > Streptophyta > Magnoliopsida > Asparagales > Orchidaceae > Cymbidium > Cymbidium sinense. The sequence goes on along the minus strand of CM038214.1, from coordinate 53,601,127 downwards.
GCTTCTTGATCTTAGAGACCACTTTTTAGAGGTTCGAGATAAGGCAATATCCCAACCTTCTTTTATTTTAAGAGGATCACAAATATCCCCAAGAATTACTCTGATAGAACTGGAGGGTTTTTCTAATAAGTATTCCTTGGGGATAATAATAATAGCTCCTGACTTGTAGCTATGCTCAAGCCAGTCCTTAAAGGTGACACAATCCTCCAAGACATAACTAACCATGCGGTGGTAGGGGCAATAGTTAGGATCATTACTCTTACCCACATCTTCTGACCTCTTGGGCTCAGGTAACTAAAAGTCAAGTTTCTTTAAGAGATTCTTAAAGATCTTCCTAACTACCTTCCTCTTGAATGAATATGTCTTATTCAATCTATCTGTAAGAGTAGGTGGGTAATAGCTACCTGGCGGTGGATATGAGTACACTAGTATATTATGGAGGGCGGGCGGCACCGTATTGTATATCTGTGGCAGTGAGTGGTGGTAGAGGAGGTGGCAATGGAGGCCGTTGTGCACGATGTCTCACATATTGAGCTCTGGTTAGCTACTTCCCTTTGTCTACTGACACTACTACCCCAAGCTTCTTCTCGAATACTTTTTGTGGCTTGGGCTTGAATGATTGGTCTTGAAAAGGTAGTTGTTTGGCTTCCCCTTATATGCTAGCCGCCTTGTTGATTAATTTCTCAAAGGTTTTGATTGTAAATCCCTTGAGCATGAAAGCATCCGTGTCATGAATATTCTTGAGAAGAATTTCTATATCATGTTGTTCGGATAGCTATAGTTCGCATTTCATACTCAAGTTTTGCCACCTGAGAATATAATTAACAAGGGACTCATTGGGATTTTATTATGCCACAATGAGGTCACCCACATGTTATCCTTTGCTAGGCTCTACCAAACCTCTTAATGAAGAGGTGCTCTAACTCAGCAAAAGTCTTCACTGAATCACTGGGCAGTTCAACATACCAATCAAATGCAATCCCTGATAGACTACTAACGAAGAGTCGAAAGAGAAATGCATCACTACCTTTAGCGTTACAACAGCTAGCTTTAAAGTGTGTTATATGTTGTCGAGGGTTTCCACTGCCATCGAAGATCTTGAAGGATGTTGGCACAAAACCGTTGGGATATTGGACTACATCGAATTCCTCTGGGTAAGGGCTACCCTTTGGAACAGATGAGCCACCTCAGGCTTGTACCAATGCTTCCTTCACTTGTTGTTCCACTATATGCTTTATATCTCTTTCAGGCATGGAGGTATTATCTGTGATCTTTCTATGCAGACTTCCACTATCCTGGTCCATGGGAGATGTACTCTGATCCGTAATATGCAACAACCTGTGGTGGTTTCTGGGAGTAGATGGTTTGGCCTTCAAGTGCTGGATGCTAACAAGTCTTCAACTCTTTTCTCCATCTTACTGATATGCTCATCTCTCTACCTCAATTGCTGACAAAGGTGTTGGGTTGAATGAGTTATGTCTTCTTCCTCAACTACAACACCCTCCTGGCTATGCTGATCCCTAAGGAGGGAACCCCTAGCGTTGACCATATGGACTTCCGTTGAGTCCTCCAAGAGATCATCCTTATGGATCCACCCTAGCATCCTCTTCATCGAGCAACGCCTCAAGAGTTCCCTCTTCGAAGAGCAATGATTTCATCTAAGAGCGTCTAATCATGCAGGACAAACACTCACCCGACCGGTGGGTGCACACCGATGAGATGCACTTACCGCTATCACCGAGTGTTGGCTCTGGAAGGGTCATGACTGCTGGAAGAGACATGCTTGTGGCTACCCATGGGTGGAGTGGTGTCCCTGGGGAGATCTACTACCATGGGGACTGCAGAACTATCCCCTTCCCCTTCTACGACAAATGCAGTCACTACCTCTGATGGTGGTGGTTGTGGTGGTGCGACCACGATGCTGCGGGGTCGCCACTCCTTCTTCACCAAGATTGAAGTAAGAGGTCGAGTAGGGGAACTCGCCCTCACCTCAGTCGGTGGATTAGATGAAGTGCGACCCTTTGGCCATAGTAGGATCACCAATTGAGCTTTCTTCTCCCTGGATGTTATCTTCTATGCCTTTGTAGTCATGGTGGATGGCGGGACATGAATAGGTGATGGTGGGCGAGGAGTGGATCAGTGTGGTGGAGGAAACACCAGCTTTCTCTAGGTAGGAGCTTCTCTCCTATGGTGGGTAGTACCCATCATTAGAATGCTATCAGTATGATCGACGTGAGCAACGCACCGATTGGGAAAGTCCATGAAGGTTGAGGCCACTGACTGTCTTGCGTACCTACGTCTCTCTCTACTAGTAATCTATACTGATACCCAAGCCTCCCTGGCCCTCTCATATCTGATGTGTCTGCCCACACTGCGAGAGATGACAGAACATAAATCAAATTGAGCCCCATACTCTGATCATCTCTAAGCTCCACCAACTTGCATCTGAGGTCGATACCTCCTTCTCCTATCACCCAGAGCCTCAAATGAACTACAGCGAGGTGAAACTGAGATCCTCCAAATGTCTTCCTCTCTATTGGAACCAGAGAGAGGGTGAAACTTGTTCTCTGTGATAAGAGGAGACACTATCCTAGGTAACTCCTCTGTTGCAAACTAGGAAGCTGACTCTAGCTCCTTGGCTATGCGGTCATGATGCCGCTTGATCTTGTGGTGTTGAGTCCTACTCGGAAGGGCAGCATGAGAATTAGACCCAACCTCGTAAGTGGGGAGAGTATCCTTGAAGATAGGGTAGCATTCCCCTTGGAAGGAGCCAATGAGTGAGTGCTAGCCCATACTGGGGTAGAAAGGGGAACCACTAAGTGCACCGCACCGGAACCGCAAGCCATGAACGCCACCGCCTTGAGGGAAACTCGAGTCGACATCTCAACCTCGGATGACCGCTTGCCCCCACCACACACTCACTAATGGTTGTGAGGGTGGTCCCCTCACAAGTGACCTAGCCCCCTCAAAACCTCGGCCAAAATGAATGACGTGGGCAAAATCGGTCTGCGGGAGGCTGGCCTGATCCAAGGCCAAATCCATCCCAAAAGGAAAAGTAAACATGTACTTCTGAGCTTTCATGTGTGAAAACTTAAAAGACTGCACTGGTTGATCTGAGCTATATGTCTGCATTTGTGGAAATATAACTTATATCAGATTTCTGCCTTGACATTTGTTCCACGTAAGTAACAGAAGTTTGGAGTTTTGAACCCATACTCAATGATTCAAATGTGTTGAACGGGGTTCATTGGAGAGATTTGGATATTGAGGAGAGTCATTGACATTTGATTTTGATTTAGAACCCATACTCAACTGATTTAGGTAAGTTAGATGGGATTCTAAAATTTGAGGAGAGATTTTCTTAGAGATATTTGTGTTTTGTGCATCTTGTTTGAAAATATTGATGGTTTGAAAGACCTTTACTTAACAAATTTGGGTATGCTAAGAAGAGGTTATGATTGTGTATTGGAAATATGTTTGCTTGTTAAGATTTGATTATGTCATATTTTGATTTGAAAAAGGGGTTTCTTACTTAATAAATTTGGTATGTTAAGTAGATGTCACATGTGTTTAATTTGTGCTTGATGATGATACTTTCACTTAACAAATTTGGTATGCTAAGTGAAAGTCAAATGTGATTATGATTTTTTTTGAAAATGAAACTCTTACTTAACAAATTTGGTATGTTTAGTGAAAGTCGAATGTGTTTATGATTTTTGAAATGAAACTCTCACTTAATAAATTCGGTATGTTAAGTGAAAGTCAAATGTGTTTATGATTTTGAAAATGAAACTCACTTAACAAATTTGTTAAGTGAAAGTCAAGTGTGTTTATGATTTTTAAAAATGAAACTCTCATTTAACAAATTTGGTATGTTAAGTGAAAGTCAAATGTGTTTATGATTTTTGAAAGAAAATGAACTTATTTAACAAACTTAGGTATGTTAAATGGAGTTCAATTTGTTCTTATGATTTTCAAAAAGGGGGTTCTCATTTGATATACTTGGACATGTCAAATGAGCTCCCAATGTGTTTTGAAGTCCAAGAATTTGGCAAGGAGTTTTATCGGACAAATGCAAATAGAATTCAATTTGCTCTACCTTCTCCAAGGGAAGGGGAACTCCCATTTGACAAATTTGGTTATGTCAAGTGGGGGGTTCAAATATGTCTTGACTTCTCTTTTGTGTGTGTATGGTTTATTGCTTTTTGAAAAAAGGGAAAACTTCAACTCTAGCACATGTGAAGTATGCTAAGTGGAGTTTCAATTTTTATATCACAATTTTATTCAAAAATAGAATCTCCATCCAACAAATTTGAGTATGTGGGATGGGGATAACTATTTCCAAAGAAAATGTGCATTTGAAAAAGACATTAAAAATGATTGATTTGATTTTGAAAAGAACCTCCATGTAATAATCATAGAATTTGTTAAACAAGGTTTGGTTATATGTGTTTTGTGCCTTTTTAAAAAATTTCTTACAAATTTTTGTGTAAAGATCTCTTATTATGTGGATTTTGAAAAAGTGCTTTTGGAAAAATATGTATTTTGTTTTATTTTATTTATTGTTCATGGGATGAACCTTGCCTCATCATCGGATGGTGAAGAGGTTCTTAATTTTGGTCATCTCCTTATTTGATTAATTTTAATTTTCACTATTGGGGAAAATAGGGATTTTAAGACCTACATGAGGTCCTAAAACCTAAAGGATGTTGGTGAGCTTTGCTTAAGGAAGAAATAAGCTAAGTTCTAACAAAAAGAATGATAGTCTCGGGCCTATATAAAATATAAGTCCACTATTGATGCTTGGAGACAATAATTGTCTACTAAAGATGGAGAGAGGAACTCTCCCCAGCGGAGTCGCCATAAAAATCTATGGTGTTTATTTTTGTGATGTGGGATACCACACAGATCTTAGGGTGTACTTATTGAAGTGATCAGGTATGAAATTAAGTAATGATGTACTATCTCGAAAGATAGAAATCGCCACCCTATAATGGACCTAATCACTTAATAAGGACTCTAAGGCATGATGGGTCTTGAATAAAAGATCTTTCCCTACTTTACATGGAAAAGTAAAGTAGGGTTTTTTTTAAGCTAGGTTCATTAAGTTTCCTATTAAGGCAAGCCCCCATAGTTAATTACATCCTAAAAAATGGGAATTCCTTAAGAATACTCTCGATTAAAGTAGACAATTAGGGTCTCCAAAGATTTGAAGGTTAAGACTATCAAAGGATTGACTGGTTTAGAAAATCAAATGGGATAGATCAAGGAGAAGACTTATTTTTGAAATCCAAAAGAAGAAAGTAGGAAATGCTCATGATACTAGGAGGTATAGTCAACATTCCAATCTACCCTATAATTAGGCTTTATATTTTTGAAATTGAAGAGAGTTAATTATTTGAGTTGACATTTTATTAGATTATTAGGGCTTATAATTCTATAACATAAGATTATGGAAATGTTTAAGAGGTGAGGATTTATGCTTGTAGCCAGGAAACAAAATACTACCTAGATCTAAACTGGTTTTGGTCAAAGACACAAACCTAAATCTAAGGCAGGGTATTTTGATTCACCTCACAAGAGGAATAACCACCAACTTGGATTCATTTGAGTGGCGCCAACTAACTCCTCATAAGCTTTAAATCCATGTAGACAAGTCTTATGCTTTGCAAGATGGCTAGGCTGTTATTTATTTAAAAAGGAGACTAGGTCTTTAAACTCACTCCCTAAGAGACTAAAGCATGAGTGGTATGAAACCATGACTTAATCTAATGCAGATTTTATCAAATTTATTTGATTCTTTTGGACTCTTTATTTTGACACAAGCTATGAGATTTTGTATACCTAAATGCATGAGAATTTGACAATAGGTCAAATCAAGAAAGAAAGGGGTGTTCTTCAACCAAAGGCTCTCACAAGTTAAGCCTTCATTCTCTGGCAAAGATGGAAGCCCCCTCTTAACAAGAATGAAATAATATGACATGCATGATATTGTACATTCATTCATTCAGCTAAGGGGTTGCTAAAAATTTTATTAACTTGATTTAATTCCTAAGCTTTTATGTTTTAGTTATGATTTGTTAGTGTGATAGAAAATTTAATTTTATACTAAGAGCCTACCGCATCCAGGTCACACATTCAAGCATAAATCATAAAAAAAACTATGAAAAACATGTTATTCTAATGTGCAATCTAAACACAACATCAAACAATTTTATATACTATCGTAAAAGAATAAAAGGCCGGTTGTTCACAGACACCCGAAAAGAAAAAAAAAGATGGGTGAGCTCTACTCTTACAAACCAAATTACAAAAAAATAATGTTATGGGGTCTTCTTTTCTTCATTTTCTTCCTTTCTTTTGATTTGATTTGCTCCAAAGGCATCACAGGGCACCTGGACTAAGCCTTCTAGAATTGCTCATTTTAATCCCCATAACTAATCTAATTCTAATGTAAAATTATATTAAAAATAGAAAATCTAGCTACACCCAAAATAAATGTTAGCTAAACACACCATACAACCCAAACAATATGAATAATTGGACACACATGGGTAACCAAGCCCACTGTCCTGTGAGGTTATGCTTAGGCTAAGCAACGCACAAAGAAAGCATTTAAATTTTTTATTGCAAAAACACAACCCCCTGTAGAAAATATGATTATGCTAATAACGACCTAACATCCAATCTACGAAACATACACCCTAACATCCAATCTAAAATATTATATCACAAAATAAAACACAGCATTATATATACAACTCCCTAACTTAGCACTAGAAGTGGCGACTTAGTATTCTAATGTGTGTGCTTAAGGCTTGTGTGACAAGACTTTACTAAGCTTCTTTAGTTTAAATTTTAATTTGGAATTTGAATTTGTTTAAATTTTACCTTTGGGTGATTTCAATTTAAATGATTTAATGCTTTATTTTTCATTTTTTTTATTTCACTTTTACTTGGTTAAATGATGTTTAGATTTTCAAGAATGAAGACTAGAATGAATTCCATTGGTAGACATAACTCACCCTATTCTACATCCTAATACCTAAAGAATCTAACTAAGGTCCTTAAATATCTTAATTAGCCCATTTGAATTTATGTAATTCATTTGATTTGATTTATTTGATTTGATTTAGAATTTAGAATTTGAGTTTGTTTAAGTATCTGATTGATTGATTTTGGATTAGATGTTTTAGTTTAATTGTATCTTGATAATTCAATATCCTATATATTTAATGAAGTTTAAGTTTGTTTAAGTTCATGTGTTTTTGATTGATTAATTTTAGATTAGATGCTTTGGTTTAATTAAATCTTGATAATTCAATATCCTTTTAAATTAATATCTTTTTTTTTCTTTGATTAAGGTTATGTGACTTAACTTTTATGTTTATTTAATTTGATTATGGTTCATTTATTTGTAGTTTGATCAGATTGGATTAATTGAGATTTTATTTTGATTTTAATTGGGTTTGATTCTTTGTAGTTAGGACTTTATTTTTAATCACATCCATTTGTCATGTTCATCAAAGTTTGGTTTGTATTTTGATTTCATACATTGGATAGTTAATTAGTTTTATCTTATTGAATGAGATTTGATTTGATTGCATATTAAATTAATGAGAGTCTTTCTTAATTTAATTTGATTTGATTAGCTTTATTAGTCTATGGGTTTGTTTATGTTCAATATGATTATGTAATTAATTTAATTAAGAAGTGTATTTATGTTAATTATAAAAATTTGTTTAATTTTCAATTTGGTTTCATATTTGTTTAAGTTGATGATGTAATTAACGACTTAATAATTTAAGTTTAATTTAGGTTTTGATTAGTATTTAATTGTATTTTGATTATGTTTAAATTTAATATGATTAATTTAATTAACTTAATTAGTTTATTTAAGAGGTATGATTAATTATTAAATTAAATAAAAATTTGTTTAATTTTTAATTTGATTTCATATTTATTTCGATTAAAGATGTAATTAGTGAGTTAATGATTTAAGTTTAAATTAGGATTTGATTAGCATTTAATTACATTTTATGTTTGATTAAGCTTAAGTTTAATATGATTAATTTAATTGACTTAATTAGTTTTTTAATAGGTGTGATTAAATTAATTAGTAGATTAATTAAGTATTTGATTTGAATTAGTTTTAATGTGATTTCTAAAATTAATTTGGTTTATTAAGATGATGGATTAATTCATTAAGTTTGCATTAATTAGATGTTTAATTAATTAAGTATGATTAAGGATAATTAAACTTTTTTAAATCATTAGATTAATCAAAGATTTATTTAATTAATGACTTAATTTTTCACATGCGTGTGATTTGATTTAGTTAAGTGTTTTACTTAAGTTTGATTTGATTGAAGGATTATTATTATTATCATCATTATTATTAAGTTAGTTAATTGTTTATTTAATTTTAATTAAGTTTGATTATTTATGATTAGAGTTTTATTTGATTTGATTCATTTATTATGTTTGTTTGATTTTCATTAACATGTTTGATTTAGTTATTAGGTTGAAATATTTAATGATTAATTAATTAACTTATTCCAAATGGATGTGATTTAATCATATGTTAATTAAGTTTACTTTAACTTTATTTGGTTTAATTTTATTAGTATTAAATGATTATGTTGAATTGGTTTATTAATCAATTTGATTTTTTAGTTTATTTAATGATTAATTAGTTTCAATTTATTTATACTCATTAAGGAGTTTCATATGATTAAGATTCCATGCTTAGTGTAGTTTATACTAGTTTGACCCATGTTAAAGTTTTCTAGATTTATTTAATTTTAAGTTTGATTTAAGATTTAATCATTTAATTGAGTTTATTAACTTAAATAATATTTAATTTAATTTCCTCTAAGGATGATATTTTTCTGATTTGACGTTTGATTAATGATTGCTTAAGTGCTATTTCATTTCGATTTTGATTTGATATTTAAATTATTTTTAGATTATATTTTAATTAACTCCTTAATTGACTAAACTCTACTCTTAAGTTTTTGTTTGGAGTTCATTAAGATTCAGAAGATCATATTATTTTCTTGAGAGTCCTAGATGTCAATATAAGTGATTTAAGCAATTTTGAATATTTTTGTAAATTTCTGAATTTTTATTTGATTTATTTTATTAAAATAGTCAACATGAACTTCAAAATTTAATTTCTCCCAATTCAGTAGTTCTTTTCACTTGAAATTTTTATGGTAGGTGTTTTTTAAATTTAATTTTAGTCCATGAAAATTTCAACTTAATATGATATAAATTTTTGGTTTAATTAATGAAATTTTCTTTTCACTAAAACTCCAATTAAGCTCAAAATACTTAGTAAAATTTGGTGATTTTGGGTTTGTTGTATTCCTCTCAGAAAGACAAATCCAACAAGCCCTTGTTTGCAACTTTTGATTAAGTATTTTAATTTTTATGAATTTTTGAAGTTTTAGGTTATTTAAATTATTATTTTTTAAAAAAAAAAGAAAATACGACGGCGCTCACGTCTGTCGTTCAGCGGGAAGACTAGTCAACCCATGGAAAATGACTGCGACGACGGCGCGACGATGAGCCGCCGATCGAACCGCCAGCGATCGAACGATCTAGATCACATCGCGATCCAAGACTGGATCGCGATCCACGATGATCCAAGCCGTCGATCCGCGACTGGATCACGGCTAGCCGCCGAACAGTGACTAGTATTTTCAGGCTTTTAAAGAGAAAAATGAGGGTTTCTAAGCCAAAACTTATCCAAATTGACCCATTTTCACATCAATTTGCACTGAAAAAAATTTTATTTTTTAATTGTGATGATTTAAAGTAAAAATGTGAGATTATCTAGAGGAAATTACTAAAATTATAAAAAAAATTAACACAAAATGCTCAAAATCCTAAGGTCGGCTATGGTTTGGCAAAATTTACCTAATCGGGGATGGTTTCTGGCGGCATTAAAGATCCGAGCGAACTCTTATGTATGTGAGAAAACTTTGGAATGATCTTTAACCCTCCCTTCTAATTGCCTTCTCCGAGACTCACCGAAAAGTAACTATTTATATTTTTGAGCTCAAAAATGGCTCAAAGAGGTAGGGGATGGGTTTCCTTTTACTTTGGGGAGCTTTTGGGGGCTGAATGGTGGTGGGAGGAAGAGATCTAAAGCTTCATTTCCCCTCCTTTTATAATGGCCAAAAATTCACTTTTTTTTGAATTTTTTGGCTCCAAATTGATTGTCATCTTGCTTGGGGTGGTTGGGATGGATGATGGATTGATTAAGGACTTTGAATTTTTGCTCCAAAGTTCTCTCTTGCTATCATATGATCAGCTCTATTCAATGCAAATGTTGGGGAGAAGTTGAGTGCATGTGATGGGGGAGAATTAAATGAGGTTGGGTGGAATCCTATATGGGAGAGGATCTATGAGAAATTTAAATGGGTTGGGTTGATTTTGGGCTAATCCCAAATAGGTTTGGGTCAGATTTGATCATCCCCCAATGGGTCTTGGCTTGGTTTCAAGGAATTTGAACCAATTTGGGTCATATGGGTCATATTGGGTCAAATTGACCCACTTAACCAAAATTGGCCAAACTAGCTTAGGTTATAGGTTGATTCAGGTTCAATTGGATAATTGAAGATGAATGTGGTCTTTGGTTTGAATTAATTTGGATTTAATTTGGATTTATGATAAATTGACCCTTTAGTCCAATTTGGGCTAGGTTGGGTCAAGTTGACCAATTGGGCTTGGTTGATCAAATTAGGTTTAATTATAGCTTTGGTCAAGTTCAATAATTAATTTGGAATGAACTTGAGCCATTGGTTACAATAAATTTGGGTTAGATCATGATTTGACTCAATTTGGTTCTTTAGGCCAATTTGGGTCAATTTGGATCAAATGGCTAATTAGGCATGGTTTGGGTTAATTGATAGCAATTGATCATCCTATGGTGATCAACAATCATGGTGGAATATTTTGATGAGTTGGTTCAATCCAATTTGGGTTGGATTAGAAGTTGGCTCAAATGAGTCCTTTAGGTCACTTTGGGTCAAGTGGACCTGAGTGGGTCAATTGGTTTAGTTTTGGTTTGATTCAAGTTTAATTGAACATATATATAAGCCCTAGATTGAAATATAAATTCAACGACAATCAATTTGGAGTTCAATGGATTTTGGCTCAATTAAAAGTTTTAAGTCAAAAGGGCCAAGTTAGGCTTAACTTGGGTTGACTTGAATTTGGTTTGATGATTGTAGGTTTTATTTATATTTGTATAAATGATCGAATGAATGATTGATTTGAGAGAAAATACATTGGTTCTGACTTGATTTGGATATAATTTGGCTAAGTCCAAAGAATTGGCTTCAAGGGTTTAGATTGAGTTTGGATTTGATTTTTGATATAGTTTTGATCATTTGAATTTGGATTTCATTTATATTTATGAATATAAATGAAGTAATAATTGATTTATAAAGAGATCAATTGAGTTTGATTTGATCTAAGAGGAATTTTGGCTAAGCTTATGAATATGGTTCATATGGCTTAGGAAGGGTTTTAGGATTTGAATTTGAGTTTGGGTTTCAATCATTTGGAATCAAATTTAAAATTAGATTCAGAATTTGAATTTGAATTTGAGATTTGGTTTGAGAATTGAATCTGGATTTGATTTGAGAAAGTGTGTGTAGATTGGGTTTAGACTATGGGATAGGTAATTTCCTTAAAACCCTAAGGCATAGCCTAATCTTATGATTAACACGTCTACGTATCTACGCTTAGGTTAAGTGTTCACCTAATCACTAGAAGTGTCTTATGACTAAGGAGTTCTTAGTGTCTATAAGAGTCCTAAGTCTAAGAAGTGGAGGTTAAGAGCTCACTCCAAAAGCAAGGTCAACGCATCAAGAGTATGATTTTCATGGTAAGCATTGACTCCTTAGAAGAAGTAGCTCACTATGTATGAGGCATGATCATGCTAGATAGATTAAGCTATAAACTTAGTTATTTACCTTAGTGTAGGGTTAAATATAAAATTATGACCCATCCAATAGAAAATAGTAATTGAGAACAAGTGTATAAATAAGCATCAACATGAATCTATATCATAGAATAAGAACGATAGAAAATCATATATGTATATATGTATGTGTGTGTGTGTAAATAAGACATTAATAATGAACATGATGTTGAGAGAAAAATACCTTATTCATAGAGGTTAGTTTATGTTTGGCGGCATTATGTTCATGGTTGCATTAAGCTTGTGATGCATGGAAGTTATTCAAAGAGCAACAATTTTAAAGGTTGTTTACACTTTAATTTGCTCACTGAACTATCTTAGAGAGTTTGGCACACTTTATGGAACAATTGGATGGTAACTCGTGCACTAGCCAATATTTTATGTGCCACTAAGTTATCAATGCATGCAAAGTTTTCTCTGCATTATTGAGTTGTCATTGCATTAACCTATTTTAAACACACTATTAAGTGATTGGTGCACCAAGATATTTTTTAATAATTTATTAAACTACTAATGCACTCGGAGGTTATTTTAAATAATAGAAATTCTTAGTGGAAATAGAAGATTGAATAATATGATGAGATATCTTTAAGTCATTTTCATTCTTTTTATTATATTGCTATAAAAATTGGTGCATTAAATAAAAACTCATTTATTAGCATATTTTTAATGCATTATAGGGTATCTTGATACAGTATTGTACATTTTGTATTAGCTCTTATCAAATCCTAATAATTTGACATTTTAATTTCATTAAGTCTTTATGCCACCATATTATGTTGTTGATATGGTTGATTAGTTATTAATAAACTATCATGCATTTCAATGGAATGCACCTTAATTTGCACATGAGTTTTCATATGTTTGTTAAAGGCTTATGAGTTAATAAGGCCCTTAATATAAATTGGATGTTTAATTATAACTAATTATGACATGTTAATTCTCACACTCCAATTAGGAAGAAAGTAGATGATTTTGGAACATTAATTGATTGAGCCATTTATATTCTTTGAAAGCAATAAAGAAAAACTGTGCTTCCCTAAGAATTTTTAATTTGTGTAACTTTTTAATGGTTTTTTAGATTTAATTGTTCCAATGGACAACACTTGTTGTAGAGGTTTTCCGTTTGATCTTCAAAGGAATGAGATTGCTGGAAGTAAGAAGTGGAGTTATCATGTAAAAAAAGTTGTTTTGTTTGTTGGACTATAATGGATAATTTTGTTATACCATTTTTCATTTATTTATACTCTAACCTTTTAATGGCTAGAATTTCCTTCATTGAGTAGTATCTTTGGATATCCTTTTGCAAGGAAGTGGACTGTTATGACACTTATTATGGTTGGAAATGATGTAAATTCTTCTTTGGATATCCTTTGTATTGCATTTATGTAATAATGCTTTTCTTGAAATTTAATACATAGCATTAAAATTGAAACACATATATAAAATAGTGAAAGGAGTGAATTATTATTATTTAATTAATTAGTTATAATTGATTTTAAATGAAAAGGGGACAGTAGCTTATGGAGGGAGGATTAGGGAATAAGTGGGCCGCCTTCCCCTCCTCCAACCTCACCTTCTCATTTTCCACCTCCACCAATGTCTCCCTCTCTTTTCCATGTTTTAGCTATGGTGTATACTATAAAACTTTTTATGTTGTTCAATGAAGATTTTAGTAATTTTTTAATGCAAAATTTAGATCCCAAAGACTTTGGGCTTGGTGTCGTGTTCGGCTAACATTGTGAATGGGATTTTATGATCTTACTACCTAGGTTATTTTAAGGAATGACATAATTTTTATGTAATATTATTTATTGTGATTTATTTTTTGTGTGTTTCATTTGTGATGTCATCTATCTAAAAAAATTTATTTCTCACACAATTCTCTATCTTGAAAGTACATAATTAGGCTAAATTTCATATATTCTTGTTCCAATTGGTGTTTGGTGCATTTAAACTCTACAAAAATGTGAAAAACTTCATAATTGTAGTTTACATCTTAAGCTTCTATCTATAAGTGTTACTTTTGGTTTATCTTCATTACAATATCAAGTTTTAACAACCTAAGTGAATAATCAACTAGTCAATCACAGGGAGTTTTGCCTAACTTGTCTTGAGAGAAATTTTTAAATAAACATTTAGACTCCATAAAAATTTATATTGGAACACAACTATAATTCAATCTGTACATTTTGCCTTTAATTTCATGTTATTTATAGTTTTGTGAAGAGATTGTGAATTTAATATTTTAAAACTTGGGCGAATTCTTGTTTAGGGCAAGCAAACCCCCCATTATCCTAATATCTTGAAACCCCCACCCTGCCCTCTTCTAAATTAAGCCAATCACAAACTATTTCACTTTTGTAAGCATCTTAAGAAAGCCACTATCCACCAAATTGGTCACCTCAAGTGGCCCATCCACTAGCCATATCACTTCACCTCCTCATTTAATTCTCTTATTTAAAAAAAATAATCAAAGTAATATCTTGTGAGCTAAAAGCTTGGTGATATAAACCACTTTAGTACATAGTTCAAAGCACATGAACAAGAAGTAGTAACATGCATGTTGGTCTTTTGTAAGCATTTTTAATAATAAACATTATTAACTAATTGAAAATAAATTTAAAACAAGAATAGATTTTATAATTAGATGAGTTAAAGATAATTATAAGTAATAATTACATGTGTAGTGTAAAAATAGAATGCATCATTTAAATATTTAGCATGTCATACACTTATTAATTATCATGCTCCATAAGTGTATGCTAAAGAAACATAATACAGTAAAGTCTACATTTGAGTATTTAATATATATCGTATTATAAAATATTTATCATTATTTATCAACATAAATATTCCAAAGTTATTTAAGATAGAAAATTATATAAAAATATGATAATTTTTATTAATAAGTATCACGTGCCAATAATATGCCTAATATGAAAAAAAAATCTATAAACATAAGCATTAAAAATTATATGCTTTATGTATTAGAGATTGAGTATCATAGTTCAATTATTTGAGCATTCTCGGATCAAATTTCATTATTTTTATCTCCCTAATATTATATTCTTTCTTAAATAATATAATAATAATAATAATTTTCTTAAATGATTACTTAAAATTAAATTAATTTGTTTCAAAATGAGATTTTATTTTTAAAAAAAGTCCATCCTCATTCAAGTCTTTGAAGTTTACCAATTGAAAATCAAAACAGTTTATAAAAAAAATGAACATTTATTTTTTACATAAATGATAAGCTTTATTTGATGAGGTAATGAGAAAAAAATTGAATTTGTACCTGAATTTTTTATCTTATTTAATTTTTCTTTCTCTCATCATCTTTTTTCTTTTCCTTCTCCTTGTCTTCTTTTTCATTTTTTTTTCCTCTTCTTCTCCTTCTCTTTTTTCTCTTTCATTCTCCTTTTTCTCCTTCAATTTCCTTCTCCTTGTTCTGTTTCTTTTCTACTTATATTTTTCTCCTTACACAAGCTCCTTGTTTTATGTTTTCATTTTCACCCCAGCTAGCCATCATTATCCATTTTAATGAATAGGATAATGTTTATCAGAGAATTTTTTAGAATATTTTTGGAGGAAACTTCTTATAAGTTTTTTTTAAAACTTTGGGTATTAATGCTTGCTTTGAATACAGATGATCTTCTAGAGCTTATATCATATTCTTTCTTTTCCTTTTCCTTGGCTTCTTTTCCTCTTTTTTTCTCTTCTTATTTTCCTTATCTTTTTTCTCTTTCGTTCTTCTTCTCCTTTCATTTCCTTCTCCTTGTTCTTTTTCTTTTACTTTTTTACTTATATTTTTCTCCTTAGGCAAGCTCCTTGCTTTATGTTTTCATTTTCTCTCAAACTAGCCATCATTATCCATTTTAACGAATAGAATAATGTTTATCAGAGAAGATTTTAGAATATTTTTGGAAGAAACTTCTTATAGTTTTTTTTTAAAAAACTTTGGGTATTAATGCTTGCTGAGAATTATTTAAATACAATGATCTTCAAGAGCTTGTATCGTCTTCTTTCTTTTCCCTCTCCTTGTCTTCTTTTTTTTTTTTTTCTCTTCTTCTTTTTCTTATCTTTTTTCTCTTTCCTTTTTCTTCTCCTTTCATTTCCTTCTCCTTGTTCTTTTTCTTTTTTTTACTTATATTTTTTCCTTCTCCTTGCTTTATGTTTTCATTTTCACCTTAGTTAGCCATCATTATCCATTTTAATAAATAGGATGATGTTTATCAAAGAAATTTTTGAATATTTTTGGAAGAAATTTCTTATAATTTTTTTTTTGAAACTTGGGGTAGTAATGGTTGCTGAGAATTATTTGAATACAGATGGTCTTCAAGTGCTTGTACATCACTTTCTTGTGTATAAATTATACTAGTTTATAATGAATATCATCTTTAAAAGTGTAATATTAATGTGACTTTAAATTGGCCATTTTTAATGACAAAAGCATGTATCAAAGGAGCATAAATATATAATATATTCTTGAAGTGTATCACATATAATTTTTTAGAGAACATTTTCATTTTCAACTTTTTAATTTACATATTTTACATTATAAATGCTATATTGTCTCGCAAATTATGTTTCATTATATTATAAACATTTTGTTATTTTTTGAACTTTACTTTAGTATCTTATGAGTATATACTATATCTCTTGAAAAAAAATACTTTGTTTGTTAATCATGAAATTGTAAATGTATATGCATCTGTATGTTCAATCTATTGAATGCATTATCAGCTAATTTTGATTTAATTAATTAGAGTTTTGAATTAATCTTATCTCCAATTAATACTTTATACTTTATTTCTTTATAAATGCATATCATGGCATGGCTTTCTTTAACTCCCATAAACCATTAGAATATATATCATTCTAATGCCAAAGCATTTGATATAGTTATATTTGTTTATTATTTTAGTAGATATGTATTGCTGGTATCCATGATATAAGGAAAGGAGCATAAAAAAAGTTTGGTATCTATTAGAGTTGTATTCCTAATACCCTTTTTAACGAAAGAATTATCTTTTATAAGATGTGGCATGGAGAGGTTATTGTAAAAAAATTTTATTTTTTTAAAAGAGAAAGATTATATCTATAATTTACTAGCACAAGCCTATGTGATCACTAAAATAGAAGTTTCAATGGATAGCTATTATAAAGGTTATTGTTAAAGATGTATGTTTTTAGCATAAAATCAAGTACAAGCAAGTAAAGAAAATTGGCCAATAGGTGGATGCTCAGTGTTAAAATTGAGATATAAAGATTTATATTTCTTAGAGTTTAAAACTGTTTATTATCTATAATATCAAGTAAAGCTTACCTAAGACTAAATGAGTTGATGTTTTAAATATTATTGGACACAAAGGACTAATGAATTATTGTTGCAGTTGTATGTAGTGGCTTTGCTCATAAATAAAGATTAAGGTGGTGGTTTTTTTTTAAATTATGATGGATATTAGTAAATATGAGTTTTATTTGTAGAACTAATCATTAAAATAGCTTATATAATATTTATATAATATCCCATAAAAGCTTAAGCACATTAGTGAACTAAAATTCAAGTGTAGAGGGTAATTTAAAATTAGACTGCAATGAGATTCCTTTCTAAAAGTGAAAAAAAAAAAAGATAATTTTATTCGGGTTATGCATTCTCATTCACTTATATAATGATTTTTAAATCAAAAGGTAAAGAGGTTCTTAAGAAGCAATGGTTGTTAGGAAGTCCAAAGGAACTTCAATGCACATTATAGACTTGATCACAATATCAATTAAAACTAAATATAAATATGTCTCCACAAGCTTCAAATGAAAAACAAAATTTTAAAGTTAAGGCATTACTATGAGATGGTCTAATGTACAACATTATAATTGCTTGGATTTAAATAATGCTTGTGATAATAAATAAATAAATTTTATAACTCATATCAATATAATATGTAATGGCTTTGGTTTAATATAATACTAATCATCTCATAAATTGCTTGTTATAAGTACCATGATAACTATGTGTTGTGTCATTGTTCTTGGATTACTTTATTCTATATATCTTATAATCTATTATGTTATAGCTATTTTGGTTATAATATGTTATATTGACCACTATTATAACTAATGTTCTATTAATTATTTTTAAACAATATTTCATCCTCATTAGAACATTATACAAACATATTTGAATGTGTTTGAATATAATTTTATGTTGTTTGAACAATACTCAAATATAATTCAAAAAATTTAAGTATTATTTGAATCTTGTTTGAACCAAAGCAAGCTACTATAGACTTAAAATAAATACTATATGGTCAAATATGGGGTCATTTTGATTTTTTTTTTAAAAAAAAACTTATAGGCACATTTGTTTAAGAAATTAGACAAGTATATTTCTTCAAATTTTACTATTATTGAGCATATTTAATTATATTTTTATTAATTTGAATATTTCTTGGGCATTTTTTAAGAGAAAAAAAAAAAGCAAAACTCATGTAATATTATTTGAAAATTTAAAAATTTAATATGGTTCTATCTAATGAATATAAGAGAAATAGAAATCTAATAGAATGAATATTAAAAAAAAAGGTAAGAGTAGGTACATTGAAAATCACATAATACTTAAAATAGGAGGGATTTAGATACAAATCTCATAATTTTTATGTATTTATAAATCTAACATTTAAGTGTTGATAATTTTTTTTATAACACTGGTCTCTCAATTACATTCAAATATATGCATAAATATATATATATATATATATATATAACACTTAAAAAATAATGGAGGATTTATATATATACCACACAATATTTATGAATTTATATATATAATATCTAAACTTAGATATTTACTTATCTAACACTTTCCTAAGCTTAAAAATGTGCATTTCACTTTTAAAAAGTGAGTTATGATGATATTTTTGATGTGATATTGAAGATTGAGGTGTTACATATATAAAAAATTAAAATTTAGGTTGTAGATATGTAAATACATAAGAATTGTGTGGTATGTATGTAAATCCCCCATGAATAATTTAGATGGTATTTTTAATGTGAAAATTAAATTTATATGTTGCAAAAATAAATATAAATGTAAACTTATTAAATATATAAATAAATAAAAATTGTATGGTATACTTGTAAATCCACCTTTAAAACTTTGCCAAAAATATTGAATTTGGCTAGAAAGCATAAAATTAACTTTGATCTATATTTTAGAATTTAAAACTAAATCATTTTGACATATAAATTTTTAAAACTTAAAATAAGTGGTGTGGATGGATTATTTTTAAGTATATCAATGGATACTATATTGAATAGTAAATATAAAAAATAATTTTATTGGAAAAATAAAATTTTATTTAATATTATAATCAGGTTTTACATTGATTTAAAATATAAAATTAAGAAATTAAGATTCTTCAAAAATCAAATATAAATTTTTTTTGAATAGTATTATAGTATTTAAGATGATGAATTATTATTATATTTGAGTAAAATATGAAATATATATTTTATAATAATGTAAATAAAGGTACATATAAAAGACATAATTATCAAAGTATAAATAATAGAATTATTATAATTTTTGATATTAAATGAGTTTAATTATAAATATAAAAAGAAATAATTTAGGGGCTATTTGGGATCAATTTTGTTTTCTATTTTTTATTTTTATTTTTATATTATTTTTAAAAATATATTTCTTTAGAGTATTTTTTATGTACTTTTATTTTTTTTTATTTTAAAAAATAAAAAATATTATTTTTAAAAATACTCAAAATAACTAAAAAAAAGTTTTGAGCGTTTTTAAAAACAAATAATATAATCAAATAGGTTTTATTTTAAGTAAAATAAAAATAAAACAAAATAAAAATAAAAAATAAAAGTGATCTCAAATGGCTCTTAAATTTTTTATTTGTTCTAAAATAAAAAAATAAAGCACCAAAATAAATATTTTTTAAAATATTTTTTTAAAAAGATAGTGAAATAAATTTTCTCTGTATCGAGACTATTTCAATAAAATGGTCTATTTCACATAATATATTAATCCTAAATGATGCCCAGATATCTCTCACATCTAATTTGCTGTGGTGCACCAAATACAGAATAGGATTAACGAAGCTATACAATCCATTACAATCTTAATATTTATCTCTAAAATTAACAGATACTATAATAACAGCAAAATAGAAGGCGACACAATTCCTATTTTTCACCCTCTCCACTGCTCATTCTGCTAATCGCTTCAATTTTCCTACTTTCCTCTCAGTCCTAATCTTCTTCAGGCGGCGACGGCGACGGCGGAGAGGGAAGTCCCTTAACTTTCTCACGCCGTGTGAAACAGAAGAGTTGGTGGCTTGTTCGTTAAATGTTTCTCCCTCCAATTGTTCCTTACTCAGGGCAAGGGTGTTCTTTGACTTCAACGATCTTTCCTCTAGAGAGGTCCTGATAATTAATTGCAGCGTTTCAGTTCACAGTGTGTGGAGGTTTTTGTTGAAGGAGATGGTAGATTTTTGTGTCACTGATCTCAGTTCCTCGGTTCCCGCACGTAAATGCTTGAAAAACTGTTTTAAGGTTTGTTATGTTCTTTTTAGGATTGGAATTGCGATGGAAATGATAATGATGACGAAGAGTTCAGCTGGGAGAGTGATGACGATGAGAAGGAAAACCGAGCCGGTACTTCAGGGGAGGTAACATACTTTATTGAGGGTGAAATTGAATTTGTCGCTTATTTGTGCATTTCTTTAATTCCAAGTGAGAAGCACCGATTTCTTCTTGTTTTCTTGTTTGTGTTCTGCTTTAACAACATTAATGTATTCCCTGAAGGCGTGCGAGGCAGGACCTTCTCAGCCTAGCTTGTATTCCCATTTCATAGCTATGGGATTCTCTAAAGACATGGTTGAAAAGGCAATTATAGAAAATGGTTAGTTATCTTTTTTGCATCAATTTTTGAGGTTTTTTTCTTTTGTTATGATTGATATTAGCTTATAGAATTGACATTCAGGGGAAGGAAATTCGGAAGCTGTTCTGGAAACTCTGCTCACTTATTCAGTGAGTAATCATTCAACTATGATTACTTATTGAAGTTTGCTATTGGACATACATAGCGCTTTGTTGATTTTGTGTATTTGTTGGAGCATCGTTCCTACCTTTCATGGTTTCAAAGGTTGAGTGTATGATGAGTGCATTTGTTGAGCATTGCTTTTACCTTTCAATGTTACAAAGGTTGGGTGTATCACGAGGCAATCCGTATGCATAACCGGCTTAGAAAATGCAAGCTTCTTAAAAGCAATGATGTTTCTTCCATCCTTGGAATGCTGTACTTGTGCCATGTTGGGAATGAGTTGGATTAGACATGTTTTTGTTGCTAAACATATAGAAAGGTCTACTTTCTTTTAATTAATTTTGGATTTGCATTTGCCTTTTTGCACCTTGATTTATATTTGTTGGTGATCTCTTATTCAAATTTGTAGAATATGTATTGCTAAGGTGCATGATTGATAATATGTAAATAGAAATAATATACTAGTAGAAGGTTGAAAATGCGTGTGACTATTGTGGGCTAGTTGGATATCCATCCCTACCAATTTAACCACAGCCCCAAAAAAGATAGAAGAATTCTAAGGCAAGATAAAATATTTCAATGTTTATAATTAATACTTTAGTTATATAACTAAATCCAAAATTTTAAAGTAGATCAAACACAAGAGTAATATCTAAAGGTAATGACAAGTATCAATCATGGGCTCTAAAAAAGGTTAACAGGTCTCATGTATTGAAACTCAATGATTTTTTGATGGAAGATTGATAGCAAGTTTCACCATTTACCCAAGCTTTTATTTATATTGGATATTGAAGAATTCCTATAGAAACAAGTCCATATCAACAATCTTGATTAATGACATCACTTAACCTCACTTGTTGTTCGAGTGCTCATTTATATAGTCAACATTCATTTGTGTCCCACATGATTGGAGGAATGGTTATGGGGATGATGATAAATCCTATTATGATAGCAGTTTGGTTCTATTGTCTAGAAGTCCCCAATTATAAGCTGGGAACCTTTTAGCTTCAAATCAAATGTTTGCTACTTTGGTTGCTAAATAGGCAAGGAAGTTTACTATGGCATGATTGTTGGGTTCTTTATTAGGAATATTAGTTCCCTTATCCAACTCCCGCTCCCTTGTACATCATTTAGAAATTCATTGTTATGGTTGATGTTATGACAATGTCTTTGTTCTTATTGCATCAATTTTTGAGTTTTTTTTTCTTTTATTATGGCTCATGATATGTCATGTCATTTTTTGGGGTAAACCCAACTTTTCATACTTGGTATATTTCATTGCTCAAAGATATTAAATGTAACCATCATAAATCAGTTTTGATGAGTATTGATTTACCATGAAAAGGTGTTCTTTGAACATGAGCGATTTGTTTTGTGGTGTGAGCTTTATGTAGTTTGAGGGTTTGTATCTCAAGAAGTGCATTTCCGCCTTAATATTTTTTTTGATTGCATTTATAAGAAAAAGGTGCTGCTATCTATCAGTCAAGGGAGATGACTTGTGGCAGTTTCCTTTGAAGGTTTGGTGAATTAAGGGGTAGCTTTGTAGGATCTTCCCCAAGTATGTGATACTACTTGTTGAGTTAGCTTTATGTATACCTTTTAGAGAATCTAGGAATATATCCGTAATGTTCTATATCTTTGGTAAGGTATGGGATTAATTTACTTTTAGATAATCATGCTATATGTTTTCTTCTCACTTATGATTATTGATCTTGAGTATAGAAAAATCTTGTATTACAATTTTCTTTGGTTTATTTTTAGAGATGGTTTAAAATTGCTTTTCTTTGTCCTTTTTCCTAAAACGTGTTACATATACATCTTAGCATAATTATAATCATTACCCTTAACAACCTTAATCCAACTATTAGGGCTTAAATTTGTGATTAGTTCACTTATCAATTCTAGATACTTTGCAACTGGAATTACAAATCTACAAATTAGGAATATACTTAGGAAATATATAAGATACTTGGATCACAAAGTTGATGGTTTGATATGTTTAACTCAATAGTTAAAATTCATGCAATTGGCCAAATTGAGTTAAAATAATATTGAATTGAAGTTGAGGATCATAGGATAGTTAATGTATCCCATTTACTTATCAACTTCTTGCATGCAATTAGCCAAGTTTGGTGCATGAAGATTTGGCCACCTCTACCTCATTTAATTTATATCCTTCGTAATAATAGATCTTGATGAATATGCTCAATTTAAAAATAGCACCCTAAGATTATATGCCCACATATATTCACTTTTCCATTATTTATTTAAGAATTCCCATATTTTCATACTCAAAATAAAACCAATGTTTATGTTGTTTGGAAGAACTTAAAGATTTTTTTTTTAAAATTTTTGGTTGACATATTGTTTTTAATTTGACTGGAAGAATGAAGAGTGTTGGATATTTGAAGCAAGTTTTGGCTAAGGTCGAGCTTATATCGAAGTCAATTGGAATCTAGATGAAACTTACTTGATTTGAATCAAAATTCTAATAATTTGGGCTTTGATTGATTTGTATATGCATTTTGTATGATTACATGTATTCATATATTTGCAGTCATCCATATTTATAGTACACAAATGTATCTTAACAAGCTTTATGCAGATACAATTATTGAAAATATTACTCATGTGTGTTTTATTTCATTTTTGTTATGTATTTATATCATTGCATCATTTATATTGTATTTCAATAGTATTAATATTTATTATGTCATCTGATTAAATCATTGATTCAACCCCAATCGAACCATTTAGCTTCTAACCTTATCTTTTTCATGTTCCTTGTCCGGTCTGAATTTTATAATCTTGATGGGAACTAATGAAAGAGAAATAACAATTGATAAAAAAAAATACGTGATATAATTTAATAGTTAATCTTTCAACTTAACTCCGGGAATTTTCTTATATTTTAATTGACTACAAAGATGCCACTCTTTTAAACACTAGAAGAATAGATATTTTAAAAAATCTGCATAATTTACCTTGTTTGCTTGAAGTGAGGAGCAGGTGGGTTTCAAGTCTGATGCATGAGAGTCAGGATTTGTTAAAAAAAATGAAACCTACATCTCCGAATCTATTTCATTTTGAGGTGCTGGGGAAAAAGTGCTATGGTGTTCGCTTCTACCCTTTGTCCTGATCCTAAATCTGATCATAGAAACGCACACAGAGCTGTGACTCTTGAAGAGCACAAATATCTCAAGTTGCAACTCACAACTTTCATGAGTCTTTTTGTTTGTTGAATTGCATTTGATGGTCCAATTCTTTGTGTTCTTCCTTTTTTTCTCCACCTTTCTTCAGCTCTTTCATTGCCCTTCCAATTGACAATTGAAGTGAAATTGTGGTGCACTTTCATCGCCCTTTCATATTCAAATAAATGCAATTTTGATACCCTTGACTAAGAGAACTATAAAACTTTTTTTGTCAAAGTATTCTATTTGATGATTTTGATATTCTACTAGTCCTCTGTAAACTATAATGGTGAATGTTGGTGTTGAGAAAATATATTGCTTAGAAATATGTGACTCAAGTTGAATTAGACTCAAAGAAGATGAAGGTTACATGTGAATCAAATATAATTTTTGCAGCAAAATTATTTATGTGGTGTTAAAAGACTAAAGGGTCATCTTATTTAAACTCAAAAGAATGTGACCATGTGAGAAAGTTTTTGATAAGTTAAATGAGAGAGATCAAACTATTTAAATGCCTTCATGTTGACAAAGCATTAACACCATGAAAAAAATGGATGAAATAATTGAGAATGATTTATATTTTGGTTTTTCTGCTTTTGGTCGTTTTGTTGATCTTCTTGGTGGTTCTATAAGTAGTAATGATAGTACCTTTATTTTTATTAGAGGAGTTCAGGGTCCTATTGACATAGTTGTAAGAGGGTTCTTCAATGTAATTGTTTTATTTTCATTCTTACATAGGGCTAATTTGGTGATTAGGGGGACCTAGGTGTTAATTGGACTAGCTAGCCTATAAATATCCAATCTCTCTAGAAAGGGCGTGAAGTTTTTTTATTTTTTATTTTTTATTTTTGGGAGATGTTTAGTCTTTTTTGAATTGGAGGGAGGATTCCTTATTTTTGGGGTGGATTCCCCAAGTTTGGAGAGGTGAGAAGGGGAGGTGATCGGAATTTTGCCACAATTGGTCACCAACACTCTATTTCTTCTTCACACTTTTCATGAGCCTGCTCTCTTTCTGCAATGTTACGGGCTACTAACCAGTTTCTTGCATCAGAAAAATTCATAAACAACAGCAAAAACATATTTTCATAGACTGGAGACCGTAGCAGAGTGTAAGAATTTGCCACAATCAGTTACCAACGCTTCTATTCCTTAATCATATCTTTCTTGACCCTATTTTTGTAATTCTAGGTGCTGTCAATCAATTTTATGCTTCATAAAATCTAGAAATAGCATAAAAAAAATCATTTCTGAAGTTGGAGATCATAGCGAAGTCCAAGTTTTAGATACTCTTGGTCTCTGGCGCATCTATTACTTCTTTGTGCTTTTTTTAAGCCTTATTTCAATAATTTTAGGAGGCTTTTAATTAGTTTCTTTCATTAGAAAATTCATAAGCCTTATTTCTGTAATTTCATGAAGCTTTTAATTAGTTTCTTGTATTAGAAAATTCATACGCAGGAACAAAAAGAAAACATTTTAGAGTTTAGAGTTTACAGTGAAGTTTTAAGATATTGCTACAATCAATAATAGGATCTTGGATTCCAACTCTCGATAGCTGTTCACAATCAAATAGTGGTTGGAATTCGTGCTATGGATTTGAGATCAGTTTCTAGTAACATTCTTAATTCCAGTGCAGAGAAGAAATCCTCTTGTTGGGTAGTTTGGTGACTTTGGTCATTACAGGTGTTCAAGATTGAGAAAAATATTTGCAGTTATTTCTTGCTTAATCCTAACATCTAGCTCACACTAAGCATCCCATAATTGCATTCCCATTGAAGTGTTGGCAAGTTTTGCGTTGGTAATTCACAAGTTTTCCACTCACAGCATACTTTAATTTATTGATGAAAAATCTTGGCAGATAGCAATCATTCTATGAGACCTTGAAGACCCTTGCAAGTAATGGTGGTGGATGGACTTTGCGAAAGAATTTGTCAGTGAACAACATGTTATTGAATTTTCATTCCTAGGTGCAAAAACTGTTACAATAACTGAAAATATATCTATGGAAACAAATCGTTTTGGTAGTTTAGCCTTCAAAATGCTTGTAGTCATTTTTTCTTATTCTTTCAAACTATTCAGTGTCACCTATGGACCAATTTATTGAAGATTTGGGCCTTGCTTTTGAAGTTCAAAGTTAAAGTATCGCACCAGTGAGTTTGTATAGATATTGGAAGATTTTTTCTCTTAAAATGAGATTTTTGTTAATGCTACAAGTTGTCCATTCTTTTTGAGTATGACTTGTTCCATTGGGAATTATTGACAAGGATTGTAACCTCCAAGCATGTATGAGCTTCAAATATGGATATTGAAGGAAGTGAATATTATTGATGAGATAATTCAAGAAATAAAAAATACATGAGCACAAACAAGCATTTCAATACTATCTGGTGATTGGTAAAATAGAAGAAGTCAAAGTTTTATTACTTTTTTTATCAACAATTTTAATTGAATGGTATTTTTGAAATATTTTAACTTATTTAAATTGATTAAAGATTCACCATTGCTATTCACAATGTTTGACATCATTTAGAAAGTTGGAGAACATCTTATTTTTTGGAGAACATCTTATTTTTCATGTGGTAATAGATAATGCAAGCACATATATGCTGATGTGGAGGATGCTATAGAGAAAAGAAAATATTTATATTTGTGTACAACACATTGTCTTGATTTAATAATAGAAAAGTTTGGAGACTTGTCATAATCGAAAAATGCTTTGATTAAAGCAAAAAGAAGTAGCAACCTCATTTACAACCATAATTGGGTGTTGAGTTTAATGTTAAAAATCTTATTAGATTAGCCTTACAAGATTTACCATTGTTTAGTTGACTTTAGAAAAACATTTATGGAGTGGGGAATCGATTAGAGATAATGTGTATTTCCGAAGAATGGAATGATAATGAATGGGATAAAAAAGATGAAGGGAAACAAGTAAAAAAAATTTCTTAAGAGATTATACTTTTTAGTAGAGCATGATATTTGCTCTTAAAATCAGAAAGCCTTTAGTTTAAGTGCTAAGAATGGTTGATGGTGAAAAGTGTCATACGATGGGCTTTCTCTGGTGCTATAGACATTGTGAAAGAATGAATAGCAAAGAACTTATGTGGAGAAGAATCTACTTGTAATATGATTTGGGAAATTATTGATTAGAAATAGAATAGTGATTTGGAAAATTATTGATTAGAAATAGAATAGCCAATTATATCGTGATTCACATTTTGTTAGATATATTCTAAATCCTCTATTTTGTTTTGATTATATCTTTTTTGATTGTACGAATATTAAAATTTGTTTGTATAATATGCGGTGAGAATGTTATGCTCATTATAAAATTTTGAGAAGTCTATTAAACAACTTAAAGAATTCATCACATAAAAAGGGAATATTTTGTATGAGAGTTAATTATCTTGCAAAACACAGTAATTTGGTAAGATCCATCAACTTAATATTAAACTTATGATTAAGTTTGTTAAATATTTAATTAATATTATTCTAATTTTATTTTTTTAAACTCAAGTTATAGCATTTGTGAATGTACTTTGGATATGAAATACTAGAATAAATTCATTTCCAGTTAGGGTCCTATGTCTTATATGTTTAGTTTTTGCATGCGAATGAAATTGGAACATATTCAATTAAATACATGCAAAAACAAGAAATTTAATACATGCAAAAATAAGAAATTATTTGGTTGTGGCTAGGATGAACATATTGGTTTATGTTTTTGTGGGCTCCGAAAATTTGCCACCTACCTCTCAATTAAAGAGAGTAAATTAAAGTGTCGGTGAAATTTTCAGAAGGCATATGGAATAATAAATAAGACACTACGAGAGATATTCATTTTGAGGACTTTAGATCTTCTAGGGTTTCCATATATAAGCTATAGTTAATTACCCATCTCAATATTGAGAGAGCACTTTCGATTAAGGCTAGTCAATGAATAGTTAAGTAATGAATGTATAATAGCAGTGAGTGGAGTTTGAAAATTATGAAATTTATCATTTTAACTTAAAATTTTTTGTTGGGGAAACGATGACGCGTCCGATCTAGATCCCATGGTTCCATCATCCCGGGCTGTTGTGGTCTCTTGTCTACTTAGTCGAGGAGGTCGGCGGCTAAGGATCCTATCGGCCATGGGTTGCGTCGTCCAAACAATCCATAGACACAGGGTGGAGTTTTTTAAGGAAGTTTAAGTCCATAGAGGATTTTTTGTCTATCGTATCATGATTCACATCTCATCTGAGCCATTGGAGCATCAATCTGATCTGATCGTAATATAATGATGTCATTGGCGACAATACCGAGAACTTTGATCGTAACTTCATATATGAGCCTCTTGGCCGCACGCGTCGGACAGGTGTCTTTCTTTGGCATGAGATTATTTGAGTGTGAATATAGATGTGTACTTGACTTGACATTCTCTTTGTGAACTAGAATTTTCTTAATTTGTTACTTCCGACAAATAATTGCGGAAGGTGGGTTGAATTTTTAGCTTTAAATTTTTAAAGGTTGAATTTCATTCAGGTGTTTATAGCTTAATGACTTATTAGATTTTATATTTGAGTTTACACTTGATTTAAGTTAATTTGATTTGAAATTGTGATCATATTTTAATGGAGTATCCCCTCCGGTTGAAATCTTCATATAAATAAATCGAGTGTATAAGTTTCTTTATTTAATTTATATTATTACGATCCTCGACTATTAATTTAATAATGGATCGGATCTCTTGTTATTTAAGAATTAAACTTCTCAGATATTTAAATAAGTTGAAATCCTTATAATAATTATATTTTTAGGTTTTATTATTCGGACTGGGTTAAGATCAAACCGAAGCAACCTTCGCGTCTCGCATTTAAGTTTTCATTATTCGTCGGCTCATGCGAGTTTTTCTTTCAAAGTGTTCATATAAACTTTCGAATAATTTAATATATTTTGATATCAATGATTTGATATGAATTTTGAAGCACTTGAATTCAATTAGAAGTTTATCTTATAATACATGCATATCAAGTTAAATTCATCTGGATATTTATATGACTTTTAAAAAATATCCAAGTTGAATTTAATAAATACCTTATGAAGCATGTGAGGTTTATTTAAAATTGAAATTATCGTACTTTTCTTAATTTTGTGTTTGATTGGTGTAAGATGTTTACTCTTGTTCAATTATTTGAAATAATATTTGTTTGCTTTTGCATTTAGTTTTGAATTCATTGAATTCTTGAATAAGACTAATGTTTGTTGATGAGCTCGCAAAATCATCACAAATCTCATTTAAATTCTTTAGGCCACTTCTGATTCATCCAATCCGTCATGTAGTGCAACTCAAGTGCTTATTGAAAGGCTTTACGTTTCGTTGACAAGCTAAATTATTTTATTCTTGCTTGTATGTGAACTATCAAGCTGATGAGCCTTCAAGTTCTTAATAAATTCATCATGTTCAATATTTGTTCTAGCTCATGAGATGCTCGTGAGATTATTCAAGTTTCTTTTGATTTAATAAGAGATTTGGTCACCATGATAAATAGTGTGAATGTTTAATGAAACTCTTGATTAAGGCTCACCCACGAGCTATTTAATTGTTGCAAATCTTTTATGAACTATATTAGAGTTTCATTCTAGCTTGAAAATAAATATTTGAAGACATTGCAAATCCTGAGAGTATCGGTTTCAAAATCAGATGAAAGATCCAAATGTTTCTTTGAAAGATTTCATTCATGTTCACTGAGAGTTACCCAATTTTGTTCTTGCTTCTGAGCCATTATTAGGTGATGTTCTTGTATGAGATAAATTCTCAAGACTTTACAAGTTCCCTTTGTAAGTCTCACTTAAACCTAACTTTGCAAATTGTTTTTTTTATTTCAATCTTTTGTAATTTTGGTTTGATTTTATTTTATTTCGACTTAAATTTTCATTTCAAATTTAACTTAAGTTGCTTTCAAGTTCAATCATTCTCTTATTTATTTTCATTCAAGTCTTATTTATTTTCATTCAAATCATTTGTTACTATCCAATCTGACAATATTTTGGCATATCCCGTCGTCCGTAAGCATCGGGCTAACTTTGGCCTGCGCTTTCTTAAAAGCGCATTCATGTCTTTGCATTACGGTTGTAGTCTTCAATCCCACCACGCTTTCTAAGTGCAGTGGGGTCTTCAAATATCTGCATAAAATAAAATATACATAGTTTTTTTTTGCATGTCGATTTAACTTTGATTTACTATTTTTATTTAAGTTGAGTTTAAGCTCATTAGTATTTTCATTTGATTCTCTTTAAATGTCCAAATTAGGCCTATCTCCGTCATCCTGGTGCATTTTGACTTACGTCATGCTCTTTTCGTGTGTTCAACACGTCTTTCGACCTTACGGCGAGAGTCTTCAAATCGTCACTCTATTATAATGAGGTCTTCAAACACAGGTGACATTCAACAATGCAAGTGAAAACACAATGTGAATGTGAACTCTCTATGTTCATGCTTATTGCTCCCATCCTTCTATTTGCCAATCTCTTTGTCAATAATTGGATGACATCGTTGACATACTCCTGTTTTAGACAATCAACATAGATTCCAGTTTTGACATCCTCTCTTATATGAAAATTCCTTTATATCAGATCCAACAAGTCAGCAATTTGCTCATTGTAAATTTCCAAAAAGGAACAGTGACATTGGAAATGTAGTTGCTTATCTTAATGCTTTGCTTGTTC
Source organism: Cymbidium sinense (assembly GCA_021442155.1). Classification (NCBI taxonomy): domain Eukaryota; kingdom Viridiplantae; phylum Streptophyta; class Magnoliopsida; order Asparagales; family Orchidaceae; genus Cymbidium; species Cymbidium sinense. The sequence goes on along the minus strand of CM038214.1, from coordinate 53,570,163 downwards.
CTTATTTATGCGAAGGAAGAGCTGTTCAAATACTCGAGGTGTCAATCCCCTCTCTGGTTCAATGTGCAATCCTGCTGTCAGTCAACTTGGAGCTCCCCACATAGTGTATGTCTTCCAATTTCCAATCCGTCCATATGCAAATATAGAGTTATTGAAGTCGGCCAAGCAATTCTCCACCAAGGGAAGCCCAACTAATTGAAATGAATAGAAAGTGAAGCAGTGCTCGGGAATTGAAATAGGATTTGGGAAAGTCTTTTGAACGATCCGAACTCCCTCTTCTTCCATACTAAGCTGTTGTCTCACGCACAATATCACCTTGACACCGCAATCGCTAGGAGGAAAAGTTGTTCACCTGTTTTCTGGTAGGGTTTCCAAGCTCGCTTCCGGAAGACGGTTTGAGTCGTGGATTTAAGATTTAAGCGGTTAACTTAAATCCAGCCAAACGATATTCTTGAACAAGTTAAATCCACTGGTTGTGTTATCCGCTAAAGCCGCACAAGGTTAAATTCAGATTTACCAAATCCTGTTGGTTGGCGGATTTAGATGAGCAGAAACACATGAGGGAGGGGGGGCAGGAAAGATGATGGTCACCTTCTCTTTCCCTGAATCAAGGTGTTGGTCGTGGAAGAATTTGAGGTGCAACAACAAAGAGCGGAAGAAAGAGGAGAGTATACGTGGTTTATTCGGTCCAATGATTCAGTTGGAGAAGAATGTGAGGAAGGATGAGATGCAGGTCAAACGGGATTGATGGGATTCGAACCGAAGAGAGCAAAGCTGCTCGTTTGGCTAGCAACAAAGACGGGGCGGAAGAGAGAATGGGAGGTAGATCGAGCTTAGCAGCAAAACCGGACAAGCTCGAGCCATCTCTACGAGGAATGGAGATGGACGGGAGAGAGGAGTTTCTTCGCATGGGAGAAAGAGGGGGAGGCTTCGTTGATTTGTGAGGATAAGGTAGGTAGGGTTCATTCACATGGGATAATATGCGGTTTATTACTGGTCCAATGGGAGGTGGAGGCATAGGAATGGGCAGCTATGACTTCCAAGGAATTGTCTTAGTGTGATTAAGAGAACCAGGTAGATTTATCTCGAAATTCGTGCTAATCTTGACGAAATTTTAAGTGTAATAATCTTAGTCAAATTGGATGTCTATTCATTTCGCTCGGATGCAATAAGCGGCTTACAAGCCGTTTCATTCCGGCATCGAATCGATTCATTTTCGTTCAAAATGTATCGCGTTAATTTCGCGTTACTGCCATGATTTTGGCGTTTAACGACGCGATCAATTTCGCTGAAACTGAGTCGGCTTTTAAATCGTAGGCTTGGACTTTTCTGATCGGGGTTGGATTGTGCGATATATATATTTTGATTAATTTCGACATTCTGAACACGACGGCGAAGTCCGTTGGTTGATCGAAGATCGTTTCGACCGCTTTTCGTCGAGTGTATTTCAACTCTGATTTGTGCGTTGAAGCTCGTCGAATTCACCTTTTAAGCTCGACTTGACTTATGGCGCATGCATGGAGGTCAACAGTTTTATGCAATAAGGATTTAAAAAATACAACTCAAGTTAACTTCTTGCAAAGTAGATAATTCTTTAATTCTTGATGATTTGCTATCATATAATAAATGAGTGGTTCAAAATGAGGAAGGAAATGAAAAAAAAGTGTGTTGGATCAGATGATAATGAAAATATTGATATTTATGCTGCAAGTGAAACATAAGTTAATGGAAGTTATAATAAACCCATCAAACATAAATGTGGCCATATATTCGAGTCAGTATATTCATTATGAAATATGTAATATATTATTATTTAATATTTTCACATTATAAGTGTACTTATTATAATAATCTTGATGTAGCAAAGAAGAAAGCAATAGCATTGGATGAGGAAGAAGTGGAATGGAGAAATAAAAACCTAAGGAAGAAGTTGAACTTTATTATTTATTTCTTATTATTCTTTATGGATAATTATATGTTTTTTCTAATTTTTTATAATTTATGACTTTTTTATTTTTAATGTGAAAACCTATTTTTTGATTCAATATAGATTGCCTCGATTCCCAATGTAATTTTTAAAAACCTTTGAGCTTGGGAGGTTGGGCATGAATGTTATTCAAGTACATGTGTTCTCAATTTTTTTTTATCTTAATAATTGGGTTCGTAGATGGTGTGTCTTAACACTTATTAGACACTATATATATCTTTCTAATGAATTGTTGGTCCATCACAGTCTACAATATATGTCATTACATTGTTCATTATATTTATTCAAATAAATTTTTCCCTAAAACTCTCATTGTAGTAATTTCTCAAAAGTAGTGCTTCACTCTTCCTACGATGCATTATAGAAGGAAGTGCTGGTTTCTCATTGCTTCTTAGAAGAACTGTACAGGAGAGATACCTACTTCCTTACCATGTTATGCTTCTGTCACTATGGCTAGATTTTTAGCTTATATGTATTCTAGCTGGGATTTTTTTTTTCATTCAGGTGCAAGCAAGTGTTTTTTTTAAACTGTTATTGTTAGTTTTTCTAGTGCAAATCATAGTACGCTTTGTGTTATACTACTCATTTACACTTAGTTTAATATTGGTGTGAGCTTTTTAATGCACCATTCATTTGTCTACGTGATGTTTGCTTCATGATTCTGTGTTAACCATGGTTTTTTTAAACTTCAGAAAAATACTTGGACTGGATCAAGGGCAGTCATAGAGAGAAAGTACTAGTATAGTTGATCTCAGCATGTTGTTCTAATTTGTGATTTCCATTTGTTTCGTGCTGAAGACTTTAAAATTTTTTATGCTTCATGATTTTCTACTTTTCTTGCAAAGGCTGCAACTGCATTTGTTGTTTCTTGCAGGCTATTGAAAATCCTTCTTTAGAAAATGAGGATGGTCTAATTGAGTCCTCAATAGCTAGTGATGTGAATGGTCTAGACTATGATTCTTATGATACAAATGACTTTGATGACCAGGTAATTTACTTCCATTGCATGCTAGAAACGTGGAGATGTGCAAGTTACTGGTGGATTTTTTGTATTTAGAATGTTATTGGGAGTGTTGATGTGTCCTGGGCCAGCGCAAATCTTTCGTAGTACTGATGCTTCTCATTTATATTTTACATATAGAATGAGTTTTCTTTCATTGTTTTTTCAAAAAAAAAAAAATCCCCAAACTACAACTGAACATAATCTTTTTATGTACATTACGTGTTTTTTTTTTAGATCTATATGCAACTCATGCTTGTAACTGCAAAATTCCATACTTATTTTGCTTTCTTCCCTCACTTACCTAGTTATGCTTTATGCATGCGTAGTAACATGTCATTGGATTAGAATTTGATGCATATGATGTTTTTACATAATGTTTGATTAAAGTTTATATCTATTTGGAAGTGGATCAAAAACTAATTACGTCACCCACAATCTCTCTTGATTGAACATAAGGCTTGATGGAGATGGGTGCAGTTTAGATAGTTGGATCTACCACAACCACATATTTTGGAACTAATCACAATAGAGTGAGACATAAAAATCACTTGAATGACCTGAACCCACACATTCAACCTATTCTGAATTTTTAGAGATCCAATAAGATGATACTAGTCAAATGAGCGAAGGTATTCTAAAATATTTCATTTATTCAACTGTAGAGTTTCTAATCAATACCAAAATTTACATAGTAATATTGAACTTTTATTATAAATGTTACCTTGATATGCTTCATATCTTTACATGAAAGTTATGCATTAAAATACAGGATGATTGATTCAAAACTTGATCCTTACTCAAGTTTATCTTTTCCTCTACCTAAAACAACTAAAGTAATTTTTGGTGAGTTATAAAGTTCAGTAAGATAACAACTTTAATTTAAAATGCAATTATTTAAGGAATTAAAACAACATGTTATGCTAGTCATGAATGGGATATAATTATTAAAATTATAGACATAGACTTGTCTAGTGCATTGCTTATAATTATTAATAATAAATGATGTGGCGCAATTATTTAAAAACAACATGATATGCTAGTCATGAATGGGATATAATTATTAAAATTATAGACATAGACTTGTCTAGTGCATTGCTTATAATTATTAATAAGTAAAATTGGCTGAATAATGATGTGGCATAATAATAAGTGAAGTAATTATAGTGAAAGGAACTTTAAAAAAGCCATGTGAACTATATCCAAATATTATATGCACTACATTAATCAAGCTGATTTGTGTCAACATAATAGATTAATGGCATAATAGAGAATATCTTATTTTATCTTTAGTAGATATCATGTATGGATGTCTAAGTTCATTGGTCATTATGAGATAGTGGCTCAGATCATGTCAAACTATATATCATAGTATCAAAACTCAGCTGAAAGTGAAATCTAACATTATCATTATTGAGCAAGTTGAGGATTCTTTGTTTCCATAGTAGTTCGTTTTTGTTGCCATAGCTGAACAGGTTATTATAAATATATCATTGTCAATTTATTCTACATAAAGATGACCTTAAACCAATTATATTTTCATCGTTGAACATTTACTTACATAGGCCATTCTTTGTAAATATGCTAATCAACTTGGCACTTTAATATGTAATTTATAAGTGCACGACGCCCTACTCTTAAAATACAATAATTTAATCAAGTGTTAGTACAATCATAATTCTTTAACATTTTCTTTTTATAAATTAAATTTTATGCATAATCATTTAATCATGAAGAGTATGATATAAACATGCATTTTATAATATGAAGACTTTGTAATGTTTTGCTTACATACAAATTTAAACACATAAATTTAATGCAACAACAACAATAATAACAAGCCTTTATCCTAGTACGTGGGGTTGGCTACATGAACCTTTCGTCTACATGGTGTCCTATTAAGTGTCAAATTTTAATTTAAATCTAATAAAAAGGTCATTTTTAATACTTCATAATCAGGTCTTGTTAGGTCTATCTCTATCTTTCTTAACACAGGTCGAATGTAATATATCTACTCTCCTAACTGGATCATCGGACGACCAACATTTTAAGCAACCAAATCATCTAAGGCGACTCTCTCTTATCTTATTTGCCACTGGAGCTACACCAACCTTTTCAAGTATATATTCATTTTGTATTTTGTCTCTTAAGTGTAAAGTCACTCATCCATCTGAGCATCCTCATCTCTGCAACACTTAACTTCATTTTATGCTTCTCTTTTACTGATAAATATTCTGCTTGATAAAGCATTGCAAGTCTCACCACCATCTTATAAAATTTTCGCTTAAGCATAGGTGGTACTGTTATATCACACAACAGTCTAGATGCATTCCTCCACTTCAGCCATCCAACTTGAATTATACTAATAACATTCTCATCTATTTTACCATCACTTTGAACAATATATCCGAGGTATCTAAGATGTTTGATCTTCTTAATGACTATGTCACAAGCCCACCACTAGATCTACTACTGCTAAAATTATACTCTATATATTCAATTTTAGATCTACTCAAGCGAAATCGTTTAGACTCTAAGGTTGATTTTGGCGTTCTAAAAAGAAATTACACTCCATCTATTTCACCAACACTTTCTCTTCCCCATCAACATGCCCTTGGTTTCTGCTTTCTGGATGAATACGGGATATGGTATGCTAAATTTGTTAATTCACACACATACATTTATATAAAATACTTATATTAATATAATTTACTTCTCTTTAAATTAATCCTAACCGTAACTTCAAGTCAGCCGCTACTAGTAAGATTGACACCGTTCTTGGGTAAAGGTGTAGTTTGGTGATAACACGAGCTATAAAATGACAAAACCTGAAATTGGAGGTGAGATCCTTGACCAACTGCTGTGAAGGATTAAACTGGGTAATGTGAAGGTTGGGCAGTAGAAACAAGGTTGGACAGCACTGAATTCTCTGGACCTATGGCTCTGGTTGGATCTAGAACAGTAGAGCTGCTGCTGGAGGGAGGTTGGAATGAATAGCCTGCAGCAGAAATGACGTTTGGCTGCAGGTAGGTGCAGGCATCTTGCTGGTCGGAGGTATCAGGTGTGATTTGGTGAGTTTCCGAGGCGATAGTTGATTCCACCACCTAATCTCTCTTAAGTTACAGCTTCGCCCTTTAGCGAACAATAGGATACAACACCCATAGAGGAGAGAAAATAAAGAATAATATTTTTATAACAACAAAACTGAATCCTAATACACATAGAACTTATTTATATTAATAAATCAAACCCTAACCAAAAGAGAAGTTGACCGATGTATTAACACTTGTTGATTTGTTGCAATAACATAATTAAATTGCAATCACAGATGTTGTTTGTAAGTTCTCTATTTTTTTTTCTTGTGTTGTGAATCATAGAGTGCATTCGATAGGACATAAAGCTCTATATTGGCTAAAATCGAGTTAAAATTACAATCCAAGTTTACAAGGTCTCCTTGGATGACACAACCTATGGCTGCTGATAAAAATCTTTCGATTGGGTTAGATCAACTGACTCCTTTGACTAAGCAGACTAGGGATTATGACAACTCGAGAGGATGAAATTATTAAATCTTGATTGAGTTTGCATTATTTTTCTACTATTCATTTTAAGCTAAAAGTAATGGATTTTATCAATTCTAAATCCTAAAATACTGTCACTATATTCTTATTCTTGAGTTCTTAGCGACCTTACGACTAGTCTTAATTTAAAGTTCTCTCTCACCATTAGAAGCGGCAATTAACCATAGGTGCTTGCGCCTATAGAAAACCTGCAACCATACTCTTAATTTAAAGTCTTTGTAAAATGAAGGTTAAATCTTGTTCTTGTATCTTATCTTAAATCTAATTTGCCTTTTGGATGTTTATTTCGGAATATACAAAATTCTCTTGTTATAGGCTAGGTAGAAATTTTCGGAGCCTCAATTATCATTGAACTAAGACTCTCATTTTATAACCACTGTTCTCCCTTCTTTTTTTGAAAAATTTTCTTTCTATATACTTTGGAATTTGAACAATTTTTTTTGTTTCCATTCCTAACTGCCATACAATTTTCTTTTAAATTTTGATCTTAAACTTATTTCCCAATTCTTTTTCTTGCTACATCCCCACACAACTTTCAGTAGTTCGTGCGCATGATTTCTCATGCAGTTTTATTGCCATTTTTCAGTTCTAGAGTGTTTGGGTTAATTCAGACAGCTGTTGTCTATTGCGGTTGGTTAGTTGAGTCAACTTTGCCACAAACTTAGGCCAATTAAATTGGGTCAAACAAACTTTCTTGGGTTTTGTGAGGATGGATGGTCCTGGATTTTCCAATCAAGCTGTCTTACCATACTTTTCTATGCTGAAGAATAATTTTCTTACTGTTTGTTATTCATTTCAGTCATCATTGTAACTGTCTGTTGCAATCAATAAATCTTCAAAGTCTTTATTGTTAATTTTAAAGCTTATATGACTGCCTAGTGGCTGACGGGTTGGGATTGTTGTTGTGTTGTCATGGTAGGGTAAGTAATGCCATATTCTGTCACTATTCCAGCATTTTCCTTCCACAACTAAGCGGTTGCATGATAATAATGTCATTTTTCATTTATTTATCTGTTTTCCATGATGCAGCTAATGTTATACATCACAGAAAATTTAGAGGTTATTTTTTCTTTACAGGTATGCATAACTTTTATGAAGTTCTTTCTTTCAAAAATTTTACAGGAGTTCATGGAGGCTATCCCAGAAAAAGGCAGGAAATTGTTGACACTGATAGAAATGGGCTTTTCGTCAGAGGAGGCTTCTGCGGCTATAGACCGATGTGGTATTATTTCTTCTCTAGTTGATGCGAACACTTCTTATAATGCTGCATGTAAAAGTTGAGAGTTTTGCATTAACTTGGTGGGGGTCTAAAACTTTCTTTAAATTTGGATTCAGTTAGCCAATCTGGAACATATTAGACAAGCTGATGATAATAAAGTATAAAAATGTCTCCATTTTGCCCCCATGCACTTGTTCTTATTAAGAAAAAATAAATTTCTTGGGATTCTACAATACACCATGATGCAGATTAACGTAGTACTATGCCTCTGCTGAGAAAGAAGATTGTTATTTATAATTTTTACTATATTTTGTTGTTTTTTTTTCCTCTGGTTTCTAGTAATATGATGTATCTTGGAGAAAATAATCATGCGACAATAAGATTCTCCAGCCCTTCACACCGGCCTCCAATAAACTTGCCTGCATCATTGTCCCCCAACCCTCTTTTGGCATTTGTCTACACTATTGCTGGCATAGGCTCTTGTCAGCTTGTTGCTGTTATTGTTGGTTGCCCTTTTACTGTTGTCCTTACTCGCTTGCTATGCTTCTTTGCTCCACTCGAGCTACATAATTCTTATTTTAACACTAATTTTATGGCATCACTTTTGTAATTATCATAGCGCATGCAACAACGCAGGGGGCTTATCATTTTATTTGTTATTACTTAAGGTCTTGCCCTTGAAAGAGTTAAGAGTAATTGGAAATTAGGTGTGTAGTTAATTGTACAATTTTATTGTGTTATGTAAATATCCCATCTCGATAGCCATCAAATTAGGTGTGTAGTTAATTGTACAATTTTATTGTGTTATGTAAATATCCCATCTCGATAGCCATCAAATTTGTTTATTTTTTGGCCGATGTCCAACTTACCACCATCCATTTCTTCTTGCCATCTGATTTATTATCTTTTCTCTGCCCTGCATTGTTTTCCATATTATTTCTCTCTGTCAAGTGACCGGCCTCAGCTTGATGTGGGTTTTTTTTGTTTGTAAAACTTGGTAATCAATATCTAAATTAAAATGATGGTAATCAATATTTAAATTAAAATGAAGGATTTAGATTCTCTCCTCTGTCACGCATACCTTTATTCTGTTTGTGTGCTACATTTAAACTTTAGAAGATAATGGATAAATTTTGTGTATCCAGTATATAATTTTAATGAATGTAAAATTTATCATGTGTCTGATATTGGGGGATCAACTTATGCTAAGGTGTGATAGGTTTAGATATTTTGGTTATATTATATGAAATAATGAGGTTATGGTTGCAATTATAAGTTTTGATTGAATGTTAAATTAAGAAGTGACTAGGCGCTTGATTAGAGAACACCGTATATGCTTATATGTAAATTAAGAAAGATGTAACTAGATAACCTAGGCTGCATATATCTTTTGTTGGTCCAGAAAAAAGTCATTGATTGACAAAATATGAATGTTCAGATAAATATAATTAACTTTTGGCAAAGCCAGTCAAGACATAATTAAATTAAGAGATGGTAGGAGTAGGACTTGTGGAGCTAATGTTGTAAAAGTAGGAGTTTGGTAGTTTGAGTTGGAATAGTAAAAGATAGAAGTGGCAAATAAAGTGAGGAGAAAGTTAATGTGAAAGAATAGTAAGAATAATAGGTCGAACGCTTAGCTAAAAGGCAACGCATCTACTTGTGCAGAAAGAAATGTTTAAACTAGAACTAAAATCATACCTACCACTCAACTTAAATGTTTAATCAATGGAGAGTTAGGATGCATTAAATGGCTTTAAGTAGCTAAATTGAAGCTAATGATGATTCTTTGGCCCATGCAGGACTAGATGCTTCAGTTTTGGAGCTTGCAGATTCAATCCATGCTGCTCAAATGGCTGAGGATTCTGATGGAATAGCTTGGGGATCTCCATATGGAAATAAGGTATTCATAAATGTTAGAATAGTGATAAATTTATAGTAAATTAAATGAAGATAAAAGAATGATTATACCAAAGATTCCAAAGATAGACATAGGTTTATTCTTATATTCTTTACTGCAAAGAGATCAAATATTTACAATACTTCAAGAGAGGTACGTGGTGAGATTACACTTCATATGAATAATAAAAATATGTCACATTATTTGCACTTTTAACGTACTAAGAGAGAATAAAATCACTTATGGATGAGGGCTAAATGTGGAGAATAAAGTGTTGACGATGCTTCTTCTCCTTTTCTTTATGGTGAGAAGTTCTATCTTTTTTCTTTTTTCTCTTCATCCTCTTTCCTCCATTTTATTTGTTTGTGATAGTGGTAACAAACCAGGGTTATATAGGTTTTTATGGTTAAGAGTAATATTAATGATCAACTACCATTGGACACTATTGCAGTCTCAAACATAGATATTTATGGTAGCCTCTTTATATGACTTTGCAGTAGCCTCTACTTAGGACTCTCAAGTCATTGAAGTGAGCCACTATTTTAAACAAATAAATATTATGATCAAATTTTATTTAAAACAATTAATTAAAAATTGACTTTATATTTAACAATCCCCTACTTGGACCTTGGATTTTCAATATATTAGCTTAGTGATTACATTTGAATACTTCTCCATATGGTACCTTCATGTTATAATTGGTTGAGGTTAATTGAGATTTTGCAAACCTCAACTTTTCAATGGATATCACTTTTGTGAGCATATAAGCATGTTTTTTTTTTTTTTTGCTTTTTTAATTTTGATGAGTTACAAGGCGTCAATTTTAAGTCGACTACATATGTTGTGATGCTAAAGCTATATCTTGTCTGGAAATGAAAAATAATATTTTCTACTAAGTGAATAGTATTTTATTTGTCACAAAAGTTAGGGACAATTTTTTATTTTGGTTTTATTTTTTTTTATTTTCTTCAGCTAAATCATTGATCATTAGGAAAAATAATTGATTCTCCATCATCTTAAGATGTTAAGAGTTAATTCTTCATGAGGCAGATTGATTTTTATTTAACCAAATTTCTCCTAATATTATATTAGGGTCTATTTAGATCTAGGATCTACTTCTTATGGACGCAAGCATCCATAGTTAATTATCTTTCGTACCGTAGGAGAGCACCCTCAATTAAGGTTGGATGTAGGCATTAATCTTTGGTGTGATTCAGTGCTTTGTGACATTGTGCAAATATTCATTGAATTATTTAAACTAATTTGTAGGTTTGCCCAATCATTTAGTCTTATAATTTCATCCTTTAAACAAAATAATTTGAGAAGTTTATGAGATAGGTATTTGCATCCATTGTAAAGTTAATGTTAAATGGAATATGGCTTGCATACACAAACTGGCCTTACATCCATTGGAATTCCTTAGATGTGGGTGAAGTTTGCTTTGTAGATACACATTAGGCTTACATCCATTGGAATGTAGATGTTTAAATACAAAATTAGTTTTATGAAATAAGTTGGGCTTATATCCATTGGAATGACGGAGATGTGAGTCAAGTCTGCCTTGCAGACATAAATTGAGCTTACATCCATTAGGATTTTGATGTTTAAATGTAGAATTCGTTTTATGAAAGTTAGTTGGGCTTATATCTATTGGAATGTCAGAGATGTGAGTGAAGTTTGCCTTGCAGATATAAATTGGGCTTACATCCATTGGAATGTTGATGTTTAAATGTAAAATTCATTTTATGAAAACAAGTTGGCTTTACATTCGTTTGAAATCCCGGAGATGTGAATAAATTCAAGGCAGACATAAATTGTGCTTGCATCTATTGGAATGCCAAAGATGTGAATGAAGTTTGCCTTTGTTTAATGTGAAGTTCATTTTATGAACATGTGTTAGTCATATATTCATTGAAGTGTCTAAACTAAGATTGCGTTTGGGATGATGGTGTGGTGCGGTGCGTTTTGCACTGCACCGTAGTTGTCATTTGGGAAACTGTGGTTTGGGTGTATTTTGAAGAATCTGTGCATTTTGGAATCTTACTTGGTAGAGTGTGGTGACTTCCAGAAAGTTGCGGTCTGATTTAAAAAAAATGTTGAATTACCCATTGTGACTTATTCTGCAGCAACTTCACCATTGCATTTTCATACCAGTATAGTTGTCCCACATACTCTAAATGTGGGGTCCGCCTTGCAGACAATGACTGGGCTAACATCCATTAAAATGCCAATATTACAAGTGAAGTTTACCTTACAGACATGAGATCGTACTTTTTGATTATTAGAATGTTGATGGTAGGTATGAGTTCTATCTTTGCAAACAAAATTTGGACATACATCCATTGGAAAGCCATATTTATATGTAGACTTTCTCTTATGAATATAAATTGGGCTTAAATCCATTGAAATGCCAATTATTAAGTATGGGGTTCGCCTAATGAATATGATTGGGCTTTCATCTGTAAGAATGCAAATCATACTTTGTAATTTCCTTATGATTGAAGCAATCCAAGATTGTTAGGTTATTTGATAATTTTAGTGAATAATCATATTGCATTTGGATTTTTGACACAATAATTATTTAACTTTATTGAATAATTGAGAATTATTGAAGTTTATAAAATTCATCATATGAGTAAATTAATTTTGAATTTGTTAATGTTTTAATTCATTGAGATGATTAGTTTTTTACCTTTAAATCCTCAATTTAAATCCTCAATATTCAATTATTATCATATTACGTTTATATGAGAAAAAGGATGTCAAATGATTGCAAGTAAATTGATTCAAGTTGTTAGAAGTTGTAGGTCGGCTACATTTAATAATTCAAAATTTGATCATGTTTAATTTTAATTTCAAATTAGTAATTTTATCATGTCATAGTTCCATATTTCTCCTTTTTTGTGATTTTTGTAAAAAGGATTAGGTTCAATAATTTTAACAAATTTTTGATAGTATAACTACTTAGTAGTGTTGTATTTCATGAAATTTAACGTGATTACACACTTTTCTCTTTTGCTTCGATCCTAAGAGCGGTAGAGAGAGGTTTTCATCTTTTGCCGGATCCAAGATATTTGGTAAAGATTTTCATAATTTTTTTGGCCAGACCTAAAATTGACATGCATAAATGTTTTTCTTAACATGTATTATATTTGATTTTTAAATGATTTGATTTTATACAAATTTTACGATATTTTGATAGCATAACTATTTACAATGCTATATGTGTGAAATCTAGTGTGATCGATATTTTTCTCTCTTGCTCTAAACTCAAGATCGATAAATGAAGGATTTCATCTCTTGCCAGACCCAAGATTGATGGTAGATGTCTTCAAATTATTATTCTGGCCGGACCCAAGATTGATGTGTACGGGTCTTCAGATTTTAAAACTTGTAAATATAAAATTTCTTCATTTTTTAAGATTAAGAGTCCTTATGGCTAATAAAAGGTCCCAAAGTCTTTTTAATTGTCATAATTTCTCTTTTATGGTCTCAGATTGGGTCTATGCATGCGATTTCTTGCTTTTAGGTTTGGTCGAACCCAATTTTACATGATTAAGCTCATGCAAGAGCTCGGCTTCTCTCTCTCTCTCTCTCTCTCTCTCTCTCTCTCTTGGCTTGGTTTCATGTGCGTGGGAGCTTCAATAGATTGATCGATCGATCTTTCAAAGGCTTCGGCACACCCCAACAAGAGTAGGAGATCGTGTAAGGTGTGATCAGATATGGCTAGTGTGGTGTTCATGGAGTTCGTGGGTGTAGTTTTGTGTGAGTTCATGGCTGGAAGCATGCGAACCATAGGGTGTATGTTGAGCTCGTTCGAGGTCATGGGTTGTGGCTGAGGTCAGACATGGGATTGACCATCTCTACGTTTGGCTTTACCCTCTCCTTTTTGTTTCAATTGCATACAATCATCTTTTTGTTGGCTTAATGACTTGTATTCAATTTTTGTAGTTGATAGTATAGCTGTCTTTTGAAGTTGTGACACTCAAATGATAGCGGTGCCACCTAAGGTGTAGATGTACTCGATACTTGTTGTATCTAGGTGTCTTCTTAGAACTAAATTAATGTAGCCTATAATTTTGTATTTTATATAATCATACTCTCTACTATTATTAGATCTTAGGCCTTTCATTTATTTTCTTCAATTTCAATATTTACAAAGCTTTTTCACTTCATAAAAGTAGTTAACACAATAGATATATTTTTGATAAAATATACTTATAATTTTTGTAGTACATACATCATAAAAGTGAAGTTTGTGTTTACTAGTTCTAGCCTTTGGGATATGAGCTATCTTCCAATCTCGTAAAAACTAACCTTCTTTTGTTTACTTAAAATTCTGTCTTTATAAAAAGCAATAGATTATAAACTTACCCTTTACTTGAAGAATCTAAGATGTTTTTTTACTCATATTGCTTAACCTTTGATGCCATACATTTAAATATGCCTCAACATTAGTGATAGCTCTATTGTTATAGTGTTGGTGGCGGTGTAAAGAGCGCTTATCTTATTTCCTTGAGCAATCACCAAGGCCCCTTTTGTTAGTTTTGATGTATTATTTTAAAAAGTGGCATGACATCTTTTTGATATTATTTAGTTATAGATATGTTTAACTTTGTTTAGTTTCTAAATGTTATCACTTACTATGTTGATTATCATATCTCTTTTTTTTCATAACATTCGAGGACTCATTATCAATAAGAAACACTTTGTCATAATTATTGTGCAATAATTTGCCATTGGAAGAAGATTGAAACGATGTACTTGAGTCCAATATCCATGTCTTCATTTGTGTGATGATACTGGGTATTTATGTTTTCCACATCTGCATTTTTCATTTTTTCTTTTAGTGTTTGGCTATATTCACACCATTTTTTCTTAGTATACTTGAATTAAATGAGATTAGGGAGAGTCACCTTACATGGTTTGGCCACATAAAGCGTTGGCCGTCCGATGACCCGATTAGGAGAGTAGATGCATTAGATTTGCCTTATGTTAAGAAAGGTAGAGGTAGACTTAAAAAGACTTGGTTAAGATGTATAAAAAATGATCTTAGTATACTTGAATTAAATGAGAATTTGACACATAATAGGACACAATGGAGATGAAGGATTCATGTAGCCGACCCCACCTAGTGGGATTAAGGCTTGTTGTTGTTGTTGTTATTGTTGTTGTAGTATGTAGCCAAACATCACATCAATATTTTTTGGGAAATCTCAATACCTTCTTTTACTATGATTGATTGATAGTTCTGCTATGAGATTTTGATCTGCCTTTTCATTTGTTGTTGCTAATGTTTTGTGAGCTGCTCTTGTTGTCAACATTTAAAATTGAAGTGATATACTTTCATCTTTCTAGGGCCACCTAATATCCTTGTTGAGGATAAGATCTCGAACATCAATAAGCTTCATTGTGGATGATCTATAGGAATAACTAATAGCTATTTTAATACTAGCTCAACTCTCGAGTAATGATGAGAACAAGCTCAAGGCATAGATCTCATCATTGAATTTGATGTTCATAGAGTCTAATTGTTTTGTGTTTGAGGCGAACTTGTTTATGTGATTGATGTTCAAAGTTTTTTTTTTGAAATCTTGAGATTAAAAAACTTGTGCATTATGTGTGCTTTTGTAACTATAGAGGTCTTATCATACATATTCAGGAGCACCTTCATGACGCTTGCTATTACAATTTTATTGAGAATGTTGAAGGTAACGTGCATGCTAAGGGATAGGCCAATGACTCATAGAGCTTATCTATCTATTAACTCTTACTTCCTAATTGACTAACTATGGCATTACTCTCTTTTGTGGTTGATATACATTTATTTTAGTATAAATAGTATTCTATCTGCATCTTCTAGAGCTAAAGTTTCATTTATCGAACTTGTGAGAATTTCTTTTCTCTTCCCTTCTCTCTTTCTCTTATTTTCTTCTTTTTATTTATTTATTTGTGATGGGTATATTTTACAAATGAGAATTATATAAATTTATATAATGAGTTCACCTTCCAAAATTTATGAATGAACATTTTGTAGTATTTATATTAGACTGTTATGGTATACTTTATTTAGGAATTTGTGGCAGCCTTTATTTAGAATTTTAATGTTGTTGGAGTCTCTAATTTCAATAAAATTAGGAAGTAGGATCAAATCTTATTCGAGATAGTTAATGAAATTTTGATTTCACACTCAACGGTAAGGTCCATGTATTTTTTTTGTCATTTTTATTTTCAGTTTATGTGAAAACAGCATTTTGGATCTTTGGAAACTTGCTCTTGTACTGCTGACTAATTGTTCTCAGCCAGCTGAAGACTCTTTTTATAGCACCAGTAGGAAGAAGAGGAAGCTAACTGAAGATAAAGTTACATACAGGAGGAACTGTATCCAAGGGAGTC
Source organism: Cymbidium sinense (assembly GCA_021442155.1). Taxonomy (NCBI): domain Eukaryota; kingdom Viridiplantae; phylum Streptophyta; class Magnoliopsida; order Asparagales; family Orchidaceae; genus Cymbidium; species Cymbidium sinense. The sequence goes on along the minus strand of CM038214.1, from coordinate 53,554,083 downwards.
GAAGAGCAAAATATGTGAAGAAAGCTGCTTTGGATGTTGATGATATACCAATGGCAATTCCAAAGCCAATGATTGGCTTTGGCCTCCCATTTGAGAAGTGCATAATGCGTAGAAATCTCCCTGAGTCTGCTCTTGGCCCCCCATATTTCTATTATGAGAATGTTGCTCTTGCTCCTAAGGGAGTATGGGATACCATCTCACGTTTTCTGTATGACATAGAGCCTGAGTTTGTAGACTCAAAGTACTTCTGTGCTGCTATGAGGAAGAGGGCTTACATCCACAACCTTCCGATTGAAAATAGATTTCCACGTCTTCCTATCCCTAAGAAGACTATTCAGGAAGTCTTGCCTACGACAAAGAAGTGGTGGCCTGAATGGGATAAGAGAACCCAGTTAAATTGTTTGCAGACCTGCACTGCTAGTGCTAAGTTGACTGAAAGGATTAGAAAGGCTTTGGAAGGTTGTGGTGATGTACCCTCACTAGGAGTTCAGGAGTATGTTCTCGCTGAATGTAGGAAGTGGAACCTTGTCTGGGTCGGGCACCACAAAGCTGCACCATTGGAACCTGATGAGATAGAAATGTTGCTTGGTTTTCCAAGAAATCATACTAGAGGAGGAGGCATTAGCAGGACTGACAGGCTCAAATCATTAGGAAATTCATTCCAGGTTGATACAGTTGCTTATCACCTTTCAGTGCTGAAGAACCTGTTTCCTGATGGGATTCATGTATTATCTCTCTTTTCTGGTATTGGTGGAGCTGAAGTGGCTCTCCACAGTTTAGGTATCCGTCTGAAGGCTGTTGTTTCTGTTGAGATATCAGAAGTTAATAGAACCATACTGAGGTGTTGGTGGGAGCAGACAAATCAAAAGGGAATTTTGATAGACGTTGATGATGTTCAGCAACTAAATGGTGATAAGCTTGAGGAGTTTATACAGAGATTTGGTGCGTTTGATCTAGTTATTGGAGGAAGCCCCTGCAACAACCTTACTGGCAGCAACCGTCACACGAGGGATGGTCTTGAAGGTAAAGATTCTTCTTTGTTTTTTGATTTCTTTCGGATCCTCGACCTCGTCAAATGTATCACCGGGAAGAATTTTTGACTGCAGTAGGAACATATTAGTAATCATACTGTTTTGGCAAAAAACTGTTGTTACAGTAACGTACTTTTTCGACCTTTTTTTGACAATTGCTTGTTATCCAACAGCCCATATATTTATTTTAGATCTCATTTTACATTGGTTCATCCTTGAAGGTAATATATCCTGCAATTTTTTGTCTTGATTAGAATTTGGTTTGGATGAAACTTGGAATTACAGTAATTTTTTTATCATTCGGCTTGTTTTGATCTGCTGTAGAAATTGATATTTATTGTACTCATATAGTTGTGCTTTCTGAGGATCAAATAGTAGCATTAACGACTTAGTTCTAACAATAAAAGATATCCTTGGTTAGACATATGACGGCGATGATTTAATTCCATGTACTTTTCAACGTTTTTCTCTGATCGAATATTTTTTGAAGCTCTCTTAAAGTATTCCAATTCCAGCAAATGGCATTGGAAGAGTGCACTTAAAAGAGTTTAAAGTTTACGTCAAGGACAACTTGCATGCCACTATATTTACTCTATTCTCAGTAAGCGTCTGCATTTTAATTTAATTACTACTATTGTGTTAATATGCAATTATGATAACTAAAATTGAAATTATTAATTGTATAAACTAGAAGAATAATGGGCATTTAAATATTTAGATGAAAGAGGAAGATATCTGCCCTGCATAGTTTCAGATAACGTGGATAATGAGTTGTGGAGTAGATGAAATGAAAGCAACAGACTAATTAAAAGAAAAAAAAACACTATGGAAAAACCAATTTTTTTGTAATATGGTTGAATAAATGTGATGATAGTATGTGAAAAGAGAAGGATCAGCTTTGTTGGAGGAGAAACCAATTTGTTGAAGGTGGGTGGTGAGGGCTGTATACCATTGTGGCTAGTCCATAGATGGCTTTGAGAAGAAGGCAGACATGATGAGGGAAATGAGGATCTGTAAAGCCCGGTGGTTGTCTCATGTAGACCCTTTCAGTGGGAGGATCATGGAGGAAGGCTTTGGAGACGTTTAGATGCTTAATGGACCAGTTATTAGAGATAGCAAGAGTAAGGAGGACTCGAATGATAGGAAATTTGGCAACAGGTGAGAAGGTTTCGTGGTAGTCTAAGCTAAATTCCTGAAGCCTTGAGCGAGGTGCGCTTTTGTATCGAGAGATAGTGCCGTCTGTGTTGTATGTAGTTTTGTATGTCCATTTGCTTCCTAGGACATTGTAAGCTGGGGATGGGGGAACCAGTTGCCAAGTCCCTTGAGTTTGAAGGGCATGGAACTCTTGGGATATAGCATGTCGCCAGTGAGGGTACTGAATTGCTGTGGAGCAGCTAGTAGGATTAGTAGTGGAGAAGGTTTAGAATGGTTTTGGGTTTTGTAATGCTTGACTTCAGCCTTGTTTGCATTGGGTGTATGTTGGGAGGAGGAGGTGGAGGTGATGGTGAGGTAGATGAAAGAGGAAGATATCGGCCCTGCATAGTTTCAGATAACGTGGATAATGAGTTGTGGAGTAGATGAAATGAAAGCAACAGCCTAATTAAAAGACAAAACACTATGGAAAAACCATTTTTTTTGTAATATGGTGGAATACTAATAAATCAAATGTGATGATAGTATGTGAAAAGAGAAGGATCAGCTTTGTTGGAGGAGAAACCAATTTGTTGAAGGTGGGTAGTGAGGGCTGTATACCATTGTCATGGTGCTTGACGTAGTCCATAGATGGCTTTGAGAAGAAGGCAGACATGATGAGGGAAATGAGGAACTGTAAATCCCGGTGGTTGTCTCATGTAGACCCTTTCGGTGGGAGGATCATGGAGGAAGGCATTGGAGACGTTTAGCTGCTTAATGGACCAGTTATTAGAGATAGCAAGAGTAAGGAGGACTCGAATGATAGGAAATTTGGCAACAGGTGAGAAGGTTTCATGGTAGTCTAAGCCAAATTCCTGAAGCCTTGAGCGACGAGGTGCTTTTGTATTGAGAGATAGTGCCGTCTGTGTTGTACGTAGTTTTGTATGTCCATTTGCATCCTAAGACATTGTAAGCTGGGGATGGGGGAACCAGTTGCCAAGTCCCTTGAGTTTGAAGGGCTTGAAACTCTTGGGATATAGCATGTCGCCAGTGAGGGTGCTGAATTGCTGTCTAGCAGCTGGTAGGATTAGTAGTGGAGTTGTTGTGGTGAAGGTTTAGAATGGTTTTGGGTTTTGTAATGCTTGACTTCAGCCTTGTTTGCATTGGGTGTATGTTGGGAGGAGGAGGTGGAGGTGATGGTGAGGTAGTTCAGAAATAGGTTGGGAAAGATCTGAAGTTGAGGTGGGTAAGGTTGGAGAGGTAGTTTGGGAAGGTGATAGGTTGGCAGCGCTGGATGATGTAGGTACTGGAGGAGGTGATGTTGAGGATGGGAGGACTTGGGAAGGTACAAAGTTAGTGGTGGTGGGGAGGAGGAGAGGGATTGGTGGTGCATGATGGTGGAATTGTGATAGGGAAACATGTCTTCATTGAAGACCGCATATCAGGAGGTATATGTTCTCCTGGTTTCAATGTCATAGCAACGATAGCCTTTTTGCATAGGGGCGTAACTGATAAAAATGCATAGAGAGGGCTGCATTGTAAGTTTATTGGAGGCATATGGTTTTAAGCCAGGGAAAGCTTTGACAGCCAAAGATTTTAAGGTGAGTGTAGTTGGGTTGGTTGCTAGGAAGTGTTTGGTATGGGGACAGCTTTTGAGTAGTTTGTGATGACAATCTATTTATGAGGTAGTTGGCTGTAAGGAGGGCATCAGCCCAAAACGGCTGCGGTAGTGCTGCGTCAATGCATAGTGATTTGGTGATTTCAAGTAGATGACTATGTTTGTGTTCTGCTATGCCATTTTGCTCTGATGTATATGGGCATGTGAATTGATGTATAATGTTAAAGGTTTTGAGAGTTGTGGTAAAGTTATTGTTGAGAATTCATTGACACTGTTCGATTGAATAGTTTTGATATGGTGATTGAATTATTTTTCAATTAGATTTTTGAATTCCAGGAATTTGATGAGGGTTTGAGATTTGAAATGCATGGGGTACATCCAGCAAAACCGAGAGTAATCATTGATGAATATTACAGAATATCGATAGCCATTTAATGAAGTAATTGGGGATGATCCTCATACATTTGTGTGAATTAACGATTATGGGCTCCGAAAATTCGTCACCTACCTCTCACATTGTAGAGAGTATGATTTAAGTGTACAAATTTTGAAGGTAGATGAATAAATAGTAGATAAGACTACCTGAGATTTCATCCTCATTTGGTGAGGACTTTAGATCTGGGGTTTTCTATGGGTCAAGACCTATAGAATTACCCTCCCAATAAGAGAGAATTTTGACAAGCTACTATTAGATCGCTAAATGTGTATAGTAGTAAGCGTGGAGTTTTGGAATTTAGATTTATGAAATTCATCATCCTTTAAGTTTTATGGTCGGGAATGATAACACACGATCTAGATCTTGATATCCCAATTGTCGTCCCTAGTTTACTTACAAAGGAGAATGACTCAACCCGACCGAAAGATTCTTATCGTGCCAGGTCATGCTGCGAATCGTAGAATCTGCGCAGGGTGATGTTTGTCTGGGAGAGAGTTCTTAAGTCACAGTTACTGTAAGATTTTGCCCTATCGGTTCTATGATTCACATATCAAGATCGAAATATCGTGCATAATGCTACAGAATCGTAATATAATATAATGGTTAAGAACCAATTCATCGTATACACATAATGCATCATATTGGTGGCCAAACCACGCAGACAGAGACACACGGCCATATCCTTAGCGTAGATCGATTGAGAGTAAATATAGAAATACATTTCATTTGACATTGGTTCTTTTGTAAACTAGAGTTTTCTTAATTTGTCACCTTCGACAAATAATTATGAAAGGTGGGTTGGATTTTAGCTTTAAGTTTTTAAGTTGATGATTTTCATTTAGTCATTTTGAGCTTAATAATTCATCATAATTCTCATTTGGATTGATATTTAACTTATATTAATTTGATCTGAAATTTTAAACATATTTTGATGGTGAGTTTCCTCTCCGGTTGAAATTTTCATTCAGCTTTAGCTTCTATCAACTCTGTTTAGCTCCTAACAGAAGATCAGATCTGTAGGTTAAAGCTCGTAATTGTATTTCATAACTTTGCAACTGAATATCTTTTGTATTTCCACAAATGTGTTTATATTTTGAAAATTCAATGATTAGTTCATTTAAATATTTGTATTTTTGAAATATAATTATAAAGTTGTATTATATTCTCAAATACAAAATAAATTTTAAATTTATTTCTTTTAACCCGGCAAAGATCCTCAGACTTGAATCTAAATATTGATATTGTCCCATGCAGGTATTTTTAATAATTCAGATAATTTTATTTCTAAATCATAAGATTAATTTTATATTTTCATAATTCAAACTTGGCCTGCACAGCCTTTTCAGACATTAAATTTTGCACTCTAAATTTTCATGTCTAAGCACATGCAGACATTTATAGCTTAGATAATTTCATATAATTAAGAAAATCATTACTTTAGAAAATCATAATTAGAATGAAATTCTTTAATTTTAAATTGAAAGAAGTTTCATAATTCATGGAGAATTTAATTAGCATCACCTTTTGTCTGCTTGTACGAAAAATTGCAGATCCGGTGGCATTCAGTTCATTCATTTAAAAGCTTGCATAAGCTCTAAACCACTTGAATATGACATAAGTTTGCTTCAAGAGATGTGTAATAGATTCACATTTATTAAAATACTTACACACGTTGAATATTTTAACTCACATACAAGCAAACTTATATCATGATTGTAGGTGTCTTCTCTCTATTGAACTTAACGTTCAATCTTGCAGAATTCCTTCTACAAACATTCATTTTAAGTACTCCCATTTGCAGATAGACTTTCAAGTCATTGCAAGCTCCATTAAAGTGTTTAGCATTGAATATTATTTGAATCTGTCTTCATATGAGAATGAGCTTTCAACTATACTATAAATTTGTTCGTGCTGATATAAATGACACTACACCCAATTAGAGTTCATTTTTTTTATTCCACTTCAAGTCCTATTTTATTCAAACTTAAGTTTACATTTCTCAAAAATACATTATGAGTCTAATATTGATCTCAAATGTCATTTATATTGAGTGTTTTTGTTTGTCCCAATATATGAAGCGACAAACTTCAAACATTCATTTGGTGACGAATTAGGCAAATGAACTCTTTTTTTTCTTAGTACATTTTCATATAGTAATAATACTTCTTGTGTCCATTTAAATTCAATATAGTAATAATACTCTATCATGAGATGAGAAATACACAATCAGTTTACGCACTAAGCTAATTGAGCATTAATGGGGTTTAAACCTACTATGTCTTATTGAGTTTAGTAGGATCTTTGATCACCTGCATAGAAATGAAGCAAACATATATAATTTTTCATACATTCAAGCCTCATTGTGTTATACTTTTGTAATTAAAAGTAAGGTAGTTGTTGCGGGTACTGTAACATAAGGGATGGGGAAAAAAAAATTTTTCCAAATCTACAGTGATTGCTTGCTGCAGTAGGACAGGAAGAGGGATCTCGGTTTTACTGCTACAAATTTTTTTTTTTTTGGTTCTTCGGCTTCGGTTTCGACTACGAACTAAAGAGAGAAATTGAACACTCTATCATTACGCTTTTCCAGAACAATGGATGAGGAGGGAGGAGAGGGAGGGGGAGAGGAGAGAATGAGAGCTTTGGGATCACTGTGAGAGAATCGCATGAAGGAAAAAAAAATGGGGATTACCTAGGGCTGTAGAAGACAGATAAGACAGAGACGGAAGAAGGGTTTTTGGCGCTCAGGAAGATAATTCTGGGGGGGAGGAAGAATGGACTGGCTGAAATGAATGAACGAGAAGGTTTTTTGATGGAGCGTGCATGTGGTTCCTTGCGGTTTGCCCTAGCGGTTCCTTGAGGTTAAGGGTGACGGAGAGGTAACGGGTGAGCAGGGGTTCGGCTTTTCTGGAAGACAAATCGAGGTCAACAACGATAGATGTGTACTACTATGAGACGAAGATTGAGTGAATGGTAGTTTCTTGTTTTGGAGAGTTGGCAGGTGATATAGGGCTGATGTGGCTGCTGCGAGAAATGCTGGAGAAGGTGGCTGCACTCGGTTGTCCTGGTCTTTGATACTAGAGAGCTTGGATTTTTCTGGATGGTAAGGAGAGCAGAATGTGTTGTTCTTGATGGAGTAGAGTGAGTGCGAATGGAGTGGAGACCCTTAAGACATGGTCCTTGAAGTAGTATTTGACTAGTCTTCTTGTTTAGTAGCTTGAATTTATGAGAGTCAAAGAGAAGTTTGCAGGAATCATCTATGAGAAGTTGATGAACTGAAAGTAGATTGTATGAGAGATTAGGTATATGTAGGAGTTGTTTGAGGAGCTTACAGCTTGGCGTTGGTAGCAGACTTTGTCCAGTGTTTTGGATGGGTAGTGCTGTCCATTCCCAGGTGTGATTTGCTGATTGCCTTTGTATGCGGTAGAGTTTGGCATTTGATTCAGATCCGACGTGAGATGGGCTGAAGCTCCTGTATCAAGCACCCAGGAGGTTGTATTGGTGGTGTATGCCATGAGAGCTTGTGAGGAGTTGGTAGAGTTGCTGGTGTTATAGTTGAGGTCTTGTCAATGCCAGCATTGAGGGGCGATATGACCTTGTTTGTTACAGATTTGGTACACTTGGGTTGATTTAAGTGATCTGCCACCTCTGTTGCGATTGGGAAATCGTCCATGATTGGACGAAATGGGAGGGAACTTCCTTCTTTCTCTTGTTGCTGATAGAGCTGGAGATGAGGTAAGGGTTTGTTGGATTTGGAGTTCCTTGAGAGCTTCAGCTGCTAAGTTGGTCTCTTCGCTGCATAGTAGAGAGTAAAAATCATCCAGATTGATGGGTTGGAGGTTGGTGCGAATTACAATCTTGAAGGCTTGATTGTTAGTGGGAAGTCCATTCAGTGTGTATAGGATTATATCTTCACCTGGTAGTGGTGTTCCTATGGCTGCAATAGCATCGGTTATGCTCTTGATTTCAGATAGATATGCTATCATGGATATGTCACCCATGTGAATGTGAATGTTATAGAGTTCATTCTTCAGCTGAATGATCCGTGACCAATTTGTAGATTGCAGCATTCTTTCTAGTGTAAGCCATTTGTCCGAGCAGGTTTCAAGGGAGAGAATGTAGGGAAGAAGGGAGGGAGAGACCACTGCATATAGTGCAGCTGCTTGATTTTGACCCATCATATTCCATAGAGTATAGGCAGGATTGATTGCTGCTGGTCCATCATTGCTCTTCGTGTATCTAATTGGCTTAAATGTGCTTTCATCAAGATATCCTTCAAACTCATTTACTCTAAAGAGTTCGAGCAGTTGAGATTTCCTGGTGGGGTAATTATCTGTTGTTAGCTGGGTGATGAGTGTGTTTTTGAGATTTGACATAGGAAATTTGAGCCGCGGAGGAATGGGAATGCCTTCAGTTTTGAGAACCGAGTGGGCTGATTCAGCTGGGTTGGTGGAGATACCTTCTGATTCCATGAGTGTTAATTACTGAACTCTTACCGTATTACTAGCAGAAGAAGTTGAGGCGTCTGCTGTAATTCCATGAAGAATTTTTAGGAGCAGAAAGGAGGGAGTGCTGAAACAAGAGCCCCGATACGTGTAATATCAAATGAGATCAAATTTTAAATATATTTTTTTGTAAAAATAAATAATAAAAATATTTATCTAATTACATAATATAAAGTCAAATTTTCTAAACTGTATAACAAATAGCCCTAAAATAACTTTTTCCTGTCATTTAAAAGAACTTTTGGAGCCACACCACCAATAAATCGGTATCAGAGAAAGTAAAACCCACAAAACAGATGATGTACATACATTAAGTTAAAGATTTTATAGCCAAGAACAATATCTTAAACCATGTTAACTTCAAACACTCCGAATGGATTATCTCTAATCCTAACATTGAATGTCAAGTAATTTTGTGCCGTGACTTGATAATAAGAATGCTTAATTTAGCACATTTGTAAGGTATAGTGGCACTCTACATGCACTTCCATGAACAACGTTCATAATTATGACTTGTCACATCTCAACAAATGAATTATGTTAATCTTAACACAATGGCTGATGGTTTTTTGACTAGAAAACTATATCATCTTATGCATAGATGGTAACCACTACTATTTAGTATTTAGAAAGTAGATCCATATATGGCAAAGGTAAAATACAAAAAGATAGAATATTTTTCTGCTATATTCGAAATTAGATATAATCCAAAATAGTAACTAGGTTATCCCCAAGCTAAATGCGAGTAATGGTTTCTTGAATAAGATGGAAAGGGATAAAAAAGAGATCAAGCAATCTAAAAAAAGCTATCATGCAAAATATATTCAACGAAGCGGCAGTCTGAAATTGAAACACAGCTAAACTCACAACTCGCTGGAACCATATATAAGAGACCAAGCAATAACCAACTAATTAATTTGAAAAAGATTTACAATTATAGCATCTTTTCGCTCAACATTTCCAATAATTAGACAAGATATGATCGGGCATAATATTATATTTCTCTGCTCACAACTTACAGCAGAAACCCATTAAAAATAACGCATAGCATTAAGGTGTTTTATTAAGACAATATATTAAAATAATTAATCAATATGACAAAAAATTAGAAAAAAAAAAGCATAACTAGAACCTATTCTTGTTGTATGCTAATACATTTAAAATGTGTAAATCAATATGGGAAACCTAGTAAAAATAATGTACAATAGTATTAGCGTGTTTTATTAATATAAAGCAATAAATCAATTAGACAAAATAGCAAAAGTATTGGACAAAATATTATAAATGACATTCACAGTATAAAAATCATTCAAAGATTTTAATAATGTCATTTAGCTGCAACTAACATAAGATATGACTATAGGCATAATATCATCCAGAGAACATATTATGTACCTAGTACATTCTGCTAAGTGTATGCTTAACTCATAGTGGTCAAATGCACTAGTCATAAGAGAACTTAGCCAAGGTATCATCCGATTCCATTTCTAGAGAGTAAAAAACTAGCTTGTCATAACTTGCAATAGGGAGAATTCAACTCAAAGACACTCTTCTCACAAGGAAGCTTTTTGAGAGATTCACCTCTTATGAGGGACAACTCACCTCTTAGAAGACCCTCCAATTCAATAGAAGAGCTTGACATGGACTATTCTTTGAAAACTGGCTAGAAAGACTTGCTCAAGGCACTCACCCACTCACCCCAGGCAGGGGTGTAAGTGAGTCGAGCCAGCTCGTTTATAATCTCGTGAGCCAGGCTTATCATGCCTTGGGCACAAATTTGAGCTCGTATGTTATACGAGCTTAATGAGGTTCGAATGCTAGCTCGTGAGTTGACGTTATATATATATATATATATATATATATATATATATCCAAAATAATTTTTGAAGACAGTAAGATTTTGATTTGCAGTTTAAAATGATTGTCAAAACTCAAAACCATGTACTTTTTTTAGGAACTTAAAATTTGTATTTATTATGATAGTTTGCTAGCAACCATCTGCTTTTGAAGAGGCTGTCAAAGCTGAGCTTTTTGGGAACTTAACATCCAAGTTTTAAATTTTTGTTAATTCGACTACTATGTTTGCACTTAGTTTGCTTGCTTGTCTCAACAACATTGCTTCAAAGCTCCTTTGCCAACGATGGTTTTTCATGAGTTAACGGGTTGAGCTCTCAATCTTGAGAAAAAATCTACGAGTCGAGATCAAGTACGAGATGCTTTTTTGGCTGATGAGCCGAGCTCGAGCTCGTTATGACTTGTTTACATACCTTCCCTCAGGCACTTATCTCATGCACTCAATTTAGGCACGCACCTTAAGCTCTTGCGCCTGTCTCTCAACTCAAACATTCATTTACAACATCTACTTAAGAATTCAATCAATTGTAACCACAACCATGATAGAGAGAGGTGTATACATGCATATGTTGTTGACAACCCACTTGTTTATAACTATCAATCATTTATTATTGTACTTTTTACCATGATGTAGCCTCTCTTATTTCCTTTTTCATCATATAAAGAAAGGGTTGAAAGACATTTTTAGGAATTTATTTCACTTGTATGATTCACATACTACACTGGATTTTTAGATCACTCTTCCCCACTTGCCCTCTCTCCCATCTCTGCTCTATTCAATCAACTAGCTTATCGAGTTGGGTCAGGATGTCACCCATAATAAAATTTGGATTCAATATCTTAAAAGGTGTAGTGTGTGTATTGATGCCATTGTATGCTAAGCATTATAAGAAGCAAAGCTATGGGATCATGAGACTTTAGTGAGCATAGGCAACTATAACTTTGTGACTCACTTTGATTTGAGAGAGATGGAAGAGTGGATCACAATGGTGATACAAGGAGCATTGGAGTGAGCTCTTAGGGCAAAGTTTGCGATGCCCCACCAAGAGTCATATCAAGGAAGGTCTACTTTGTTGATTATATTGCTTGCTTTGAGTTGACGACTTCATTGATGGTTGTTAATGACGTGCTAAAGTACAGCCTATTTTTCACCATCTTCATAGTGCGAACTATGTGGTGGTTCTTATGCCTTTTTATATGCATCATCATATCTTTTTCTGAATTCAAAATGATAGTCAACACTCAATTTATGAGCACTCAAGAGCTCACAAACATTTTTGAAAATGAGATAAAAACTAAATGAGTCATCAAGCAAGTTCATCATTAGGTTCTAAAGAGAGATGTAAGTGTGATAAACTTCAAACTAGTAGTCCCCCAAACAACACTTAGGGCATGTTGAAAGGGCCATTTAGATATGCTCTTGTCTTTAACAATTGAGGACGGTGACTAAATTATCGGAACTCACTAATATCCATATTAATGCTGAAGAATACAACAATGTGGCTTAATTTACTTGGCTAAGGTACTTTTCTCCTAGACATGAACATGCTCAACCTACTGTGAACACTAGGGATCATCCAAGAGTGCACATAATAAAAAGGAGACTACACTTCCCATGAAATCATCTCTACCACCACTAGCAGAGGACGCATCTACCAATAAGGTTTCTAAGGATCATGGGCTTATATAGCTTATGAATTGAAGAAGCTTCACATGTGACTTGGCCAAATTAGAGTGATAAGCTACATTTAACATACTAATATTGATCATTCACTCTTTTGTGAGTATATATGGTTGAATAGGTGGATGCCATCCAAAATAAAGAGTTATTTATAGCTCTCTTGACTGCAGGCATCCATTTCAGCAACACATAAATGTATTGTGCTTTCCACAAAGACATGACCATGACAAAAGGAATGTTAACACCTGTTGTCCTCCATGCATATGTCATAAGTCAAGTCGAGCTCACAAGGTGAATTTGACGAGCTTCAACGCGCAAATCGGAGCTGAAACTCACTCGACAGCGTCAAAATCAGTTGAAATGATCTCCGATCGACGAACAAACTCCATCATCACATTCAGAACATCGAAATTGATCAAAATAGGCATCTTGCATAATTCAACAGTCGACTGATCAAGAAGGAGGGTCGCGGATGCGTTGACACGCATATCAAGATCGGGAAGCCGCGACGTTGCCCAAACGATCTCTATTCGTGAAATTGATCACTCCATTAGCATCGAAACGTTAAAACCTATCAAATGAGACTGCTCGCGCTCAATTCAGACGAGTATGCATGAATATTGAGCAATCGGATACAACAACATGCAAATTGGACCTGAAATATACTTGACGGCACCGAAAATCAGTCGAAATGAGCTCCGATCGATGAATGGACTCCACCATCGCGTTCAGAATGTCGAAATTGATCAGAATAAGCATCTTGGATAATTTGACGGTCGATCGATCAAGAAGGAGGGTCACCGATGCGCTGACACACATATCGAGGTCAGGAAGCTACGACGTTGCCCAAACAACCTCTGTTCGTGAAATTGATCGCTTCGTTAGCGTCGAAACGTCAAAACCTATCAAATGAGACTGTTCGCACTCAATTCGAATGAGTTTGCGCGAATATCGAGCGAGTGGAAGCAATACAAATTTGAATTGAAATTGACTCCGATTTGACGCTGACTTGAACCAAATGACCTCCAATCGCTTAATGGATTATGTCGTTACATCCGGAAAATTAGAGTAACCTAAAATTGACATATATATTGTCTATGTGACGATGTCGGCACGAAAATCCAAATTATGGCAAATAAAATAATAAAAAATACAAATCCTATAAATATCTCTCTTAAAACCCTAAACCTCGCTTTTTTTCATTTTCCTCAAGCCCTCTCTCTCTCTCTCTCTCTCTCTCTCTCTCTCTCTCTCTCAGCTCTCTGGAGTTTTCTTCGCGAAACGACCACCGACATTATAAGAAGATTGTAGTGAACGATCAGAAGCGAGATCGCTCATTATCATACTGTATGACAGTACCTTGACGCTTCCTCCTCAGGCGGCGAGTCGCGAGTACCGCGTGCACGCTGATCGCGGCGAGCACCGCACGTGGGCGCCAGAGACTCATGCGCAGATGCACTGGCGCTGGGCCCAGTCAGCTCACCCATGAGCGCCTGTGCCCCCCGCGACACTGCAGCCAAAGCTGTGTTGACCATAAGTACCATACACGCTCTTTCATGGCGGAAAACTCAGATTTGCTTGTTTACTATAGCACTGCTTTCTTTGCGGCATGGAAATTTGTTGCCAGTGTATGTGTATAAGTACCTATACACGTCTTTCTTGGCGTGGTGGAGAAATATATTTCATCAGGTACCTTAGAGACCCATACATGCTTTTCTTGGCATGGTGGGAAGGCATTCAGGCTGTGGTTTATTCCACCCATATACTTTTGTGGTGGGGTCGATTCGGCAGAATCTATATGGGGACAACATCGGGATGCTGTCGAAATGGTTCCAAACTTCACACCGACAAGGGGACATACACAGCCTGATAATAAACTATGTTGCGATATAAAATTGTTATTTGAACTAACATTATAGGTGTACAAGTACCCGTACACGCCTTTCTTGGCATGGCGGGGAAATCTGTTTCAGCAGATACCTTAGAGTATCATTCATGCCTTTCTTAGCATGGTGGGAAGGTGCATTCATATCGTGATTTATATACTTTTCATATGCCCAACATACCGCAAGTTTATATGGGGACGATCGTGATGCTATCAAAATGTCAAAATTTTAATCGATATGATTCATAAACTGCTTAATGAAAATTCAACAATAAAATTAAAATTAATATTTTAACTTGACATTGCAAATATATAAGTACTTCTACACGCCTTTCTTAGCGTGACAGGAAAATATGCGTTTCATACAGGTACTTCAGAGACTCATACATGTCTTTCTTGACATGATAGATAACGCATTCGGCCGTGGTGTTTACACCACCCATACATGTCTTTTGTGGCATGGTGGGCAAGTCCAGCCCCCGTTGTAGCCCCCTATGTGAAGATGACGTCGGGAGGCTGTCGAAATGCTATCAAAATTTTATCTAAAAATTATACACTTTGAATGAAATTCAATCAAAACAAGCAATATTATACAGATTTCTTAAATTTAAATTAATGCTGACTCAAATACACCCGCATGGACTCTGACACTATGCTAAATACTTAAACTTAGTGTCTGAGGATGCGGCGCGGGTTGATTCTCAGTTAGGTGTTAGGACCTGGCCCGGGTTAACAAAATCTAAAAAACTAATGATATTATTATAATATCTTCAACCTAATAAAATATTTGAGAAGATAATTATGTCATATGACAGCAGATTTGATTCTCTATTATTAAATTAATAGAGTTGACAGGATCTGAAATAGCGAAACAATAAATCACCCCGATGATGGCTGTGTTGAATGAAAATTTCAACCGAAGGGGATAGTTCAATCAAAATATGATTACAATTTCAAAGCAAATTAACTTAGATTGAATATCAATCTAAGTGCATAATTTAAATTATCATTGTGTTATAAATGTATAAGTGAAATTTAATATTAAAAAAACTTAAAGCTAAAAATGCAACTCATCTTTCGCAATTGTTTGTTAGAGGTAACAAATTAAGAAAATCTTAGCTCACAAAAGAGTCAAAGTCAAATCAAGTACACAATTATGTTTACACTAAAACAATCTCGTCGTGCGACGTCTGTCTTTTGATTGCTTGGCCAAGAGCTCCATGATGCAATTATGACCAGTCTTGACCGTGGTTGTCGCCAAATGATCTCACTATTTCACGATCACGATTGTAGCCCGTATGCTCCTCAATGACTCTGTTCTTTGAGTTGTGAACCATATGGTATACTTGATTGGGCAAAAAGTCCTCTGTTAGCTAAGGTAGACTTAAGCTTGTCTCCTTAAGCAAATATCATCACAGGTCTACAAGGATTTCTTTGACGACGAACACGTGGCCGATAGCGCGGGTTGGATCACTACCTCCCACCAAAGTAGACTAGGGATCACGACAACCCGGGATAACGGAATCATGGGATCTAGATCGGCGCGTCATCAATCCCCCAACCATCCGCTTAAAGTTAAATATAATGAATTTTATAAATCTAAATTTCAAAACTCCATATGCTGCTGTCATATGCTATGTATTTAGCGACTTAACGACTAGCCTTAATCGAAAGTTTTCTCTCAGTATTGAGAGGGGTAATTAACTATAGGTGCTTGTGCCTATAAGAAATCTGAAACCAGATCTAAAGTCCTCACAAAATGAGGGCGAAATCTATGGGTAGTGTCTTATATACTATGCCATCTGCCTTCTGAAATTTAAACTGACACCTTAAATCACTCTCTTCAGCGAGAGGTCAATTGCAAATTTTCGAAACCCACAACACCCAAGAAGTTTTGTGGAAGAACGAATTAAGATAAGAAAGTTGAAGAAGTTTATCCTAGCCAATCTTGGATGGTGAGTAGTGAAGGTACCCATGGAGGGATAAAATAATGAATCAGTACTTGCCAAAGTCACTCACATAGCAAATGTAGTTCTTGGCATCTTTAGAGGAGATGAAGTTGAGGCATAATGTCAAATGAGTCTCAAGCTACCTCGATTGGGAGAGGAAAACTTGGTGGCCATGCTTAGGGCCAAGTAGTTGAAGTCAACCCAATCACTCTTGTAAAGAGAGTTAGACCTCTTTAATGGCACAATGGTCGTTACAACATTGATTGCTAACTATTAGATTGTGAGCATTTTAATCAACATGACGAGCATGATTACCATCATTTTTATCTTTAAGTAAACTTGATACCCTCACATCTCACTCTCACTATAGGCCCATTCTTTTGTTTCTTCTGAGAATGGATGGAGATGGAAAATATTATCATGTTCACTATTACCTAGGGAGAAGGCAAGTAGAAATACAAAGCAATGGTCAACTTCATTATAGTTGATGTGCTGCCCACTTAACATAATCCCTAGGCGACCTCTTCTCAACATCTTTAAGGATGTGGTTTCAACATACCATGTGGCAATTGAGTTTCTAGTTAAAGCCTAAGAGATTATAATGAGAGGCGATCTTATGCAATATAGAGCCTACTATTTCAAAGTAGTAGGTAGTGTGAGGTGAGCATATAAAGAGGTATTGTAGTTTAAATTGATAGAGGATGGTGCTAGAAACAATTAAAACTATAGAGATTGTTCCAACGATTAAGGATTTCTCTAGGCAAACTCTCCATCAGCTACTACTCATCCCAAAACATAGAGAGGAACACATCAAGGCCTTGAGGGGTGACTAACATATTTTCATAGGCAATAGTTGAGATGTCAAGGATCATTATTAATGTCACTTGCCATAGGTTAAATATAAACAAAAAGATTAGGCTGATCAACTAAAAAAATCAAAAATATGGCAACCATCCTTACCAAGCCTATGAAAGAATTTCATAAACTCTTGGAGGTTGAGTTCATTACCGTGGTACAATACCCCAACTAGATCTTCAATATAGTAATAGTGTCGAAGACAAATGAAAAGTAAAGAATGTGTGTTGACTTCCCCAATCTAAACTTAATGTGTCCTTAGAATTTACTCCAAAAATTAAATTTAAATTAAACTTCAACTTCTCCCTTTTTCTAACTTATCAAACCTATATTTACTCCAAAAATTAAATTTAAAACTAAAAAATTTATAATTTAGATTAAAAAAAAAAAGATAAAATCATCTTACCACATTAAGCTTTATGTTATTATATTGTTGCAATGTTCTATCTCCCCAAGCAATGATCCTAGGACTATAATCTTATCCTATAGGCTTTCCAATAGAAAGTAACACACAAATCCAAAACTATAATTACAAAAGAAGAATTATAAGTAGACATATATTTAAACAAATATAAGCATTTGATAGTAATCGCAAATAAAAAAAAATTAATTGAATAACTATAATGCCAAAAAGGCACCCTCCGTATAAATGGCTTATATTGAAGTAAGTTATAGTTTGTTACCTTCTTTGTTCTTCCGATTTAGAATCAGTAATAAATGGAACAAATCTAAAAGAGCTAAGACAAAACTAAATAATAGCGAATGTCTTAGTCAAACTAATTAAGCTTAGACAAAGCTCAAAAAAAGCCAGCAATAAGAAGCAAAGACAAAATTAATTACCATTTTAGGAGCATTAATATAGAACCACCATATATTGGTAAATACAACAGTAATGGGAGTTTGGAAATCATGTCAAACAAACCAAATAATTTATGAGCATTTATATACATAGCACATAATTTTTATATATTTATATATCGAACACCTAAAATTTCATAGTTATATAAATAAAATTTAACTCATTAATATTATATAAAAAATAATACTATAATTAATTTTTTAAAGTAGAATACACTTTCTACATATAAAAAAAAAAGTTGTATTTATAAATATTAAATTTTGTGTTAGATATGTAAATAGATAAAAATTGTGTGCTATGTATGTAAATTTTTCATAATTTTATTTTACGGCAAAAAGTAAATTAAGATAAATCTCAAAAGTGGCCACCAACCGTGGTGGCAAGCGACCGCCGATGATGGCTACCGATGGCTATGATCAGTTGTGGAGGTCGCCGGTGGCTGATGGTGTTTGTGAGCTCACTTTATATCGATCGGTTTAAAGTAAAATAAAATAAATCAAAATGGGCGAAATTATTTTTCACCGGACTTGATCTAAATGTAGAAAAAAGAATGCTTTAAAATTTTATATTACATTCTTTTTTCAATTAATCAAATATAAAAATGTTATTTTTTATTGAAAAAATAATGCAATTATTCCTTTTTTTTAGTGAACTAGATAGCCCCTTGGTTTCTTCATATGTTGTGTTCAAAAAATTTCGATTGAACCTAATGAAAAATTGAGCATATCTTATTAGTCTTATTGAATGTATGCCCTACCTTCTTTTTAGTCTTCTTTCTCCAAAAAGCTTATGTTGGTGAACAAATAAAGTAATTAATTAAATGCCCTTCATAATCATTAGGATATGCAGATTTTAAAACCTATATTAAGTCCAAAAATTAAATTTAAAGCTGAAAAATTATAATTTAGACAAAAAAAGTTAAAATTATCTTACCACATTAAGATTTATATTATTATATTGTTGTAATATTCTATCCATGCGCCTTACTCCCCAAGCAATGATCCTAGGACTATAATCTTATCGCATAGGCTTTTCAATAGAAAATAACATACAAATCCAAAACTATAATTACGAAAGAAGAATTATAAGTAGACATATATTTAAACAAATATAAGCATTTCATAGTAATCTCAAATAAAAAAATTAATTGAATACCTATAATGAGAAAAGCACTCTCTGTATAAATTGTCTTATATTGAAGAAAGTTATAATTTTTTACTTTTTAAGATTTGCACTTTTTTTATGAGAACTTGAGAAAGGATGTCAATAATTGATGATATATATATATATATTAAACCTAACTCTACAATCAACTACTACAAAAGCAATTATCAAATTCTTATATTATATTATCATCAGATTTGAAATATAAGATAAAAGAAATACAAACAGAAATGAATTCAAGATAAAAAGGATTACTTTATATTTGTTTGGTTGAAATTTTATAAATTCATGATTTATTTTTTTTCATTTGGTTGAGAAAATGTAATGTAAAATGTCGAATGTTTTGATATCTGACACGGCGGTGGTGATCGGCGGGCGGTGGGCGCGGCGGTGGTGCATATGCGATCACTTTATATTTGTCAGTGTATTTGGAATTTATCTAAATCGAGCGAATTTCAAATACATCAAAAATAGTCTTTCTAATATATTTAAATACATTATATTACATTAAAATTTTATTTTATTTGTAATCAAATGCTTAAAAAATTTAAATATATATATTTGAAATATAGTGTATTCTAAATACACGTAATTAAACAGCTCTTATGATTAATTATTTTCATGAGGAGGTACAGTGGGGCACTGAAGGTCGTGCCCCAACTGTGCCGACCTACCCAATAAAGTAGATTTTAGAAATATTTTGCTTCGTAATCATCCTTTGTCTTTCCTACAGCTATAGGCGCACAATTGATTTGCTATTATGTAATTTGCACCCACCTGGGCCACCTCTTTACTAACTCTCCCTATTCTTAGCTTCGCCACCGATGGCCAACCTGTTGGCCGTCGTTCTCCGTCCTTTAGTAAGTGGCTGCTTTCTTCCATCTTATTTAATTCAGATTTGGAAGGAGAGAGAGAGAGAGTGCTTTGTATTATTTTGGTGGAAGAAAAACATTAGTATGGGGCTGTTTATTTGACTGAAAAAAAAAATACGATATAAAAAAAATTGTAGTATAAAAAGAATATAATGTAAAAAGATTATTTTACAATTATTTAGTTAAGAGTACATTTATTTTATCGTTTGGTAAAAAATATAATATAATTTTGTTGAAATGTATGTGGCATACTAAAATGGCTATAATACGGCTACGACCACATTATTTTACATTCTGATAAATTACCAATTTGAATTTCAAATGCACTAAAATATAACTAAAGAGTTGATTACAAATGCATTTACTTTATTTTGTATTCTAATTAAATATACTTGTGGGATTAAGTCTGCGGTGTCGTAGAAACCCACGACTCGATGCGCTCGATTCAACAAGCGAAATAACGAGAAAAAGGTCATTTGTTGGCATCAATCTCAACTGCACTAAATAAAGTCTCCCTATATTCACTTAGAAGGAATGTCCCATCAAGACACAAAACTGGACGACAGTACTGTCACCCTGATATGGAGGGCTCGAATGCCCAAAAAAGTCGTTGGAATCTGTCAGACTCTATTGAGTACACCTGATATATAGATCTCGACATTATTAAACATACAGCACCCATAAATTTCTCTAAGGTGTGATAAGAGTCCTCCCAACTACCAAAAATAATCTTCACTGCCTTACGATGCGCATCCTAAGTTTTCGTAT
Source organism: Cymbidium sinense (assembly GCA_021442155.1). Taxonomy (NCBI): domain Eukaryota; kingdom Viridiplantae; phylum Streptophyta; class Magnoliopsida; order Asparagales; family Orchidaceae; genus Cymbidium; species Cymbidium sinense. The sequence continues at coordinate 53,533,475 of CM038214.1, read as the reverse complement.
AAGAAATTCTAATGTTAAATTTAGCCCCTATCCGGCCTATGATTTTCTTAGGCTTCAAGTCTAGCTGACGCATAATTACAGGCTGAATGAAGTAACTAATAAACTGAGATATGCATTGCCTGTGTCCAACATTGAGCACTAAATGAGTACAGGTATATTGTGAGGCAATGCTACCGATCCTTCAAGCACCACCCAATCTTCTACTTGAGCTTGCATATAGTCGCCACCTGCAAGGTGTACTTAGGTGATCATGAAAAATGCATAGCACAGTAAACTTTGCTTTATTTGAGATATAGATTAGAAATTCAACGTTATGTATAATGGACCATCCTTGGAGAGTGAACTGATGCTATTTTTTTATCATGGAAGCACATACCTTCAAGTAGCTCAGATGGAATGTTGTTTTCTTCTTCAAATGTTGAAACATATAATGGCCCGTCAAAAGCTAGCTCCTCATCTCATTCTCTAGTGGTTTGAGCACAGTGCATATAACCATTGTTAGATAATAAGTGATCTTTAGTATGATTCATTCTAACTGAATATTCTGATTGATGATTCTGTGGACAATGAAGTAGGCTGCTCAGCATTACTGTCATTATCATCATCAGGGTCACTGCTTGTTGCAGAAGGCATAGTTTCATGCCCCTCATCTTTGGTAGATAGTGAATTTATGAGATCATCTTGTGGGTAACCTATAAATGCGGAACTTGTCCCAGCAAAATGGGCATTATCTGATGGTGCAGATCTATAAGTTTCAACCTGGGAAGTTACTTGAGACGCTGGTGTGAAGTATTCACTAATAATTGGAGCTCTCTGACACTCCTCAATATTGTCCATCCCTCTATCTTCATTAAACAGTTCAACAAATTCAACGTACACTACCATTGGCTGAGTGCATGTTGTGTCGATTATAGACTCACACACTTCATCATCAGTAATGTGAGTTGCTATAAATCTAGCACCAATAGGAAACCAACATATCAGATTAATACTAAACTTAACTGGATCTAACTTTAGTGACCTCATAATGAGCCTCTGTAAGTCCATGAATTGAATCCACCTTGGGATTTGTCTTTGGGCATTTCTTCCACCGATATAAGTAGGAATGAAATCACCGGTAGATTCACCATCATAATAAAGAAACAATGCAACAAATAGAACTCATTTTGACCTCAGAACACCAAATCACATAGAATCCTTTATCTCACCTGGACAAAGAATCAGTTCAATTTATTTTAAAATAATAGTCAATGGATCCACAATTTACAACTATCTGCAGCTAATTTACACTAACTTTTAATCCTAAGATAATCTAAACAAATATCACACACGATCTAAAACACACTTAAAGAATTATATCAAATATAATATGAACAAATTTTATTAGGTTGTATTATCCCACAAAGTTGTAGAAGAACATTTATATGATTGAATTCAATGAAAAACAAATAAATCACCTTTATTTTAGCCAAAAAAAAACACAACGTAAATATTACCTTCTCTCGACATGAGAGATCTTGCAATTAAAAGAAGAAATGAGTTGTCTAACATAATTTAACAAGTACAACATTTTCGAATTACCCTTCTCATTGGAATTAATATAACATATCATAAATAAACCATCCAGTTCAATCCAAATATTCGTTATATTCATTGAGCAAAGAACAACTAAAAGTGATATCTCGCCGGAAAGATAACCAACAAAATCAAAAACAACTAAAATTGGAAACAGATAACCAACAAAAGCAAAAATTATCTTACAAGTTAAATCTCTGAAATACAGAAACGAAAAGAGATCTCGTCAAACAAAAACTAAGCAAGTTCATCCTATTTGCAAATAAACACAACATTTAAAATGAGATCTAACACACTTTTGCTATGGAAATAAAATTAAATAAGCCCTAAATACCAATTAAACTCATATAATATGAGATCTAACACACATTATTCATTTAGGTTAGAAATACCTAAATTGGTGAAAAAAATAAGAAAATGTGATGCGAGATTCTCCGTGGCCGGCGACGAGCTTTCCTCGGCCTGCAGCGAGGTCCGACTTGGTTGGAGGCGAGCACGAGCAAAACAGATCTTACGGACTGTTGACCTCCATATGTGTGTCATAAGTTAAAGTCAAGCCTACAAATCGAATTTGACGGACTTCGGAGGTGATAGTGTGCAAATTGAGGCTCAAAATGCACTGGACGTCACATAAAATGGTCAAAACAACCTCTGATTGAAGAACGGACTTCACCGTCGTGTTTAGAATGCCGAATTTGATAGAAATATAAATATTGCAAAATCTAACGATCAATCGATTAAGCGCTCATATCGATTACGCATATCGAGTTAAAACTGCGGCGATGTCGAAGCGACCTCATTCATGAAATTGATTGCGCCGTTAGCTTCAAAACATTAAAAACTATCAAATGAGACTATTCATGCTCAAATCGGATGAGTTTGTGCAAATGTCAAATGATTTGAAGTAACAACAGCAAATCGAGGCTGAAATGCATAGGACGTCACCAAAATCAACTCAAATGGTCTCCGATCGACAAACGGATTTTGCCATCGCGTTCAGAACATTGAAACTAGTCAGGATATAGATATTGTACAACTTGATGAGCAACTGATCAAGCGTTCAAGTCATCAACGTGCCTGCACGCATATCAAAGTCAGGAGACGCAGACGCAAGCTAAATGACCTCTGTTTGTGAAATTGATTACGTCATTAGCTTTGAAATATTGAAATCTATCAAATAAGACTGTTCTCACTCAATTCAGACAAGTATGTGCGAATGTTGAGCGGTTGAAAGCGACGATGCGCATTTTGAGCTAAAATTGATCCAATTTGACGCCGGTTTTAACCAAATGGCCTCCACTTGCAAAATGGATTGCGTCGTTGAGTCCGGAACATCGAAATAACCTAAGATTGATATATATATTGACTCTATGAGTTTGTTGGCATAAAACTCATAATTGAGATTTAATTAAATATTTAGGGAAATTAACTAAGCCTAAATAGCCATAATCGAAAAACTGATCCCGCCTCTCTCGTAAAAAAAAAAACTCCTCCCCCCATTTTTTTTCAATTTTCTGATCAACCGCAAAAAAAGGGGAGACGGTTCGCTCTTTCTCCTCTCTTCTTTCCATTCCCATGCTCTAACCTCCCTTGGCATAGGTAAAATTCTATCTCTCTCCCCTCTTAATCTCCTCCCACAGCCCGTCGTTCCGCCGCGCTTCGCTCCACTGCGCATCCTGTTGGCCTATTCCGCCGCGCGTTCCGCAGGCCAGCACCCGCTACACGCGCCTCCTCTGCGACAAGGCGGCGCTGCATCCCGCCTCTGCTCCCTGCGAGCCCGCCGACCCAGCCATTCCACTCACAGCCGTCCCACTCCATGCGGTCCGCCGGCCCGTCCCTCCGTCCCGCAAGCCCGGCCTAGAAGCCCATCCCGCCGTTCCGCCGTGCCTCTGGCCCGCAAGCCCACGTTCTGCACTCCGCTGACCATTCCACCGCGCCTTCGGCCCATCGATCGGCTCCACCGTGCCTCCAACTCGCGCTCTGCTGCCTGTCCCTCCATTTCGACCCTCTCTGCAGCCCGTTCCGCCGCATCCCGCTCTGCCAACCATTCTGACCCGCATTTCAATGCAAACTCGCATCCCGCTCTGCAAACCCGGCCCGCTTCGCAGCCCACCGTCCCGCTGTCCCGCTCTGCAGCCCATCGTCCAGCCGTTCCGACCCGCGTTTCGCCGCAAACCCATGGCTCCAATTTTCTTTATGGCCAGGAAGAACACTCAGAGGCGGGTTCTTTTCGTTCGGCGTCCCATTCCTTGCATCACCTTTCGATCTTTTTTCCGATGAGGAAGCAACATGTCGAATCTGAGTTCTTCTTTTCGATTTAGGTGTTGCATTCCTTGCATCACCTTTCCAATCCCTCGCTTCGCCGAAATCAGAGGAAGCAACACCCTCAAGAGGCGGGTTCTTCTTTCGGTTTTTGGCATTGCACTCCTAGCATTACATTCCCAATTGCATATCCAACCCCATCTCTTTGCCAATCTTTGCAACGTTCAAAAAAATGAGTCAAAACATGTGTGATATGTGAAGTGGATATATATATATACATGCTTGTGTTTCTTTGCAGGTTTGAAGACCTCGTCGTGCTCTAGAGGGCGCGACGAGATAAAATAAGGTGTGTCATGACACCCTTCTTCGAAGGCGTGTCGAGTAACATCTGATAGATGTCTCCCAGACGAAATATTGCCAAAATTTTGTCTAATTCTGACTTATAAAAAAAAGGGAGGGGGGTGAATATATATTGCATTTATCTTTTTTAGTTTGAAGGTCCGTCTGCTTAGAGGGCCAGATGAAAACTTTGCGGTGTCGAGGAAGGCACTACCTCGAGAGTAAACCCCGATGCACTACTGCGGGGATAACGAGATTGTAAATTTAGACTAAAATTCAAGACTTAAACAAATTCAAATGGAGATTACCTAAACTTAAGTGAAATAAAAGAATATATGATAAATATAAATATAAATGTTAAATAAAAGAGAAATAGGAACAGAGCACTTAAAGAAAATTTTGGAAAGAATAGAACATTCATTTTAAATACAAGCAAAATTTGGGGATACTAATATTAAACTCATAAATTCTAATAGCAATTATCTATGACTTAAATTGAAGTAATGAGTGAATTCTCTTGTAAATTCCTCAAAATTAAATAAGCTTTAATTGAAATTTGGGGTGACTAATACCAAACTCATAATAAATTTGTAATAAACTTAAAGTCTAAGGATGAATCCAAATTAGATTTAATAACTCTTATATGAATATGGAGATTACTATGCTAGTTTATAAGCATGAGTAGAGCTAAAACAATAAATACTGAAATCGACATAACTTATCAAAAGTGATGTAAATTGAATATAATCAAGTTGGGAGAATTACAAAAACTTAATAAGTAAATTAAGTGCAAATAATATTTTAAACTATAACCTAAATCAAAATGTCTTCTTCGCCATCGGATCTGCAATTTTTTGTATAAGCAGACAGAATACGACACTAAACTAAATGCTGCATGAATGAAGTAGTTTTCCTTCAATACAAAAATTAAGGAACTTCATTCTAAATTATGATTTTCAAAATTAAATGATTTCATTAATTATATGAAATTAGCTAAGTTATAAACACCTGCATGTGCTTGGATATAGAAATTTCAAGTGCAAATTTTAATATTTGAAAAGACTATGTAGGTTAAATTGGAATTAAATGAGAATCTTAAATCAATCTCATAATTAAGAAACAAACACTATGTAAAGTCTTAATTACACCGGCATGGGCCCCAACATCTTTGAATCTTCAAGTGTTTGAGAATCTTATCGGCCCCGGTTTAGTCTTAGGACTGAGTCTCGGTTAATAAACCTAAAAATATATAATAAGAGTTTTAAATCAGTGAAATATTTGGCGATTACGTGAGCGATAGTAGATCTAATCCTCTTGCTAAGCAGATGACATGATCTAAAGCTCTTAAACATATTCAAATCAATCAATTTTTTAAATCAAATTAAGTAGTAATCAGAAACTGCTTAAATGAAACTCTATCATTAAAAACTTAAATCAAAACTCAATATATCCACCTTTCGCAACTGTTTGTCGGGGGTGACAAATTAAAAAAACTCTAGCTCACAAAAGATGTCAAATCACTACTATGTTCTCACTCAATCTCTTGCCCGGTAAGGACACCCATGTCCTCACTGCTCTGTCGATAGACTCACGATAAAGCAATTACTACCAGAGTCCTCTGATCGGTGGTTTGGCCAGTCAAACCCTATTATATTACGATCACGACCGTAGCCCGTATACTCTCCAATGGCTCTGTCATTTGAGTTTTGAATCGTAGGGTATACTTGATAGGGCAAACAACACTTTGTCAGCTAAGGTAGACTTAAGTATATCTCTGAAACAACCAAGTCTAAAGGATTTCTTGGACGTAACCCATGTGTTCGATAAAGATCCTTCTATCGGGTTGATTACCTCATCATTAAGTAGATTAGGGTGGTAGCCGGGATGACATAACCATGAGATCTAGATCGGGCACGCCATCATTCCCCCAACCATCTGGTTTAAGCTGAAATAATATATTTCATAAATCTTAAATTTTAAAACTCTGAATGCTGTTACTATACGTTATGCATTTAGCGATCTAACGACTAGCTTTAATTGAAAGTTCTCTCACTTATTGAGAGGGGTAATTAACTATAGGAGCTTGACCTGCATAGAAACGTAAGATCTAAAGTCCTCATCAAATGAGGGCCGAAATCTCTAGTAGTGTTTTATCTATTATTTCATCTCTTCGAAAATTATACCGACATTATCACACTCTCTTCAATTCATATTTGTCGAGGTCGTGGCAATTTTTGAATGCGGCTCTCGGTTGGTTGGAGCCAATCATCAATGAGTGAGCGGATTGAGCGATTGCGGCTTGTTTCTAAATTTTTTTAAAAAATATCTAATTAACTAATTACAAGTTTAATTAAGCATAATTTAAAAATTAAACCGAGATAACATCAGTAATATGAAGCAAAGACAATGTAACTTATTCACTCCATTTTAGAATTAGTATTACATGGCAAGAAAAGAACGTAACATAATTGATTGAGGAACAAATTAGAATCACAAGAATGCTGAACAACTCAATCTTCTCTTATCATATAGCAAAGTAAATGACACCACCATATAGTTGTTAAGTCAACAGTAATGGAAGTGTGAAAAATCAGGCAATTCAGATAAATAATTATAGAAGCATTTATATACATAACAAATAATTCTTATAAATTTATATATCTAATACTTAAACTTTCATAATTATATAAATAATATTCAAATTATTAATATTATATTAATTTTTAAAGTAAAATATATGAGTTTATGTATAGAAATTTTATATTTATAAATATTAATTTTAAGTATTAGATATATAAATGAATAAAATATATGTATTATATACGTAAAATTTTCAAAAATTTTTATGGATGCAATTTAGTAGATAGTAGCAAAAATTTAAAGTCATCTTGATATATTTTTCATGAGAATGTCTTGATTGTGACATTTTTTAAAATCTAAATAATTATGCATTTTGAATAGTTTTTTATTACTTTATTTTTCAGAAAATAGTCAAAAATAATTACAATTATGTTTACCTATTAATTTTTTAACTACTTTTCAAAAAATTATGTTGAAAATCTGATTTTAAATATTGGAGTTATTAAAGTGTGACAACATCAGAAAATTATTATTTAAATTTTAAAAATATTTATAATTGTTGCGTCTTTAGAAAACCATGTAGAGTAAAAGTTCTACGCTTGTTGTGAAATCCACACACGTATTTAAAAGTGACAATAAAACTCAAGAATTTTACGTGAAAACCTCAAAAAAAAAAAATCAACTGCGATAAAAACTTCTATGTATTTGTTTGAGTACAAAATCTTCCCGATAACGGGATTATAGAATTATATATGAGAAAGGAACAACGGTATGTGACATCGTAATAACAATTCTTAGTAAGAGATGATGGTGAGAATGCGGGGTCAGCGATGGAAATCGAGAACAATTCTGCGAGAATCACGAGAACATCAGCGATAGAAATGTAAGGACAATCATTTGGTAGAAGTCGTCATGATGGAGGCAGAGAGATTGGCGGCAACCAAGGATTAACGGTGGCGGTGGTTGGCGGCTGTCAGTGGCGACATGTCTTTGAGGATTTTAGAGCTCTCTCTCTCTTGCTTGGCCTCGCATATGAGGAATGTGCTATTTATAGATTGAAGGTGGCGCTCAGTAATACATGCAAAATCGAAACTCTTCTCATCTGACTCATGAAGATTCCGATCATATGATGTATTTTGTGTATTTGAATGCTCAAATGAAGTCGAATTGTAAGATCGTTGGCTTGTTGGAACCACTCATCGAGGCTCGATTTATTATAAACACTTCATATTTGAGGCTTTTGGAATTTAACTGATGTCACCAAAATTTTCAATGATATTTCATTTCGATCCACTCTGTCGACGTCAGATTCGTCAGTAGAATTTTTGGGATCATATCAATAATATATATATATATATATAATTTTAAAAAAGTAATTTTTTCTATAGTAGTTTTATAATTAATTTTTAAAAAATTAAGCTGTCCTTTAAAATTTTTTATATTTTCTTTATAATGCATTAAAAATTTATGGAGGTTTAAGTAAAACGAAACAGTTCCTACGATACACCACAACGCGCGGCCTCCTCACGCACCCGTCTCGCCGCTGCGCGACTGCGCTACGTTCGCACGTGACAGCGACGACCTCGAATGAGCGAATCCTGGCACCCAAGAACGTGCCACGCTACAGAGTTGGCTACGGCACTTGGTTGCCTTTCTAAATCCGCATTTTCTTGTACGATACAATTCTCATCGTGCAGCCCTCTAGGGCTTCGCCGGTTTCCGAATCGGCGGCGACGGCGTCATTAGACTGTATGATTCGAACCTCTAATGCTTGATTGGTTCTTTTCTTTTCCTCTGTCCTTCTCGGACATTATACTGTCGTTTTTCTGGAAGAGTTTTGACGCGATTGGCGGTGAGGTGGCTGATTTTAGGCCAGGGCTTTCAATTTGGAAGCCTTGTTAGAAAACTGATTCTCCTGACTCAGGAAAAGCTACCAAAGTACATTTTTTTGTTGTTGTTTGGCTGCTTTTGGGTTTTGATGGCTGACACAAAAGTTTATTTTTCAATTTTCGTTTTCATGATTTTATCCTTTATAGCGTCTTTGTAAGAAAAATGCAACTTTTGTGTGCAAGAAGTTCTTGCTTCAAAGCATTGGCGTAGTCATTCGGGCGGCCATTTGGTTGGTCTTTTCTCGAAATGAAAACCTAATTGCATTTAGTGTTTTGTTTTTTGAGTTTAAAGGAGAAAAGTGAAGAAAAGAATCCCTTAGCTTTTTTATAATTTTTTTGGCACCCTCTATTTGAGTTTGAGTTTGTTTTCTCCTTGCTAAAATGTTCGTTTTTTTTTTCTGTTAAAAAAAATTCATGTTTGCTTCAACCTATCATCATTCTTTTGACGTGGTTCATTTGGTTGGTCTTTTCTAGTGTTGAGACACTGAAATCATTTCCTCCATCTTTTCAAGTCTTAGCATGGTTTCGTGAAATTTGCATTGGAGGGTCAGTTCATCACATGTATCATTCATTTGGCGCTTTGAACAGGTCTACTGTCCAAGTATCGGTGTCTGATTGATATATTTACACAGTTACATTGCTTAGTTGGTGCAAACTTTCAGGTGCTGTTTGGCTGCAAGCAGGATTTAATTCAAATAGGATTTAGTAAATTGTGCAAACCCTGTGAAAGCTAAATATTGAAAACTATTTGGTATACTGATGGTTAAATCCAGTTAAATCCCAGGGTATTGTTTGTTTGCTTACTCCAGGATTTAAGTTAGCTAGGCCAAATAAGATTTAAATAATAGGTATTTGAAGGTTTTTTTTTGTTGAATTTACTTACCACAAATCAAAATCAGTAAAACTAATTAAATGATATTTATTTTACCTAATCAATAAGATGTATATTAGGATTTAAGTTAGTTAGACCAATTAATATTTTAACAATAAGTATTTGAAGATTATATCTTATTATATTTATTTTGTATATTTCAATCTTAATTAGATTAAGTAAATCATAATGAATGTAAGATAATATTTTAATTAATATTGAATAAGTAACTTATTAACTTATTTAAAAACTCCTAAATTATATTAGACGATCCTAAATAAAAATATTATATAATACCCAAACTCCCTCCCTCCCTCAAAAAACTTCAAAACTTATGCCATGAAATAAATTGTGGTTAAATGTCCACTAATCACACTTAAATTATGGTTAAACCTAACAATGAAAGTTAGAAATAAATCAAAGAAAATTAAAACAACTTTTAACCCTCGAAATTAAAATTCGTAGCTAATTTACACAAAATTCTATAATAGATACCAATCTATCTCTATTCGTCTCTCCAAGATTATTTCCATAAAAATTTAAAAAAAAAAGATTGAACCCCTCAAAATGGCAAATAAAATCAAACGTCAAATAGATTAAACTCCTCCAAGTATATGTGCTCTTTGATTCCCTGTACAAGGAACAAAAATGTGAAAAAAATCAGTCGAGATCTAAAGGATTAGAACAAAGATCATTTAAGAGTAATAGAGAATAAATTGAAAGCTAAACTCTTGGTGGATTTCATCTTCTCAATGTTCCTCTCACGAGCCATCTTTGACATCTGACTGTAGCCGTCGCCCATCTTTGACTAGCAAGGCATCAATGGGATTTCTATGCTCGAAACCTCATTTTTCTTTCCCTTCCACTTCGCTCTTGTGGAAGAGAGACATCGTGAAGGTAACTCTCATCTTTACTCCCACCACCCTTCACACACTTTGGGTTGTTTAAATCCTGTAAATCTGCTTACCAACAGGATTTAATAAATCCAGGATTTAACATCAGAAATTGGTTTTGGCAGATTACAACATGCGGTCTTGTCCAAATTACCGTTTGGCTGGAATCTCCATTTAGGTTTGAGGTTGGATTGTTGGATCGTTTTGGGTTAGTTTAGAGTAATTTGTAGAAGGCATCAGTTTTGGGTGAATAGTTTATCGAATTAAGGTTTTTTCTAGTGTCCATATTTTGTAACTAACCCTCATCTAGATGGGCTTGTATATGTTCTACATGTAGGGAATAAAATAGCCAACTTTGTAATTAGTCGGAGGGGAGGTGGGAGGATTTTGAACAAAGAATGAATGTATAATAGCTTGGTTCTCATCTCGTTTGACTTGTTTTAAGATCTGTGTTCATTGGATTGATTGGCACCCTTTTAACATATATTTTTTTTTATAGGGACCATATTAAGGTTTTTTATGCTCAACATGTGTATAATAAATAGATTTGTCAACATCTAAGATATGATGTATCAAATTTCACTGTAGTAGCAGCTTTTATTATCACATCTCTAATGTTAAAATAATGATACAAACAAACAAATGTAGCGGCAAACCTAATATTTGTTTGTATTTATAGATTTTTTTTTTCAGGTTGTTAGATGATATCCACTTGGACTTGCAAATTCCTAGCTAACTTGTAATTTATTATAAAATTATGCAATGACGCTCTGATTTTAATTGTTCACTAAATTGTATGAATGCATGTTGGTTAGTCAAGTTGCAAAACAAACAAGTGTGAATTGGCAAATTTTGGATGCCTAAGATATAGAAAATGTCATAAAATTTTAGAAGTATATTATGAACAGTGTAATTCGAAAAGTTTTATATCCTGATCAGTTTAGTGAGATGTTATGAAAACATTTCAAAAACATGTTATGTAATTTGGTCAATTTAGTGGTTGCACGGCTAAAGAAACTACACTAGAAGTGGTTTGTTTAAAATTTATTTAGAAACATTCAATAAAAATATAACTAAAATTGTAATTCCTACATAAATGTACAAAGAACACACCATTGAAGAAAATTAATATGCAATGCCTTTTGTTTATGAACCTCTTTATTCTCTCATAAAGATCTCGTGTCACAAATTAATTTTTTTGAAGAATGTTCTCGGTGCAGTATGAAATAAATTTTATTTTGTATGAAAACCATCTTGTAAATGTTCTATATTTAAAATGTTCTTTTATATTATGTTAACTATTTTTTAGTTTAATTAGAGATAAATAGGCATTATTTTGTGATCACAAATTTATTTTTTTGAAGAATAATCTGGGTATTAAGCCCTTCTTATTATATAAAAAAATTAAACATAGACATAGTAGAGGTTAGTAATTTCAAGAGAATAGGAAAATGAATATTACACTAATGAAAGGTAAAGCGTCACGTCCCATGACTGCCACTTCTAGTTGACATAAGACATAATAGAGCCAAGTATTGACTAAGCTAACCATCAATATAAATTTTAAAATTCTGCCTGCCAGAATGCAGTGAGGGATAAACTCAATCAATTGACTGACTCAAATATATCATATCTAATATTTCATATCTCACAAGGATCTAAAGATTAACATAATTTAGTTGAGTACAAGAATCAGCTTGATGTTATGCAAATGAACTTTAATATTTATTAAAAGCTCTATTGTTGAGTGAAAAGAATATTTTGTTATACTTTCACATTATTGAATTATGTTAATGTTTAGATCTCTTTGAGTTAGGAGTTATAGGATATGATATATTTTGATCGTTTAGGTAATTGAGTTTATCTCTTTATTTCAATGGGTAGAGTTTTAGGATACATGGTAGTAGTATATTTAATCAGCTGAGTTGTACCTGACTCTGTTTTGCCTTACATTGATCTAGAGGGGCCGCCATGTGGTGTGATATAAATCTCCTTAGGTTCTTTGGAAATTTGATTGTTCATAGCCGGTCATAGCTTGTTTGATATTTTGCACATTCTTGTTTTGAGAAGTTAAACTCCATAAATAAATCAAATTAATATTATTGTGTCCAATAACTTTATTCTTCACTTTTGTCACTCTTCAAGCAAGCATTATTTAGTATTGAAAAGGTGTCTTGAGTCCTTTGATTCCATGATTATTGTTATGTCTCGAATGACCAAAGTCGAGTGAATGCTTTCAAATTGAGCACATGTAATCTAAATTATTTTATGGAAGTCATCTTTTGAGTATGTATTTGATGAAGTGATGCTACAACTTTGAAGAGTTCATGGATGCTGAGTACAAGAAAAACATTTTCCTCTTCTCCTCCTTTAGTAAACCATGTCCTCTTGCTTTGAATTTTGGGGAGTTGCAAGTGGAAGAAGCTCAAAGGAAACTCCTATCATCTCAGAACCTCCAATTATGATAAAAAAAGTAAATAAAGGCTGATGACGTAGCTAATCAATCATCATGCATGAATTTCACAGAAAAACATATGCAAAAGGTGGTGACAAGGGCATGCAATTATTCTATTTTCTCCACTAAATTTTTTTAACATTAATACATAAAAAGAAAGGACAATAATATGCTAATAAGCTTATAATATGAAAATAATATTTTTTATGGCTATATATTATTTCCCTGTAGTTATAGATTTTGTGATTGGTTTTTGTGCTACAAGTGCTGGTGATTCTTCATCCACTTTCCTAGATCCAAAAGAACTTTCTCTAAAGAATTAAGATGACTTTTCACCATGTTAGCAACTAACCTCTCTAGCTCCTAAAAAAATAAAAAAATAAATAAAAACCTCTCTAACTCCTCAATTGTTAATTGTCTTAAGAAGCAGGCTGATCTTTTAATTGACAAGGATTATGTTTTGATCAATGCCATCTATGTGAGATGACATGATATACCTTAATGAAGATTGGTGGATAATGCATTTGTTATTGGGTAGGATGCTGACCTACAATAATGTTAGGTTCTAAAACTCCAGATTGCAAGTATCTTATGTAAGGTAAAAAGGTGTTTTTTTATTTAAGATTAGACTAATATGCATGTTTGATGGCAAGTATGAATGATAAGCATTGAGTCTAATTTTTCTAGTAATTTGAATGGACCATAAGTAGGTGTTTGAACTTTTTTGGATCTACGTGAGGGAAATATTTTAGGATGAATGCAAATTAATGCAAAATTACTCATTAAATTCTACACTAGATCTTTTCAAGTTAATTCGCTCTTATTGGTCTTTGCTTTTGTTTTATTTGCTTCCTAACCTTTTGATTAAGACTAAAAAAATGATCTCAAAAGTGAATGCTATTTTTTTAAATGCATGAGATGACAGGTATGCATGGTCAAGATGTTTTAAGGATTAAATTCATTTACAACTCCAAATAGAATTTTGTGAGTTATTTGGGAAATTATACTATTATATATAAATTTTGATGTCGAAAGGAGTAAATTCTAGTTTTCAAATATTTTTACACTAAACATTTTAATAAAATCCCCAATTTCTTGATAATTACTTTTGCTTGCCCAATTGAAAATTTTAGTATGGTGGTCATCATTCTTCATAAGATTTATCAAGCATGAGATGTAACAAATAGCTCTATCGAAAGCAATAATAGATGATAAAGTATGAAATGTAACAATTTCTTTGAAAAAAAGTTTTGCAACATGCGACATATCATTGGTTGATGAAATGTCAAAAAATGTATTTTTTAAGAATCTATTGATCATTATAAATCTGTTGTCAAAACCTCTAATTGTTGTAAGTAATCTAAAGACAATGTTCATATAGATATCTCACTATGGTCTCTAATGACTAGACAAAACTATATAGTTTTCTTTTTTTCGTTTTACACTTTTAGTTTTCCTTAGGTGACATAATGAGAAATGACTCTAGCAACATCTTTCTTGAGAGAAGGCTAGCAAGATCTATGTTTTGCTAAAGTTATGGTTTTATTCTTCCCAAATTTATAAGCAATCTCACTAATATGTCGTTCAATGGTGAAAAAATCCCTTAATTGAAATTTCAATGATATATAATTGGGTACTCATGAACAAAAAAAATTTCTGAGTTATTGAAATAGATTGATTTTTAGTTGAACAAAAGAAAAAGGAGGTAAAAATTTGGACAAACATCAAAGTCTTCTTTCAATATTTCAAATCTAGGAAAATGAAAAAGAAGAAAAGACAAAAGAAGATTTTGGATAAGGCATTAACAAGTTTTTGTTTAAAACTTTGGGTTATGATTTAATGCAAAGCTTTTTTGCAAAATTCTATTCACTTATACGTTAATGATTTTTTTTTTGGGAATTATCGAATTAGAATGCTTGATGATCTTAATTTAGTATAAATATCTTATGGAGTAGATCATGCCTTTAATATCTTAATGGTTAAATGATGACTTAAAATTTGTTGTTATATGTGGAATATTTTTTGCCTTGCTTCTTTTATTTTCTTATTAAAGAATGTTTCTTGATACATTTTTTGAGTTAGTATTTTTACTCCTACTTTAGATGCATCATATGTGACTTTAAATTTATTTAGAAATCAGATAATTTTAAGACCGGTGAAAAAGTCATTAAAATCTTAAGTTATTAAATTATTATTTTTATTTTTTTGTGTTGTGGTTTCCATACAAAGTTTATCTTTTTTAAGATGATTGTTAAAGGAGTAGCAATAAAATTGATATTTTTTTATGAATCTTTATAGAAAGGGGCTAAATTATGATAACTTTTAATCTTATTCAAATAAGTAAGGATGTGATAATCAAGAATAGTTTAGATTTTGGTAGGATTATGCTTAATTCTAGGAGAAGAGTTAATAAATCCTAAGAAATTAATTTCGTGATTCGGAAACAAATACTTCTTAAGATTTTTATAAAGTTTCTTTTCTCTCTATTTGTGAGATGTATTTAAGGTGATTTAAATGTTGATCCTGATCTTGATTTAACACTTGAATATCATCAGAGTATGCAAATAACATCTTATTATTGAAAGGCTTTAGGATAATATTTATTAGTCTCATGAAAGTGTTAAGTGTATTAGAATGGCTAAAATACATTATTTGTCAATCATATAAGCCATTAGGTGTTTTGCAAGCAATTTTTCTTTTATTCTATGATTTAGTTCTTATTTGGTGGTAGTCACTCCTAAGATTTAATCCGGAGAAGTGGCTCCAAAAATGTAGTCCATTGTATAATCAAGTCTTGTTATAAGAAATTTTTACTTGATGGTAGTTTTGTTGATGGCCATGCTATCAACATATACCCTCTAAGAATCACATTTCTTTAGGGTCAATAAAGTAAGAACACATTTCTTTAGGGTCAACAAAGTAAGAACACATTATGATTCTTTATAAGGAATCTTTTTTTGTGACAATTCATATATTTATTTCGTAAGCTCTTCAAGTTCTACAAGATTCATTTGATAATGAGAAAGATTTGATAGCTCAGATCTAGATAATTCATGTTGGGTCATTTATTGACACCCTAACATCATATGATATTTTACGAGTCTTACTATAGGTTGTTTAAAGTTTTTTTTTTTGGGGAATAGTTTTATTATTTTGTTATCAAATTTTAAAATATGTATTTTTCATCATTTATGGCATTCATATAATATAACTAAGACTTAACTCAAAATAGTACGAGTGATGTCCATGAGAGGGACATTACGACATATATGATTCATCACTCTCTATTTAACTAGAATCAAACATCTACTCATGACAAGAAGAGAAGTGTGGTTTACCGAACTCACATAAAAGAGATTTGGATGTGGTTCATATTTGAGAGGTGGGTGAGTCACACTTCTCTCTTCTTTTTTAATTTTTATTTTATTTTGTGGATACAAATGGGAGAAGTTCAAATGTAGCTTCTATCATCTTATAACATCTAAATATAGACAAAGTTAGGAAAGGTTAATGATAAGACTTTCCTTATCATCATGTATAAATTTAACATAAAATTACTCGCAAAAGATGGTGAATAGTGCACATAATAATTTTTTTTCCTACATATTCTTTAACATTAATACATGAAAAAAAGAAGAAGATTATATTATGCTTATAATACAATAATAAGCTTCTTTATTTACTCTCATAAGTTTTGTAGTATATCTTTCTAACATAACTCTTGTGATTGATTTATGTGGTATAGGTGCTACTGATGCTGCATCAGGCTTGCATGTGTTACAGATCTTGAATGAGTTATGTCATGAATATTGCTAGGAATGCTCTTTAGGTAAATAAACCAACCAAGAATTTTTTTCTTTGAGGGGAGTTAATGACTTCCAAAGTCTATATGTGGATTGCATTATATCATCACCATTCATTCAAAATAGATAGAACTTAGTAGTAATATGAGCTCATAATGACATTCAAAATTTTCATCATTGAACAAATTGATGGTATCATTCTCAAGAAGTGCTTTTAAATTTTCTAAATCTTCTCAATGCATAGAAGGCATGCTCCCTTTTCATTGAATGCTCCATACTTTTCTAATTAAATATTGTGATCTAATGTTATTGTCCTTATCCCGAGCAAGTTTTTTATTAATTCACTTGTTTTTTGAACATTTTAAGTTTGTACCATTATTAACTTTCAAAGTGATATTAATGAAATGTGCCCAGGGTGGTTAACTCTTAAAATAGTCTTTTGACCATGCCTATGTGATCAAGTAGTTTGTTTAATTTGATTAATAGAGACACTTCATTAATTTAGTTGTCTTTTGAAAATCTTAAGTTTGTGCCATTATTAACTTTCCATCTGATATTAATGAAAAGACGGGGGGTTTAAATTTCATAATAGTTTTTTGATATTGCATGCGATCAAGTTAGTCTTAGAGTATCAGATTTTTTTTCAATTTAGTACTATACAACAACAACAACAACAACAACAACAAGCCTTTATCCCACTATGTGGGGTCGGCTACATGAATCCTTCTTCTCCATTGTGTCATATTATGTGTCAAATTCTCATTTAATTCAAGTATACTATGATCATTTTTTATATATCTTAACCAAGTTTTTTTAGGTTTACCTCTACCTTTCTTAACATAAGGCAAATCTAATGCATATACTCTCTCGGGTCATTGGACGACCGTTATGCGCCAAACCATTTAAGGCGACTCTCTCTAATCTTATCTTGCCATTGGAGCTACTCCAATTTTTTCCCAAATATACTCGTTTCGCATTTTATCTCTAAGAGTAAAGCCACTTATCCACCTAAGCATCCTCATCTCTGCAACACTTAACTTAGTCTTCTCTTTTTATTGGCCATTTGCACCATAAATCATTGCAGGTCTTACCACCATCTTATAAAATTATCTCTTAAGTTTAAGCGGTACTTTCTATCACACAACAAGCCAGATACATTCCTCCACTTCAATCATCCAACTTGAATTCTACTAATAACATCATTTCGAACAATAGAGCCTAGATAGCTGAATTGCTCACTCTTTTTAATGACTTGTTCACCCAATGTCACAACACTACCACTATAACTTCTATAACTAAAATTATACTCCATATATTCAGTTTTAAATCTACTTAAACAAAAACCTTTAGACTCTAAGGTTGACCTCCATAATTCAAGTTTCTCTTGGACTCCTTCTCTAGTCTTATCAACAAGAAGACTGTCATCAACAAAAAAACATACACCAAGGTACATCTTCCTATAAATGCCTAGTTAGAACATCCATAACTAAAGCAAAAAGATAAGGGCTTAAAGCTTTGTATAATCAAGTTTCAATTTATTACTATTATTATATAAAATTAATCTAAAATGGTCCCTCGAGAATTAAACTGAGATAAACTTTGTATAATCAAGTAATTAAATTGAGATCAATTTTGTATCACAATTTTTTACTTGAGGATCATTTGGGATCAATTTTATATAGTTGTGGAACTAAATGGTAGAAATGTGATACTTTGGAGTTTAATTGCCCACATACAAATAGTTGTGGACTTTTTTGGGATTTCTCAAAAAAAATATAAAAGGTTTAGCAACTCTATAGACTTCCTTGATAAATTTTGATTGTTATGAAACTTAGATCAAAATTTGACAATGTTGTTTTTTTATTTTAATTTTTTGCATTGAATGTATCTACCTTCAATAGAACTCTCTTCTCCTTTGGTAGACTTTCATATCCATTTACTTGTCAAAATGATATTAAAACATCTCAGGTCTGAAATACCTAAACCTCCAAATTTTTTAACTTTGTGTAGCACATTCAATTCACTAGTTTCAAACTTCTTCCTTCTTTATTTCTATTTCAAAAGAATCATTTCTTGATAGAATCAAAACTTTTTTATCAGTCATTTTGATATTCATAAGGAATAGTACAAAGGAATAACATTAAATAAAGAATTAAAGAGGATCACTTTATTGCCTTTAAAAAGATTTACCTTTCCAATTTCCCATTTTGTTTTGGTCATTATCGATTAGAGAGTTCCACGTTGCTCTCTGAATAGTTTATAGCCAATAAAAATACCAAGATACTTGAAGGCAACCTTTCCAAAGAATAACCTAGGTATGCAGCATGCTTCTTACCTTTGTTCATAACCTTGGCCAAATATATCAAAGCGGACTTTTGGAAATTAATTTTTTTATCTGTAAATATCTTCAAAAACCATCATTTTTTTGTGATAGTTTGCTTGAGTTATGCTTCACATAACAAAAATTGTCATCTACAAATTGAATTTTATTAATATGCTTCTCTTATGGATCTTAGGAACCCCTTCCATCCACTCTTTTTTCTTGCCACATCAATAATTTTTTGAAGAATATCTACAATGTTATTAAGAAGGAATGCTGCAGCCCCTGATGGCATTTAAATTTAGTGCCTCGTTATTAACAAGAATAGATGTATTTGCACAAGATAGATTCTTTGTACTGCAGTGAATAGAATTTAAGGGACGTGCCTTTACAAGGACAAAAAGAATGAAACTCCATTCTCATTTATCACGAGCTTTCTCAAAATCAAATTGAAGGTAATTTTTTTTGCCTTTTTTCTAAGACAAGTATGAATTCCCCCCAAAAAAATAAATAAATATTTTTAAGATATCAAAAAAATAAAATGAAAATAAAAAAACAAATGTGATCCTGGCCCCTTAACGATAACCGATCTAATTTGCAGCAATATTTGAATCATTGTTCTTTTGCATCATCTCACAATCTTGTACTAATGAACTTCACTGTTGATTTGGAATGTTGATGTTCCATGACCTGTAGTGAAACTAGTTCATTTAACTGGTCCGGTGATTGCCATGCAAATATTCCTAATCTTTCTAGTTAATGCCTACATAATGATTTCTTCTATGGGTATTTTTTTATCCATAATTTGGCTTATTGACAACTTAATCATCAGGATGAGCTCTCCGGAGATTATTGATTTGTGTAGTGATGATGAAGCTGAATCAGTGGATTTTAAAGATGTTAAGCCTATTATATTATCAGCACCTTCTAAAGCGACAGCTAGCAACTCTTCGATAATTGCTTCTGGGCATTTGCCTAATGACAAGTTTCAGCCTATGACAACTTTTCAGGGTTCTTATCAGCCACCTTGCAGACAGTTTTGGAAATCCGGCGATTATGAGCTTGGGCATGCTATTGAATCATTACCTAGAAGTATCGTTCTAGCACGTACTAGTTAATTTATTTGACGGCTTTTGCATACCACAGAAGATTAATTCATGATTTTTTATGTGCTCCTAGATGGCAAGAACCACTTGCGCATCCATCCCAAGTTTCTCCATTCAAATGCAACTTCACATAAATGGGCTTTTGGTGGTATGTTCAGTTTATTTCTACAGTTCTATTATCTTCCTAGATAACGGATGCATCAACATACTTATATTTTTGCTAATGCTATCTATATGTATTTTTCATGTTTTGGCAGCAATAGCAGAGTTACTTGATAATGCGGTTGATGAGGTAATCATTAGTATACTCGTTTTTGCATTATTTAGTTGGCACATGGGGTGTGGGGGTGGGTGTTGGTTAAGGGAAGATTAAACACAACTCTACCTATAATTTATTTAATTTGCAACGTTACTATTTTCTCTTTCATTTCTTTTGTTCTGAACAATGGATGATAATGAGATCCATGCCATATTGTCTTATATCTTAGAGGAGGTGAAGTGCCAATTATGTTAGATGCACCAAGAGAACATATGTTAGTATAAAAGTGAAAGGTAAAAAGATTGCTAGCAAAAAAATTGAACTAGGCTTTGTGATGAAAATTGCAATGGAGTAATAAAGGTTGCAAAAGTTATGTAAGACCATATTAGATTTTGCTTTAGCTTTTGATTTTGTAGTTGCTAATATTTTATTTAAGAAAAAAGATGAGTATATTATCACTTACAAGAATTAACATAGTAAAATGCAGATTGATTATTTTTTAATAAGAAAAATTGATTGTTTAGATTGTAATGTTATTTCGGGTTAAAGTTTAAGTACTCATGATCGACTACTAATTTTGGATTTTAAGATGAAGTGTTGGAAGATGAAATAAATTAAAATATTATCTTAGGATTAGATGGGGCACTTAAAGAACAATAATACAAATATTTTTAAAAGAAGTTATAAGATCTTAGGATTTGGGATGGTCATGAGGAAGTTATTGTTATGTGGGGAAATGTAACAAGTGAGATTAAACGAGTTATAAAAAGGTGCTTGGAGTATTAAAAGAAAAATCTCCTCTTAATAAAAATAGTTGGTTGTAGAATTAAAATGTGCAAGAAAAGATCAAAATTAAGAAGCTTTGTTATAAATATTTTAGTTTAGATGTAAAAGCTCGGAGAATTGGGAAAGATGTAAAGTGATTCGTAGGAATTCTAAAAAAGCATTATGTGATACAATGAATTTAGTTTTTATTGATTTATATAATAGGCTGGATACTAAAAAGGATAAAAGATGTATGTATAAGTTAGTCAAGCAAATAGGTAGTAGAAGTAAAGTTCCTTAAGGATGAAAATCATAAAGTGTTTTCTTAGATGAGGATATTGAATATAGGTGGATGGCATTTTAATAAACTTTTCAATGAAGGTTGTGAGAATACCAATGTTTAAAAAGGCGAAATCGGGAACTGAGACATTTTGCCATAGATCGAGGCATAAGCCTTAAAAAGAAAAAAATTATAAAATTATAAATAAATTATAAATATGAAAACTATTAACATATTCAAAATCTTTTTAAACTAATACAGATTTTTCTTACTTCCAACAGCAGTTATCAATGTATTTAATTTAATTTTAAATAAAATACTAGATTAATAAGATGAAGGAAGATGAAGGTATTAATAGCTTGTGCTTGTTGGAGATGCTTTGCTGCACTGAGACTTTAACTTATGCTATTTATAGAAGAAAAGTAATACTTGCTTACCTTATTTGATAGAAACATATCACTCAAAATTAAGAATTCTAACTCGTTGAGATGGTGAAGTAAATAAATAAATAGGTATAATAATTTATAAAGTAAATTAATATTATAATAAATTAGTTATAATTATTATTTATAAAAAAATAAACTGAGGCATCACCTTAAAAAGCTTCAAGGCGTACATCTAACTTGAAAAAGGCGTAAGCCTCGAGGCGTACCCTAGAACGCCTTTTTAATAATGGAGAGTATGATTGAATTTTATGATCTTAGTTCTCTAAATAAAAATAGAGATTTTTATTTTTTTTCATTTTATTAGTAAAATCAAAGTTGAAAATGTTTTGTAGAAAATGTAGTGTGGAAAAGCTATAGGATCTAATAATATTCAAATAGAAGGGTGAAAATGCTTAGGAAATCAATGAAATTTTAGGTTTACTAATCTTTTTAATGTTATTTTAAAGACTAAAAAGATGCTTGATGAGTAGAGAAAGAGTTTATTGATTCTTATTTTTAAGATAAAGGGTGATGCACAAGAATGTGCAAATTATAGAGGAATTAAGTTATTGTGCCATACATAGGTTAGGATGCGATAAATAAGTTGGTCTTGTGCCAAGTAGGTCTACTATAGATGTTATACATTTGTTAAGAGATTTGATGGAGAAGTACAGAGAGAGAAGAAGGATTTACATATGATATTTATCAATTTAGAGAAATCAAATGATAAAGTTCTAAGAGAAGTGTTTGGGAGAATTCTAGAAAAGAGAAAGAGTTAATATTGCTTATATTCAAGTCATCATGGATATGCATACTGGAGTTGTTACTTTTGTTCAAACACAAGGAGGATTAACCAAGTATTTTCCTATTTCAGTTGGATTACATCAAGGATCGACTTTAAGTCCATATCTTTTTTCTTTAGTTATGGATGTTTTTACTAGACATTTATAGAAAGATGTGCCTTGGTGTATGTTTTTTGTTGATGATATTTTTCTTGTTGATAAGACTAGAGAGTGAGTTCAAGAGAAGCTTGAATTATGGAGGTCAATCTTAGAATCTAAATGCTTTCGTATAAGTAGATTGAAGGCCGAATATATGGAGTGTAATTTTAGTTGTAAAAGATCTAGTGGTGTGGTTGTAACATTGGGTGATTAAGTCATTAAAAAGAGTGAACATTTTATATATCTCATGTCAATTGTTCAAAATGATGGTGAAATAGATAGAGATGTTATTAGTAGAATTCAAATTGGATGGTTGAAGTGGAGGAATGCATCTGGCCTATTGTGTGATAGAAAAGTATCGGTTAGACTTAAGCAAAAATTTTATACGATGGTGGTAAGACTTGTAATGATTTATGGCACAAAATATTGGCCAATAAAAGAGAAGCATAAAATTAAGTATTGCAGAGATGAGGATGCTTAGGTGGATCAGTGGCTTTACACTTAGAGATAAAATGCGAAACAAATATATACATGAAAAAGTTTGAGTAGCTCTAGTGGCAAATAAGATTCAAGAGAGTTGCCTTATTAGTCACATAAAACGTCAGCCATCCGATGACCCAGTTAGAGCAATAGATGTATTAGATTTAACTTATGTTAAGAAAGGTAGAGGTAGACTTAAGAAGACTTTATTAGGTAGTATAAAAATGATCTTATTTTATTAGAATTAAATGAGAATTTGACACTTAATAGGACACAATGGAGAAGAAGGATTCATGTAGTCGATCCCACGTAGTAGGATAAAGGCTTGTTATTGTTTTTGTTGAAATTGGTAAGTGTGATGATCTTGATGAAAAACTTTACAAATTTTAAGCAGGACTTGAAGAAATAACAGTTGAGATTTGAAAAATCACGAGGGACATTAGAAGTCCATGTTTAATAAATTTATTCAACTGTGCTTAGAGAAAGATAAGAATAACAATTATTGAGAGGCTTTATATATTTAGAATAAATATCTAATGAGCTAGG
The DNA here is from genome assembly GCA_021442155.1 of Cymbidium sinense. Classification (NCBI taxonomy): domain Eukaryota; kingdom Viridiplantae; phylum Streptophyta; class Magnoliopsida; order Asparagales; family Orchidaceae; genus Cymbidium; species Cymbidium sinense. The sequence continues at coordinate 53,509,686 of CM038214.1, read as the reverse complement.
GTGTGCCAATTAATGCTTCATTAACTCAACCATATATTACTTTGAATTTGCAGGCTGAATAGATCAAACCCTTTGTATTGTTTTATACAATCTCTGTGTATGCAATATGCAATTAAATAATAATGCTTCACATTGGCCTTGTTATATACTATTTGTGTGTGCACGATTAAAGACAAATGCACAAATTGGTAATGCGCTCTTGCACAACAAGAAAAAAAATGACAATTTTTTATGGACCTTTCTTTTTGAATTGTGTGGGATGAGCTTGCAATGTACACAATATTGGCCAACGGATCATATTTTTCTTGTTGACTGCTTTCATTGCTGAATTTTTGAATCTGAAGTGCATGCCTTCTTTATTGACTATACTGATTTGACGAGCATTTTTCATTGACATTCAATAGGTTCAAAATGGTGCCACCTTTGTCATCATTGATAAATTTTCAAATCCACGTAATGGCGATCCTGCTTTACTTATTCAAGGTATAGTATATTTTTTGATTCCATTGCTGGTTTTAAAGTCAAAACAAATTATCTTAGTTGCATTTTTAAATCATTATTTTTTGTTTGTTTCTAACATAATCAGTTCATTCATTAGATGATGGAGGTGGAATGGATCCAGAATCTTTGCGGCGATGCATGAGTTTTGGGTTCTCTGATAAGCAGTCTGGGTCAACCATTGGACAATGTACTGATAATTTGAGTATGATATTTACATGTCAATTTTTTTCTTGCTAGTACTTATGGATGTCTTATCTAGATGGGAATGGTTTCAAGACCAGTACCATGCGGCTTGGAGCAGATGTGATTGTCTTCAGTAGTTGCATGAAGAGAAGGTTGTTCATGAATTTCTCACCCTAACTTTTTATTGATTAATGACCAATACTGGCACGCTAAACCATGTTTTTTTGAAGTCTAAAGTTCTTTAGTTCATTTGAGTTTAAAAATATTAGCTTAGCATTGTTATGTGAACACTTGTGCTTACCACAAAAAGAAACAACTGTCTTTTCAATGTTTTCCTTTGAGATTTATTGAGAGTTTTGATTAATTTTTCTGATCCATAAACAAAATTATTTTTTATTTCCTAAGAGCAGTAAGGCGTTGTATTTTTATTCAAATCACTCCTAGTTAAGTACCATTTTTTTTTATTAAAAAAAAACTTCATATAGGTCAATTTTGAAACGAATTACGACTTGAAACCCTAAAGTTGGTCATTTTACCTGCATCATGAGCAACTTGGTTTTTGTAGCATATTCTGTTACTTTAGTGTGCTTTTTTTATGGGAAAATTTTCCTCTTTTCCAATTGATTTTCTACCCTTAATTTACTCCTTATCTGTCACAGCTAGAGAAGATGGATTTGGGAATAACACTACCTGCCATCTTTCCAATTTTTTCTAGTCAGTATGATACTTATGAACATAGAGGTCTAAAAGGTCATGAAATACGAAAACAGTAAGAGGCAGAGCATGACCTATAACAAACCAAAAAGAATTGCAAGCCTCAGTGCTGAGGATGGTATACTTAAACCAGTATACCAATCTGAAGGCAAATCCAATTCTGATAGCACTTTTTCACATGGAATAAGCTTTGGTAAATCTTAAGTTGAAAATACGAATTCTTTTTTGGTTTAACACTTCTTGTGAATAATTTTAAATTAGCTGATTATGTTGTATGAAACCTATTTTGGGTAATAAAATAATCATTGATAGCAATTTAAGCACTAACGAAATTGAAAATTTTTAATATAGATGTGTGACAAATTTTGGTTAGATTGCTGAAAGATTATAATAGAGGAGCAGCGGGAGAACTGTGAAGATAAGGCAATGGAAGATAGATTTGGGCAGCTTGATCATATATAATGATTGAGAAAAAGTGCATTCATATCATACAACAACAACAACAACAACAACAACAAGCCTTTATCCCATTATGTGGGGTCGGCTACATAAATCATTCTTCTCCATTCTATCCTATTAAGTGTCAAATTTCTATTTAATTTTTATAAAATAAGATCATTTTTATACTACATAACAAAGCCTTCTTAAGTCTACCTTTACTTTTCTTAACGTAAGTCAAATCTAATACATCTACTCTTCTAACTGGGTCATTAGACGGTCGACGATTTTTGTGACCGAACCATTTAAGATGACTCTCTCTAATCTTATTTGCCACTAGAGCTACTCCAACCTTTTCACGTATATATTAGTTTCACATTTTGTCTTTAAGAGGTTGTTTGATTGCTTGAAAAACAAATGCAGTCTAAAGTAAACACAATTATACTAAATATTTTGGTTAAAAAATCTTATAAATGTAAAGATTTATTTTTTCATATTTGGTAAAGTTAATATAAAGTAATGTAATTTGCGATCGGCGACAGTGGTGACAGACGGTGTGCATAGTTTGCGGTGGTGTGGTCATCGGTGCGGTGAAGCGTATCGGTGTGCGGCAGCGGTGGTGGCAGCCGCAATAGCCATGATAATTCGGCGGTCGGCAACGCGTGGCGATGGTTGGTGGTGGCGGTGGGTGATAGCCGGCCCGCTGAAATGGCAATGGCCGACGACTTGGCTGTGAGTGGTAACCGACGGTGTGTGGTTGTGCGTAGGTGATAGCCCGGTACGATAAGGCAGCGATGGCAGCGACTTCTGGCGGTGGGTGCGGCGACGATCGAGGTGGTTGGTGTAGGTGGGTGGTAGCCGTGATGGGTCTAATACGTAAAGTGGGTGGCATCGATGGTAGCTAGTGGCGATGTACTTTATTGAGTGGTGTATTTGAAATTTGCCCAACCAAATATATTGAATTTGAACTAATTGATGAATATGAAATACAATAAAATTTTATATTGCAATCCAAATTCATCGATACAAACACTAAAATTCTCAAAACTCTTGCATTCTGAATACAATACACTCACTTTGCAGCAAATCAAACAACCCCTAAGTAAGACACTCATCCACCTGAGCACCCTCATCTCTACAACACTTAACCTCATTTTATGCTTCTCTTTTATTAGCCAACATTCTGTGCCATAAATCTTTATAGGTCTTACTACTACCTTATAAAAATTTCTCTTAAGTCTAAGTGATATTTTTCTATCACACAACAGGCCAGATGCATTCCTCCACTTCAACCATTCAACTTGAATTCTACTATCAAAATTTCATTTTAGTCACCATTATTTTGAACAATCGACCTAATATCTATAACGTTCACTCTTTTTAATGACTTGATCATTAAATGTCACAACACCACTAGATCTTTTATATTTAAAAATTACACATCATATATTCGATTTTAGATTTACTTAAAAATGAAAACCTTTAAACTTTAAGGTTGACCTCCATAATTTAAGTTTCTTTTAAACCCCTTATTTAGCCTCATCAACAAGAAGAATATCATCACCAAAAACATACACCAAGATACGTCCTCCTATATATATTTACCAAGACCATTCATAACTAAAGCAAAAGATATGGGATTAAGTTGATCTTTGGTGTAATCCAATTGAATTAGGAAAATACTTAGTCAATCCTTCTTGTGTTTGAACACAACAACTCCAGTATACATATCCTTAATGACTGGAATATAAGTAATATTAGCTCCTTTTTTTCTAGAATTCTCCAAAGCATTTCTCTTGGAATTTTATCATATGCTTTCTTTAAATCAACAAATATCATATATAGATCATCCTTCCTCTCTCTATACTTCTCCATTAAACCTCTCAACAAATATATAGCATCCATAGTAAACCTACTCGGTGTGAAACCAAGCTGGTTTTGAGAAATTTTTGTATTGTGTCGTCAAGCGCAAAACATGACATATTTTTGCTTCAAAATACAATGCGCAAAGCGAAGCGGCTCTTCTTTTAACAAAGTGCTTGTAACATATATAAGATAATTACTTTAATGAGTATTTGAAAAGTAATGCTTTTGCATTTTGCAAAGCAATTAAGTTATTGAGATTTGCTCTGATCACATTTCACTAAGAATATTGAAATTTTTTGCTTTGGATAGAGGGATGAGGTGTAACTTACCCGGATGGGCCGGGTTAGAGAATGGAGAGTTGATACTTCGATGGGTTGAGGTCGAGAGGTATTGCCGTGTCGACGGTATCCGGGGTGAGTCAGACTGCTGCATTGCATTGACGGGATTGGGGTTGAGCGGAGCACAACCTGCAGATTGAAAGGTTGAGGTGAACTGTTGCGGATGAGGTCAAGTCAAGCTGTTGGATCAATAGGCTGTGGATGTAGTTAAGTTGAGTTAGAATTATTGTGTCGACAAGTCCTCTTCTTCTTCTTCTGCGCCGCTATAGTGAAAAGGAGTGCCCTAAATTTTAATAGTAAGTTTGATCCACATCCGAACTGATTTGCTCTTGCTAGATCTCAACTCGCCACGCTGGCGCTTTACCTAACGCCGATGAGCCGTGCGGACGCTTCACACACAATGGCCGTGCTACTGAGAAGCAAAGCGAAGGCTCACCGCTTTACATCACTTTACTTTCAAAGCATGCTTTTGATTACACTGCGCATCGTAACCTAGTTTGAAATAACTTGAGAAAAAGTGCATTCATATCATGTGTAGAGAAAATTATTCTAAATGATTACAACGGATCTTGGCTTAGGCAATATACTCTCAAATTCCAAGGCATTGGTCTCGTGTTTGAGATTTTTGTTGCAAGAAGAATTTCTCTTGTTAGGATTTAAATCTATGTTTGGTTTTGCACTGAAAAAATCTTTAATGGCCATGTACCTACTTTATCAATAATCAAGAAAATGAGTGGTTCAACACATTATTTAACACTCAAAAGGATGAATTATGAATGAGAATTCTTGAAGACAACCACAAATGTTGTGATAAGGTTAATTACGTTAATGATGCTTATGATGCACTAATTGAGAACGATCTTAGGTCTGATCACTTTCTTTTCTTAAGGAATACAATTATTCTTCTTGTGCATGAATGAGTGAGCTACAACTACGGAGTGCCCATACTTTGGTGTTTATGTTGGAAATAATGAAAGGTAAAAGCTAAAATATAGGCAAGGTCTCGCTCATTCAAATTCAAAGAATTAATGACAAACACTATAGACATATAAATTGTATGCTTTGGCTTTGTTCCTGGAGATCAAGGAAGGTGGCAAGGATCAAACCTGTCAAGAATAGCAGTTGAATTGAAGAAACTATTTGATAGATAGGAAGAAAACATTGATGTAAGGAAGAAAATTGGTAATGGAAGGAAGAATGACATAGGGATGAGTCTTATGGGGAAAATGAATTGCCACCCACACTCAATCAGGATATAGAAAACACCACTTAAAAGAGGATGATACATTACTTTAAACAAAGAACAAATCTCAAATTTTTATTCAAAAAGCCAAAAAAGAATCTCTAATACATGTCTAGATTATTATTTATACCTAATAGGAGTAGCTAAACCTTATAATCATTAAACCTTATAATCATTGAACTCATATGTAGCTCTTGAACCAACTTACCCAATTGAAGGACAAGAGGTTCACCGAGGACGTTAGACTAGACTAGTCATTGGTCCTAGGATGGGCCATGCAAGACACTTTAGTGTCATTCTTCTTGTGCAGGAAGAGCATCACTTTAATCAACTAGAACATCTTGGCGATAGCTTAGCAATATTATAGGTGATAGAGATATTATAATCACCAAAAAAATCAATCTTATATGTTTTATTATTGGTATGTTTGATGATTCTAAATAGGGTTGCAACCGAGACGATTTGAGAGAAGCATGTGCTTGTTTGAGTTCAAGCTTGTTTACCATTATCAAGTTCGAGCTTGGCTCGAGCTCGATTTGAGCTTCTAGGATAGTGTGCAAGCTTGAGCTCGTTTTAAAAAATCTTGTTCGAGCTCAGCTCGAGTTTGTTCACGAGCTTGGTTCAAATTGGGATTATTGAGCCTATTAACAAGCATATATTTTAATGAAATAAATGAGCTTTAATCAAGCATTAATTGAGCTTGTTCGTCGCGAGCAACTTGTCGAGAAATATACATAAGCTTTATCAATTAAAGTTTATTAAGTGTATAAAATTAAACAATATGTTCATGAACAAGTCTTAATTAAGTCATAATGGAGTTATAATCGAGCTCCTTAACAAACTTTAAATGAATTGAATGACAAGCTGTTCAAGCTTATTTGTTTATAAATCGAGTTTTAACAAATTTGTTTTAGCTCTTTCGATTAGTTAATCAAATGAGCTCTAATCGAGCCGAGTCATGAGTAGCTTATCGAACGTTTAATTCATTTGCAGCCTTACTTTCTAAATGGTCCATTAGCCTTAAGCTTGAGCTTTGCCAATTATCTCATTCAAAATCATTCCTTGATTGGATCCACACTAAGTTTCTTTGAACCCTATTGGCTTTCAATACTTATTAGCTTAATTTTGGCACCTGACATTTTGTCTAGCAATTTTTTTTGACATGCTTATGTAATTGCTGAATCTGCTTAACTCTAGTATCAATATCAAGACTATCTTGGTGGTAGAGGGAATGGGAATAAACTCTAATGGAGTGGGAGGATTTTGTCCATAAACTATTTTGAAAGGCCTATGACCCATAGATTGACTTGTTGATTGATTGTTAGCACTTTATTTTAGGCAGGATCAAGTTTGATTGTCAAATGTTTATGCCCACAAAATATTGACGAAGGTTGGCGAAGCTTTGGTGCATGAATTCTAACTACCCATCCATTTGAGGATGAGCTATTCAATTGAACTAACACTTTGTATTCAACTTACTCCATATAGTCTTCCATAAGTTACTCAAACTTTGCATCTACATCAAACGTAATGGTCTTGGACACACCATGAAGGAGAACTATCTCTCTGAATTAGGTTAGCAAAATGAGCGGCATCAATAATCTTGGGCATGGTATAAAATGTACTATCTCTGAGAAGCGGCCTACCACAACCATGATAAAATCTTTCTTTCGTCGTGTCCGGGGTAGTCCCACAATAAAATTCATGTTCTCATATACCAAAAGTAACACAGGAATAGGTAGTGGAAGATATAAAACAGTGTTTTGGCCACATGCCTTGGCTACGTGACATATTTGACACTGCTTGATATGTCTATCTCATAGCTAGAGTTAATCTAGGCCAAAAGAAATTTTCTTTCACTAGGGGTAGTGTCTTGTCTCAGTGAAAATACCCAACCATCCCTCCATTATGACATTCTTGTAAGATAGCTTTTTTAAGTGAACATCTACAAAGACAAAGCTGATTTTAAAGAAGAGAAATAGCTTTTTTAAGTTAACATCTACAAAGATAATTGATTTTAAAGAAGAGAAAGCCTTCAACCCCATGAAATTGGCCATGAGATCCCTCCTGAGATTGAGCCCAAATATCTTGAAAATTTTCATTAGTGTCATTAAAATCTTTCATCACTTCAAATCCACTAACCTAGACTGCATAATCATGGTTAACAAATGGCGGCATCTTAAATCATTTGCACTTGATTGAGGCTCATTGATTTAAGTTTAACTACCTAATGAAAAAAAAAAAGGTAAAAACTTAGTTAAGTATGCATCCTCTTCAACTTGCCTTAGTTGTTCAAGAATCTTAGAGCTTCATAGTCGGTGAAAGGATAAACTTGATGACAAGGAGATAATGACTCTAATGGTTGAATGCTCTAACAATTGCACATAACTCCATGTCATGGTGGAGTATTTTTGCATGGACTCATTCATCTTATTACTGAAGATAGTGATGGGATGTCCACCTTAGTTCATCACCACATTGGAGGCATCACACTACATTTTAAACATCTGACCAAAATCAGGTAAAGCAAGTACATGAGCTTGGATAATGTGTTTACTTCAATGCATCAAAACTAGCTTAAGTGTCATATGTCCATGCAAACTTATTTGCCTTAAGGAGTTCGACAATTGGGTGATAATAGAATTGAAACTTTTTATGGAAGATAGTCGATGCATATAATTGATGTACTTGGGTGAATGACAGGTTCAGATAGTTCATAATGGAATTAATTTTGTTTGGATCCATCCTAAAGCTAACAGTTGAAATAATAAAATCTTTTGGTCTTAAGTACTCAAAACTTAATGCAATTGCTACAGCTGGTCCTTTAAGGTATGGTTGTACATCAATATATCTTCAAAGTAGAATTTCAAAATCCTAATGCAAATGATGCAGATGGCCCTCCAAGGTACAGTTGTACATCAAGATGTTAGAATAAGTAACAATGAATTTCCCAATAATAAAAGGTATGAAAATATGGTTCATGAGGCACATAAAGGTGCTCGAAGTATTGGAAAACCAAATGTCATTACTTTCAACTCATATAATCTATCTCGAGTCATGAAGGTTGTATTCCACTCATTCCCAAGTTGTATCTGAATCAGATGGTAACCACTCCATAGATCATTCTTGGAGAAGATGGTCACTCTATCTTGTAAATCATTCAGCCATGGAATAGATAATTGATACTTAATGGAAATTTTGTTCAAGGTTTTGTTGTCGTGAGCTGTCTTTTTTGTGGCATAATCAAAACGGATGCTGCATATGGGCTAACACTTTCATATACCAAGTATTTGGTCACCAAATCCTCCACTAACCTCTATAACTCCTCTTACTCTACACATTGTATATGGTAGCCCGATCGATTTGGAAACACTATCTTGAAATGAGATCGATAGCATGCTGAATCTGTATCAAGGGAGGTAGGTCAACTAATATGTTGTCAGTCAAAATATTCTAAAACTCATGTAATAAGGGTTGCACTACTTTAGGAATCAGTTCCTTCATTCCTTCATTTTATTTCCATTTAATACCATTAGGGTTAGTCCAACTTAAGCCTTTTTCAAGCCCACAACAAGGAATCTTATGTAATTATTGTCTTGGACTGCCCTTCTACAACATTTGACTTACGCTTCTCTTGTTGAATAGATATATGTTGTTATATCCATCATGAAGGGTCTTATGATCGTATTGCTAAGGCCAACCCAAAAGGAGATGATATGCATCAATATGTACTACATCACACTTATACTTGTTTTTTTAACTTGTTTCCAATGGAGAACTCTACCAAACAATGCTTGTCGATGTTGATTTCATTCCCCTTCAACCAATATAGTGCATTAGATTGGGAATGATTTTGAGTTGGAAGGTTCAACTTATCCTCCATCTTTGTGGACACAACATTCTTGTAGCTACCCAAGGCTATAATAGGATCTCACATCATTCATTCCCTTCACGGTGCAATAGGTATGGAATATGTTGTGCCAAAGCTAATGGTGGCCCTGTATTTGCGTGATTTGAAGAATGCTTTGAACAATAAGCAACTCTCTATCGTCAGTGGAAGTTGCTATCCATTGTCCTTTGCTTTGCTCTCCGACTCATTGGTTATGCCTGATTGGGGCAATTTGATGTGGCCAAAACCATGACATGTGAAGTACTTTATTGCTGGAAAAGTGGTGGAGCTGCCCTGGTTACTCTTTCTTCCATCTTGGATGATTTTCTCACCTCAGGTGGTTGTTTTTGATCCCACAGTTTGGCCTCACTTACTAGAACCTCCTATGGCTGAAACCATGCTTGGGTGAAATTGTGGTTTTGACGTGTTGGAGTTACTTTTCAACCTAGAGTGTCAAGTTTTCCACGTTGAGGAATGACCAATAAGTCTTTAATTGAACTGCATTTTCAATGGATGGCCGCAAACTATCAATAAATTGTGCCACTTTGCTTTCCTCTAGCTTTAACGATTCAAATTTTAGCATGTTTAAATTTAGCAATATTCTTTTCCGCGGACATATCTCGTTGTCGGAGATGATGGAGTTTCAATAATACATTTTGTTGATAATGCTTAGGTAGGTCGTTTCATTGCAACTCTTTCATTTTTGATCACTTAATGATCTTGCTCCAGACTTTGAGTTGATGCATCTGTTTCAAGTTCTGCCACCACAAAAAATGCATTTTGCTTGAGTTTAATTTCCACTAATTTGACTCATTGATCTAATGGAATGTTTTTGTATTCAAAGATACGATTGATGATTTAGACCCATGTAGCCTTGAAACTCTTCCAAATAAATCTTCACGCAAAGTCTTTGGATCTTCTATGATGCTCACTTCGAAATCATCGAGGCATATGTTCTTCATCAGTTGATATTTCTGGGTGAAAATGATCTTCATTCTCTTTTCATCTGAAGGGTCACCATCTTCACTAATGGCATGTTCAACAGGCCACTGCCTTCCAAATTCAACATGTCGATATTGCAATTGTTGAATTTCTTTCTGCATTTCTTCCATTGCAAGTTCTTATGTTGATATCTGATTATACCACCTTGAAAACATTGCAGAACCAGTCAAGGATCTCAGTTTTTCAGTCTTGGATGGTCCAAGAATTCCCAAGATGGTTAAAAGAATTAGAGACGACTGCAGCAATTTTCCTGCAGCAGTAAATTAGGTACAACTGAGACCCAAGAGCTGATTAGAAGCTCTCAGTCTGGTGTCTGGATAGAGCAAGAATTACCCAAGGAAATCCCTCCACCTATTTGGTTATCTATTTTTTGCTGCAGTTGAGGTTGGTAAAGTGTTTGAGGAAGTAAATTGGAACAATGAATTTCTCCTCTAGACAGACCACCTACAGGAAGAACAGAGAAAACCTGCTCTAATACCAAAATGACATCGTTCTTGGAGATTAAGAAGGGTGGCAAGGATCACACCTGGCCAGAACAATAGTTGAATCGAAGAAAATACTTGGTAGAATGGAGGAAGATAGTGACGGAAGGAAGGAAAATGGGCATGGAAGGAAAGAACGGGTTAGGGTTGAGTCTCACGTATGGGGATAAGAATCCACTAAAGCACTCAATCAAGATATAGACAACACCACTTGAAAGAGAAGGATACAACGCCCGATTTCTTGGAGAAAATAGAGAAAGAATCTCAGATTTTTATTCAAAACGGCTGAAAGGAATCCCTTATAAAAGTCTAGAACTAGATTTATATATAATAGGGGTAGGTAAACCTTAAAATCACTGAACTTGTAAGTATTTCCTGAACCTACTGGTCCAGCTGAAGGAAAAGGATCACCAAGGACCTTAGGCTAGACTTGTTCCCTGTCCAGGGCTGGGCCATGTTGGACATTCCAGTGTCATGCTTGCTAGGTTAAAACAAGAGCGACCTACTTGATTTTTTATTTTTAAATTTTTTAAAGGATTATAGTTTTAATTGTGCCAAAATGTGGAACCTGTATGAAAGATTATCTTTTTTTATTGTTTCATAGTTGTCTTTTTCGGATGCTTTACAACTTGTGATCTTGAGCCATGTTTATTTCTTAAGGAAATATCTCCTTCATGACCTTGCTATATGCCATGTCTTATTTTATTCAACAATTTGTGGGTTAAAAAATGTTCATACATTGTTCATTGTCTATTATTTGGCTTTTTTACTATTTTCATTTTGTCAAGTAGCTTAGTGCCATTCTATTTGTTTATTATTGACTGTTTGTACCTGTTCTATTGTTAATACTAGTATAAACACTTTTGTTATTACTTCAATTGTCGCACTTAAAGCTTTACTTCAATTAGTAGTAATTGTCTTTATTATTGCTGCTGCTACTAGTTGTAGCTACTGAATGCTGATACTGCTACTTCAGTTCTACTATGACCCTCCTATAGCATCTTCTACTTTTAGTATACTGTGGTTACTGCATTTACTAGTAAATCCTTGCTATTTGTGACACTAAAACGGATGCTACTTCTTCAAGCACTGCTGTGCGTTTGCTTTTGTTAATTGTGCTACGAGTATTTCTACCAACAGTAGTGTAACTACCAGTGATTGATGTCATTTCCTCTACTACTGCTCCTGAGAGAGCTCATCACTCCTTTTGCTGGTGCCACCATTGCTACCTTTCCCTTCTACTATTACCATTGCTAGCACTTATTATGGATTCTAGACTTTCAGCTGGACATGAAAACTTAACTGACCAAACTGACCTTGCAAATAGAAGTTTTAACGGAACCCTCTTACCTTCAGTCTTTGGGTAGGGAAACTTGGTTACATGCTTAGCTTGTTTTTGGTTTGATACATTTGCCCTTAGCCAACTATAATATGAGGGTATTTTGTCACAACAGTAACTAAACTTGAATGATTTTGAAATATCTCAGTAGGATGGGGTGAGTCTGATAAAAATTTGTCCACCTATATAAACAAGCAATTTAATAACATCTAGTTGTTTATCTACCCAAAATAAATGAAACATAACTATGTATGCATTCATGTAGCAAGGGTCGTTATTTTATCAAACCAATAGCTATATAATATTAATTACCTTATCATAATTCAAGTGATATCAAATCAATATTTTCTTTCTCAAGGTTGCCTAATTATATAACTTGAAGCTATAAAGTCTAGGTTTGAATTTTGAAGAAACAAACTAAGTAGGTAAATCCTCTTGTTAAAGCATAAACGATATTATGAGTAGGGCATAAAAGGTCATTCATAACATAAAATTTAAAAGACAATTATATCAAAACTATTGTATTTATTGCATCAACTAGAATAGTTTTATGTAAGAATTTCTAGGATTAGCAACTATTAAACAATGGTAATTGTGCAATAGAGTCCATACATAACATGTTAAAAATGAATTTCATTGTTTGTAAATGCTAAAACAATAACTAAGATGTATGGACTCTATTGCACAATTATCATTGCTTAATAGTTGCTATTTCTATAAATCAATTTTGTAAGGGATAAACTATCATATAGGGGCTGTTTGGTTGCCTGCATTGGAATGCAGTATAAAGCAAATGCAGGGATTTTAATTTTTTTGGTATTTGGTTTAAAGTAAAGTAAATTTTCAATAATGTAACGGATTTTGGTATTTGGAATTAATCGATTTTAATTCCAAATACACCTACCAAAAAGTGATGCAGTCGTTGCTGCCGCCGCCGCTTGTCACCCACCACCGCCGGCCGGCCATATTATCGCCGTAAAACCTTCAAAATATTTTACATTACATTTTTTCAACAAAAAAAAAAAGTAAAATCATGAATTTGTAAAACTCTCAACCAAACAACTGTAAAATAATTCTTTTACACTGAATTTTTTTTACACTACATTCCTTTTACATTGCATTTCTTTTTCAGCCAACCAAACAACCGCATAGTACAAGACAATCTTTCATACTACCCTAAATTTGAGAAAGGTCACCATTTACTTGATAGAGATCATTGACCCCTCTTAAGATTGTCATCACTCTAAATATCAAGCTAATCTATTGTAAACCAATTAAGTGGGTGTTATCATTTTCATAATGCACGCTAATATATTTTATCTACATTAGATGCCATGAATATTTTGTAAGAACACGTGTACATTACCAATATCGATGTGTATGATCTATCATCATAACTCAAAAGTAATAAATAAATGATAGTTGCATCATATTGATATTGGAGACAAAAAATAAAGCTATACAACAATATACAAAAAAATAAGGCCATAATGATTCATGTATAATTATGAATATGTTTAACTGATGTTTTCTCAATCAAGTCAAGGATGCCAAGTATTCTGTTATATGCTACGTATGAAATAACATAAACAAATCATGATAATATACTACATGATTATCAGAAGCACTTCCCTAACTTTGGAAGGGCATATCTGTTCATTATGAGTGAGAGGCACCTTCCTATTGCAATCCAAGAGTGACCTAAGACAACAATCATGACTTGGATTTTTCCTTTGCCAATCCATAGTGCTTTATTCACCCTAGATATAGGTAACAAACAACTAAGTATCTTCTTATAATTTAAGGATTTCTCTCAATAATATTTTCTAATTTATTCGATCTAACCATTAATAAATCTTTTTATTAATATGAATTATTTTATTGAAATAACCTTAAGCATATAAAACTAACGTGAAATCACTATCAATTGGGACTCTCTAGTCCAATATTAAATATCAATTTTATGAGCCTTAAACAAATTGTTTTTAATTTAATCATTTTATGAGCTTTCTCATTTTAAATAAATTATACTTTTATCCAACCTTACTTTTAATCTTTGACTGAAACATGCTAGTCAATATTTAAGCATGGAATTCGCAAATTTATTCATGATTAACTAGGTTTAGGGTTTAGTTCCTCCATACCTACTTATATGCAAATTTATTTGATCACTTTAGCAAGCTTGTATATTTGTATGCATATGCTTGCATTTACAACTACATTTTCAATAAAATCTTGTTTTTACCCTTGTACCTCATTGAACTTTCCTAATTGCAAACATTCTGGGTACAACAGTAAATCAACTTGGAGTATTGGACTACTTTCTTATACCTTCCTAAGGCAAACGGGATGTGATGACATAGTGGTCCCTATGGTATGATTGACAAGCAAATGTTTTTTCACTAATTTTTGTGATAGTTTTATATTTGAATACTTATAAAGAAATATACAGATTATCTTTTATGTGATAGTTCTCCTTTATGCTGTCCTTCTTGTCATAATTGCAGGTAGATTATGAGTTTAATTCTGCAACAGGTTCATGGGTTCATCTACTTCGCATTAATGAAAAGCAGTTCTCTTCAAACTTGACCACACTCCTGAATTGGTCCCCCTTTAATACAGAAGCTGAACTGTTGAAGCAGGCATGTTGTAAAGTACTCATTTCTTGAATTATGTATTTTGAAAGCTACTTGTGTTCATAATACTGCATGAAATTTTTTTTGGTTACTTAAGCTGCAGTAAAAAAACTATCTTAGCAAAAATCAACCATCATACAATCTTTTGCAAAGTTTGTGTGATAAATTTATGGTCTTCCGTCATTTCACATGGCTTTTCTTACTTTTCATTCATTGAAAATGAAGAAATGATTTTTGCCATTTAAGTCATCTTTATTTTAATCCTTTTTTTTGTGCTTGATATTTTTTTTCCTTAAAATTAACAACCTATATTTGCAGTAAAAGATTTGTATGATAAATTTATGGTATTTTTTGTCATGTTCTGATAATGAAAATAAGAATTTTACTGGTTAAGTAATCATTTGTTCTAATCACATTTTTTTACCTAATATTTTTTCCATTGAAATTAACAACTTATGTATGTACTTAAGGACCTTTGGTACCATTATATTTATTGGTGGTGCTGTGGGGTCATATGTTTTTCAAGATTAAAAGGTAGACAAAGGATGAAAAAATTAAGCAATATTTTTCTATCAACAGTCTGAAGATGTGAGATTATTGGCTTTCAAATATAGCACTATACTGCATCATAGTATCCATTAATGTGCTCATTTGGAGTTTTTATGGTTAGCTTCTAGGATGGAAGGAGAATAGTGGCATATGTTAGCTTCTATTCAATTACCCCGCCAATCTCTCCTTTTCTTTAGTTTCTAATGACTGGAAGTGTTTGTCCTTTAGACGAGCAGATTCAATGATTCATAGATGTCTATACTCTCTAGGTGCTTAGTGTATCATTATCATCAAGATGATCAATAGTCTTATGCCATCGCTTCATGGATTATTCTTCTTCATTCACTTTATAAAAAGTAATATGAGGAAAGGAATAAAATCATCTCTTAAATTTTTATGGAGGGCATTTTAATCCTATTCTATAAAAATTATTAGATTTAGTCTCTGGACTTATTAAATCAGAGCCACAATATTCTCAATCCAAAGTGATGGAAATTAAAGTTAAAGTAACAAATGATGTTAAAATTGAGGGTACTTTAAGAATACACATATTCTTCTTGAATTTTTTTTCAAAAAACTAATTTCTTATTTGCCTTGTTTTCTTGAGTACAACAATTGACTTTGCATACAATAGAAGTGGATTGATATTATGTAAGTTTGTAGAGTAAGATTATTTTTAATGAACAATTTTATTTGATATTTTTATCTCAATTTTTTCTAATGAAATAATTGAATTGAGTTTATTTTTTCAGTTAAGAATTTTAAAGTTTAAATTTTTATATTGATTTTATTGAAATTAATTTTTTAAGAGAACAAAATTTGTATTTCAATTTATTTAATTTTTTCATCAATATGATAAACAAAGTCAAAAATGTAGGAAGATTCATTGACGTATGATTGAGGATGCTTGTTATTAGAGTAATAGGTATATTTTAAAATAAAATACCAACGGGAAACTTTGGAATGATCATTGATATTGATTTTTACCACCATATGAGCATTAAATCCATACCCTTCATTTAGTAGGTCGATTAAATATACATCATTGATAGAATTGCTTATAAAAACAAGATTTTAAAGATATTTTCAGGCAAAATGATATTAAGACTTAAAACACATTCTATTAATAGAGTATATAATCAATTGTAAAACTAATTATGATTGTAGGTCTATTGTATTTTAGTGGCAATGGTAGAATTTTATTACATTAAGCTATTCTTGAGGGCCATTGGCAGGTATGATGTTGAAGTCAATTCTATTTTCTAATTTTTGGATTCTATTTGTGAACTGATTAATCATAGTTGTCCTTATAGCAACTTAATGCATTTTCAATACTGTTCTAATAAATCCTGCTTACTTAATATTTTGATGTACATGTCTACATAAAATCTATTGGTGATGTTAGGCAAGCTGCAAGGTATCCTCAAATGCAATAATTAACCACTTTTGTTTATCCAAAATAAAAATGAACTTATTGATAATTTTTAAATATATATAGATCTTTATCAAGCAAATAAAAAAATCATTCTCAGCTAATCCTAGTCTAGGCTTCAACCATAGGCCATGCAATTGGAGATATACTATTATTCCCATCAAGTATAATTGCATCTATCAACACCAATTATAGAACTACAACCTATTAGGAAGCCTTTTTTATAGGTTGCAAACCAAGCATATATAATTTCAAATATTTTTCTATCATCCAAATTCATGTCTTTGTGTGTTTAAACTAAAATAGTTGAACTTGGATTGATATTTATAATTTCAAGGCAACAATCTCAAATTTTGTAAATTGATCATCCTCTTTTAGGTGGGTCAATTTATCAGTTTTCTTTATAGCTCTCTTAGCTTCTGCTTTTGACGTATGCAACTTTTTAAGTCATCATTAACTTTTTCTTCTTTAGTTGTAGATTGGTTCAAGAAAAATTTGAGATTGTCGAAAGTCCGGTCCCAAGTCCGGATGCAAAAAGTGGAGGGTTGTGTTAGGTAGTCGACAACCAGCGTAAAATTTGTCGAAATAATCATGACATGAATCCTTTAAATCATTGTGTTAATCTTGGGGCGTCCCACAGGCGGCGTATGGCACGAATCTGATGAAAAAAATGTGCTTGCATGTGCCCGGGCGATATTAAATAAGAGGGTTCCCACATTATGGACGGATCGGGAAGTTAGTCCATGAAACTAGAATTAGGTTAGGATCTTGGAATATAGGTACTCTTACAGGTAAATTAATGGAATTAATAGATATTATAGTTCATAGAAAGATAAATATTTTATGTGTTCAAGAAACTAAATTGGGTTGGTGAGAAGGCGAGGAGATTGATAGTTTAGGTTTTAAACTTTGATATTCGGTAAAGTCGAACTAGAAATGGTGTAGGTGTGATTATAGATAAAAGTTTGAAGGATAATGTTATAAGTATTAATAGATGTGGAGATAGAATTATAGCTTTAAAGATTATTGTGTTGATCTTAAGATTATCGATGTTATAAGTGTATGCTCCTCAAGTAGGTTTGGAGGTAAGCTGAAAATTTTGGAATGAATTAGAGGATTAATACAAAAGATACCTCTTGAAGAAAAGTATTTATTGAGGAGATTTAAATGGACATGTTGGTAGAGTGGTAGAAGATTTTAAAAGTATTCATGGTGGTTATGGATTTGGAGTGGTAATGAAGAAGGTGGGTATATTAGATTTTTTGCTTAGCTTATGATTTTGTAGTTCTTACTTTATTTAAGAAAGAGATGAACATATTATTACTTATAAAATGGATCTAGTAAAATCTGATTGATTATTTTTTGATAAGAAAAATAGATCGTAGATTGTAAA
Source organism: Cymbidium sinense (assembly GCA_021442155.1). NCBI lineage: Eukaryota > Viridiplantae > Streptophyta > Magnoliopsida > Asparagales > Orchidaceae > Cymbidium > Cymbidium sinense. The sequence goes on along the minus strand of CM038214.1, from coordinate 53,491,681 downwards.
GATTGCATTCCAAGTGAAATTTTAAGTACCAACATCGATTTATTAGTTTTAGATTTTAAGATGAAAGGTTGTAAGAGAAAAATAAACTTAAATTATTAGGATTAGATGGGGACACTTAAAGAACACAAATAAAAAATATTTTAAGAGCAAGCTACAAGAAATTAAAGTTTGGGATGTTCATGGAAAGCTAACGTTATGTGGGAAAAATATCAAGTGATTAAAACAAGTTGCTAAAGATGTCTTTGGATCAAAAGGAAAAACTTCTTTTAATAAGAATAGTTGGTGGTGGAGTCGAGTGTCAAGAAAAAAAGATAAATAAAAGCATTGTTATAAAACTTGGTTTAGATGTAAAACTTCGGAGAATTGGGAAAGATATAAAAATGGGTAGAGATTCTAAGAAAGCGATATATGATGCAAAAAATTTAGCTTTTAGTGATTTATACAATAGATTAGATACAAAGAAGGTGAAAGATGTATGTATAAGTTAGCAAAGAGATAGAAGTAAAGACATAGTTCAAGTGAAGAGTATTAAGGATGAAAATAATAAAGTCTTTTCTTAGAAAAGATATTTAAAATAGGTGGATGAGGTATTTTAATAAAATTTTCAATGAAGGATCACGAAAGTACGATTGATTTTAGCCACCTTAATACCCTAAAAAATAGAGAATTTCATTTTTCATTATTAGTAAATCGAAGTTAGTGAAGCTTTAAAGAAAATGAAATGTGGAAAAGCATAGAGGCCGGATAATATTCCAATAGTGGAAATGTTTAGGAGACCAAGGAATTTCTTGGCTTACAATCTTTTTAATATTATTTTAAAGACAAAAGATACGAGATGAGTAGAGAAAGAGTTTATTGGTTCCTATATTTAAGAATAAAGATGATGCACAAGAGTGTGCAAATTATAGGAATTAAGTTAATGTGTCATAATTTAAAAGAGCAAGTAATTGAGCATAGGTTACGATGTGATACAGTTTCTCTGTCAGTTTGGTTTCATGCCAGGTAGATCTACTATGGATGCTATACATTTGTTAAGAGGTTTGATGGAGAAGCATAGAGAAAATAAAAAGGATCTACATATGATATTTATTGATTTAGAGAAAGCTTATGATAAAGTCTCAAGAGATGTTCTTTGGAGAGTTCTAGAACATAAAAGTTAATATTGGTTATATTCAAGTCATTAAGGATATGTATACTAGAGGCACACTTGTGTCCAAACACAAGGAGGATTGACAAAATATTTTCCTATTTCGGTTGGATTACATCAAGGATCAACATTAAGCGTGTCTTTTACTTTAGTTATGGATGTTCTTACGAGGCATTTACAAGAAGATGTACCTTGGTGTATGCTTTTTGCTGATGACATTCTTCTTGTTGATAAGACTAGAGAGGGAGTCCAACAAAAACTTGAATTATGGAGGTCAACTTTAGAGTCTAAAGGTTTTCGTTTTAAGCATCTAAAAGCGAATATATGGAGTGTAATTTTAGTTGTAGAAGTTTTAGTGGTAGTGTTGTGACTTTAGGTGATCAAGTCATTAATAAGAGTGAGTGATTGAGATATTTAGGCTCTATTGTTCAAAATGATGGTGAAATAGATGGAGATATTATTAGTAGAATTCAAGTTGGATGGTTGAAGTGGAGGAATGCATCTGGCCTATTATGTGATAGAAAAGTTTCACTTAAACTTAAGGGAAAATTTTATAAGATGGTGGTAAGACCCGCAATGACTTATAGTGCAGAATGTTGGCCAATAAAAGAGAGACTAAGTTAAGTGTATTCTGAGAGATGAGGATGCTCGGTGGATGAGTGGCTTTACCCTTAGAGATAGAATGCAAAATGAGTATGTTCGGAAAAAGTTGGAGTAGCTCAGTGGTAGATAAGATTAGGGAGAGTCGCTTAGATGGTTTGGCCACATAAAGCGTCACGTCCGATGACCGATTAGGGAGTAGATGGCATTAGATTTGCCTTATGTTAAGAAAGGTAGAGGTAGACCTAAAAGACTTGGTTAAGATGTATAAAAAATGATCTTAGTATACTTAAATTAAATGAGAATTTGACACATAATAGGACACAATGGAGATGAATGATTCATGTAGCCGACCCCACCTCGTGGGATTAAGGCTTGTTGTTGTTGTTGTTGTTGTTGTAGTTGTAGATTGGTTCAAATTTTAGTAATAATTTTTCTTTGTGATAATTGTAGAGTTTCAAGTCTTACTAATTTCTTAAACAGGCGTGCTCCTATAATGATCTTTATCTGCTAAGAAATTTTTCCCTCATGCTTAAAATTGTTGGCTATGAAAATTCACGTTTGGATCTCATGTGAGAGTTGTGTTTGTATTCATTTTTTTGGAATATAGATTGGATTATAAATAAGATATTATCTAGAGATATTACTCACATTTTACATGGATTCCATGATCTAATTATAGGTTTCCCATACCCTCAAGTTCTTTAGTTAATTTTCATTTCCAGTTATGAGAAAGAATTTTTTATTATTACTAGTTAGTAGGTGCTAAATGCATAGTTTATAGTAGTAATAGTTTGATTTAGGATAGAAAAAATGTATATTATCGTTGGTTCATAGCAAATGGTGGGAAGATTGATGATGGTAATAATGATAATATGCTTTTCAGAGCATTTGGTCACTTCTCAGACAGAGAATGATTTAAGTTTATATTGTTTTTACTCAATATTTTCGGCTCTAGGTTTAGGCATTTAACACATTTATTAAACTCACATTTCAAGAAAATTGTATGACTTTCAAAGTGTTGTAACTGAAATAAAATTGTCTCATGGTGCATATGCATGATTTGCAATTACTCAAAATTGGTTTCTTGCGTGAATATTTTATTAGTAATGATGAGCATATTTTCATTATGGGCTTGAATGATCACAATGCTTCCATTCATGTGTTGTTGATTTGGTTGCGAATTTTGTAATTTACAGTTTATTGTGTGTAGTGTGAGTGTTTAGGAGAGTTTTGTGTGCAGTAAAGAAGTTTCGTCTATGCTCACTAGTGAGTTGTCATATCCATTGCTAGTCTTGTTTGAGTACTGTTCTTACTTTTTGACTGTTCATTTATTCTAATTTTAACAATTTAATAATTTTTGTGTAACATTCTGGTTTAGGAGTTCATTTAAATTTTTTTATATGAATTCGTTCACTGAAAATTTCAGCAATCTCTTGAAAGTCTTTTCTACATAGGGGTATTTAAGGGAGTCTTAGCTCTGCTCATCATGTTAAGAAAGACTTGCATAATTGATGTTATAAGATATTATAATTGAGGTCTTTAAAACCCACCATGCTAAAAAAAAGGCATGTATGCAGTATTGCAACACAAGATATGTCTTTGTTATATCAAGAAAAAGCATGCACATGGCTTATCCACAATATTGTGAGCATCATCTACAAGTTTCTTTATCATGATAGGAAAAGTGCACACATGTTTAGTTGGTATGCTAAATGCATCACAAATGTGATTTTGAGAGTTTTGAGATGTTATATTTTATAATTGTGCTTGACATTGACAACAAATTTGGTGTTGAAAGTTCAAAAAGCAAACAATATTATTATTTTTCTTTTGGTTTTTAATTTCTTTATTTTTTCTTCTATTTTTTAAAATGGAGAAAGAAAGGATCTGTGGGAGAGAAGGAAGAGAGTTATTGAGAGAAAAAAGGGTTGGAGGAAAAAGATAAATAGAGATGGGTGAGGGAGAATGATAGAGGGGTGGTAAGCGGTTGGTGCTTGACTGGCAGCAATGTTTGGAACTCAAATGTGGCTAGAATTCAAGTTTGTAAGTGCTCGAGTTGGACTGAGCATTGGAGATGGTTAGTTGAGAAGGCAACTAATGTGAAATGGTCTTTTGTTGCGTTGACTGAGCGTTGGAGATGGTTAGTTGAGAAGGCAATAATTTCAATGGAAAATGATGAGGCCAACTTGGCTGGAGTAAGTACGAGGGGGTTGTTTAAATTATCTTTCGCATTGGTTGGAGCTTGAAAAAGGCAATATTTGGAAGAGGTTGTGATAAAGATCCCTTGCACTTGTTGTTTATTTGATGTTGTTGCCTCGCATATGCATAAAGATTTGAATTTTTCTTGTAAGGTATCTTGGGTAGTATGGGCGGCACCTTCATTAGGTATCTTGGGTAGTATGTGGCGCCTTCATTAGGTATTTTTGATATTCTAATCCCATTATAGTAGTTCATTTTGCTAAATGAGTTTTGGTGTTTTGAACTAAACTTATGTAGCATAGTGTCATTTGGCTATCATTTTTTTCATTATGCTTGATCGATTCTATTTGTGGAGTATCTATCGAGGTCAATATAAATTGATGTGAGAGATGGACAACTTGGTCTACTACAAATGAGTTGAAACATTTTTTTGTCAATTCACAAAATTTAATTGTTTTCCTCTCTTAATTTACACTTTTTATATAGCTTTTTTGAACTCTTCCTTATTGCTAAAAGCATGCCAACTTCAATACTAGGATTCTCTATTATTCTAGGATTGAAGGTTTGCCATTTGGCACTACTCTCTTCATCATTTATCATCATAATGAGCACTTGCATCATCTTTAGATTTCATGCAATCAATATTACATTGTTTTCTTTACAAAATTTCAGCAGAATGTTCATTGGATAAATCAATATTCTACTTCCTTTTATTCTGAGTAGTTGCATATTCAACAATGATCTACTTTGTCTTTAAACAATAAATCATCTACTTGAATCTCATAATCATTACCATGAATTTTTTTTTATAACCATCTAATTTGTTACCCTTATACTTGTGATCATCATCATCATCATCATCAACACTATTGTTTTCCTCTACATTTCAATCATTCACCCATTCTCATTTGCGCATTAACCGGCTCAATCAAATCATTAAGAAATAACTTATTATAATCTATTGGTAACATTCTGAGTTTCTCTACTTCATTTTTAGATACTTGATACATTTAAGATTTGTGGATGGCAAATTTTCCTAGTCTATGCTCTCCTTATTCTTGTTCCTTTGTACTAATTTCTTACTTTGCCTTGCTTCAATTTACTTTTGTAACAAATTTTAACAATCGAGTGAATACTTAAAATAAAAAGAAAGCTGGAGCAACAATTCTTACCGGTCGTCGTGCCAACTTCAACTCGAGTTTCCTTGTTTGTTTCTTTCTCTTTATTGTTGTGCAAGAGCTACTCTCAAGTAACTTATCATCTCCACTTGTGTGTGTGGGTAAGTTGCTCATTTAAGTTGTATCCATTTATAGACCTATATTCCTTTGCTTGTAGCTCCTTGTGACTTTACCTACGAACTGTTGTCACATCATAACTTCTATTGACGCTGTCTTTATATTGTGACCTCGCTTGGAGTCTCTCATTCCATCTTGGCTTTGCTGATTGTCCATCATCCCATTAGATGTTACTTCAGCCTCTTGTTTTGGTTGTGTGATAGCTTTTATGAGCATTGTCTAAGTAAATAGAGTTTGAATGAAAATAAAAAATGCATTTGCAACAAAGATGGGCTTCCCAAAATGTCTTGTATCTTTGCTTCATTGGTGACACATTCATCTATCCTGTAAAATTGCTGTCAAATTCTTCTATCAAATTTTGATTGCGAGAATGTTTAAAGATGTCAGTGAGTAAATCAGAGTTTTTATATTGGTTGAGACTAAAATGATCTCTCATAAATAGTTGGGGGATTATTTTGGTTTTTTTTGTCTTTGGGTGTATATGGCATTATTACATTAATTAATGCTAGTATTTATTTTCTCCTAATCAGGTTACCTTGGTTCACACTTTTGTTTTTATGCCTCTCATGTTGATTCCATTTGCTTATCTTATTGGTCATTCCTTGTTCTCCATTGATGTTTTCATAACTCCTAGCTTCGGTTCATGCGGCCTCTTCTTTTGTAGGTGTTGCACAATCATTTCACACTTTATTCTCATTTTCATCACTCATGACTGTTGTTTTCAAGTGTCTTGCATGGTACATCGAGTCATACAACCTAATTGCTTGTATTGAGTTTACAAATTTTCCCTTTTAGTCTTCATTCTATTCTCTCATCACTTCACACTCTAGAAACGTTTCTCCATTTCAACCATCCTGTTTCAATGTCACCTTTTCAGTTTTGGTTGCCATTAACTTAATTCGCTACACGTGCTTCAGTGAAGATGTGAAATGATGAGATAAATATTCTATCAATCATCATTCAATTGTAATTTTTCTTCGTATTTGATGCCATGTATGCTATTTTGCAACAAGTTATTTGATTTAGAAACCAAATATTTGCAACCTTGCATCCTTTAAATAGATGAACATATCTGCAAAATGTAGTTAGCCCATCTGCTAGATTGGAATACTATCATCTTCTAATTTATATTCTGATCACCCCATTTTCTATTCCAATGCCACTTTCCAATTTATTGTCCTTCTGAAACCATTTGTATAAGTCTTTCCAGGCTAATCTAGCAAAACACTCTTTCCACCAATATACATACATACATATATATATATATATATATATATATATATATATATATATATATATATATATATATATATCAGTTTGTTATTGTTGCTGTCGTTGTATCCAGTTTGGGTGTATTTTCCAGTATGAATGGGGGCTCTAATTGCATGTCAAACCACGCAGCAGGCATTTTCAACTTTTTAAATGAATAAATGAAAGATCTTGTTTTATATTCGTAGCATCTTAAAAAAGTGAAGTTATCCAAGTTTTTTTTTTTGGCCACGAGTTGCTGCCTGAATCTAAGCGTAATTGATTTTTATATTTTTTCTTGCTAAATGGTCTAAGTGTGCAAACAGTGTATTATTATTGTAGAGCTTATGAATGATGACATTGTTAGGCCTTTTCTTTGAGTTTTATCTGTCAACACATCCTGGCATTAGTTAGGAAGGGAGAAATCTATATTTCTGGAAGCTACTAAAGTTTGCATCATGATTGTATTAGAGGAAATTTAGATTGGAAAGCACATGAGTTTCTGTGTCGCTGATTTTTTTTTTAAACATTTGGCAGAACATCACATATTATGTAATGTTTTTAATGTGTGACATGGTCTGTGGTTCTCTGATTATTAACAAGCAAATCCATGGTTTTCACATGCTAATTGAAGTTGTAACTTTTCATTTCCTTAGTTTTTTTAATATGTTGGTTTTTGTACTGGTAAATTTCTTGATTTTCATTGCTTCTTTTTTATGAAATTCTTTACCTGCTTGTCTGGACCATTTAAATTTTTTTGTTCATGACTGGAGGGATCTTTGTACTTAGTTACTACTTATTCAGAAATTGAAATTCACATTTGTTTTGAATTTAATGAGCAGTTTGATGACATAGGACCTCATGGAACCAAAATTATCGTGTTCAATTTGTGGCACAATGATGATGGTTTTATGGAGCTTGATTTTCACACAGATTCACAGGTTAGAATAGCTTCCTGTGCTATTGTCTTTTTGATATTCTTTAGAAGCTGGTACGTCACTTTTATGTGTGCTCTACAATTCCCTTTCTGGTATAAGAAAAATCTTTGCATTCCTTTCTTGTTATTCCATATCTTGTTTATTTATTTATTTTGGTAGTTCTTCCATTTTTTTTATGTTACATTTAATGATACTTTCAGTAAACTTTTATTCTGTATGCCCATCATCAAGTTAACTTACTAGCAAATGTTTCTTAAGTTCGTTTTCCTCACTTGTGTTTGCAGGATATATGGATCACGGGAGGGCAAGCAGAGCAAAAGAAAGTAAAGAAGTGTAATACTGAAGCTGAACTAACCCAAAAAAGTGTTGCAAGTCGATATCAATATTCATTCAGAGTAAGTTGAGAGACAATGCGTGACTTACTAATGTCTGTCATTTTCATTTAATACTTGTAAATTTTCACATTTTATAGGTATACTCATCAATCTTATATCTGAAGTTGCCGCAAAACTTTAAGATATTGTTACGTGGAGTAGAAGTTGAGCCCCACCACATTGTTAAGGATTTAATATATATCGAGTGCATTAGGTACAGACCACAAGTTGATATACACCAAGAGGTTTGTATAAATAGATGCAATCAAAATTACTATTTCTCTATGATGCATGATTTTTACACCATTTAACATATGGTTTATCTATCCTCAAGTTATTATGATAATATCTTTTAATGTTCTTTTATATATGTTTCTAATATTTTCTATTTTGGTAGCATGAAGAATGAAGTGATTTCCACACCTCTGCTAGGTGGAGTCTGCTTTTCTTTTATTCCATTTACTTCTTTCCTTGCCATACCCTCTAATTTCAACAATCTTAATTGTCGTTATACAATTTAAGATTATATCAATTGCTGCGTGCTGAGGTATAGGATTTGTCTGCTATATTTGAACAAAGAACCGTTCCTCTCATTTTATGTGAACTCTTGATGCAATTGCCCAGCGCTTGAAGCAATTCTCATCTTGCAAGATTCACTTATAGTATTTTTGACCTGTTGCTTCACCATACATTGATAGATTAGTTTTCCTTGCCGTAACCTCTAATTTCCGCAGACTGAATTGTTCTTATGTACTTCTTATGAGATGCTGCACCTTGAAGTCAGGCTTTTGCCATTTATTCTTGAACAAGCGACCATGACCTTTCTTAGTGTGAACTCTCGATGCAATTGTTTAGTGCATGTGGCAACCCTGATTATGCAAGAATAAGCTTCACCTTTCTTTTCCATAATAAATTTAACCTAGCCTTTGGACTTTAGCAAGAAGCTCTTTTGGGAGAAAGTGAATTCAGAGCTGAAAGTTTTGTTGCACTGAAAACTTATTTAAGATTTTGGAGAGCTAAATATAATGTTTTGGAGAACGTTAATCGGATAGATCCGTTAATGTGCCAAGTTTTTTTTTTTTCAGTTTTTAGTTCTATATTTTGTAAGTCTTTACTATCAGTTCTTCCATTGAAGAGTCCCTGACAAAGATAATGCTGCTCCTGCTTTTTAGAGTTGTGAATAACTTTTCACGACTGATGTTGTTATGCATTCCTATCTTTTTTCAGGTAATTGTGGACACTACGATTGGATTCATGAATGGTGCACCTACCATTAATGTTCAAGGATTCAATGTCTACCACAAGAATCGCCTTATTCTGGTAATATTTTCACATTGCCAAACTCAGCATGTAGGCCTAACTTACAGTTTTGATTCTCTTGCATTCTTCTATGTTTCATTTCATCGGAAATGTATAAGGGATTGGATACTATATCAAATCAGTGTTCCATTTTGATTCCCCCCTTCCATGATTAAAAACAAAGAAAGTGAGAGATGTATTTCTCGTTTTGGCAAAATTACACCAAGTTCACTGGGATACATGTAGAAATGGGAAATGGAACACCAAGGTTAGGTGATTCATGGCATTAGCTCAAAGTTTGATTAAAACTAAGTCCAAGTGTAGATGAAGTAACTAAAATTATCTCTTTTTATTTTTTGATTTTTTGAATTTGTCATTTGACTTTATTCAAGTTTCCTCCAAAGTTTGGGATTCTAAAATGCATAGTTTGCAAACTCTGAAGTCACTGTATGGCCTCAAGCAATATCCATTGCTTGCTTTGACATGTTTATATACATAAGTTTGTTCAATGTCAATGAAATCACATCATGCTTGTCTAACTCTTTTTCTAAGGGAAAATGGACATTATAACTGCAAAGTGTGGATGATATTACCCTCACTAGAAATGATCAAAAAGAGATAAAGATTTTGAAGATCCTTTTTGATATTGAACACTAATTGAAATCTAATGTGTAATCTTTATATGCTTGGTTCATGAGTGCTGAAGTAGCTTTGTAGTTAAGCTAATGCAATTAGTGTTGTCGCACTTAACTAGAATGTGTTCTAACCTAATTTTAAAATCTTCTACTTCTTGCTTCAACCAAAGAAACAAGAATGCTTGGTTGCAAATCAACTCTCACTTTTGTTGATCCATCAACAAAAAAAAATTGAAATAAAACCTCATGCGTATAAAGATGAATGTTAGAGATTGGCTGAGAAACTCTCTTATCTTTGTCACACATAACCAGATATTGGTCTCTCAATATCTCTCTTTGTAAGCATGGCGAGCTTGGAGGTTGTTTATATTTATCAATACTTAAAAAAATCATGAACATGGATTGTTACTTCAAGATGACTCCAAATAGATATATTGAAATATTTATTAATTCTAATTCAGCTATATCAAAATTAGGACATTGTACTTATGTGTGAGATAACTCTGTTTCTTGGTAGAGTAAAAAATAGTTAGTAGTAGCAAAAAGCAATCAATAAACTAAATTTAGAGTTATTTCTCATAGCATAATTTAGAGTTATTTCTCATAGCATATTGAAGGCATGTAGCTAAGTAAAGCTACTTAGGATCTAAGAATGTAAATTGAGAAATCTATGAAGATGCTATGTGATAATAAAGCTATTATGTGCATTGCAAATAATTCTATTTATCATGATAGAATAAAGTATATATAAAATGACTGTTATTTCATCAAAGAGAAGTTTATAAGGAATAATTAAGCTTGTCTTCACACTTACAAATCTTCAACATATGATATCCTTAAAAATCATGCCATTTGCCAAATTTAAAAAATTGAAGTCCAAGCTAGAATGATTGATATCTTTAATTCAACTTAAAGGGGAGTGTGGATATTCACTCATTCCTTTCATTGAAGAATATGAAAATCTCCCCATATTGGGAAATGAGGTTTAAAAAGGTGCAATCGTGAACTTATGTATTTGTTCTTATTTAGGTGAGGTGTAAGCCTCATGGTTGATCAAGGCATAAACCTCAAAATAAAAATTAAGCAAAACTTATAAAATTAAGGAAAATTTATGAATATGCCATGAACCATCATCAAATAGTTAAAAAGAAAATTTAAAATTTAAACTATTAAAAAAAAAGATATCAATTAAAACTAAAGGAAAAATTAAGTAAAAAGATAATAAAAATTAGTTAAAAAGGAAATAAAAAACTTTTAAAAGTAAACTTCAAAAGACAAATTAAGAAAATGTGAATGAAATAAAAAAATTTAAAAAGTAAAAAAAAAAATTATAGTCTTGATGCTAAACCCAAAGTTTGCTTGTAGGCGCTTGTTCCTTAAAACAATCAATCATTGACCAGCGCGCGACTTGCTTACATGACATTTGACTCACTTATCGATGCTCGACTCCCACTAGCTTGCGAATGTTCTCATCACAAATGTTTGCTCTCATCTCAAATCACAACCTTGTATTTCTAAATTGGTTTAAAATTCAAACTGTTTTATATGCAATTTAAAGTTTATTTTTAAAATAAATATTAATAGGCATTTGTGTCATGCACCTTAGGTGATATAGCCTTGAGGTCTCTATGTATGTAGCTTTAAGTGTAATCCTAAAATGAAAAAAGCTTAAGTTTTACTTGTGCTAGAAAATCATAAACCTCAAGGTGTTTACTGGGCACCTTACGGTGAGATGTGATCATGGCAGGCACTTCGGATGCCTTGATAGGAAGGCATTATATTTTGAATAAAGAGGGATTTTGATTATCTGATTAAATCCCTTTACCTTGATTTCCATTTTTTCTTATGATTTTTGGTAGGTCTTGTTGTGATTGAGGGTTGGTTGGTAGGAGGATTTTAGTTCTCTAACTGTATATTTAGCTTCAGGTTCATGTACCAAGATAGAAAAAATAAATAAAACTTTAATTTTTCCCCAATCTTAGCTAGTTTTGTGCACCACATTACTAAGAAACCTAATTTTGATGTTGCTTATAGTATTTGTATTTTTTATGGCCAATAGATTTGGTGTTGGGACTCCAACATACATCATATTCTTATTTTGTTTCATATTTTATTGAGCATATGCATAAACATCATGCTGATATAATGTTACAAAAATCTAAACAAAATATGAGTAATAAAATCATAGTTGATAGCTATAGAAGAAAGCTGAAATCTAATGAAGGTGATTTTGTTCTTGTTTAAATTTGCCTAAACATGTATCTCAACATACATTTAAAATGCTAGACCATCATAATTCTTAGACAATTTGGTTCAAATATTTATATGGTTGATTTGCCTTAAGATCATAATTTTAATCTTGTGTTTAATATTGAAAATTTAATACCTTATTGAAGCACTTTCAAGCCTTTGGTGCTTATAAGTAGAAATTTTATGTAGTGGAATAATGCTTTTGTCCTTATACTTCCATGTATGCCATTATTACGCCAACTGGCAAGGTGGAAGGACTATTACTAATGAAATTCTTCTAGTTGTTTCGGGAGTATAAATATATTTTGTGCATTTGATGTATTAACCTCTTACTAAACACTCTTTTATTACACATGATGAGCTAAAGAAGATAACATGCCTAGTTACTTGACAATATCACACATCTGACAATTCAAAGGCAAGCTCTTATGGCCTTCGATTGATACAATACATTAGCCCAAATTAAGAATTATAGCTTTGTGCAAGTCTAGATTGAATCAAATCAACCATGAAAATATTTTATCTATTTTAGAATTTATTTATTTATTTTATTTTAAAGTAGGCTTAATTATTCATTTGTATAGTCTTTGATTTGAATTTGAGTTATTTGTTAGGACTTGACTCAATCTAAATAGGATTAATTTCTCGTTGAATTCAAATTTTTACTTATTTTATATAAATAGGATATAAAGGGTGTAATATGGGTTATCTTGGAATTGAAATTAAAAATTATTCCATAAATGCCTTTTTCTACCCCTCTTAGTATTCCCTCTCACACAATAGGATTTCTCAATGTCCATCTTCTCTTCTTTTTTTAGACATTATTTGTATGAAATTTTTATCAAGAATTAATTTTATGTGTCTTGTGCATATGAGATTTGTTAGAACTGTGGGACAACATTCCTTAACCTAAGTGACCTATCAATAAAGCACATGATACTTAAGGTCCATTTGTTGAGGTAATTGCATCTGTTTGTAAAAGTAACTGTAGAGCTATTGTGGGGAGATATTTTAAAAAAAAAACTGCAATAGGTATTATAAAATTTTAGTTTTGAAAAGTTAAAATATAAATTCTTTATAGAGATTAAATCACAAAATATCTATTGGTGATTCAAATGTGGTCAATTTAGTCTCATAGTGCCACACTTTTTAATTTAGTTTCTTTATTATACAAAATTGATTTCAATTTAGTCTTTGAGAGATTATTTTGGATTCATTTTTTATAGTCAAAGGACTAAATTGAAGAAATGTGATACTCTAGGATTAAATTGGCCACATATGAATGATTTGGGAGATCATTTTGAGATTTAACCCTTTTTTAATAGCTATCATACTCTTATATATATATATGGTTGTACAAAAATTGCTTCTTATCACAAAAATTTCAGAAAAGCAATAAGAAAATTGTAGTCAATGAATTATGGCAATCATCTGAAAAGCAAGGTTGTGAAAAAACTATCCCTGGTGGAGGGATGGTTTGGTTTTTTCAAAACTTTCTAAGAACATAGGTTTATCATTGGAAAGTTGAACTTTTTTTAGAAGCATGTTAAGAATCTTTCAAGTGATGATAGGGAATTGTGCCTTCTGATTGGGCAAGCGTGTCTAATTGGTATTATTTGTTGGTTGGTGTGTACTACTATGTTCTCATGTATCTTGTACAATCATCTACAACAACAACAATAAGCCTTTATCCCATTATGTGGGGTCAGCAATCATCTGAATAACTAAAAATTATTCAAGTCTAAATTAATTTCATCTCATTTCAGGTCCCAACTGTGGATTCTATGGTACAATCTGCCACTCCTAATATTGTGGATTAAGCTACTGTTTAGGAATTAGATTTTTTTTTTTAATGTTCATATCTTTATTTTGATAGAGGTCTCTCTTTTTTTTTTTTGAAGTTTGTTTCATGGTCTATGTTCATTGATGTATTGTGGCGCATTGAGCCAGTTCAGGCTTTGCATTGTGATATTTATTCTAATATGAAGAGAGTTTCCTTAGGAACAAATAGGATGCAGCTTGGAAGGAATAGTCTGGTTAAATGGAAATCTAGTGGGGCTTAAACATATTTATTCTAATATGAAGAGAGTTTCCTTAGGAACAAATAGGATGCAGCTAGGAAGGAATAGTCTGGTTAAGTGGAAATCTAGTGGGGCTTAAACACCAAATTACATTTCAAATATTTCATTCACCTCCAGCATCCTTTTAATATGTTTTACTATATCTTAGTTTCACAAGCATATGCTTTTTATTGGTTTCCATGATTACATGGATTGACTAAAATGTAAAATTTTAATAGTTGGACCGAACATTAAACTTGTATTTGACTGGGGGTGGTTGAACTATGATTACGTAAATATGTACTAGTTATTTAAATGACATAGTACATATAATAATAGTGCAATTAATTTTTAAAAATAAAATAATATTTATTAGAAAGAAAAAATAGTATAAGTTTTACATTTTAATAAATCTTTACATTTTAATTTCTAATCAAACAAGTAAAAGATGAAAATATTTTTCTAGAATATTGTTAAATGATAGCAATGAGCTAGTTAAGCTATTTTACTATTTAGGCTTTTGAAATCTTTCTGCAACCTAACCATTAAATGCTTAACCAAGAAAAAGTTTGAGTCAACTAAAATATGATCTTTTTTCAATTGGACTAAACTTTGTGCAACAAAAGCATCATTCATTTCTTAATAATAGTGAATGCTTCTTCAGTTTTACCCATAGTTTGAGCAAGTTTTCCTCAGTTCTTTGCCAGATTAGTTTTTTTTTCTCTAAATTAAGCTAAATCGATAAATGCCAATTCAGTGGTTCATGGTTAAACCAATTGAACTTGCTAGTTTGGTCCAATTGTAAAACCTTCTATGTAGATACATTGGTTTCATTGCATAGGCAGACAAATCCAAGTTTTAAAACTTGTCTCATGCTTACAGATGGAGCGATTGTGAAGGTCAGTGATTTTTGATGTCATGGCCTTGATGATTTTGTTTGGTTAATCATAACCAAGCATGTTTGTATGGAAAAAAAAACTTGTTGATACCAGTTCTTCTAATGGTAATGGAATTTTGTCAAAATTATATAAAAAACATTCAGGTCAACCTGCAACTCTCTTGAAATAGAGTTGATACCTAGCAATCAATAGAGTTGAAAGGTAACAAAATAATAATGCATGGTAGATTTAAGTAACTTTGATTTTTGTACATAAAAATTAAGGATATAGATGAGGATAAGGATATCACTTACATGTATATGGTCTAATGGACAGGTGCCTCAAGTGTACTACGTCATAAAAAAATATCATGAAGATTTTATTGTATGTTTTTAGATCTACAATTTGATTTACTAAGCTATATAATGTTATAAATCACTGATAAATTAGTTAAGTGATTTAATTTTGAAGGTTAGTATGGTTGTGTCATTAAATTAGGAAGAATGGACAACAACATCAACAACAACAACAACAAAGCCTTTATCCCACTAGAAAGTATTATATTAGAAAGAAAGAAGTAGCTCTTTTTGGAGACACGGTGGTGAGAATAGAAGTTGGTGATTTAGGCATTTATAATACAATTAAGAGGAATTTATAATACAATTGAGAACAGAATGCACTATATCTACTCAGGTAGATCGTAGATGGAAGTAACTTGAATAGGATAGGAAGGAAAATAAGCATTCCAAAGTAAACCAGCTAGAAGTTCTGTAGTGAATTCGTGTAAACTAGAGGTAATAACTTACTCAGAGCTAAATAATAATAAATGAAGGAGAATTTATAAAGCAAATCACAAATGTTTGGGATAAGATATTTTTGGCAATGATGATTCATTACATGCATTCTTTAACGTTGAATAGGATTGTGATAGGCAATGGCATGAATGGTGTGTATTATGCATGTGAGGTGTCCCGTCTGAAGGGATGTGGGGAGAGGTTAATGTATAAGACCTTAACCTTTCATTTCTCTTTGGCCCATTTATCTGTGACCCTTCAAGTTCTTTGTTTATTATATCCCCATTCATTCATTTTAATCAATGAGGGAATATACATAATGAAGAACCCCATGAAACATAAATAGATAGTCAAATTCCAGCTCCCGCTCCCATTCTCTTGTCCTTCAGCAAGACTTTTGTCAATGAAAATATTGAAAAAAATACTTGGATTCTTCAAGGAATGTTGTTGCAGTTAAGTGGCTCAGGAAAGCCTTCAAAATTAATAGATTCCACTTGGATTCTTCAAGGAATTTTGTTGAAATGGATACATGGGCATTTATCTGCGTGCTTGTGCCAATTCTGTTGCACTATATTTCCGGATGTTTTTTGGATAAAGATATGAAGGACTGAATTTCTACTAACTTGATTGATGGAAAGCGAACACTTACCTGTTGAAAAAACCCAGATCCTTTTTTTTTCAAATTCTTTTTTGTATTCAACGGTCAACATTCCAATCTAATAAAAAGCATTTAAATCAGTTAATGTAAATTTTCTGTCTTCTGCAGCTCTATTCTTCATTGGAGCATTCTTAATTGTATCATGCATTTAGTATCCGGGGTATGTATCTTTTGACTTTTTGATGTCTGCAGCCCTTTTGGAAAGTTGCTCACAATTCATATGGCAAAGGCAGAGGTGTTGTTGGTAATAACTTTAACATATTTTATTCTATTTTTCTAGCCTAGAGCAATATTTTAACTTAATGGCTTGTGCAAAGTGTGAACTTTTTAAGTCAGGGTGCATTATGTTATTTCATCAATAATAACTGTTTCTCAGGTGTTCTTGAGGCAAATTTTATCAAGCCTACACATGATAAGCAAGATTTTGAGAGATCAAGCATTTATCAAAAGCTTGAGTTGCGCTTAAAGGACATGACATATGAATACTGGTGAGCTGTTTTTCTTTTTTTCTTCTTCTTACTTTTTAAACGTAGGCCTCCAACTGAGCTATTTGTAATCATGAATTCACTTCAGTCTGTGAAGGCTTGCTTCATTTCTATTTGCTTTGTGTAAATCAAGATTTTTCTTGAGCGTTGAATATGGCAGCCTTTTTCCAGTTGAAAATTTGAAACATAATCAAATTACATATAATAATATCTTATTAACAGAGGGAAACAAACATAAATGAATGTTCTTTTATGAAGTCTATTTAGCTTATGATGGATGACATTTAGGGTATAGGATTTTTAATGCAGCTTGGATGGTGTAATGGATTAAGATTACACAATCGAAGTAAGACTCAAACCAAAGACCACTAAATAAATAAAATTTTCTTTCTTTAGGTGTTATCTCAAAATATGTAAAACACAGACTGAACTAATGCAAGAATCAATTAATTCAAAAAATAAATCAATGAGACATTCCAAACACAGAAAAATTTGTGAGCAGTTGAGTTGTTACACTGTAATTGAAATCTTGGTTGTAGCCAATTTAACTAAAATTAGAACTTTTGCAATACCAATATTAAAAATTTGGATAAAACTAGACTATGGAAAGAAGTCTCCAAAGTGGAGTTATTTTCCCCAAAAGTTATTTATTGCACTTGAAGAAATTCTACATCTGACATTCAAAACACAAGAAAATATAAATTTGAAATTTTGAAAAGCTAGCACTTACATGCCTTAGGTATTTTATTTATATATTTCGCACTAGTTATGTATTTCTCAACTCTAAATAAGCAGATAAATTCTAAATGAATTCATTAGATTAGTATAAAATCAGTCCAGTTCAATGCTAGTTTTCTTTAAATTCCAGTTTCATTTTCTAGCTAAAGTTCTAAAAGTGGCGATATGAGAAATACCGTCAAAAGGTCACACTTGAAGGCCTTGTGACATGATCAAGAATACCTATTATAGTAGTCTTGTCTAATAGCAGGTAACATGGAAATTTAAAAAGAGAGAGTGAGTGAGAGAGAGAGAGAGAAGCCCCAATTGCAGCTCCGCATTTCCAATGGTAAGGTAAACTGGAGTCATATTAAAATCAAATATTTGCAGTGTGATAGATGGCTTGAACTATATCCTGAAACCTAGGAATCACCACAAACTAAAATGATCAAAGCCCATACCAAACCAAATTAACCAGCCTGGCATTAGGGACTCAAATTACTTAATTGCTAATCCAAGCCCATATCAAACCACATTTTGAAACCTTGGTATTAACCATAGACCTGCTATGTAGCAATGCAAATGAGTTGAGTTTCAAAACGAGTTGGATGTTTGGTCATGTTTGGCTCAATTGAATTTTTATTTATTTGAAACCTGCTCATATTCAAATTGTCCGCAAATGTCTTGTCTGTGTTTGGTATGCTTTAATGTCAATAAGCTTGTTCTGCTTGAATTATTAACATTTCCTGAAACTTGAATGATTTTTGTATGAAGAAAACATCCACATGCAAGTAAATAACAAAATCACAAATTTTTGTACTCAAAATTTATATAAACAATAACTAATTTCAGATCAAATTTTGCAACTTAGAAAATGACTTTATATTACAGTCAACTTGAACTCTTAAATAATAAATATATTACAAAATTATAATCTATTTTTATAAAATAAGAACACTTCAATCTATTAATTTATGCTTCAAATCTCCAAACACAATTAACATGCTCCTATAGTCATCTTTATGTGTGCCAAATAGCAACCAAATTGTTAAAACTTGAAGTCTGTGTCCTAAATAATGACATTGCAAATTGTTAGTAAAATGTGAATTAAGCTAGTTTATGAATATTGCATAGTTTAAAAGCTTGTAAATAAAAATTTTGAAGCTTAGATTAACATTTAATTTTTATTTATGCTATCCTCAAAGGGTTGACAATCGTATGTTATATCAACATTAGAAGAAACATAATTTATATCCTATGCAATAAGTTTACATATGACAATCTTTTAAATTCATATTAATGGACTTAAATAAGCCATCATAGCCTTAAGCTATTAAGCAACATTTATTTCCTCAATATCTAAAATCTAGCAATAGTAAAAATCCACCAACAAGCCGAACATGAGCAATGAAATAATCACAAGAGCACAAAATGACAAAATTAATCCATCAAGAATTGAACAATATTATCAACAACTTAAAACAATACATTTCTGCTAGAATTGAATAACGAGAATTATGAAAACTTACACTTTGAGGCTTAGATTAAAATATAAGTATTATTATCTTATCCTCTATAGGGTTGCACAGTCTTATGCTATCTCAACTATAAAGGAATCATAATTCATATCCACTAAAATAGATCAATCTAAACAAAATATCATAGTATCTATCCTTCAAGCAACATTTATTTAAATATAACAAGATCTAACAATAACAATATTTCAACAACAAGCCAAACACCTGCAATAGCTCGAGCAGAATAAGTCAGCAAGAAAATAACAAACTTAATCCAACACGATCGCTAATAAGAATCTGGCAATAATCTAGCAACAATAGTATTAGATGACAGCTACAGATTTCCACAATGATTGAATAACTACAAGAATTATGGAAACTTTAAACTACAAGAAAGATGGTTACTTTAAATTGATTTATAGAAACTTAAATGTTTGGCGGTTTAGATTTTAATAAGTATTTTAATTATGTTTTCTATGTGGTTGCATGGCCTTATATAAATGAATTATAATTTATTCCACTGAAATTAATCAACTTAAATAAATTATCATAGCCTTTCTTATTAAGGAGTTCCATTCATATCTCATAAGGATGTGCTCCATATGCCACTGAAATTCTCTTTCTATAGAGGTATAATCAACATTGCAACACAGTACTAAGAGGACTTGCTGTAGCAAAATTAAGCTTGGAGTAAGTACAAAATGTACATACCCATAAAACTCACAACATAAAATAAATATGTATCACAAAAGAATTGCAAAAACACCCAACAATAAATCACTAACTACATAAAATTATATTTGTCAAGTAACAGAATTAAAGAGTACTTTGATGCTGAAGAACCAATTAGCAACTAGCCAAGTAGCTAATAACAAAATAATTGTTATAATGTTATATGCTGCAATGGATATAAAGGTTATCCAAACCCTTAATTATGCCATCAAATCAACAGAGCTATAGATAGTAGATATGGGACATACAACTTGAAATAGACTTTTTATTGAACCAAAGAATGAAACAAATATATAGAAAATAACAAAATTAGAGGCTAGTTATTAGACATGAGACATACAACTAAATAAAAAATGTTTGAGACAATAATTTTTAGTTTAAATACTCATAGATTTTTGATATGTTTCTAATTATCACACTAAAATAATAGATCTGAGACATACACAACTTAATCAAAGTAAGAAAAGACTTAAGTATCAACCTATATTTAGTTATAAACACAAAAAATTAGTATATCTACTCAAAGAAGAGAGGTAGTAGAAGCATTGAGATTAAAAACTAGTTGATTGGATTATTATTGTTTACTAAAATTTCTCAAACTATCTAACCCAAAAATAATTTAACTAAAAGCTTTAGATCCAACTATTTAAGGATCAAAAAATGAATATAGCTAGAAAATAAATGTCTAATATTCAATTCATTAGTAAAAAACTAATAAGAGAACAAGATAGATTAAGAACAACAATAGGAGTTAGTTGCCTAAGGATTCTACTCGTAAAATTGAGAAAGATAGTGAGAACTTTGAATTGAGACAGGAAGAAGCGACTCATGCGAGAAAGAGAGAGAATACTAGCGATAGTCAAGGGAGGAATTGAGATAATACCCATGAGTTCATGAGATTACCCTCCTATGATTGCAACTCTATGAGATTGTGAGGAGCCCGAGTTTGGAAATGAGATAGGGAGGGTTCAGGAATAATATAAGGATTAGATATTTAGGGCAAATAGGTTGAGCAAATGAGAGGATTTGAAATACAGTAGTTGAGGCTAAAACATTGGATTTAAGTCCAATGGCTAAAGGAAAAAATTATTGATCTTTCCAATCAAAGCTCTTGTGCCAACCCTCATGTAGTTCTATTTTGATTTATAGTCTTATTGTCATGGATTAAACAATTTGTTTTTTGCCTCGCTCTTTTTAAAATTAGATTATAGAAGTCTAATTAGAAAATTGACTAATTCTTATTATTTATGGCTACATTTACTTTTCTTTAAGAATTGTCTTTTCAACTTTTCAAAGTTTTGAAGAAATGGATCTAATGATCCTTATGCTTTATGCTAGGAAAGTTTCCTTACCTGGGATAATGGCTTTTGAAACTTAAGCCAAATATTAAACTGGGATAATGGTTTTTGAAACTTAAGCCAAATATTAAACTTAAAGAAGGAATAGTTCAAAAGTTTAAATGCTATAATAAATATTTAAAAACTTAATTATTATTAAATGGCATAATGATGATGTAATATGATAAAATAGTAAGAGAACTATTTTATCAAATATTAGACAAATTCATGATTTTTTTATAATTTTAAATTCAAATATTATTTATATTTAAATTTTAATCATCTGTGTCATAATCAAAATTCACAAAAATAATTAGAACTCTTGTATTTTCTTACATTAGCAAATCAATGCTATAAAAAAATTTAGAATATTTGAAAAGGATAGTATCAACTAAAAAGATAAACAAAAATAAGGTGAAATAAAATGGTGGTTGATACCCAATAGTGTAAATATATTGCATGCTATTTTAGATATTGTTTAATTATAATAATAATAATAATAATAATGATAATAATAATAATAATAATAATAATAATAATAATGTTTATAAATCCAAACATTCAGCATTCTTTATTAAGTCATAAATTTGGTTATAGACACAATATCAAACAAAACAAAAAATAAGAATATTAGAAATAATGTTGTTTAAGATGAAGTATATTTAATAATATTCTCCATTCATACCCATTATCATTATTTGCATAAAATTCTATATCATATCCTCCAAAATTTTCCTCTCCAAAATATTCTAAATCATCATTAAGTATTTTATCTGTATAATCAATGCATTCATTTCATCTACAAAATAAATATTTAAAATAAGTTATCATTTTATGTAAATCATAAAGGTAAATTCCATTAAAAATTTGTTGTGAGTTTTTTTATTTATTTTACATTTCAAGTTAGGCTCTTTTATAATTAGATTAACATTAACATTGCATATTTTACACTTTAATCATTATAATTAAGTTTAAGGGTATCTCTTCACGTCTATAAAAAAAGCTACCATGTCAATACTTGTTTTGACAGAAGAATTCTAGATTCTTTTTTTTTCTATGGTGTAACCTACAAAAGTATAAGTCAATATAAGATTTTAGGATTAGTAATAATCGCCATAGCTATGATTTGTCGATTAAATTTATATTTCTTTATCAAATGTTTTTTAATTTATTTATATGAATCTACTTCAAATACTCCAATTTTTTCAATCAAAATAGGAAGAAGGTTGACTACAAACAACATGTAGCCAACATCTAAAATTTGCAAAAATTCTTCACCATCAGCTAAACATTATCAAGTGTTGATAAATTTAAAAAGAATGCATAAATATCATAAATGTTATAAATAATATTATGAATAAGTTAACAAGTTGTATTTCTTTGGAATTAATAGAGCAATTGCTTCCTAAAGCATTTAAATTATTCCGATCAATTCAAACCTAATTAATTATAGATTTATGTTTATTCCATTTTGTTTTTCTAGTAAGTTCAGTCATAGCCATGCATGACTTCATGATTATGATAATAGCTCTTTTGATCATTTTGGAAAAGAAAGTTTAAAAACATGTAGCAAAGAGACTGACTCAGTTGACCATTTCATTAATTTTTAATAATACTTGTATATGATTTGTGCAATCTCTTAGGGCCTATTTGGATCAATTCTATTTTTGTATTTATATTTATTTTTTATTTTTTAAAGCATTTTATTTTGTGTGTTTTTTATATTTGATATTTTTTCATTTTAAAATAAATTGTTTTATTTTTAAAATGCTCAAAATAATTTTTTAGATATTTTAAGTGGTTTTAAAAATAACTATTACCCTTAGCCACCTGACGCTTTCATTTCCGCTCTGTCCACAACCATCTCTTTCAGTGTTGTTGCCATCACTTCGTTGTCAATCACTGTTACAACAACAACAACACACACACATGAAAATAAAAATTGATCCAAAACAACCCTTTAGTATTTTTTTTTAAATATGTCTTTGATTGTTTTTATTGTTTTGTACATTCCTTCGTAAATATAACCAAGTTATGCTTTTCATCAAAATCAACTGCTCTTTATAATCCTTGGAGTGGACCTAATAATTTTGATATAATGAAGCAATCATTCAAAAACTTATTATCTAAAATGATAGAAACTACAATTTTCTTTTTAAGTATTTTTTGCCAACTTAAGCCAATGTAGTTCTCACTTATTATAAATGCTTATAAATCATGTTTATTATCATATACACTTTTTCAGGTGATGAACATTTCTCTAGGTCAACTCTATATCTAGCTCAGCTTTTTCTTTACATGTTTATTGTCATATACACTAGTAGTGTTCCCTCAAAATTGAAGTGTTGCAAAATAAGTTGCTTCAAGATATACACTCTCTCTCCAATCCATCATTTTTTTAAAATTAAGATAATATAAATATATGACTGTAAACAAATAAAATTATGTTCAAAGAATTTTGGCAAAATTCATCACATTTTTGTGCTACCAATATCTTTTAAAAATAAATTTCATTAATGTACAATGCAATGTGAGTAATAAATATTACCATTCTTTTCATGTGGTAACTCTTATTTTTATAATTTATAACATTATTAGTTACCAACTAAACTACATTCTTTTTTTGGAATCAATCAACTCAACTATTTTAGTTAATAAACACCCAATGTGGCCCATGCTTCTTTTTATTAGAGGCATAATCAAATTTAAAAAATAATATACCCCATGGATGTGGACTTATAAATTAATCAAAATTCTAATTCTATTGTATTCCAATCATCAGCTATGAAGGTGCAGCTATTTTTTTTCACTGAACATACCTAGAAGCCTACCTTTTTTGGCAATTTCTCAAAAAATGAACCCTCATTTTGTATTAAGAAGAAATTAATATTTGAGTGTAATAGTTGTTGTATCATAACTTTTTGTGTAAAAGCTAAATTTTGGGCATTGATATGCATGCAACTATCAAAAAATCACCTTGCAGCTCCATATTAGCTTGATCTACAACCTCTTTATGACCCAAGATTTATTTTAAGAGAAAAATTATTTTTTATTTCATCCAATCTTTCTCTTTTTTTTTATTTAAATCTTTAGCATATGCAATTGAAATCTTTGATTTGGAAAAAGGAAGAAGCTCTCTCTTCCTCAATGTTATGATCACCATATGGGTGTATATTGTCTTTGGCTTCTCCCGCTTCTTGATTTTTTTGAGAAATGTCTTTAAGATTCTCTTTCATTTGATAATAAACGTCATGTTATACTTTTTTATATGCACCAATGTTTATCTTAATCCTAATGAAGTGTTGTTTCACCCTATTGATATCTCCGCCTTTAAAGATAATTCTACAATGCAAATGTGTGCATTGCTTCTTCCCATAACTTCTAAAAATGATTTCATGTTTGGTCCATTTTTTCACGAGCATTATATGTTGAAATAGTAGTCTTAAGTCTATATGGATCTATTGTGGTCAAATGCTAAGAAAGCCAGATATTAAAAAAAAGTAATATTAAGCATGAAATTGAAACAGCATTATTGCATATATTTTAGCATAAAAATGCATCAATTTAAAACACTATTATTAAGCCATAACAAGCAGTGTCTAACAACTAAAAAGTTTCACAAAGCAGTGCAAACTATTAAACAGTTGAAAGTCAAAATCAAGGGCACATTTGGAATAATAATTCCTTGATATTAGTATATGTAAAATTGTGGTGCTTAGTTTTTTTTGCCCTGCAAAGAAAATACGGTCATAAAAAAAATTTGTTGTTTAGTCATAGAATGATAAAGTCTATGACTTGTGGGATGAAGGCTTGTTGTTGTTGTAGTCATAGAATGATAAAGTCTCCATGTTAGTGCAACCCTTCGTGGTAGCTGACATGAAGAAATTGTGCTCCTTTGATTTAGTTTTTTAAAAGTATATTGTTATTAATTTTGTTATTTTAAATGCCTTTTTTGAACATTGGTTTTTAAAATAGTATATATGTTGAGGCTCACTTGCAGTTATGAAACATGTCATGTATATGCCATCAATGCAATGTTGTTTATTTACCTGTTGAAGGGTTGTGGATGTGGTAATCCTTTGGCATTTCACATATGTTCTTGTCTATAGATAGGACAAGTTAGTAGATGGGAGATGAGGTGGAACCAAAACAACACAATCATGATATACGTTAGTGTAGAAGATTGAGGAACAAGGACACTCCCGTGGACCTTTTTATGGTGTGAACAGTGTAACATGTCATCATGCTAGAAAAACTACTTGGAAATGGAGTAAAACAGTAGGTTTTGACTTTTACTTAGTCATAGAAATATTGTTTCTTTGGGATCATTTATTTGTTGTCTACCAAATGGGAACTACTTGAGAAAAATGTTCTAACTTGAGAATAATCTTCTAGTTTAGAAGTTTTCTCTTCAATCCAAGTAGCTGTTGCTGAAACGATGTGATCGCAAAAGTAACTATTGTAAATGCTGATTGGCTTAATCTATGAATGGTGAAATTGAGAATACTTTGGGCTTCACTTTGTCTTACTGTCTAATAAAATTTTATTTTTCTTTCACTTATGTGCTATTCTTGTGGGTTGACCATCATTACATTGGTTGATGATTGGACTCTGGCTATGTGCCTTTGATTTTGCTTCCTCCTTTTCAACTTGGACAGGGATTTATATTGTCATCTAGTTGGTTACCAAAATAGAAAGATGCTTCAGAGAACTTCTGTTTCTCAATCGCCTTCTACAGATTCATCTAGAGCCCTGCAACAGCTTAAGATGAATTGTGAGTAACTCCCCCTTTCTTTCAATTTACTCTGAAAGTTGATTTATCAAAAGATCAACGGTGACTTCTCTTCTTTTATTGCTTCAGCCACAACTTCAGTTGGTATGGTACATGTTGCTCCGAGCGTAGTTGCTTTGAGTGCTCCTATACTCCCACCAGTGGTGTTGCCTCAAAAAAGAATGCGTGAGATCCATTGCCCTGTAACTGAATCGTTTAAAACCAGTTCTGCCCCTGATGCAACAAAAGATGGTTCTTGTGATAATCACAAAGTTACGGTGAAGGTAAGAAAATCATAGCATTTCACTTTGTTAGAACTTGGCGTTCTTTTACTTTTTTTCTGCACTACATGTAAATGAAAGCATGCAATTAAGTCTTCCTTGCGCTTCATGCTTTTGGGCTTCCAAACCCCATCTACTTCATCTAATGAAAATCTTTCCAATATTGTTTGTGGTTTTATTTTTTAATTTTTTAATTTTAGCTTTATGTTGATTTTGATACTACCTGCATATACATATGGTTAAACTAGTGAGTTCTTATATGCATAGATCTCAAATGTTAGGACCATCTGCTTGAAAACTAGGTGCAAAGAGAGAGATATTTCTTTTATACTGTTCTTAAATTGCTATTTGGCTTCTTGCTTGCTTTTTTATTAGTGCGTACTAATTTGTCTTGAGATTTTATTAGGATGATCAGTCTAGCATCTGTATCTTGTCCAGGTTAGTTTTTATGATAAAATACTCTTGCTTAGATAGCGAAGGATAAGTGAGGGTAACTAGCACATAACATTGTGGGTATCCAAAGGAGATTGGTGGGTGTCGGGAGTAGGTGTGTTGATTGTTAGCTATCCACTAGTTCGCAATAAATATACATGTTGGTGGAATGTAGAACTTACTCGTGGTTAGGAGGCCTGGGCTCTTGCATGAGGCATGACATGACAGGCATTAAACCATGGCATATTTGTAAAAATAGGAAACAACTTGTTATGGGCATTCTCTTTAAAATTTATTAATATAGCATATGTAATTAAAACCTGAAATGTTAATATTTTATACATAATAAAGTTTTATAGATGAAAGAATTTCAACTTGGTGAGAAATGAGCAAAGTTATACATTTAAAATCAGGATTGAAGGAAGAAAGGTAAAGCCATACCCCAGTAGAGATGAAATGAAAGGAAGAGCTATTGAGTCAAAGAAGACATGTCAATATGTTTAGAGGAAATAGAGCATTAGTGGCATTATAACTAGCAAAGTAGTTGACACCGATCTAATTGGTGTGGGGTGGTCACAGGGGAGGTTAGAAAAATGTAGAAGAGGATCAGATATCAAAGGGACAGCATTCTCGACAGTTAGACAGCAAGCCTGAATGTTGAAACAACAAATTTGCAAGCAATCCGAGGCGTTAATGGATATCACACGTTCGGGAGAGATCTCTGCCTCTATTCAACATGGATACAATCACACCACCTATGAGGAATTAAAGGATTCAACACTTAACAAGAGAAGAACCAAAAAATAATCTCTTTTGCATAAACTTCAAAACTAAAAATCATCTACAGAAAAAGCAACATAATATATATGTCCTAATAGTAAGAAACTCTAATTAATAGTCTAATAAAGTAAAATAAGCCCCAGGATAAAAAAGGGTGAATTGGCCCCTCCTTGGGCCGGTCAAAATAGTTCCCCTTGAGGCAGAATAGGATCCTCAAAATTGCAAGATCCATGGTATCGTTTGACACCCCGCATCATTCTCCCATGGTTGGAGAGACATCGCCTTTATCACTTGATGCAACTAGATCCTCGAAGTATGGTGAAAAATCAATAATGTTGAAAGTTGCATAAATGTTATAATTCCCTAGCAACTCGATCTTGTATGCACTATCATTGATCTTCTTGACAATCCTAAACGAATCATCAACTTTAGGCTTAAGCTTCCCAAAAGAACCGGCAGAAAACCTCTCCTTCAATCTAATCTCTACTTCTCCTTTCTTGAAAGCTTGGAATTTCCTAGACTTATTAGCTTGCTTTTGGTTCTTGGTATTCTACTTGCAATTTCCTTCCTTATGAAGTGTTTGAATCTCTTTGACTCTAACCTTTGCATTTGAGCTAAGTGCAGTAGTGGGAATATCGAGGTATTAACTCCAATGGTGTAAAGGGTTTTTCTCATACACAATGTCAAACGGACTGTGATCAGTGGACTAATTAGTGGATTGATTGTAGGCAAACTCAATCTGAGGAAGCACCAAATCCTATTGCCTGATGTTTGTTCTCACAAAACACCTGAGGAGATTTCCCAAGCAGCGAATACTACCTCTATCTGTCCATCTTTTTGAGGGTGAGCTGCTGAATTGAACTGAAGCTTTGTGCCTAGTTTTTTTTCCTATAACATCTTCCAAAAGTGGCTTATAAATTTTACATCTTGATCTAAAGTAGTAGTCTTGGGTATACACCATGAAGATAGACGACCTCTTTAAGTATAAATCTGCAATATGTGAGGCATACATCGTCTTATGGCAAGATATGAAATGTGTCATCTTGGAGGAATGGCTATAACTATCATAACAAAATCCTTGCTATGTTATGTCCGAGGAAATCTTAACACAGTCCATGCTCACATCCACCCAAGGTGACTGTGGAACAGGTAGCGATGTATAGAGACTTATATCCTGCCCTCATGTCTTAGCCAAATGACATATATGACACTGTTTGACAAGTCTTTCCACATCTCGAATTAATTTGGGCTTATAGAAATTCTCTTTCACTAAGAGTCTTGTGTCTACCAAAGTGTTTTGCCATCCCTCCATTGTGACACTCCTGTAATTTATACTCGCTGAGCAAACACTAAGGAATGTGTAGTTTGTTCTAATAGAATCGGTAGCAATCTACTCTGTAGAATTGCTCGCACAGTCTATCCTAACAGTGAGTCTAAATCTCTTGAATATCATCATCAGTGGCATACAAGTCCTTCAACACTTCAAATCCCACTACCTTTGATTGGATAGTAGTGATCGGTAAATGATAGCAGCTCAATGCATCATCCATCTTGTTCTAGTTTCCTACCTTGTGCTTGAGCACAAAATGAAAGGAAGATAAGAACTCCACCTAAGGCATGCCTATCCTTCAACTTTGACTATTTAAGAACCTTACAGCCTCATGATCAATATAAAGAGTGAACTCACTATCCAACAAATAATGATTCTAGTGACTAAGAGTTCTAACTTTAGCATAGAACTCCTTGTCATATGAGAGTAGTTCTTCCTGGAATCATTTAACTTCTCACTGAAAAAGGCAATAAGATGTCCCCCTTGACTTAACACAGTTCCAATTCCCACATTGAAGGCATCACACTCTACTTCAAATATCTGATTGAAATCTAACAAAACTAGAACAGGGTCTAAGTAACCTACTTCTTCAAAGTATCAAAGATGGCCTTAGCCTCAACTATCCAAATGAATTTATCTGCCTATAGAGCTAAAATTCTTAATAAGTCTCCTATAAAATGAAGTCAACTCATGAAACTGGCGGACCTGCATAAATGAATGTTGGTTGGACCAATTTACAATAACCTCGATTTTCGTTGGATTCATCTTAATGCTTGCAGCTGAAATAATGTATCCTAAAAAGCATGTTTGTAGTGTGAAGAAATGACATTTCTTCAGGTTGACATACAACTATTCTACCCAAAGAACTCCAAACACCCATCGTAGGCATTGTAAATGTTCCTCCTTTGAATGATTGCACACCAGAATGTTGTCAAAGTACATAACCATAAATTTTCCAATAAATGGTCAAAAAACATTCATCAACCTCATAAAAGTTCTCGATTGGATAGGCCAAAGGCATGACCATCCACTTATACAGTACGTCCCATGTCTTGAAGGAGATCTTCTACTCATCCTTGGTTCTCATCCAAATTTGGTAGTATTCATTATGCAGATTTATCTTGGAAAAAATGTTAGCTCCATGTATCTGATCCAATAAATCATCCAATCTCGAATGGGAAAACAATACTTGGTGATTTTGCTCATAGTCCTATTGTCAATACACATACGCTAAGATCCATCCTTCTTTGGCACAATCAAATCTAGAATTGCACATGGGCTTATACTCTCAAGCACCAAACCTCTAGCCATCAAGTATGTAACTTCTGCAACGTGTATTCAATTGGTCGCATCCGGTAAGCAGGGTGATTTGGGAGAACTAATCTTTGATGAAATTTATGCCATGTGAGATCTCCCTCAATTGTGGCAGCCCCAGAGGTAAGATGTCGGTCAGAACATCTTAAAACTCCTTCAGTAGGTGTAACGTCTCCTCTAACTCATTGCTCTCTATGACTACCAATGTTAGTCTTATTGGTGATGCTCTCAAGTCTTGTAGAAAGACAATACGGGGCACTATGGTCTCACAGACTCGGTACCAATGACATCACCTCAGACTCTTCCAAGGTAAGAGTATGATGTGCTTCCTATCTTTGGTGGAGTATGTGTTCTTGTGGCCATCATGATGTGTGCAATGATCAAACCACCAAGGGTGACCCAATAGGATGTGACAAACATCCTTTGGTATTACATCGCACTACACATGTTCTTGGAACTATTCTCCAATAGAGAATTCCATTAGGCATTCCTTGTCAACTATAATCTCATTCCCTTCCTTCAAGCAAGGTAGGAAGTAAGGCTGAGTGTGCTTTTATGTGTCAAGGCTCAACTTGTCTACCATGTGGGTAGACACCACGTTCTCACAACTGCCCCATCAATCAATAATCAAGATGTATGTCTTTCCTTTTATAGTGCAACAGGTGTAAAAAATATTATGGTGGAGCCACCTTGCTCTTGTAGGCTCAGTCTGAAGGATCTGTCGGACCACTAACAACTCTCCCTCATCGGTAGTTGATACTCCTATACATCATCACCTTCTCTTGTATTTCCAATATCACTATCCATTTCCTCCATCGCTCCTTGCTCAGTGAAAGAGATTACTTCCTGTTTAAACAGTCAGGTGCAATGTGTCCAAACCCATGACACTTGAAAGACTTTCAAGCTTGAAAAACTTTGGGGGTGCTAGCTCCCCCACCTTCTCTCCACCTTGGACTGATTTATACACATGGGGTCGGTTTGGGTGCTTTGGCAGGTGTGCTCTTATTACTTGGTCCCATGGTTGAACCTTTCCTGTAGGGTGTAGTGGTCGCATGTGATGATACTGCCTCTCCACCTTCAAAGCTAAAGTTTGTACATCAAGTAGGGACCAGTATAGCTACAATTGCATCACATTGCTAATAGGTAGCTTCAATCCTCTCATATATCTTGCCATTGTGTTCCTTTTGCTCTACCAACTCACATTTCAGTATGAGTTGATCAAATTCTACTGCATATGTCTCCATAGATAAATCTCTCTGTTGTAGGTTGTGGAGTTTTAAGAACATGTTCTACTGCATATGGGGGAAGATATTTGCGTTGCATCTCCTTTTCATCTTGGGCTAGGTTGTGTTCTTATTTTTTTTCCTTCACACTACCATAGGCTCTTTAGACTCTCCTGCCACAAAGAAGCACTCTTCCTTAGCTTAATGGCAGCTAACTTTACATTTTGATAAGGCAGGATATCCTTGCACTCAAAGACACATTCCACAGTATGGAGCCACTCAATAAATTCATTTGGATCCATACGACCATCAAAATCCGACAAAACAATCTTAACTCCAAAATCACTCTCTTTGGTTGGTGGAAGGGGATTCTTCATCTTCTGGTTGGTCACTTGAGGCTTCTTGGTGGAAGGGGGATTCTTCATCTTCTGGTTGGTCACCTTGTTACTGTGGGTGGCTTCTCATTTTGCTTCCTTTCAAAATCAGCGAGTCTTCGTTGCTATCAGAGAATTTCCTGTTGCATATCTTCCATGGTAAGGTCTTGAACATTCTTTTGAGGATGTCACCTTGGTGGCATGGTTCCTAACTTGAGTTAGGGTTCTTGAGTTTAAGGAAAAATATTAGGACTTTGGGCTGTTTTAGGTTTAGCTTTTTGAAGTGGAAATGCTAAAGTTTTGTGTTCAAAAATTTCAAAAATGTTTTTGGGGTAAAGCAAAAGGTTTGGATTGTTTTGGTGGGAAAAGACACCCAAGAAAGATCTAGGGTTGATCTAGCTCTAATACCAAATGACACCGATCTAGGGTTGCTAATTAGCTTGGGGTGGTCACGGGAGGAGGTTAGAAAAGATATAGGATAAAAAAAGAGGCTGAAGGAGGATCGAAATCCAAAGGAACAGCATTCTCAGCTGCTGGACAGCAAGCCTGAAAGCTGAAACAACAAATCTGCCAGCAATCCGGAACAGAAGAGATCACCACCTCGTTTCGACCAGGATACAGTCACACCATCTGCAAGGAGTCAAAGGATACAGCACTCCACAGGAGAACCAGAAAATAATTTCTTAATACATAAACTTCAAAATCAAAAAGTGTCTACAGCAAAAAAAAGCAACATAATATCTATGTCCCAATAATAAAAAAACCCTAATGAATAGCCAAGGGCTAAAAAAGGGTGAAGCGGCTCCTCCTTGGGCTGGTCAGAATAGTTCTGCCTGAGGCAGAACCAAATCCCATGGAATTGCGGGTTCCTTGGTCCCGCTTGATGCCCCGCATCTGTAGTAGTAGTACTATTTTGCAACAATGATGGCCCAATGGAACACATATATACACATATACATATGTGGTAGTGGACCCAATCACAGTCTACAATCGAAATGTTACCATTTTCAAAACGGATTTCTACTAGGATGAGGTTTAAGATGGGGATTATGTTTTTTATCTTTCTGAATGGCTTTGGAGTTCTTGTTGGTGGCAATGGTATGGGAGGTAGGAGAGAGGGCACTATACTGTAAGCTGGGAGCTTATCTTAAAATTTTATGTTGTTATGGTATCACATTTAGAGATTAATGTATACTTTTTTTCTTGTGAGCATTTTTAATTTTATTAAGATTGGGAGATTATCTTAAAATCTCATACTATTACATACAAAGATATGATTGAGATCTTTTTTTAAACGTTGGATTGAAATATGAAAATATCATCTCTGTGGACTGTGAAATCTTATGTTGAATATAAGAGATCTTATGGAACCTTTTGCTATATTGTAATCAATTCTATGTTTTCAAGCCCATGTTGTTACCACTATAAAGAGAGATTTAGGAAGAGTGGTTTGATATTCTATGATAGCAAGAAAACATAGAAAATAGAGAGAAAGAGAGAGAGAGAGAGATGTAATTTTTTTAGGTACTTTTGTTGAGGGGGTGTCTTGGACTTTCTAAATAGGGAGGCAGTATTGTCCAATAAGAGGAAAAGCTTTCAGTCATAAGCTTGGACTTCTCCTTTGGATTCCTGTAAGGAAGAGGTAGCTAACAACATTTCTACATCTTACCCTCATTTTTATAGCTATTGGTTGTGCTCTCTCAGCCATTAGCATAGAAAAAAAATAGTATCTTTCTTCATATTTTCAATTTTATATGTGATCTCTCCATGTATTATTTTTTGAAGCTTAGTGTATTATTTGATCTGTATGCATTTGTGGATATAAGAGGATCTTATCGAATCATGTAAGTTTTATTTTTTTAATTGTGTTATAGGGATTCGTTTTTCATCTTCATATGTTTTACTTCACTATTTTTATTCTAACAGGTCTGCCCAAGTAAGCTTCTTTCAGAGTAAATCTTTTGGAAATATAGTGTTCA
This sequence comes from Cymbidium sinense, assembly GCA_021442155.1. Taxonomy (NCBI): domain Eukaryota; kingdom Viridiplantae; phylum Streptophyta; class Magnoliopsida; order Asparagales; family Orchidaceae; genus Cymbidium; species Cymbidium sinense. The sequence goes on along the minus strand of CM038214.1, from coordinate 53,458,031 downwards.
GTTTAAGAAAGCTTTAGCAAAGTTTCAACAGAAAAATCTTCCCTAAAAGTTGGATAACCACACAAAAATCCAATAAATGGTCAAAGCTGGCAATTAGAAACCATCCATGCGCCTAATTCAAATTATTTGAATCATTTTACAATTATTAATTTATCAAGGAAAAACATATAGAACAATTACAAATTAAAGTACTAACTTACGGAAGATTACCAGGTTGCTTTAGCTAAGAAATATATATATTTTTTTTTTGGCTACAACAAAAATAGATTAAAAATAGCAATCATTTTGAGATGATGAAAGGTCACTTTTGGATTGAATTTTTTGTATAGCGATCCTGTGGTTTGGCTGCGTCGCTTTTTACTAATATCAGTTACTTTTGTGCAGAAGGAGCACGTTGTTATTAGTAAGAAGATGCAGATTTTGGAAGCATTGAAGCTAGAAAATAAGAGGTTGCGTGAACAGTGAGTAAAACGAAACATTCTGTTATTGCATGTGCCTTTCCAGACAGTTTTATACACCTTTATTTTTGTTGGACTTTTGAGTAGTAACATGCTGCATCTTCAGCCTTCAATAGAGATGACATGGCCTAAAGGCCTCCCTAAAAAAAGTTCTTAAATGTCTGATATAGGAATTTGTGAACTATAATGCACCAATAAACAGTAATGGAAAGAAACTGGATCAAGATGGGTCTTGAAATTATTAGATATGTTTTGAGATTAGGTCAATATATGTTTAATAATTATATTGCATTCATTTCAAAGTTAATCCAATGGAGGGAATCATCATGACCAAATTTCTTTTAGGAAAAATTTTAAGGAAATAATAATTCATTTTGATTTTAAAAGTTTGGATGAGAACTTGTTGCTATTTATTTCTTTTAGGTGCTTGGAGCATGAAGAGACTGAGAAGCAACTTCTGCTCAAGGTACTGAACCTCGCCCTCTTTAAGAACTCATCTACCATTCTTTCAAAATGTTGGTTGAGATTTAACACGTTGCTTCCACTACTATATCCAAAGTTGCCTACAAACAGTTATCTTAGGTTCAATAACTCTCTAAACTATATGATTAAAGGTGTGAAAGAGCCAAGTTTGAGCGAAATTCACTTGTTCTGCTAGGCTCATTAAGTAAATGAGCTAGAATTTTTATTTATGGTTTGACTAATTTTTTCAAGCTTTTATACAAATTTATAGAATATGCATGTCCTTTTTTTTTTTTTTGAAATTTAGCTTCTGTGTAGAATATGCATGTCCTTATATACACGCATGTTATGTATATATGTATATAGATATGTATGCATGTATGTATGAATACGATTGTACATACTCTATGTATCTCTGCACTTGACACAAACATAAAATATATACCATAATACTTGAACTTATTAACTATGGAGCTGAATATGGTGGAACATGAGCAATCAATTTTTAAGCAGACCCAACTATGGTCTTATTATGCTCAATTTTTTTGTTTTTATCAGGAACAAAAACTTAGAAGTGAGTTGAGAGAGGCTGAAGAGTCGTTCGCGAAGCTTTTGGCTGAAGCCAGATTATTGGATGAGGTCAAACTGGAAAAATTTTGATGGCTAACAGAATTTGTACAGAGCATCTAAACCTTTCACCAATTTCACGGCCGGCTAACTATCACTGCGTCAACAACTCTACTTATGCCGATGCTATAAAATATGAATTTTTCCGATGTATATTTCTTACAATTTAGTGCTAGAAGGTTTCATTATTTTATCTATAGGATGCGGGCAAAAACTTTTTTTATTTTTAGGTTGAGGGCGTTCCACATATCTTCGTTTTTTACCCCCCTTGATAATATTGTACATTCCGTTGTATTTTCAATAGTAATTTGGGGCAAATTTCTCAAACTTGGAAATTGAGTCAATTGAATTAGCATTTTTTTTTTTATATCAAATAAGTTATATCTTACAAATTCTTTTTTGTTATTGGATATGCAGTTTAAAGATTTTAGATTTAAGGGGTGAAAGATCTTGAGATTTGAGATTTGAGATTCTCTTTTTTAAGAAAATAATACATTTATTATGAGCATTGATGACATTTTATTCACTTTTTAAGGTCTTAGGAGGACCATGTAATAAGAGATCGAAGTTAACTGCAATGCCAAATTTTATTCATCACTGTAGAGCAAATGTAACACTACCATTATCCCCAAGTTGGATGCAAAAGTGGAGGGTTGCGGTAGTAGTACCAGTAAAATTTGTCAAAATAATCATGACATTTAATCCTTTAAATCATTGGACGTTACCCCGAAGCGACGCAGAGCGGCTTGAATACAAAAAAATGTGCTAGTCATTGCGATGCAAGTGTTAAATAAGGGTTCCCACATTTTGACTGATGAAGTTAGTCCATGAAACTAGAATTAGGATCTTGGAATATAATCTTACAGTAAATTAATGGAATTAATAGATATTATGGTTCATAGAAAGATAAATATTTTATGTGAAACTAAATGGTTGGTGAGAGATTGATAGATTAGGTTTTAAACTTTGGTATTGGTAAAAGTAGAACTAGAAATGGTGTAGGTGTGATTATAGATAAAAGTTTGAAGGATAATGTTATTAGTATTAATAGATGTGAGATAATTATAAATTTTAAAGATTATTGTTGATACTAAGATTATCAACGTTATATAAGTGTCTATTCCCTAGTAGTAAAGAAAAATTTTGGAATGAATTAGAGGATTAATACAATGAGATAAAAAAAAAGTATTTATTGGAGGAGATTTAAATGTGTTGGTAGAGTAGTAGAAGATTTTAAAGTATTCACGCATGGTGGTTATGGATTGACTTGAAGAAGGACTATATTAGATTTTCTTTACATGATTTTTTAGAATTCTAATACTTTTTAAGAAAAGAGATGAACATATTATTACTTATAAAAATGGATCTAAGAAAACACAGATTGATTATTTTGATAAGAAAAATAGATCGCTTTAAATCAGAAAAGATTGTAAATCATATGTGAAATTTTAAGATCAACATCGACTATTAGATTTTAAGATGAAAGGTTAAGAGAAAAAATAAACTAAATTATCATGTGACTAGATAATTAAAGAACACAAATAAAAATATTTTAAGAGCACAAAGATATTAGAATTTGTCATAAAGACGCTAACGCTATGTGAAAAAAATATCAGTGAAATTAAGCAGCTAAAAAGATGCTTGGAGAATCAAGCTTCTTAATGTAATGTGGTGAAATGAGAGTGAAAGAAAAGATAAAAAATAAGATTGTTATAAAACTTGGTTTAGATGTAAAATTGAGAATGGGAAAGATATAAAGTTGTAGATTCTAAGAAAGAATATATCAGAAAAAATTTAGCTGAGTGATAATAGATTAGATACAAAAGAAAAAGATGTATGTTAATAAACAAAGAGATAGGAGAAGTAAAGACATAGTAAGTTAGATTAAGAAAATAATAAAGACTTTTTTCTTAAAAGATATTGAAAAAAAAGGTGGATGAGATATTTTGATAAACTTTTCAACGGGGATCCGAAAGACAATTGATTTTAGCAACCTTAATACCCTAAACAATAATAGAATTTCATTTATCGTCAGATAGTAATCAAGAAGTCTTTAAAGAAAATGAAATGTGGAAAAGTAGAGACCTGATAATATTCCAATAGATGTGTGGAAATGTTTGGGAGATCAAATTTCTTGGCTTACAAATCTTTAATGTTATTTTAAAGACTAAAAAGATGAGGAGAAAGATCTATTCCTATATTTAAGAATAAAGGTGATGCACAAGAGTGTGCAAATTATGAGAATTAAGTTAATGTGCCATACATTAAAATTATGGGAGAGAGTAATGAGCATAGTTACGATGTGATACGAAGTTTCGACAATCGTTTGGTTTCATGCAGATCTATGGATGCTATACATTAAGAGGGTTGATAGAAGCATAGAGAAAGTAAGAAGGATCTACATATGATATTTATTGATTTAGAGAAAGCTTATGATAAAGTCTCAAGAGATGTTCTTTGAGAGTTCTGGAAAAGAGTTAATATTGGTTATATTCAAGTTATTAAGGATATGTATACTAGACATTGTGTCCAAACACAAGGAGGATTGACAAAATATTTTCCTATTTCATTGGATTACATCAAGGATCAACATTAAGCCCTTATCTTTTACTTTAGTTATGGATGTGCTTACGAGGCATTTACAAGAAGATGTACCTTGTGTATGCTTTTCATGACATTCTTCTGTTGATAAGACTAGAGGAGTCCAAGAAACTTGATTTATGGAGGTCAACTTTAGAGTCTAAAGGTTTTCTTAAGTAGATCTAAACTAATATATGGAGTGTAATTTTAACAGAAGTTTTAGTGATAGTGTTGTGACTTTAGTGATCAAATAAGAGTGAAGCGATTTAGATATTTAGGCTCTATTGTCCAAAATGAAATAGATGGAGATGTTATTAGTAGAATTCAAGTTGGATGGTTGAAGTGGAGGAATGCATCCGGCCTATTATGAGAAAAGTTCCACTTAAACAGCAAAATTTTATAAGATGGTGGAAGACCTGAATGTACTTATAGTGCGAATTACCAATAAAAGAAGCATAAAGACTAAGTTAAGTTCGAGATGATAAGGTGGATGTGGCTTTACTCTTAGAGATAAATGAAAATGAAAAAGTATGGGGAAAAAAATTTGCTAGATAAGATTAGGAGAGTCGCCTTAGATGGTTTGGCCACATAAAAGTCAGTCCTGATGACAGGAGTAGATGCATTAGATTCTTAAAGAAGAAGAGGTAGACCTAAAAGACTTGGTTAAGATGTATAAATAATGATCTTAGTATACTTGAATTGGAATTTGACACACAGACAATAATGGAGACGAAGGATTCATGAAGACACCCAGTGGGATTAAGGCTTGTTGTTGTTGTTGTGTTGTTGTACTGTAGAGCAAATGTCCTTATATCTACAGTACCTCTTTAAAAAAATCATGGAATCATCATTGTAACAAATAAGTAGAATATGTTTTACGGTCTTAAAGAAAATTCAATTTAACGTGTTTGAGACGCCATGTTCAACAAAATAAGTGTCAGAAATCTCAATTCGTTTGTAAAGACCACAATCCAAATTCAAATAAAAAGTTTTGCTTTAGCATGTAAATGCAAATAAATATTAAATTTATTTTACTCGTGTAATATATAATTAGAATCCATCAAATATGCTTCAGAAATAATCAATAAAACTATAAAAAAAATTAATATCACGAGCCAAATATGAACAAATTCATAATTTTTTATCAAATAAACTCTCATTCATAATAACCAGCTAATAAGTATAAGCCTTTAAAACTATACGCCTTATGCCTGTCAAACAAAAATATAAGTAAACAGAAGAATGCAGACCATTAAAAGTATAGTTTAATTGCAACCTCATCTTGCGCTAAGCCTGGAGACAGACATATCAGCAGAAATAAGCCTTGAGCTCTCTCCTTCAAGACCTTCGATGGGAGAGACATCTAAGAAGGGAGGATCGGTCAGCACAAACTCTTCATCGCTTCTGTTGCTCCTCAACATCTCGACAACTCTCGACATTGTCGGCCGGCTATTCTGATCAGCTTGGGTGCATTGAAGACCTATCAATATCACTTGGATGATCTCATCCCTCACATTCTTGTTGTAGATTCTCTTGTCGATGATGTTGTCCAGTGTGTTTGTCTTGTAATTGCTCCATACCTGTTAATAGCACAATTTGAATAAGGAGTTTAAGAGTCTTTTAAGGTGATCATTAAGTTTCAGAGAAAATATAGGTTTAGAAATTGAGTTATGGCGGCTAAGGGGTAGATAATTGGATTTGATTTTCTAGTGATTCTAATATTGAATATGCAACAATGGTAGACTGCCTATGCTTCTTTTTTTTTTTTTTTTTTTTTTGAAATTTTGACTTTGTTAAGAAATGACAAAATCTATAACACTCCAAAGTGTAGGTTAAGAGTGTTTAAAATTGTGCGATGTTGAGATATTTTTCATCCACAAGGTGTTTTGAAGCGTAAGCCTGAAAATCAACAAATTTAGATGTTGTATACACATCAAAGTACAAAATAAGAAGGAACATATTAATATCCTAACCTATTGACATACTAAAATACAATGTATTAACATCCTAATATATTATGAAATAATAAATTGTGCATAGTATCAAGTAATATATTAATATCTTGACATCAAATTATGAAATAAAAAATATATTATTTTACAAATATCAAAATAATATAAGATATTAAGAACTAATGATATAATAATTCAGAATAAATTTAATATAATATAGTATTCCCTTTCATTTTAAGTATCTAAATATCAAAGTAAGAACATCACAATACTGATAGATGATAGTGTCAATGATGGTCAGTGGTGTGTGTGAGGAGCAGAGAAGGAATGAGAGGCGCATGAGTATTATCTATGCAAAAGATCAATTGTGTGTGCGTGCTATGGTGTATGTGTTATTTAGATAATTAAAACTTATATTGATATTAAAAAAATTAGATCTAAAAAGCATACGTCTCACAAAAATTGAGGTGAGGTGGGGCTTGAGGCATGCCTATGGATGAATAGATCTGAGAGACATCAGCAGGTAGAATATAACAAAATGCAACGAGAAGTATTTTTTTCAGATGAGTTACAATTCAAACATAAATATTTATGAATCATTTGGAATATGCTCAACTCCGAGACAAAATATATATACAAACACAAGCACATATCAATTTGTTATGTGTTTTCATATATATGCCTACTGAAACATACATTGGCACCCGGTCTCTAATTTGGTATCATGTGGCTAGGGCTGAGTCAGCTCAAATATAGCACGAAGATTAAATATGAGCTAATTTTATGCCATGAATCAGACCGACTCAAATTCAGATCATTCTCACCCCTCATACGGCAACTTGTTTAAGAAGATAAGAATATCATTTGTAAGCTCAAGAAACTTAATTTTGTGATATTTGTCATGAAATTGAGAACAATATATACCATGAAAATAAACATCACCATGATCATTGATCTTTCCAGTAATTTAGGATCGGTTTAGAATTTTAAATTCATCATATGCATTCAAAAGCTGCGTTGAATTCTTCATGCAAAAAAGCTACTTGCATGTTGACCTGTTGAAGTCATGTTTCCTTTATATGATATCACATTAATTCTATCTACTCTTTTTATAGGAGTATGTTATGTTCTCCATTCAATCCCTGAACAAATTAATTTATTTTTATATCTATGAAATGAAACTAATGGGTAAGTATGCTGGATATATTATCACCATTTGTTATCAATACAACTAAACAAGAAGGAAATACCAGTTAATGAATAAATTGAAAGTAAAAGAGTGAAACAATCAGGGGGTGTTTGGGATCACTTTCATTTTTTTTTTTTCATTTTGTTTGTTTAGATTCAAAATAAATGTTTTGAGTATGTTTTTAAAACAATATGATTTGTTTTAAAACAAAAAATAAAAATACTTAAAACTTACAATAAATAAAGATGTTTTTTAAATAATATAAAAATAAAAATAAGAACACACAAAACAAACTTGATCCCAAATAACTTTTCAAGTTCACTGAATTAAAAACATAATCCCAATTAACATGGACATGACTAATAAAATGCACTTGCTCATTATGTTTTCTCATTCCAACACAACTATCTTCACAAATGTAAGCTAGATGGATACAAAAACTTCTCAAAATCAATTTCGTTTCATGCCGGGTAGATCTACTATGGATGCTATATATTTGTTGAGAGGTTTGATGGAGAAGTATAGAGAAAGTAAGGAGGATCTACATATGATATTTGTTGATTTAGAGAAAGCATATAATAAAGTTCCAAAAGAAGTCCTTTGGAAAGTTCTGAAAAAGAAAGGAGTTAATATTAGTTATATTTAAGACATTAAGGATATGTATACTAGAGCTATTACTTGTGTCTAAACACACAGAGGATTGACAAAATGTTTTCCTACTTCAGTTGAATTACATCAAGAATCAGCTTTAAGCCCATATCTTTTTTATTTAGTTATGGATGTTTTTACTAGACATTTGCAGGATGATGTACCTTGGTGTATGCTATTTGCTAATAGCATTCTTCTTGTTGATAAGACTAAGAGAAACTTGAATTATGGAGGTCAACCATAGAGTCTAAAGGTTTTCATTTGAGTAGATCTAAAATTGAATATATGGAGTGTAATTTTAGTTGTAAAAGTTTTAGTGATGGTGTAGTAACATTAGATGATCAAGACATTAAAAAGAGTGAGAGTTTCAGATATCTTGGGTCTATTGTGCAAAATGATGGTGAAATAGATGAGGATGTTATTAGTAGAATTCAAGTTGGATGGTTGAAGTGGAGGAATGCATCTAGCCTATTGTGATAAAAAAGTACAGCTTAGACTTAAGGGAAAATTTTATAAGATGGTGGTAAGACCTGCAATGATTTATGGTGCAGAATATTGGCCAGTAAAAGAGAAGCATAAAGTTAAGTGTTGCTCTCTTAAATGTATTAGATTTGCCTTATGTTAAGAAACATAGAGGTAGACCTAAAAAATGATCTTAGTTTATTAGAATTAAATAAGAATTTTGACACATAATAAGATACAATGGAGAAAAAGGATTGATATAGTCAACCCCACATAGTGGGATAAAGGCTTGTTGTTGTTGTTTGTAGTGATTATTATTTTTAAAAACACTCAAACATCCAAATATTGTTTTGAGTGTTTTTTAAAAATAATATGATTTGTTTTTAAAAATAATAAATAAAAATACTTAAAATTATAATAAATAAAGATGTGTTTAAAAATAATATAAAAATAAAAATAAAAAACACAACAAACTTGATCTCAAATAACTTTTCATGTTCATTGAATTAAAAACATGATCCCAATTAACATGGACGTGACTAATTGAATGCACTAAGTCATTATGTTTTATCATTCCAACATAAATATCTTCACAAATGAAAGCTAGTTGGATCCAACAGCCAATCATTCGACATAAAAAATAGAGCTCATAACCAGAGTAAAGCAATCTTAATCAACCAAAGTCTATCATTAGGCTAACACTCGCAATTTCACCACAAAAAATAAAACAAAATCCAATAACATACAAGAACTAGTTCTACCATTTGCAGTTGTACTTATAGAAACTTTCATTTTATCAGCTTCTGATGCTTGGCAACGTTAAAAAAAAAACCAAAGTACCTTTCCTAAAAGTGAATGATCTGCATGAGAACCTACGGGACTACTGCATCGTTTTCCAGTCAAGATTTCAAGAACTAGAACACCAAAGCTGTAAACGTCTGCTTTCTCCGAGAGATGCCCATGTACAATATATTCTGGAGCAAGATAACCCCTGAATAGGATGTAGAAACATCAGTTATCTATTCATGCTAGTTTAATTACACGCACCACCCAGAATAAATGAATAAATAGCAAATAAGGAAAGAAAATAAATTACTGTGTGTAAACCGTAATTAGAAATTTAAGGAATCTAGAAATAAAATATTGGTTTATATTGACCTACACATACATTCCATAATTTGAATTAAGCGATAATGGCGAAAGTCATGAAAAGCAGTGGCAAACGACGCATAATTGAAAATTTAAAATTCTTAATCGCAATTGTATTTGATAAAAATTACCTTGATATGAGAAATCGACTTCGCAATTGCATTTAAGATATCAAAGATAATTAAAAGAAAAATATCGGATCAATTAATAAGCGATCGGTCAATTAAAATTAATTTGAAATGAAATTACGTGAAATTTAAGCCAAATTTTACTCAAATCATCGTCGATATGGTCCAAATGACCTCCAATCGCGAAACGAATATTGTCGTTGCGCTCAGCACAACAAAAATAATTCAGATTGATACCCATATTGATAAAGTTTGACGCAAGAAATAATTTCACATTATTTGGTGTCAAAATCATTAATAATAGCATTGTTATCCCGTTAACGCGTAATTAAGCAATTAACAGCTACTTAAACCTTTAATCTTCATTCTAATCGGCCGCCCAAACTCACCCAATAGAAACAACCGCTCGCCATTTCTAATTGGTTGCCGTTTAGGCAGCCAATTAAAGAGTGTGGTTTAACCTAAAGGCCGAAACGATGGATCTCTTCTCCCCTCTCACGCACGCAATTCTTCACACACGCCCTCTCTCGTTCCTAAGCTCTCCCTCTCTCGTTCGCGTGATTCCTCTCCCATCCGTCCCGATCAGCGCAAGGAAGTACGAAACCGAGCCTCGACGCCGTTCGTCCGTCCCTCTTGCTCCCTATCCGGCTGTCCGTCTCTCTCGTAAGCCCTAGCCAAGCCCGAGTGCAGGGTAACCGAGCCCTAACTAGCCAAAACCCCTTTCGTCTCTTCCTCCTTGCAACTGGAAACTCCAAGTCGTTTCCTTTCAACCCTAAGCATGTTTTTATATACATATGGGCCTATGGCTTCATTTTTGTGAATAAAGTGGGATGAATGCTTCTTTTTCATAGTCAAAATGATGCTAGGATTTTCATATTTCTACTTTGCTTAGAATGATTCTTCATGGATGAAATTGTGCTGGCTATGCTTCTTTTATGCGCTTAAAGTGAAACCTGAAATTTAGAATGAATTTTGAGATGATGTATAGCTCAAACTCTAAGCTATGTGCACGCCTCCTGTTTTTTGCTGTTTGGATGGAATAATATTTGCTGGAGTTGTTTTTACTTGTTTAAAACTAGATTAGAAGTATAGAAAGGAGGTTTGAGATGATGTATGGCTCAAACCTAAGGCTATATGCAGGTTTTCCTCTCTTTTATGCTTCAGTTTTGATTGGTTGAATAGAATAACTCTTGTTAAGCCTCTTACACATGCTTAAAACGAAGTTAGAAATATGGAAAAGGTGTTTGAAACGATGTATGGTTCAAGCCCTAAAGTTTTATGGAAGTTCTTTTCTTTTTATGTTTCAATTTTGGGCTATTTGAATGGAATAATACTTGCCAAGCATACTTTACATGTTTAAAACGAAGTTGAGAATGTGAAAACAAGATTTAAAATGGTAGATGGCTTGAAGCTTAAGTTTTGTGTGAGCCCCTTTCTCTTTTCATACTTCAGTTATTTCCTATGAATGGAATAGCGTTCTCTATACCTCTTTTAAATATTCAAAATGGGTTCAAAGACGTCCTTGACAAATGTTACATGACACATTATGCAAAATCTTGTAAGAAAGAGAGGGGATGATATTAAAGTGTCATATATTTTTATAAGAGAAAAAGGGGTGAAAGTATGATTTTGATTCATCAAGCATTATCTACTTTCTTCTTAATGATTTCTTTCATTCAAATGTTGAATCTTTGAAGTTATGAAATGAGATTTTTTGTATGCTAATCTAAAGATTACATAGATTTGCTTTAGTCTTCCTTTGAGTATTTGGACATCTTGTTAATATGGAAAAAGGATTCATATGCTTGTGCATTGGGTTGGTGTGATGATTCATTTTGGCCTACCTTTGCTTTCATTTGTCATTTGCTTGCTTATCATCATGCAAATAAATGTTTAATTAAAAGAAAATTTCAGATTTCTATTCCTTTTCCTTCACTAAAATCTGACATACTTGATTATTCTATGGGAAAGGGGTTTGTTTTGTTCATTGCATAGATTATAGCCTATCTAAAATGAAATCCTTCATCTCTTCTTAATGAAAGTTTGGTCAAATTGTTTGCCTGCTTCATAATACAAGTTGATAGCAAATCCTGCCTTTAATGAAATCAATTGGCATATGAGTGCTTCCTGTGATTAAATCTGTTGAAACTTTGAAAAGGATTGTTTATTGTTTACTTTCTTTACACTACTTGCTAGTAGTAAACTTTACCCCTAGTGAATTCTATCAATGTGCAAGTATCTCCCTTGACCAAATCTGAAACTATAAGCTCATGTTGCCATGCAAGTCTATATGATGCATATTCTGTGAAGCATATTGTTGTTTGGTGTAAGTCCAAAATGAATCTAATATGAATTTTTCTATTAAGTCAATCCTTTTCAAATGAAACAAGAAAATGAGAGTTTATGTGTATAGCATCCTACATGGCCTCTTTCATAATACTAAGAGTTGAAGTTTATTTATGCACGATCTTATTTCATTTCCTATTGCTGGATAGCATAGACTTTGGGTTTCATTTAAGTATTGTGCTATGTGTCACTTACAAATAATTATCATGTTAAATGAAATGGGATTCCATATAAGTGAGGTGACATTGTACCTTTATGTTACTAAGGGAGTTAAATTTTGCTTGCATGCAATCCAAAGTAATACTTTTGTAGCAGCCCAAAATAAGTAACATGACTTTTTAAAGAAGTAAATGAGATAAATCGATTTAGAAGATCTTCTTTCGCACACATTTTTTTCTTTAATTCTTATATCACCTGTGACTTCAAAAAAAAAAGAAGAAAGAGAAGGGGATATTTTCTTTTTTTTATGATCAAAATGAAAATGATTAAAATATGTTTAGATATGATTGAATATTCATATTATAGCTTACTACTTGAATTTTTCAAAAGTGAAATGCAATTAAAGTGGTGATGAAAATCATGTCATTGCAAAGAAGCTTAAGTATCATTTAATTCTATACAAATACAAGTTATATATATTTTATGATAAGACCAATTGTTCGATGTGAAAATTTTATAAGATTCTTACATTGTTAACGCGACAGGAAATTTGTTTGTGATAAGCTGCTCACATCGTTCCAATGCTACGGAAAAAATTTATTATAATATTTGTTCACGTTGTTCAACGCGCGAAAATCTGTTGAGATAAGACCGCTCATATCGTTCTAATGCATAAAAATTTTGTTATAAGACTTGTTGTTCAACGTCAGAATTGTTGTGATAGACCGCTTATATTATTCCAACGAAAAGTTTGTCTATAATATAAGATATTCACGCCGTTAACGTGACAAGGAAATGTTTTGCTATGTTGTGTTAACCCACACGCCTTTCTCTTGGCGATAATGAGCAAATTTTTTCGGTGTCTCACGACACCATACACGTCTTCTTGGCGTGATGGAAAAGTCCTCCGCCCCCTTACGCTAAAATGATCACCAAATTTCTAGTAAACTAAACCTATAAGGTTTAACATTTTAGATAACCTTTTGAACCTTATGTATCACAAGATGAATATGAATTAAGATTCAAACCATGAAATAAACACTTAGAATCATAAAGTGTAAGACATCAAATGAATTAGAGAAAGAGACTTAAAAGAATTTGATGACTTGCTCACTAACAAGCATATGATTTGATAGCTTAATAACAAGCAAGGATGAACTTTCAACCATCACTTGAAATACAAATAGGATTTTATTAATTGAATCAAAATAGCTTAAGGGAGGCTTAAACTAAGCTTGAATCCCCTTAAGTTTGCCAATAAATGCAAACTAAAATTTTCAATACATAGGTTCAATTCAATTGTATTTTATCATGTATATTGCAAATGTGAAAAGAATTGAGTTCAAATTAGTTATCTTCTTGGGAGGAGAATTAAATATAATTTGAGTTGAAACACAAAGACTTACAAAGAATAGCTCTCTTATGAGTATAAGTAAAGTTTGATTGATAAATTCGTCAATGAATATGAATGAGATGCTCTTCATTAAATATTGATGTAAAATGAATATTTGATATGAGGCTTATTTAAACATTCAAATGAATGAGATGCTTACGCCATGATCAATCTTACATTTAAGCAGCTTAATTATGATTTGTATAAGTATTCAAAAGGAATTAAATTCAATCATGAACCATTCTTATATATGAGTTCATAGTTTGGACTTGTGCCAAATATTTAATAGAATGATCGATCAATGCATATTCAAATGGCTATCATTCAATTTGAATGTCTTTATGCAAGTTAAATGAATCTCATGCTTATTTCAAAATGTTTTGCTTAATTGGTTGATTCATGTAAAACTTTGAAATAGTTTATATCATTAACATACTCCTCACATGCAAAGATGAGAAACGATATCTTATAGATAGATCTATATCTTACGACAATCACAGAAATAATTCACGTTTTATGTAATTCACTACTGATCTATATGACAAACATTTGAAGAAGATCAAATACACACTTTCTATAGAACAGATATACATTTGATTTATGACATTGGGTATCTAAAAAACCTATGCTTATAACTTGACACATAAGCTTTATCAAATACATTTGTTTTAACTTAAACATTTCAATGTCCATACAATATTTTGAAGAACAGATACTTGTATGCATGTTGAAATATTCATTAGATCAAACACGTAAAAAGATATGCACGTTATGTGCAAAACAAAAAATTAGATACCAACACATCCCGATTTGATCTTGTGACCTGATCGGTTAACAAAATTTAAAAATCTAATTATGTCATTATACTATTTTCAACTTAATAAACTCAGAAACTAACTGCAGAATCAAGATAAATCATCTATCGACATCATAATGTGACTTTTCAAGTTCAAGTTCTCAAAGGAAAGTCAAACCCGCCCCATGCTAGTTCAAAGTTGAAAGACTACAAATTTTGAAAGAATGAATCATCCCGATTTGGTCTTAGGACCGGGTCCAGCTTAACAACGCCCAAAAATATCACACTAAAACTCATACTTGCAATTTGACATCTACACTCAACGTTAGACATCTTAATGTCCATACAACATTTTAAAAGAATGAGACTATCAGTGATAAGTTGCTCACTAAATCGTTACAAGAAAATATGCAAGTCAAATGCAAAAGTGAAAAGAACACATAACTACACTTCCGATTGGTCATAGAAAAACAAAATTTATATCAAAACTAATTTGACATATATATGCTACGTATATAATATTTCAACATTACATCTAAATATACAATATTTTAAAAGAATGATAAGTAGTATGTATGTTGAGATATTCATTAAATCAAGAACTAAAAAAGAGATATGCAAAATCATACGAAAACGAAGAGACATTTATATCATTTCTGGCTTAGTCCCGATAATAAAAACTTAAAAATCTAAATGACGTTATTAAATTTCATTTAATAAAATCGGTAAGTTAATTCGGCCATATAATTACAAGAGATGGATCTATTTATTTACTCAAGTTCAAACTCAAGAAAAAGTCTCAAACCCAATCCTCTACGCCGTGAGCAAGGTGGGCTATAATTCTTGAGTAACAAATTTAGATCCCATCCTAGAAAAAATGACAAGCGCCTATCACCAATGATAATCATATGATCGAGGAAGACGATTATTATTAAAGTTCTAATAATGAATCATTATATGCTTAAATCTAAATCAATTATAAAATGATCAAAACTCAAATATAAAAAATAAAAATATATATAAATTAAATAGAATTAATTATTTAAATTTAAATTTAAAATCATCCACCCTCAAAATGCTTGTTCTAGAACAAATCAATAAGATTTTTTTCTTCAAAGAGTCGATGTCAATCAAATCGTAATTATTTTCACTCAAATAATCTTAAGCGTGGGGCGTTATCTATCCGCGTGATTTTCGCAAAATGGCCTATAAATGGCGATTCTGACCAACCCTCGGCCAGGGTGATTCTGATATGATACCATAAATTACGATCGTACCGGCCATATGTTCGATGACTTTTCTTATTTGTGAAATATAGAATGTGTTTGGTTTGAAAAAAAAAAATTTCTATTATTGGTTGACTTATATTTGTCCAAAACAGCTTAGTTCTGAGGGAGACTTTGGACGTAACTCATGTGTGTTCTTGACAATGATCATTTCGTCGGTTGTTATTCTCTCATAGCATGTACAGACGGACGGATGGAAACCATGGGATCTAGATCAGGCGCATCATCATGCACCAAACCAAAAGTTTTAAATTAAAATAATAAATCTCATAAATTTTAAATCCCACTGCTTCTTATATCTTCGTTATTTAACGATTAAATTATTAAAGAGTGCTTCTCGGTATTGAAAGGGTAATTGCTATGGGTGCTGTCATCAGTAACACGGCGAAATCTAAAGTCCTCACCAAATGAGGACGAAATCTTTAGGTAGTGTCTTGCTCTACTTATTAAATCTCTTAAAATTTACACCGATACTTAAATCGCTCTTTTCATCGAAGAGGGTGGTGAATTTTCGATCCCATGGTTCATAAAAAAAAGATAAGATTACTTTTGGTGTTAAATTGTTTAAAACTAAAAAATTGTACTAAAAAGGAGGAAATATAGCCTTTTGTAATGAAGATTAGTTCATAATTTTTAATTCTAATATGATATTTAGATGGTCAAGAAAAATAATCAAATTATTATTGAATAACAAAAACTGTATCAGTGATCACATTCAAGTATATTCAAAATTTAGGAAACCTACATTTTTAATAAAAACTAATTAATAAAGCATGAATAGAGTGAAAATAAGCTCAACTCATTGTTTATTAAATTTATTGGAACATTAGGAAGATGAAGATCATAGCTCATTTTATAGAGTAAAAGATGATTTAAATTATATAAGAAATGAAATACTTAATAATAATAATAATAATAATATGCCAAAATTTTAAAAATGGAGAAACAGTTTTAAGGGAAAATAAAATAAAAATAAACAAATAAGTGGCCTTAAAAAATAAAGGGGGCAAGTGGCAACAAAACTCCACAACATTATAACGGGTAAAGCAAATGGCAGAAAAAAAAAAGATGGTAAAAATGCTCTGTTATAAAGAAAGACCTGTTTTTTTTTGCTAGGCTAAATCTAGAGCACAAAGTTGGCGAGTGCGACCACCTTTTATGTATTATTTACTATTTATAAGAGCAAAAATAATTATTTTGGATAGGAATTGCAGGGAAGAAGATAAATGCAAAATTAGAGGTAATAATCTAAAACAGTGTTTATTTGATTCAATGAGAAGAAAAGAAATTGAATATTGCATAATGTTGCTTTTTAAAATAAAAGCAATGAAGGGTGCCCATAAACATTTTTAATAGAATACTATCCAACAGCTAAGATGAAGCCTGATAATATCTGTTCTGGACAAAAAATTCAAGAGGATGGAAACATTTTTAGATTTAAAAAAAAAAAACTATACACGAATTCATATACAGAGATCCTAAAATATAGGACCCGGCCAAACAATCAATATATTAACAATTTTTTAAACATCAAAGCTTTTCAAACAGTAAATAGGTTAGTATAGATTGTTTTCAAACATCAAAGATTCATAGTTGAAGTAACAAAATAATGTTTTTGATTCTCTTAGTGAAATCACAAGCTACCTTTTAATAGTAAATATAAGAAAGTACAGAAATAGCAAAGTGAGATAGTTGATATGAGCAGCTATAAAGCACTAATATCACGAATCTTTTAGGTGAATGTGAGTCAGGCAGTATGGACAATATAAAGTGAACCTTTCTGTTTACAATAAGCCAAATTTTAGGGAGAAAGAAAAGAAAGTATTTTCCTTTTAACATTCAGTAGTATTTTCCCAATTCTTAGAGGTATTGTAGTGTTCTTACAATGTTCCGGCGATCCCAGTGGTAAGGTGAGTTTGATCCTGAGCAAAAGATCTCGCAAGGCCAAAATCAGTAATTTTGGGTTTAAATTTGTCATCCAGCAGGATATTACTAGCCTTTATATCTCGATGAATAATCCGAGTGTCAGACTCATCATGGAGGTAAGATAAACCTTCTGCAACCCCTTGAATCGATGTCAAGCCTCTGCTGCCAGTCTAAATGTTTATCATGACTTGCATCTGTTCCAATATGTGAATGAGAAACCAAATAATGATGTTGTGAACATAAACATTTATTATTTTTGAAATAAAAAGAAGTTAGTATAAGAAGCATAGTTAAGAAACAGAAAAACATGATCACCATTATCAGCACATAATGAGCTAATATGAAGAGGAAACAAATTACCAGACATTAATTGCAATATCCTGAACGGAGAATTAATCACAAGTGTTAGTGAGTAAACAGTGATGATTAATACCAGGAGTTTGCACAAAGCTATGCTACAAGTGGGTAAAAGAAGTGATGTTAACTTCTTAAAACAAGCTTAACAATGCCGTTGTTACACAATTAGAAGATTAAAGCAAATTTGAGGTCATACATTTTAACTAGAAAAATCTAGAGTGAAAATAAACAGAGCATATGACTAAGAACAAGATATTAAGCTAACCAAAGATACAATTCAAGCTGACTAAATGTATCTATTTCAAAATTCAATTTGATTAAAGAAGCAATTTGTTTTCTATAGAAATGATATAATCAATGGAGAGAATGTCAGAGAATTTTCTCATTCAACATGACTGTAATCTTTAGTAAGAATCATATGCACTTAGTAATACTATGTAAAATCAGATTGATATAATATAGAACTATACATCAAATGCAAACTGAGAAATGCATTAAAAACAAAGGACTGAAAGGAAGAGCAACAAAATACCAAATATAAACAGATCTAGGCTCCTGTTGTTATAGTACTCATAGACAAGCAAGCTCTCAGGGCCATCTAGACTGCATCCCAGCAGCCTCACCAGATTCTTGTGGCGAACTTGGTTTACCAGATTAACTTCATTAAAAAATTGATCAATCCACTGTCTTGTGTTAAGAAAAAGCTGTTTCACAGCAACTTCCTTTCCATCAGAAAGAACACCCTGAGCACAAAATAAGCTTTCAGAAGTGTAAACAGTTTACTGGTTAAACTAACTTGAGCGCTGCATTTACCTTGTATACAGTCCCATAGCTACCTTGACCAAGTTTGTTTGACAACGTAAAGTTATTTGTGGCTTTTCTCAAGTCTTCATATTTGAAATTTAGATTTGATTGTGAAATAGCTGCCGCCATTTCTAGCCCATATAACTCTGCAAAAGGAAAAATAAGTTTTACGGCCACTAGCAAATTGCACTTTTGATTTTGATAGTGATCGAGCATATACTACCTACCTTTTAAAGAAGCATTCTTTTTCCTGCCCCATAAACCTCTTCTTTTTGCAATCAAAAGCCCTAGTATTAGTAAAAGGATGGCTCCAACCAATAAACCAATTACTATCCATATGGTTTCACTTTTCCCTGAATGTTAGAAGATTCTAATAAGTGAACCCAAAACATAAAGGGAATAAATTCTTTCAAGATCAATATCAAGAAGTATGGAACAATAAAGATGAAAAAGCTGAACTATATATATATATATAGATAGAGAGAGAGAGAGAGAAATAAATCGCAAGATTAAGTGCCTATATTATTTTACAATTTGTGTAAAGAGTAAGACATCCATTAATGAAGCAATAAAATCAAATTAATCTTTAATTTATCCCCACAAGAGAATATTTAAAGTTTCTTTATTTCTTGTGATAGTGCTTGTGTGTAGATGGCAATACTGCTAAGGACCTCATTGCAAACAGCATCCAAAACTCGGATTAGATGCAAAAGACATTAGTGGAAATGAAAGGGCTGTCTTTCCTTTTCAGTCTCCAGGATTAAAAAATCATGCTTTGGATTGATGCCCAGAAACTGTAAAGGTAAAGAGAAAATTCCTGATAGATGGATCTAACATTAGAAACGAGGGCCACAGGCAACGAAATAAATCAGCAGCTTCAAGATTACAGAGAAAGCTCGATGCAAAAATAGAACTCAGAATGATATTTCAAACATTTGGGCCTTTCCTTACAGACAGGAACTTAGCCTGAAAGTCTTCCGGTGTTAACGAGGATACTACAACAAACAATGATGGTGTCATAAACTTCAAAGCAGAGCTTCGCGTGAGGCTTGAACAATAGAGATAGAAATAGAATAAGTCTGAAGAGAGGCGCACTTAAGCAATAACATGTCTGACAGAGGCCAATGGGCCTGAAGTTTGAAGCTTGCTTTCTCACCAACACAAAAATTCAGTATCTTGTATAAGGATATTGATTACACATAGTTACCATAAATATGTTCCCCATTATTTTTCTTTTCTGTAATGTTTTGGAAAGATAGTTCTAAAAACTGACTTAAAATCGTGTGTAAAAGATTGGAGTTTAACCACCCCCATCGCATTTTCACATATATATATGTATGTATGTATGTATCAATACATATATTCCTTATTAATACATGACAGTTAATGGTCTAAGTGTCTAAGATTTCTAATACAACCTAAGATGAGATGCACAATGAAATAAATAAAATTAATGATCCATAGATTACCAACTCTTAACTTCACCAAAAACTTATTTTTAGTTCAAGAAGAACAAGCGAGTTCTGTTCATCCCAAAAGATAATTTAACAATCACTAAAAATATCAAATTTCACAAGAAAAGGGCGAAAAAAAAAATTCAGCAACAATCAAATTTATGCTTCATGAAAATAAATTGGTGCGTATCACTTGACAAAATTTCAAATTTAGCACAAACCAGTGATAGACAATTGAAAACTAGAACAAGGATAGAAATCACCCCAAAACATAGAGATTAAACCTCACGCTAGTACGACTCACCCAAAATAGTTGTCGGCACTTACGAAACACCTAAAGAATATACATACAACAAACACACAAGAAAAAGAAGAAAAACTAAAAATTATATAAATTTCAATGTCTAACTAATTTAGTTGAGACACGAATTTTATGGCATAAAGACCTTAAACAAAGAAATGCACAATCTATCAAGATCTACTCAAAACAACAAGCTTAATTTCATCCCTCATGAACTCTAGTAATATAAATCCCAAATAGAAAAACAGTTCTTGAATTGCAAACACCCAACAAACTAAAAAAAATGTCAAAATAAGATAGGTGATGCCAAAAGAGATGGTGGTTAACAGAATTAAAGCCAAGAGCAAAATATTATATATATATATCTTAAGAAACTAAAGAAGCATTATAAAAAAATAATTTCTGAAAACATATTTTCCTTCTCTTTAAAGATTAGAAGTCTTTTATTAGTCTTCAACTCTTTGCAAATCCTCAGTTTTCATTATCTCTATTTCACTTAATCCACAACACGTATACCTCAAATGCATGTTGCTTATTTGTTTATTATTTTTCTAATAAGGCATGCTAATAGTCTGTCTGAGGCATGTTGCATCCCATGTATCTAATACTGTATATTTTGACATTATAAAGTATCAATTCATCATAGTTGACTACAAAGAACATGATTATGACATACCACTAGAACTTGTAGATGTCTGATTTAAATTCCAGAAAAGCCTCGTTGAGTATCTCAGAAAACAACCAGCATAGAGTGCTCGACCTTCTGTAGCAGGAGAACATGATAAAATTGCAGAAGTAGCAGTACCAAGGCATGAACTACAAAGAGAACTATTCAAGTTCTCCCAGCATTGAGCAAGGGCATAAACAGTTGAGTTCAAATTTGATGCTGAACCAACTGCAAAGCCATGACTATTTCGTGCTTGCAAAGACACATTGCCAACAGCATCCTTCACAGCTTGACCAAAAATGTTTGGATTGGAATTATTATTACTAAAAGAACAAATTGTTGTATCATCTGGAGAAAATATCTCGTTAAAAAAAGAGTAATTTTCATATCTCCCAAAACAGCCATCGAGGAAAAGGGTGCCACCAGTTTTTGGATAACATTTAGGTAGCTGAGATCTGATCTCGGAGAAACAGAGCTTACAATCAATTGAATTAAGGTCTCCATAACACTGAGCAAGCGCATAAACTGCATTAGGATTCACCCCAGTGATGTTTGTTCCATACCCATTTGCGTTAACATGACTGCTTAAATTATCCATTGCAGGAACAAAATTGACTGCGAGAATAGCACCATTGGCAGCTAAAGTGCTATTGCAGTACTGTCCTACAAGACTAGTTCTTGGATCCCCCATTGTGATCTTTAAGAAGATGAATGATATGAGCCCTAGGGTGAGGGCCTGAAGGCATGCTCTACAACCCATTGTTGGAATCCCCAAGCTCTAAACTTGCTATACTTTAGAAAGTTGATACTCTAAACACTAAAACTAAACAATGGGGGCCTTTTTCTGAGCATAAATAAATATGTATACAGAAGGTTTGCATAAGTAAAATGGCAAGCCTAAGGGGACCTAATTTCCCCTACAAAAACAACAAATTCCTCATAATTGCATTAGTTTGATGTAGAATATACTTTCATATTCTGAAAGCATCTGCAAAAAAATAAAAATGTAATAATTACAATCAAAAGAAAGAAACTTAGGTAGACAAATAAAAAAAATTTATCTCCATAGCATCTCTTAAACTTTAAGCACAAGTTCGGAAATTCTAGAAACATTAAAACAATTATCAGCACAAAACTGTTAACAAATAAATAAATATACTCACCAAAAACGAACAGCGTAACGCAAAAAAATAAAATAAAATAAAAAATTAAAATTAAACAAAATGAATAAAGTAAGAAGAAACCTCCAAACACCGACCCTCTGTCAGGTTTTCAGCATTTCCCCAACCAAATCACGTTGACAGATCAGAACTTATAGGAAGATACTGGCAGTATTTCAAAAACCCAAATCACAAAGCGCAATATAACTATTACTAAAATCTAGAGCTTCTTATCAAGCCAGGGTTCGGAGTAAAGAGAACCAAAAGCTTACTCTAAATTGCCAAGTGAACAAAGAACAAAGCACACGAATAAAGATTAAATTTTTTACCAATTTTATGAGATGGAAGAGGGAGAAGTTTTGAGTTGAGAGATTTGGAAGCAAAAAAAAAGTATTGAGTTGAGAGTTGCTCGTGAATGAATACCTCTGAATCGCCCCTAATGATGATCCCCATGGAGAAACGAAAGGCAAATCGGAAAGATCAGTAAAAGAAATCTCATTTCTTTCTTCTAGAACAGTGACGCGGCTAATCAGAAGGTCAGAATTATGCCCATCCATCATCCGAATCCAATAAGGTTCCCGTCCTAAAGGTTTTTTTTTCTCCTCTTTGATTATTTTTTTTCTTCCCCGTTGTCGGCCCGCAATCATGGCTTAGTGCGGCGATGCCGAAGTAATTATTTGACTAAATTTTTATATTAAACCTCGTTAAAACTTTAATTAGTTAAATAAGTTTAAAAAAAAAAATTAAAAATATGCATAGTCGATGATCGAACGAGCGACTTGCGCTGATATAATCGTGTGTCGATTCGCGCAACGGACGGAAGGCAAAATTTGCATTTAAATTTAAAAAAATAATTTGACACAATCTTAGTATTTTGCTCGTATTGGACTCATCCGGTGTTGGAATCGAGTGAGCTTAGTATCGTTGGAAAAATAATTAAATTTCCCACGACTTTCATGTTTACAAAAATTTAAGATTTCATCCCCGTAAGCTGCAGTTTTGCAAACGCTCGTAAAAATTGTGATGCATAATTAAAATTTTGGCATAAACTACGGCATTCCGGGCTAGAATCGCCAATTTTTGTCAGCATGAAAGTTGTGGGAAATTTGGTTCGTTCAAATACCGTTTCAATTCGACATTGGATGAGTCGATATTATCTGCGGTTGTCAAAATTTTTAATTCGCAATTTTACAAGCGTTTGAAAACATTGTGGACCTGGAATTTTTGTCGTGAAATGTGGAGAATTTTGTTATATTTTTAACGATCTGCACTCGACTCGATCGATCGAAACGAAAATCTTGAGATTCGTAAAAAAATTTTTTAAAAAAATTTGCTCAAACTGGTCGGCCGGTTGAGCGGTGGCATTTATGAATCTGCGTCGGCCATTAATAAATTCAGAGGCGATTATGCCTATTTTTAAATTTTTTATTTTTCATACTTATTTAGTTAATTAAATTTTTATTAGGCTTAATATAAAAATTTAGCTTAATTATTTTATATTATTGTAATATATTATATTATTTATATAATAATAATATCATTATTATTTAAATATTATGTGAGATAATTATATACATAATATTCAATATATATATATATATATATATATATATATATATATATATATGCATTTACAAACTCTATTTTTGATGGCATGTCAAATATAGGAGGCTAAGACAATTGAGTGAATTTATATACATATCATTTTATTTTTATTTTTTAATATTTATATATAGTACTTAATCTTTGATATCACACAACAAAATATAAGTATTATTTATTTTTAAAAAAATAAAATAAATCTATTTATACATAAAAATATTAGGCATATAAATATGAAATTTTAGATATTATATATGAAAAGCATATATTCATTCTAGACTTTTAATATTTTTTTATATGTATATATATGGGTATATATGTGATATGTGTATATGTATGTATATGTGTGTTGTGTGCATGTGTGTGAATCTAGGAGTTTGTGGGCATATATGTGAGGATGATGGAATTTTGAGAACTGTATAAGAGAAAGAAAGAAAGATTGTGAGGAAAGCTGGAGCTCATTTTACATTATCGATCTAGATTGTGGTTCTGCATTTGGAATGCGATATAATGTAAAATGAATTGAACAAAATGATTTTATAATTATTTGGTTGAAAGTTTACAAATTCATGACTTTATTTTTGTTTTGAAAAAATATAATGTAAAGAATCTAAAGTTTTGATGTCCGAACGGCCGGTGGCGACAAGGCCGATGGTATGGCGGCGGCGGCAGGCGGCGTATGGTAAGCGGCCGACGGCCGCATCACTTTGATAGGTATTTGGAATTCGCCCAAATCTAGCGAATTCCAAATACACCGAAAATGATTTTTCTAATATATCTGGAATACATTACATTACATTGAAAATTTACTTTACTTGCAACCAAATACCCAAAATTAAAATCGCATTTGAAATCTGTACCAAATACACGCAACCAAATAAATATAATTATAGTCTTAGATAAACTATTTTGTACATATACATTTATGCCCTCAGTGATGAGTCAACTTCTACTTTATTCTTTTATTAGGATGTATTTCATACAACTTTCTGATTAAAAAAAGTAATCATTATTATATTTGAATATTAACTTTTGACTATTTGTTTTAAAAAAATTTGTGATAAAAAATTATTTTTGAGAACTAAGACTATTAAAGTGTAGTGGTTGTGAGAAAGTTATTCTTTAAATTTTTAAAGAATAAAAATATTTATAATACTGAAAGTTTTTATTTTCAAAAAATTACTTTTCCCACGATAAACTTACAATCATCTTTACAAAAAAAAAAAAACTACAGTTGCTTTATATAGACCTTTAGCTGTCATCTAGTTTCTAGATCTGTCGAATGTTGAAAGTGATGGATACATGGAGAAAAGACGTCACAACGGATGAAAGAAGAAGAAATGCTCCAAAGTCTTCCACTCATCAAAGTCAAAGGGACATGAAGAAGTTTTTCTCACCTAAGTAGAACGATGATGAGAGATCGCCGAATCTCTCGATTGACCGACTACCGAAGCTCCATCCAACAAATTTTCACTCAAAACTTCACATTAAACAAGTCTAAAATATTCATTAGGTTATAATAAGTATTTATATAAATACAATATTCCAAGAGATATGTCTCTTGGGAGAAAAACTATCAAAAATTGGAAAAAAAAAATGGAACCCATCGTTTCGCAACACCAAGGCACGACAGTCCAACGCCGATGTGCCACAGACTAGCTCCATAAGCCAGCATCAAGGCACTAGCTTCTCTGTCCCTAAACACTAAATGCACTAGCTTCTTTGTCCCTAAATACTAAATGCTACATAATGCGACCAAGGCAGAACAACAATGCGCCCCTAAATACTAAATGCTAATGCGACAAGGCAAGAGTATAAAGAATGCTTAGGTGTCACGCTGACACATACAATTAACATATGAAGTCACATGATTTCAATCACAATTCTTATATAACACTTAAATATGAGCAAATGCATCCACTATTGTATAATACAACATATGGAACATAAATAACATAACATATAAAATCTAATAAATGTCATCAAAGTTTAAGCTTTGATATGTGACTTTCGAAATTCTATAAGCGGTCATTTGGTTTATTGAAAATAATTATCCAGTTTAAATGTTTGAATGTATTCAGATCTAATATTTTTTTATTGGATATTAATAATAAAATCAGTTTATCATATTTAAGTTATTAGTACGTGTTGACCTACAACTATGTGCCACTTGAAATTAAATAAATATGGTGGAAATTAAAATGCTATAATCCCGATCGAAATCAATTAAATTCGATTCGATTTAAAAATTCGACTTCATAATGCGTCGAAAGCATCAAATTTAATTAAATAACAAATGTCAAATCAATTAATGATCAATCAAATAATTAAATTTAAATTTTTAATGAAATTACGTGCATATCGAAGTCGGGAAGCCTTGACGACGTCCGAACGGCCTCCGTTTGTGAAATTGATCACGCCATTGTCGCCGAAACATTGAAACCTATCAAACGACGTCTTCCACGATTGATTCGGCAAAATGTGCGCGGACGTCGATCAATCCAAGCGCGACGTCGCAAAATTTTAATCTAATTTCACTACGACCACCGCCGACTTTGCTCAAATGACTTCCGATGCGAAATTCGGCCGATGTTGATAACGGAAACATCTAGATTGACACCCATATTGTTGGTTTATCATAAATTAATATCACATAAATTAATATTAAATTATAATTAAAGGGATTAATAGCTGCTTAATCTTTTTAATCCTATTAATCCCTAACCTAATTCCTGTCGCCTAAGCCTCCAATAGGAAAACCCGGCCGTTATTTCCTATTAGTTGCCGTTTAGGCAACCAATCAGAGGAAACCGAGTAGCTTATCGAGCGGCAAAGGGATATCTCTCACACAGCCTCGTTGACCTCATTCACAGCATTTTCTCATCCGTGCTCCTCTGGCTCTTCCTCTGTGACTCTCCTCTCTCTCATTCTCATGTTTCTTGCTTTCATGACTCCCTTCGGATCGGCTCCTCTCGTTTGTTGGACACACGATCCTCCCTCTCTTTGAGCTCCTTCTTGTTTCCTAAAGTCTCTCACTTTCTTGAAGAAAGCTCTCTATGACTCTTTTCTTTCTCTTCCTTCTTCCTTTCCTCATTCAGATAGAAGAACCGACGAAACAGGACGGTCCCTTTGCAGCAAGAAACCCTTTTCCTCTCTTTTCTTAGCGCTCAACACCTGTGTCGTTTCTCTAACCCTAAGCTTATTCTTATGCATTTGAGTTCCTTTGGAAGTTAGGGTTTCGTTTAAAATGCTATATCTTATGCTTGGGATTGTGTTGAAAGTTTCCTCTAGAGATTTGGGATGATGTATGGCCCAAATCTCATTTTATTGCTATTATTCATGGCTTTTTGTGAGGTTACTTGCTAAAAAAATTTCTGCATATAGCTGAAATTGGTTTTACCTAAGAGGGAATTAGATCATTTTGTTGTCTAAAGGCATGATGCATGCTGAAAATATTGTTACCTAAGGAAAAAATGAATTGATTTGCTACCCATGAGTATTTGGAGGCTGAAATCATACATGATATACTATTTTATGCTTTTTTCTTGCTCTTGAATTATGAAAGCATGTTGTGATAATGAAATCCTAATCTCATTAGCTTATATGATGTCATCTTTGAAAACTTACTTTGGTCATTGATGTGTAATGCTTGTTTCTTTCTCTTGATTTGGGGAAGAAGGAAAAGAGAGCAAAGATATTTGTATTACTCATGGGTTTAATCCTATGTTGATGTTGGCTTGAAATGATAAAGTGGGGTTGTGATTCCCATGAGATTTTTCTCATTTCTATTTGGCTCTTCTCTACCATTTGGCAATGTCTAGGGAATGTATTAGCTAAATCATGTTATTATGCAAGCAAATATCTTTGTTGGATTGAAAATTCAGATTTATATCTACTAAATGAAGTTAGTTATTTCATCTTATGATTTGCAAAATCAAACATTACTTTCAAACAACTATCATGGGGCAAAGTATGATTTATATTTGTCTCCTTTGAATTGCTGAAACTTTTTTTACCTGAGGGGAAACCCATTGATTTGCCTTTCTAAAGGCATGATGCATGCTGAAAATATTTTTATTAGAGAGGAAATCAATCAGTTTGTTATTTAATAGTATGGAAATGTGATAAAAAAAAGGATGTATGGCCCAATATTACATTGCTTGCTGTTCTCCTATGAATTTCATGCTTCTACTTTGTTTTAATTGGTTTCCTATGAAGGGAATTATATATAGCATGCCTCTTTCATATGTAAGTTGAAATCTGAAATTGAAAGAAAGATTTCCAAGTATTGTATGGTTACATACGCCATGCTTCTTTCATTTCATACTAAAATCTGAAAGTAAGGGAGGGATTTGAGGTGTTATGTGACATAGATCCTAGACCACATGGAAGATTCTATATTTCTCTCACCTATATGCTGAAATCTAAAATTGAAAGGAAGGGTTACCTTACTTCATTGCATGACTAGTTGCTATTATGAAAGTCAAAATGTGAAGGGAGATTCATTTTTAAGATTAATTTCAGATTTTCGTCATATTTTCAGCAAATGTTCAATATATATATTGCTTTCATGAACTTACTTTGGTTCCAATGCAATGCTCAGCAAATATTATCTTGTTTAAGTATATATGCAAACATATTCACATGCAACTGCAAGCTTGAAATTTGTGATATAAGTACCTACTAATGTTCTCCAACATGGTAGGGAAATGATATGCTATCAAAATTTTGGCCGTGGTGTCTCACGACATCCACCCATACATGCCTTTCTTGGCATGGTGGGTAGGCCCAGTCTCTCATGGAAACCCCCACATGTGGGAGGAGAACCGGGAGGCATTGTAAATTTTGATTATTATGCTCCTAATCAAATATACATGCAAGTAGCTTTCTTTTTGTTCATATACAAATGCAAGCTTTAAATTTATTACTATAAGTACCTACTAATGTTCTCCAACTTGATAGGGAAATACTATGCTATCAAAATTTTGGTCGTGGTGTCTCATGACATCCACCCATACATGCCTTTCTTGGCATGGTGGGCAGGCCCAGTTTCTCATGACAACCCCCACATGAGGGGGGAGAGCCGGGAGGCAGTTGTAAATTTTGATTATTTTGCTCTTAATTAAATATATGCAAGCAACTTTTTTTTATATATATAAATGCAAGCTTTAAATTTATTACTATAAGTATCTACTCATGTTTCTCCAACATGGTAGGAAACTTGTTATCTATGCTAACTCATACACTTTCTCGGCAAATATATTTGATCGGTCTCACGACACCACCATACACGCCTTTCGTGGTGGGAAGACTCAAGTAGCCCCTTTTGAGGGGATGATGCCGAGAGACTGCCAAAATTTGTAAAGAAAAAAAAAAGAAAAGATAGAAAGAAAGGGATGAAATGCTTAAGTTGTTATGTTGGCTTAAAATTTTTTTTATGTCATATATGAATACTTATGCTTCAATCTCTATATCATGAAAGTTATCTTATTTATAGCAAGTATGACATAAAGTGGTTAATATAAATGCTTATGTGTTGAATTTTTATATCATGCAAACTATTTCCTTATTTGACTATTATGACATGCATTGTGTAATGCTCACCTTAGGATTCTATTTAGCTTGACATGTTATGAAATACACATTAGATATGTGTTCAAATATAGTTACCTCCCCTACTTTACTTGTCATTCCCACCATGATTTACATACATCCATGGGACATAGTGAAAACATGAAACAAACACATATGGAATAAATTAAATCTACCATATGACATGACATATATCATGAAGATATCCAAATAAAAAATTATTAAGTTAGAAAGAGAACTTACAAGTCTATGTGGCACAACTTAACCCTTTTGCAAGATTGAAAAAACTTAAACTTGTGGTATAAAGGAGAAAAGGAGAGTAGGAAATGTAGGGATTTTGTGAAAGGGGAATCCTCTCTTATTTATAGGCTTATCCTTCCTTTTCATCTATCTTATGGCGTCGACACATATGGTACCTTGTCATAAGTTGCATGCAAGGGAATCATCTAAATTCACGTCATTTGTCATATCACATGTACATGCATGGGCATGTGGCATGCCCTTGTGCATCATTATCACTTCCTTTAATGCCATAAAAAAAAGAGAAATGGATTTAATGGGGAA
This sequence comes from Cymbidium sinense, assembly GCA_021442155.1. Taxonomy (NCBI): domain Eukaryota; kingdom Viridiplantae; phylum Streptophyta; class Magnoliopsida; order Asparagales; family Orchidaceae; genus Cymbidium; species Cymbidium sinense. The sequence continues at coordinate 53,427,969 of CM038214.1, read as the reverse complement.
ATAAACTCTTTCTTGCCTTTTTTTTTAATAAAATTTAATGGGTACTTGTGCCCCATTTGTCATGAGCTTGCATGTGAAGGAGGTAGATTTTAATTAACCCACTTGCCTCTTTTAAATGACATATGACATCTACTCATATCTTTGTCTTCTCCTCCCCTTTATGAAGAGAAAAATGGGTGATTGATCATATGGCCTTCAAAAAATGATTTATTTCAACCCTTTATGTTTCTGATTTGCCACATAGAGAAAGGGTTCTTAGCAAATCAAGTGCCTAAATTCATTCTAGGCCCATTACTTTATATTTATCATATGAGTTTCTGATTTATTTCTTATGTTTGATTTGCCATATAGAGAAAGGGTTCTTAGCCCAAATCAAGTGTCTAAATTCATTCTAGGCCCATTACTTTATATTTGATCATATGAGCTTCAAAATGATTCATTTCAACCCCTTTATGTTTGCTGATCTGCCACATAGAGAAAGGGTTTCTTAGCCTAAAACAAATGCCGAAGTCTACTTTAGGCCCATTACTTCATGATTGATCAAATGGGCCTCCAACATAATTTATTTCAGCCCTACCCTTGCTGATTTGTGACATAAAAGGGGGGTTTTTTGGCCAAAATAATATGCATATCATATTTCCAATGAAAAGACTTAAGTCTATGTTTGGTCTATTACCTTACATTTGATCAAATAGGTTTTCAACATAATTTATTTTAGCCTATACCCTTGCTGATTTGTGACATAAAAGGGGAGTTTTTGGCCAAAATAATATGCATATCATATTTCCAATGAAAAGGCTTAAGTCTATGTTTGGTCTATTACCTTACATTTGATCAAATAGGCTTCCAACATAATTTATTTCAGCCCTATACACTTGCAGATTTGTGACATAAAATGAGGGTTTTTGGCCAAAATAATATGCATATCATATTTCCAATGAAAAGGCTTAAGTCTATGTTTGGTCTATTATCTTAAATTTGATCAAATAGGCTTCAAACATAATTTATTTCAGCCTATACCCCTGATTTGACATAAAAGGGGAGTTTTGGCCAAAATAATATGCATATCATATTTCCAATGAAAAGGCTTAAGTCTATGTTTGGTCTATTACCTTACATTTGATCAAATAGGCTTAACATAATTTATTTCACTATACCCTTGCTGATTTGTGACATAAAAGGGTTTTTTTGGCCAAAATAATATGCGTATCATATTTTCAATGAAAAGGCTTAAGTCTATGTTTGATCTATTACCTTACATTTGATCAAATAGGCTTCCAACATAATTTATTTCAGCTCATATCCCTTGCTGATTTGTTGCATGAAAAAGGGGTATTTGTCCTATATGGGATTCATAACATACTCTCAGATAAATGACAATCTTTATCTTATGTCAACAACATTTTACTTGATCAAAAGGGCTCAAAGTATTCAGTTTCAATCCCTATTACTTGCTGATTTCTCATGTAAGTAAGGGTGTTCGAGCCTAAATAATGTTCATGTTATACCCCTAGATGAATATCAATCTCTATCTCATATATACACCATCTCGGTTTGGTCTTAGGATCAGGTACGGGTTAACAAAACCTAAAAAAATCCCGTATCAAAACTTATGCTTGCATTACATCATGTCAAATTCAATTGCTTCAACTTAGACATTTAATGTCCATATAATATTTTAAAAGAACATATACTCGTATGTATGTTGAAATGTCCAAACAATAGAGACATGTGCAAGTTAGATATATAATAAAGAACATATGCTACACTTCCGGTATCTTGACCGAAGTTTAACAAAACTCAAAATCAAAATTTGACATATAAACTTCAACTTAGACATCTTAATGTTCATGCAAAATTTTCAAAAGAACAGATACTTACATGCATGTTGAAGTAATTACTAAGTCAAATACAAAAAGACATATGCTACACATCCCGATTTGGTCCTCGGACCGGGTCCGGGTTAACAAAGCCCAAAAATGTCATATTAAAACCTAAACTTATGAATTGAACCTACATTTAAACTAGACATTTAATGTCCATACAATATTTTAAAAGAACATATACTCGTATGTATGTTGAAATGTCCAAACAATAGGGACATGTGCAAGTTAGATATAAAATAAAGAACATATGTTACACTTCCCGGTTTGGTCTTTGGACTGGGTCCGAGTTAACAAAACTCAAAAATCAAAATTCGACATATAAACTCCAACTTAGACATTCTAATATCCATACAATTCCCAAAAAACAGATATCCGTATGCATGTTGGAGTAATTACTAAGTCAAATATAAAGAATAGATGTTACACTTCCCGGTTTGGTCTTCGGACTGGGTCCGGGTTAATAAAACTCAAAAATCAAAATTCGATATATAAACTCCAACTTAGACATTCTAATGTCCATACAATTCCCAAAGAACAGATATTCGTATGCATGTTAGAGCAATTATTAAGGTAAATACAAAAGAATAGATGCTACATAATCCCGGTTTGGTCTTCGAACCGGGTCCGGGTTAACAAAACCCAAAAATGTCATATTAAAATCTAAACTTACAAATTGAACCTACATTTCAACTAGACATTTAATGTCCATACAATATTTTAAAAGAACATATACTCGTATGTATATTGAAATGTCCAAACAATAGGGACATGTGCAAGTTAGATATAATACAAAAGAACAGACGCTATACTTCCCGGTTTGGTCTTCGGACCGGGTTAACAAAACTCAAAAATCAAAATTCGATATATAAACTCCAACTTAGACATTTTAATGTCCATACAATTCCCAAAGAACAGATATCCATATGCATATTGGAGCAATTATTAAGGTAAATACAAAAGAACAGATGCTACATAATCCTAGTTTGGTCTTCGGACCGGGTCCGGGTTAACAAAATCCAAAAATATCATATTAAAACTTAAACTTGCAAATTGAACCTACATTTCAACTAGACATTTAATGTCCATACAATATTTTAAAAGAACATATACTCGTATGTATATTGAAATGTCCAAACAATAGGGACATGTCCAAGTTAGATATAATACAAAAGAACATATGCTATACTTCCCGGTTTGGTCTTCAGACTGGGTCCGGGTTAACAAAACTCAAAAATCAAAATTCGATATATAAACTCCAACTTAGACATTCTAATGTCCATACAATTCCCAAAGAATAGATATTTGTATGCATGTTGGAGCAATTATTAAGGTAAATATAAAAGAATAGATGTTACATAATCCCGGTTTGGTCTTCGGACCGGGTCCGGGTTAACAAAATCCAAAAATATCATATTAAAATCTAAACTTGCAAATTGAACCTACATTTCAACTAGATATTTAATGTCCATACAATATTTTAAAAGAACATATACTCGTATGTATATTGAAATGTCCAAATAATAGGGACATGTGCAAGTTAGATATAAAATAAAGAACAGATGATATACTTGGGTTTGGTCTTGGGATGCTTAACAAAACCTAAAATTTGATATTATAAGAATTTTAAATTAATAATATCGAGAAGCTAATTCATATAATACAAGATATGAATCATGACATAGCTTCTAAAATTCAAATTCTCGGAAAAAAGTCTCGAACGATCCTCATGTTCAAACTAGAGTGGACAAGGTTTTGAAGGATTATACTTTTGAGATAATGAATTAAGACCGATCCTCAGAAAATCGGACAGTGACAAGGTCTATCAATTAATATTAACCAGGATGAGAAGGATAATTATAATTAAAATTTCAATGATAAATGATCATATATTCATCAATCTATAAAATGATCAAACTTAAAAAAAATAACACAAAAAAGTAGAAATAAAAAATAAAATTAATTATTTAAAATTAAAACTAAAAAAATAAATAAAATAAATCCACCCCTCCGTAATTGTTTGTCTTCGGGTGACAAATTAAAAAAACTTTTGCTCATAAAGAGTCAATGTCAAATCAAATGCATAACTATCTTTACACTAAAATATTTCTAAAGCGTACGTGGCAGTGTCCTCTGTCGTGGTTTTGCATGGCACCACATAAATGGCGGTTCTGATCCGAGCCCTCGGGGTGGTTTGAGATATGGCACTAAATTAGTCATGGTCGTGTAGTATGTTCCCCAACTTTGCTCTTTGAGGTGAAATGTAGAAATTTGGTTGGGCAAAAAAACCTATGTTAGCTAAGGTGGACTTATATTTGTCCCCAAGACAAACTCCACCCAGTCTACAAGGACACTTGGCCAGCAACCCATGTGTTCGACAAAGATGGTCGGGTTGGGTCACCTCTCTGCTAGCGGACCGGGGGCCGGCCGGGATGACGAAACCATGTGATCTAGATCGGGCGCTCGTTCCCCCTACAAAAAAAGTTTTAAATTAAAATAATAAATTTCATAAGTTCTAAACTCCACTCACTACAATTATATACTCGTTCTTTAACGATTCATTGACTAACCTTAATCGAAAGTGCTCTCTCAGTATTGGGAGGGGTAATTAACATAGGGGCTTGCGCTTATAGGAAACTTGGAACCATATATAAAAAGTTCTCACCAAGTGAGAACAAAATCTCTGGGTAGTGTCTTATCTATACTATTCATATGCAGAAATTATCAGACACTTAAAACAACTCTTTTCTCTTTGTTGTTTTCCAAGAGGTTGGTGGCAAATTTTGGATCCAGATTTTACTCACTTGGGGATAGGTTTCTCTTTCCATCTTTGGCTAGTCAAATTTAAGTTATAATTGCAGTGGAGTATATAAAAAAAAGAATCAAATAAGAAACAAAAATGAAATGGGAAGTGATAAGTTAAAAGTGAAAACTTAAGAGCTTCTAGATTAAAGTCTTAAGTCATTTGAGACTTTATTTAGTGCATTTGCTTAGTATGTTTTGTCTTATCATACCCATATTTTTGGAAGTAAGGTGATAGTGCAGTTATTTTTAATTGCTAATTTTTTTACCTTCAACACTTCCAGAATAGCACTCCAGAATACAACTGTCATTGTTACTCTCGGCGATTAATAACATTCGTTTGACCAAGCGTCGTCAATCTTTGGAAGCTGAGCTACCATCCAGTTTGGTAGCATGGATTTCCCAGCTATTCTGAATGAGCAAGTTGCTCGGCCTCGGCTTGTCGAAATTCAAACTCATCCTGCACGCCATGTGTAGTAATCACTCAAGAGGCCTGCTAAAGTTGTGACCCCATTCTTGGGGGCAAAAAGCCCGGTCTTTGAGGCTCGGCCCCTTGGAGACACCAATCTTAAAGAGGGTTGTCACTGGGCGACTGTCTCCCTAGTCCCTCAGAACAACGCAATCCCACCAGCTGAACCCTTCGCCCCGGGGAGACACGATGCTGAAGCTTCTTCGTCTGGAAGCAAGCTTAGCCGGAGGCAACGACGAAAGAGAAACCTTGAGCTACGTGCTCAACACTTACTGCCCGTGCAGCCAGCTGCACAATCAACTATGGAACCAGCAGTGAGTGTTCCAACCCACAATCGGTTTGACAACCTTAAGTGGGTAAAAGCGAAACAATTCAGTTAAGCGGTCCTTACGGACCCAGCGAGGTCCAGCTCCTCTGCGAGGAAGCCCTATCTGCGAGTGCATTGGGTTCTCCAAGTTGCCAAAGAGAAAGGACTAATGAAAAGAAAATACCAAGGTCCTTATCAGGATGGGGCTGCTCCTCCAAGGAGACCTCATCCCGTAATGCAAATGGCAGGATGCCAACAGATCCATGTCCCACACGGTGAGTATCAGGGTGTGACACTTGGACCGCGTGTCCAGGAATCCATCGCCGAAAGGTTTCGGTGGAAAGGTAAGCAAATATGGAGGTCTAGGCCTCAAAAAGAAATTGCTTTAGAGCAAAGGCATGACGTGACATATGGTGTGAATTCAAGATGCGCAACACAAATCTATTAATGATGGGAGCCTAAAGAGGGCCCCATTGATAAAGAATATGACGGTGAACACCTTGGAGAATCCTCAGGGATTCCATCATCAATCAACTCAGTCCCATCAAGAGGAGGTTAACCGATCGAAGCCCTCTAGCGAAGAAATTTTGATTCCACACTTGGAATCGGAAGTCCATTAGGCGTATGAAATTTGTGTCCAAGAGGATGAAGAAGAAGAGGAGGATGCAACGACTGTTGAAGTGGTGTATATGGTACAACAAGTCGGTGAGCCATCTACGTAATCGACATAGGCATCGTACATTGATTTCCCCTCAACGAAGAACAACAAAATGTTCAAATAGAGGAAGCATCCTCGAGTCTTGAGAGGAACAATAAGAAGAAGAAGAAGGGAAGAAGAAGAACACCATGCTGCATTTGAAGTGGTGTATATCAACAATTGGGTGAGCCATCTTGATAATATCAACATAGTGTATTAAATGCGACAACTCCTCCTCAACGAAGAATAACAAAATGTTCAAATAGAGGAAGCATCCTCGAGTCTTGAAGGAACAGAAGAAGAAGAAGAAAGAAGAAAGGGGAAGAAAATCCCACCTTCACCGATCTTACCACTTTGGCGAAGCGTAGAGACAAATTACGTCGAGATGAAAGCCAAAGATAAAGAAATTGCATTGAATATAAAATGAGTGAAATGATGATGATGAGCGATTAATGCGAGAAATATTAGGCAGTCCAACACTGTCCCCAAATAATCATCAAGCCTCCAATGCCCATGACAATCCTCCAATAAATTTGATCTCACATGCTTGAGTCAAAATTGAGCACGACGAGGATTGAAATAAATGAGTCGACACCGCTTCTAATATACAAACTATACAAGATGCCTCTCAACTTGAAACTATCTTGAATTAGAAGATCAAAGTTGTTATAAGTGCGGGGCAGGCAGAAAAATTGGTGAGCAAAGGTCGCCCATATCCCGCGGAGTATGATCAAATTCCATATCCAAAGGGATATTCAATGCCAAAGTTTAGTCTATTTGACGGGAATGGTAATCCCAAGTAGCATCTAGCCCAATTCAAAGCATCCTGCGATAACACAGGGGGTAATGATGCATTATTATTTAAGAGTTTAACTTGTCGAATGATATCTTTGAGTTATCAAATGACTATCAAGACTTTTGAACTTAAAAATATGTTCGTTAAAGGTTCTAGTGCATAAAAGACAATGATTCGATCTCGCTCTTGAAAGAGGAAGAAAAGATGAATTGACCCGATATATCACACGTTGGCGAAATATGAGTATGAAATGTGAGCAACAGTTAGAAGAGGAGCATGCGATCTAACTGCTGATGGGCAACATCAATGATAAGATGGTGCCTTATCTTTGTATGGCTTCAATTACCACATTTCAAGAGCTACTTGATAGGTTGGCTAAATTTGAGAAATTAAATTTGTCATGTTCTGATAGCCACCAAGATAAATCTAAAAGAGCAAAAGCTCCAGACCCAAAGAAAGGTGAAATGTATTTCACCTCATACAAGAAGGATACAAGTAAGCGGTTAGTATATAACATAGACAAAGAAAGGCTACCTGTCTATCAAGAAAAACCAAGACTCATTCAATCACAACCTAAGCTCATACTTGAGGTAATGATGTACCGAGGTCACTTGAGGAAGTGACCAAAAGCAAACAAAGGCGAATGACTCAATGGCCCCGACCCTAAAAGAAAAGCTGAACAAAGAGTATTCTTTTAAGAGGGAAAGTGTGGCCAAATTGTTTAAACATGCACTCAAAGTAGGTCTCCAACTACCAGAGTGTAAAAGACCTGAAGAGGGAGACAATCTTAACTATTGCCCCATATCCAGTTAGTCATCCTATTGAAGATTGTTACATATTCAAAGATTGGCGAAAATATAGAAATGGAATTCACATTATGGACGATGTATTGGCGTCAAGAAAGAATCCATAAAAGTAATCACCTCATCTCCAGTACTATCAAGCAATGATAAAGGCAAAGAGAAGCTAGTCGATGATGAAAGATGATAAGTCACAGTCTCTAAAAAGACTGTAAAAATGTTGAAGCAATTGGAAGGCATTCTAGGTATTCAGTGGAAATCACCACTTGAGCCCGTACTTGAGTTGAGACAAAACTTAAGTTATTGGAAGGCTAGTTCATCTCATGAAAGACAGCCTAGCCAAATACCGTAAGGAAAGGCTAAGAAACCCGCCAAGCAAAAAAATAAACTAAATAAAAAGAAGAAGACAGTAGCACAAAATGTTACTACTACTATTGATGGTCATAATGTAACACAAAGGATCATCAATAATATGGAAGATTATATACAATCAGCAAGACGACCTATCACGCTTGCAGAATTCATTACAAATCTTCAGATCAACGAAGAAGCAAGGGAAGAAGCTGAAGAACTTCCTACTGAGTCTTGCTTGATGATGCATGAAGTTGACAGCAGCTTAGAAGAACTCTGTTTCCCAAATGAAGATGAATCAGAGATCACCATATTAACAGACATAAAAAATGTAAAATTGGGCAGTAATTTTGAATATTCTAGTCTATCATTAAGCGGAGCGTAGATCGAAATCATCGAAGATTGATGCAAATGAAGTAGCACAATGCAGTTGAGAAGCGGTCGAGTTACCAGGAGAGGAAAGAATGAATAGGGATAAAAAAGAAATTGAAATCAATGAAAAAGTTATCCCTAAGGATTCAAATAAGAAGCCTTCATCAAAGGGATCAACTACAATATTCTATCCCATCTAAGGAAAATTCGCGACTTAGTATATGAAGCACTTCTAATCGAAGATCTCGTAACACCTTAATTGAAGCTCTCAAAGAGCGGAAAGTTGAAGCATATTTTCTTAACAACGACCTTGCATGTTCAAGAGCCTCCAAGTCACATTTTAAGATGATCTAATGCTGGGGCTGAGCACATAAGCCCTCATGTTACGGTGAAAGTGATAAAATTATCTGGATCTTAATCGATCCATGTTTCTCTGTGAATCTTATGAACTTGAGAACTCTTAGATGGCTATCTCTAGATGTACAACATCTGAGATGAGATAAAGTCATGGTTCAAGATTTCAATGAGAAGGGACATAAAATTATCAGGTCATTCGTCCTCCCTCTTAAATTTGGAGATCTCTACACATAAACCAAATTTCATGTGATCGATTACTTCATTGAGCCCTTCTCAACCATGGCTTCATAAGTATGGCATTGTCCCATCTACATTGCATCAATGTATGAAATATACAAAGGATGGAGAAGAATGCCAAATTGGGGTGACATGCAACCTTTTGTGGTACATGAAATAAAGATATATCAAGATGCCAGCTACTTTCTTCCGAAGGAATCAAAGCTAATTAAACAACTAGCAAATATTGCATCTACTTTGAAACCCATAAAAGAACGAGTTAAGAAGAAAGTAGAAGATAAAATGAATAAAGGAAAGGAGATTGTTCCAAATATTCCGAGGGATATAAAGAACAGGTCCAAAATCAATAACACTATCCCTCATCTAGGTAGTGATACTGAAGAAGAAGATGAATGTGTTCCTTCTAAATCCAAAGGTCCATGACTCTTGAGTAAAGCTCGGCGAAGAAGAACATTTTCGATTATGAGTTTGAATCGCTTTTGAAGGTAAGGTGCAATGCACCTACTTTAAATAATCATAGAGATCCATCGGCCCACTGGTAGTCACTATTCCTCCCCATTTTAAAGAAATCACCCCTCGAGAAACTCACAAAGTCGAGGCGGTGACCTTCTATGTACTCTCTCCACGAAAAGCAGGAAGCCTATTTTATAAGTCTGAGGGGTGTCAAGAAGAGGATCTGATTGGGTAATGCAACTATCAAGAAGAAGAAGAAGCTATGCCCAAGGATGCCAAAATATTACTCTCCAAAGATGCAAAATCGATCGTAAGCATGGGGTCCAGTTTGGAGCAAGTAAGCAAAGGACTAAGCTCTTTGAAATGATGTAGTACCCAAAAGGTTCTCAAACCATGGGTAAGAGAAATAACACACTACCAAAGGCCTTGGTTTCATCCAAGACAATGGTCCACAAGAATATACACATTATGCTTATGAGGAATAGAAGTAGAGAGTGATGAGAAGATGAGAATGTCATTCTTAATGTTAGTCTCACAAATAATGAAGAAGTAGAAGCGGCGACGAAGAGCTTGAAGATGGTGGGGAGGTAGCTACTATGGATGAACTTAAAGAAATTAATTTGAGAACTCAGGAGGATCCTCGCCGTACATTCATCAGTGCCCTACTTCCTGAAGATAAAGTGGAAGAATTAAAAACTTTGCTCTGTGAATTTAGAGATTGCTTTGCCTGGACATATGTAAAAATGCCAGGCTTATCCCCTGATATAACGGTTCACAAACTAGCAATTAGATCACACCGGTCAAGCAAGCCTCTAGGCGAATGAGATTGGAGGTTGAAGAACAGGTAATTATAGAAACCAAGAAGCTTATTGAAGCTGGTTTTATTTGAGAAGAAAAATACGCTGACTGGATAGTTAATATTGTCCCCGTGAAAAAGAAGAATGGCCAGATTCGTATCTGTATCGACTTCAAGAATTTAAACAAAGCATGTCCAAAGGATGACTTTCTTCTTATATCAGAACTATTAGTAGATAACACTTCAAACCATGACATATTCTCATTTATGGATGGATCGTCAAGTTGCAATCAAATCAAGATGGCTCATGAAGATGAGAAGAATACCTCATTCAGGATGACAATTGGCATATATTGCTACACAATCATGCCCTTGAAGAATCTTTGGAGCTACCAAAGCTATGACGAATCTTTGGAGTTGATTCATCAAAAGTAGAGTGCTATGTTGATGACCTCGTTGTCAAGAGTATAGGTCACAAAGATCATCTCGATGATTTAAGGATCGTCTTTGAAAGAATCAAAAAATATGACCTCAAGATGAATCCTCTCGTGCCTTTGGAGTCTCTTGGGAAAGTTCCTTGGATATGTTGCGTGGAGGGATTGAAATCGATCCCAACAAAATCAAAGTGATTGTCGAAATGCCTCCTCGAGTCTTGTCAACTCCATCCATACTGAGGACATCTCATTCATTAGAAGATTTATATCAAATATGTGAGATGACCCTTTGCAAAATTAATGAAGAAAGATACTCCTTTCAAGTGGGACGAATAATGTCAAGAGGCCCTATCAAGAAATATCTTGAACCCATTCCCTTGCTAATCCCAAGAAAGCCTCATCTTGTATACCGGCCGGAGGAATCTCAGGTGCTTTGTTGGCGCAACATAATGAGGAAGGAAAGAAAAATGCTTTGTATTATATTAGTCGAAGACTAATAGGAGCGAAAGCGCGTTATGCCCCAATTTAGAAGCATTATTTGGCGTTAATTTTTACTGCTCAAAAGCTACGCCATTACATGCTATCTCATAAAATTACCATTATCTCAAGGATCGATCCATTGAAGTTCTTGATGATAAGACCAGTTGGCGTTAAGCAGCGCGATGGCGTCCTTCTACAATTTGATATTACATATGTTCCCCATAAAGCGGTGAAGGGGCAAATTCTAGCGATTTTCTTGTTTACTCATCCCATCTGACTCATTGCTTCGATGATCTTCCGATGAGCAAATCATCCACATATGAAAAGCGACAAATGTGGGAATTATATTTTGATTGAGCGTCCATCAAATACTCAACCCTCAAATCTCCCAATGGCTCAGTATTGGTCTCATCTTGATCACACCGGAAGGTGGCATAATGAGATATTCTTATAGACTCAACCAGAACCAACAATGAAGCTATATGGAAGCGTTTAGAGGAAGTCATTTCCATGGGAGTCAAAATTTATTGATTTTCAACTCGTCATCAATCAAGTGTTGGGCCTTTACAAAATCAACAAGCTTGAATTGGCCTACTATCACAAGCAAGTTCTTGAGCTTATGAAGCAAATTCCAAATGTCATTATGACTCAGTCTCGAGCTAGGAATAGCAAAGCGGTTAGCTAAATTAGCTAAAGAAATGGCATTATGGATGACGATACTACTAATTAGTGTTTGCACTTGAGTCCTAGAATAAATTTAAAATCCCGTGGAAGAGGGGTCAACATAAATCAGCGGGTGCGACTCATGTTGCTCCTCACACTCCTTACAAATTACTTCTCAAAGTCAACAAGACAAGCTTCAAACCATTCAAGAAAGCCTCCAACCTGAGCGCCAAAATCACACAATGAAATTCTTCAGTAGAGAGAAGGAAGACGGAGGCAGTCCTTACTTCAAGGCAAATTGCCAGTAATAAGTCGATAGGCACAACTTGAAAAGGCTTACTATATGCTTATATTGGCAATACTACGTATAGATCCTTGACGGTGTGCGATGTTTGGGAATAGAAGAAGCGACAAAGTAATTGTTGAAATCCATCAAACTTTGTGGTGCACCAATCAGTCCTAAAATGGCTTTTAAAATTAAAAGAATTGGATACTATTGGTCATGATAAAAGATTGTATCAATCATGCCAAGAGATGCCATGAATGCAGTCCATGGTAACATAATTCATCAAATGTGCATCCAACGGTAGCATCTTGGTCGTTTGAATCTTTGGGGCGATGGAATGATGATCCATCATCATTTGGTCGCTTCATCTTAGCGACCAATTATTTTTTCCAAGTGGGCTGAAGCTTCACCATTCAAAGAAGTTACAGCTTAACAGGTGACTAACTTCTTCACCCACAATATTATCTATAGATTTGGTGTACCACACCGAATCATTTCAGATAACGGATCAGTCTTCAAAAGCATTAAAGTTTTTAAGTTTTCTGATCGGCATAAGATTGATTGGCGATATTCGTCAATCTATAATCCGAGAGAAAATGGCTTGGCTGAGGCCTTTAATAAAATACTAATTAAATTGCTTAGAAAAATTCTCACAAGAAATAAAAGGAGTGGCATACCAAACTTGCTATGGGCTTACAGTACCACTTACAAGACTCCTATAAAGTCTACCCCCCACTGGTGTTGGGGTGAAGCGGTTTTTTTCACTCGGTTGAACTACCTTCTCAGTAACCATTCAACAAAATCTTACCCAAGATGAGAATGCTCTACAATGGAGGAGCTTGATGCAGCGAGGTTAGGCTCCAAGCTCGAAAATCTAGAAGTCTCGGCGAGGATGTCAGAGCATTGATCATCTGATGATATTCTGGGCTTTTGGAAGGAGAATGGTCACAGTGCTAAGTCCAATCATCCCTCATTGCAAAATTTTGAGAACTCTATAAGAGAAAGAAAGAGAGATTGTGAGGAAAGCTGGAGCTCATTTTACATTATCTGATCTAGGGGCTGTTTGGTTGCCTGCATTTGGAATGCAGTAAAAGAATGTAGTGTAAAATGAATTCAGTGTAAAATGATTACTTTATAATTATTTGGTTGAAAGTTTTACAAATTTATGACTTTGATTTTTTCTGTTTGGTTGAAAAAATATAATGTAAAGTAATCTAAAAGTTTTGATGTCCGATGACGGAGGCGGCAGTGATGGTGATGGTGTGCGTAGCGTATGGTGGCGGCGGCATGGCACGCCGGCGGTGCATCACTTACATTGTAGGTGTATTTGGAATTCGAATCGGCGAATTCAAATACCGATAAATATATCTGGAATACATTACATTACATTGAAAATTTACTTTACTTGCAACCAAATACCCAAAAAATTAAAATGCGTGCATTTGAAATGCAGTGCACTTCAAATACACGCAACCAAATAGCCCCCTGATAATTATAGTCTTAGATAAACTATTTTGTACATATACATTTATGCCCTCAGTGATGAGTCAACTTCTACTTTACTCTTCTATTATTAGGATGTATTTCATACAACTTTCTGATTAAAAAAAGTAATCATTATTATATTTGAATATTAACTTTTGACTATTTGTTTTAAAAAAATTAGTGATAAAAAGTTATTTTTGAGAACTAAGGCTATTAAAGTGTAGTGGTTGTGAGAAAGTTATTATTTAAATTTTTAAAGAATAAAAATATTTATAACATTGAAAGTTTTTATTTTCAAAAAATTACTTTTCCCACGATAAACTTACAATCATCTTTACAAAAAAAAAAAAAAAAAAAACTACAGTTGCTTTATATAGACCTTTAGTCATCTAGTTTCTAGATCTCGAATGTTGAAAGTGATGGATACATGGAGAAAAGCGTCTACGGATGGAAGAAGAATAAATGCTCCAAAGTCTTCCACTCATCAAAGTCAAAGGGACATGAAGAAGTTTTTCTCACCTAAGTAGAAGCGATGATGAGAGATCGCCAAATCTCTCGATTGACCCATTACCAAGCTCCATCCAACAAATTTTCACTCAAAACTTCACATTAAACAAGTCTAAAATATTCATTAGGTTATAATAAGTATTTATATAAATACAATATTTCAATAGATATGTCTCTTGGGAGAAAAACTATCAAAAATTGGAAAAAAAAAATGGAACCTATCGTTTCGCAACACCAAGGCACGACAGTCCAACGCCGATGTGCCACAGACTAGCTCCATAAGCCAGCATCAAGGCACTAGCTTCTCTATCCCTAAACACTAAATGCACTAGCTTCTTTGTCCCTAAATACTAAATGCTACATAATGCAGCACCAAGGCAGTAGCACAACAATGCGTCCCTAAATACTAAATGCTACATAATGCAGCACCAAGGCAGTAGCACAGCAATGCTTAGGTGTCACGCTGACACATACAATTAACATATGAACTCACATGATTTCAATCACAATTCTTATATAACACTTAAATATGAGCAAATGCATCCACTATTGTATAATACAACATATGGAACATAAATAACATAACATATAAAATCTAATAAATGTCATCAAAGTTTAAGCTTTGATATGTGACTTTCGAAATTCTATAAGCGGTCATTTAGTTTATTGAAAATAATTATCCAGTTTAAATGTTTGAATGTATTTAGATCTAATATTTTTTTATTAGATATTAATAATAAAATCAGTTTATCATATTTAAGTTATTAGTACGTGTTGACCTACAACTATGTGCCACTTGAAATTAAATAAATATGGTGGAAATTAAAATGACCTAATCGTGATCGAAATTAATTAAATTCGATTCGATTTAAAAATTCGACTTCATAATGCGTCGAAAGCATCAAAATTAATTAAATAACAAAGTCAAATCAATTAATGATCAATCAAATAATTAAAATCAAATTTTTAATGAAATTACGCGCATATTGAAGTCGGGAAGCCTCGGCGTCACGAGCGGCCTGTTTGTGAAATTGATCGCGCCATTATGCGAAACGCCGAAACCTATCAAAGCGGCGCCTTGATTCAAAAGTCGTCGATCAATCATGGCGTGCATTTTAAACCTAATTTCACTACCACCGACTTTGCTCAAATGACTTTGAAATCGTCATGCGCATAGCGTACGAAACATCTGTTGACATATTGCTAGGGTTTATTGTTAAATTAATATCACATAAAATAATAATTATAATTAAAGGGATTAATTATTTTAATCTTTTTAATCTATTAATCCTATAATTCACCTAAGCCTCCAATAGGAAAATCCGGCCGCTATTTTCTATTGGTTGCCATTTAGGCAACCAATCAAGAAATCAAGTGGCTTTCAAAGGGATATCTCTCACCGACTCCTCATTGACCTCATTCATGTGTGATTCTGCGCTCTCATCCCTGCTCCTCTCTCGCTCTTCCTCTCTCACTCTCCCTCTCTCTTCTCCTCTTCTCTCGCTTCTGATTCTCTCTCTTGTTTGTTGGGCACTCCTCCTCTCAGCTCCTTCTTGTTCTGCCTCAGTCTTTTACTCTCTCTTAACGCTCCTCCTCGTGACTCTTTCTTGCAACTCTCTCGCTCTGGTCTCTCGACTCTTCTCTCATGATTCTTCCTTCCTCTCTTTATGTCCTTAGTGAAGAACCAATGATCTGAACTAGGCTGGTCCCTTTCTAAGCTAGAAACCCTTTCCTCTTTTCTTATTTCAACACCTCCAGTGGTTTCTCTAACAAGCTTATTCTTATGCATTTGAGTTCTTTTTTGGAAGTTAGGGTTTTTTGTTTAAAATGCTATATCTTATGCTTGGGATTGTGTTGAAAGTTTCCTCAGAATTTGGAATGATGTATAAAATCTCATTTTATTCTTGCTATTATTCATGGCTTTTTGTTACTTTAAAAAAATTTCATATTGAAATTGGTTTTAAGAGAGTAGATCATTTTGTTGTCTAAGGCATGATGCATGCTGAAAATATTTTACCTGGGAAAAATGAATTGATTTCATGAGTATTTCTGAAATCATGATATACTATTTTATGCCTTTTTCTTGCTCTTGAATTATGAAAGCATGTTGTGATAATGAAATCATAATTTCATTAGCTTATATGATGTCATCTTTGAAAACTTACTTTGATCATTGATATGTAATGCTTGTTTCTTTCTCTTGATTTGGGGAAGAAGGAAAAGAGCAAAGATATTTGTATTACTCATGGGTTTAATCCTATGTTGATGTTGGCTTGAAATGATAAAGTGGGTTGTGATTCCCATGAGATTTTTTCTCATTTCTATTTGGCTCTTCTCTCATTTGGCAATGTCTAGGGAATGTATTAGCTAAATCATGTTATTATGCAAGCAAATATCTTTGTTGGATTGAAAATTGATTTATATCTACTAAATGAAGTTAGTTGTTTCATCTATGATTTGCAAAATCAAACATTACTTTCAAACAACTATCATGAGGCAAAGTATGATTTATATTTGTCTCTTTGAATCTGAAACTTTTTTTTAGAAACCCATTGATTTGCCTTTCTAAAGGCATGATGCATGCTGAAAATATTTTTTTATTGAGGGAAATCAATCATTGTTTGTTTAATAGATGAAATGTGATTAAAAAAGGATGTATGGCATAATATTACATTACTTGCTGTTCTCCTATGAATTTCATGCTTCTATTTTGTTTTAATTAGTTTCCTATGAAGGGAATTATATATATCATGCCTCTTTTATATGTAAGTTGAAATATGAAATTGAAAAGAAGGTTTCCAAGTATTGTATGATTACATACGTCATGCTTCTTTCATTTCATGCTAAAATCTGAAAGTAAGGGAGGGATTTGAGGTGTTATGTGACATAGATCCTAGACCACATGGAAGATTCTATATTCTTTCACCTATATCTGAAATCTAAAATTGAAAGGAAGGGTTACCTTACTTCATGCATGACTATGAAAGTCAAAATGTGAAGGGAGATTCATTTTTAAGATTAATTTCATATTTTCGCCATATTTTCAGCAAATGTTCAATATACATATTACCTTCATGAACTTACTTTGGTTCCAATGCAATGCTCAGCAAATGTTATCTTGTTTAAGTATATATGCAAACATGTTCACATGCAAATGCAAGCTTGAAATTTATGATATAAGTACCTACTAATGGTCTCCAACATGGTAGGGAAATGCTATGCTATCAAAATTTTGGCCGTGGTGTCTCAGACATCCACCCATACATGCCTTTCTTGGCATGGTGTAGGCCTCATGATAACCCACATGTGGGGAGAGTCGAGGATATTGTAAATTTTGATTATTCTAATCAAATATACATGTAAGCAACTTTCTTTTTTATTTATGCCAAGCTTTAAATTTATTACTATAAGTACTAATGTTCTCCAACATGGTAGGAAATGATATGCTATCAAAATTTTGTGGTGTCTCGACATCCACCCATACATGCCTTTGGCATGGTGGGTGCCCGGTTCTCATGGCAACCCCTGTGGGAGAGGGAATTTGTAAATTTTGATTATTTTGCTCTTAATTAAATATATGCAAGCAACTTTTTTTTTATATATATAAATGCAAGCTTTAAATTTATTACTATAAGTACCTACTCATGTTTCTCCAACATGGTAGGAAACTTGTTGTTATGCTATGCTAACCCATACACGCCTTTCTTGGCGTGGTAATAAATTATTATGGTGTCTCACACCTACCATATGCCTTTCTTGGTGGTGGGAGACCTAGTAGCCCCCTTTTGAGGGGATGATGGAGAAATCAAATTTAAAAAAAAAAAAGAAGATAGAAAGAAAGGGATGAAATGCTTAAGTTGTTATGTTGGCTTAAAATTTTCTTTATGTCATATATGGATACTTATGCTTCAATCTTTATATCATGAAAGTATCTTATTTATATAGTATGACATAAAGTGGTTAATATAAATGCTTATGTGTTGAATTTCTATATCATGCAAGCTATTTCTTATTTGGCCATTATGACATGCATTGTGTCTCATATTTATTTGACATGTTATGAAATACACATTAGACATGTGTTCAAACATAGTTACCTCCCCCACTTTACTTGTCATTCCACCATGATTTACATACATCCATGGGACATAGTGAAAACATGAAACACATATGGAATAAATTAAATCTACCATATGACATGACATATATCATGAAGATATCTAAATAGAAAATTGTCAAGTTAGAAAGAGAACTTACAAGTCTATGTGGCACAACTTAACCCTTTTGCAAGATTGAAAGAACTTAAACTTGTGGTATAATGGAGAAAGGAGAGTAGAAAATATAGAGTGTGAAAAATCCTCTCTTATTTATAGGCTTCTCCTTCCTTTTCATCTATCTTATGACATCGACACATATGGTACCTTCATAAGTTGCATGCAAGGAATCATCTAAATTCATTTTGTCATATCACATGCATGGACATGTATGCCCTTGTGCATCATTCTCACTTCCCTTAATGCCATAAAATAAGGAGGAATGGACTTAAAGGGAAAATAAACTCTTTCTTGTCTTATCTTCTTAATAAATTTAATGTACTTGTTCATTTGTCATGAGCTTGCATGTGAAGGAGGTGTATTTTAATTAACCCACTTGCCTCTTTTGACATATGACATCTACTCATATCTTTGTCTTCTCCTCCCCTTATCAAGAGAAAAATGGGCTATGGTGATTGATCATATGGGCCTTCAAAAATGATTTATTTCAGCCCCTTTATGTTTCTTAATTTGCCACATAGAAAGGGTTCTTAGCCCAAATCAAGTGCCTAAATTCATTTAGGCCCATTACTTTATATTTTATCATATGAGCTTCAAAATGATTTATTTTAGCCCTTTATGTTTCTTGATTTGCCACATAGAGAAAGGGTTTTAGCAAATCAAGTCTAAATTCATTAGGCCCATTACTTTATATTTGATCATGCTTCAAAATGATTCATTTCTACTTTATGTTCTTGATCATAGGGTTTCTTCTGAAATCAAATGCCTAAGTCTGTTTAGGCCCATTACTTCATTTGATTAAATGGGCCTCCAACATAATTTATTTACCTGCCACTGATTTGTGACATAAAGGGGTTTTTGGCCAAAATAATATACATATCATATTTCCAATGAAAAGGCTTAAGCCTATGTTTGGTCTATTACCATTTGATCAAAATAGGCTTCCAACATAATTTATTTCTACCCTTACTAATTTGTGATATAAAAGGGAGGTTTTTGGCCAAAATAATATGCATATCATATTTCCAATGAAAAGGCTTAAGTCTATGTTTGGTCTATTACCTTACATTTGATCAAATAGGCTTCCAACATAATTTATTTCAGCCTATACCCTTTGCTGATTTGTGACATAAAGGGAGTTTTGGCCAAAATAATATGCATATCATATTTCCAATGAAAGGCTTAAGTCTATGTTTGGTCTATTACCTTACATTTGATCAAATAGGCTTCCAACATAATTTATTTCAGTCCTATACCCTTGCTGATTTGTGACATAAAAGGAGGGTTTTTTTGGCCAAAATAATATGCATATCATATTTCCAATGAAAAGGCTTAAGTCTATGTTTGGTCTATTACCTTACATTTGATCAAATAGGCTTCTAATATAATTTATTTCAGCTCATATCCCTTTGATTTGTTGCATAAAAAGTAATTGGCTCTATTCATAACATACTCAGATAAATGAGTCTTTATCTTATGTCAACAATATTTTCTTGATCAAAAGCTCAAAATATTGATTTTCTCTATTACTTGCTAATTTTTCATGTAGTAAGGGTGTTCGGCGTAAATAATGTTCATGTTATACCCTAGATAAATATCAATCTCTATCTCATATATACACCATCCGGTTTGGTCTTGGGTCAAGTTAACAAAAATCTTGTCAAAACTCATGCTTGCATTACATCATGTCAAATTCAATTGTTTCAACTTAGACATTTAATGTCCATACAATATTTTAAAAGAACATATACTCGTATGTATGTTAAAATGTCCAAACAATAGAAACATGTGCAAGTTAGATATAAAACAAAGAACATATGCTACACTTCCCGGTTTGGTCTTCGGATCGGGTCTGGGTTAACAAAACTCAAAAATCAAAATTTGACATATAAACTTCAACTTAGACATCTTAATGTCCATGCAAAATTTTCAAAAGAACAGATACTTACATGTATGTTGAAGTAATTACTAAGTCAAATACAAAAGGACATATGCTACACATCTCGATTTGGTCCCGGGTAAGTTAACAAAACCCAAAAAAAATGTCATATTAAAATCTAAACTTTCAAATTGAACCTACATTTAAACTAGACATTTAATGTCCATACAATATTTTAAAAGAACATATACTCGTATGTATGTTGAAATGTCCAAACAATAGGGACATGTGCAAGTTAGATATAAAACAAAAGAACAGATGTTACACTTCCCGGTTTGGTCTTGGTAGTAAGTTAACAAAACTCAAAATCAAAATTGACATATAAACTCCAACTTAGACATTCTAATGTCCATACAATTCTAAAGCAGAGATATCCGTATGCATGTTGGAGTAATTACTAGTCAAATATAAAGAAACGATGTTACCTTGGTTTGGTCGACGGTAGTTAGAAAACTCAAAAATCAAAATTGATATAAACTCCAACTTAGACATTCTAATGTCCATACAATTCCCAAAGAACAAATATTATTGTTGGAGCAATTATTAAGTAAATACAAAAAAGCAGATCTTACATAATCCGATTTGGTCTTGGGCCGTTAAAGTTAAAAAAAATGTCATATTAAAATCTAAACTTGTAAATTGAACATACATTTCAACTAGACATTTAATGTCCATACAACATTTTAAAAGAACATATACTCGTATGTATATTGAAATGTCCAAACAATAGGGACATGTGCAAGTTAGATATAATACAAAAGAACAGATGTTATACTTCCCGGTTTGGTCTTCGGACCGGGTTCGGGTTAACAAAACTCAAAAATCAAAATTCGATATATAAACTCCAACTTAGACATTCTAATGTCCATACAATTCCCAAAGAATAGATATCTGTATGCATGTTGGAGCAATTATTAAGGTAAATATAAAAGAACAGATGCTACATAATCTCGGTTTAGTCTTGGTAGGGTAAGTTAAACCCAAAAATATCATATTAAAACTTAAACTTGCAAATGAACCTACATTTCAACTAGACATTTAATGTCATACAATATTTTAAAGAACATATACATGTATATTGAAATGTCCAAACAATAGGGACATGCAGTTAGATATAAAACAAAAGAGATGTTATACTTTGGGTTTGGTCTTGGATGGTCGGGTTAACAAACAAAATTTGATATTATAAGAATTTCAAATTAATAATATCAGAAGCTAATTACGTCATATAATACAAGATATGAATCAAGACATAGCTTGTAAAATTTCTCGGAAAAAAGTCCAAGATCCTACATGTTGACTAGAGTGGACAAGGTTTTGAAGGATTATACTTGAGACAATGAATTAAAACCATCCTCTGTGAAAACGGACGAGTAGATAAGGTCTATCGATTGATAACCCGGATCGAGAAGGGTAATTATAATTAAAATTTCAATGATAAATGATCATATATTCAAATCTAAATCAATCGTAAAATGATCAAAATTCAAAGAAAATAACACAAAAAAGTAGAAATAAAAAATAAAATTAATTATTTAAAATTAAAACTAAAAAAATAATTAAAATAAATCTACCCCTTCGCAATTGTTTGTCTTCGGGTGATAAATTAAGAAAATTTTGCTCACAAAGAGTCAATGTCAAATCAAATGCATGACTATTTTCACACTCAAATATTTAAAGCCGTGGGGCGTGGCCGTATCCTCTGTCGCGTGGTTTTGCGCAATATGATACCACATAAATGGCGTTCTGACTGAGCCCTCGGTGGTTCGTCAGCGATGACCACTAAATTTGGTCCGGTCGCGGCCATTATGTTCCCCGGCTTTGCTCTTTGGTAGTGAAATGTAGAATGTATTTGGTTGGGCAAAAACTATGTTAGCTAAGGTGGACTTATATTTGTCCCCTTAGACAAACTCCACCCAGTCTACAAGGACACCTTGGACAACGTAACACATGTGTTTGCAAGGATCGCCGGTCGGTTGGGTCGACTACCTCCTCGGAAAGCGGACGGGGACCACGATGGCAAACGGCTGGGATCAGATCGCGTCGTCGTTCACACAAAAGTTTTAAATTAAAATAATAAATTTAAGTTAAACTCCTCACGATTATATACGTTCTTTCGATTCTTGTTAATCGAAAGTGCTCTCGGTATTGGGAGGGGTAATTAACTATAGGGGCTTGCTTTATAGGAAACACAGAACCGATATAAAAGTTATCAGTGAGAGCGAAATCTCGGATAGTGTCTTATCTTATTCATGCTTACGAAATTATCAGCGGCAACCTATTTCTTTTGTTGTTTTCCAAAAGAGGTTGGTGGCGAATTTTCGGATCCCATAGTACGCTATTGAATAATCAAAATAATTACTTAGATTATACAATTAAAGATTCCGACTATTAGAAGCGTAGTAATAAAAATCTTGAATTTCAAATTTAAATGTTGTACTTTCATCTCTTTAAGTTTAATCAATTGTCAAATTTAATACATTTGAAACATTAAGCCCAAAAACCATTTATATTTTTACTTTTTTTTCTAAATTAAACTAATATACATTTTAAAATTATAAATTTTGAATTATAATTATATATTTTTTAATCAATAGATTACTAATCATTTCAATCTCAAATGTTAAATTCGATTTTTTTTAGTCATTTAAGTGAATTTAATTATAAATTTATACATATAAAAAATATATAAGAATTTAAATCTAAGATCTCAGTTAGATTAAAGTTCTATTTGGGATATTTATAATATTTATGAAAAATAGTGATGATGATGTTATAAAAAAAGTTATTATTTGAAAAAAAAAATTATTAAGTGTATAAACTTTTTTTATTTTATAAGAAGTTAAAACATAACATTCTGACTGCTACTATAAGTAGCTAAATCAAATATGAAAACACAACTTTTTTATCATAAATATTTTCAAACAAACTAAGATGTAGTCCTAATATTTTCAAACACAACTTTTTACTATAAAAAAAAAATCTTTTTTTTTAGAAAGCTACGGTGATATCTACAATTTTTAAAAAAAAAAATAAATTATAGCTTTTTGGCTCACCGCAAAGAGTTGGATAAGATTGATAAACAAAATTTTTTCATCACAAATTCTAAAAAAAAAAAATTAAAAAAAAAAACTGATGAAACGCAATTTTCTCAAATAAAATTGTATCATGCCGCGCTGCTGTCTCAAACGCCCGCATAATACTAAAATGATATTATGATGCGATTTAGTCACCGCCGTAAAAATGCTTCAAATCTGAATTCGTTTCTCCTGACTGAATCTGCGATAGAACACGACGACGCGCTATTATTGACCCAAAAGCGACGGGTAGATTATGTCCACAAGAAAACAGTTGCAACGAGTTAGAAATATTGTTTAATTAAAGGATGCGATCAAGATTAAAGGAATTCGTCAAATCTATGAGAGGAATTTATCACTTTGAAATTTGACTTTGTGGACACGATCAAGACCGCACAGGCTCACACTTTACATAATTTTTTAATTTTTATTTTTAAAATGATGTGCGATTTAATTTTAAAATCTCGGTAATATTTTAAAAAATTTATCAACTAAATTAACTAATCTATTATTGATATGGCCGCGAAAATTCATTAGTCGAATCTTAATCTCAGCAGTGAGTGAGAATTGATTGAATTGAAATCATGACTTAAAATATCGTTAGAAACTTTGAGGCGTTAGTTAAATTCGCAAAAAGCTCTCAAATATGGAGGGTTTATAGTCAAATCGGCGTCACCATTCGGTTGAAATAAGCCAAAGATCTTATAATTGAAACTAGAACTGAAGCGTTCAAATATTTAAAATACATCGTATGATCGAGGGGAATCGTCATGGCCGTCCAGATGGAAGGTGGTTCCAGTTAAACAATAACCACCCACAAAATACTATTTGTATATAAAATTAGGTTGAGATGTATTATAATAAAGCTCAACTGACTTATTGTATATATATATTTTAAAATTTTAGGGTAAATTGTATAACATAGTTGCAACTAAATATTTCAATTCATTGTTATTTTTTTAAGTGTTTATTTAAATTGGATGTTGCACTAAAAATTATATACTTTCTTAACTTCATTTATCTAATTGTGTGTGTATGGCATAGACTTATGCTGCATCATGAGATTCTTTAAGGACCTAAATTTTATTTTATCTAAGCAATATAAAATTAATCATAAGAGGCAAAAATGCTTTAATTTTAAAACATCCATGTTTTATTTTTTTTTAAGCTGTTTGTAAAACTATATACACAATGCAGCCTCATTATGGATTCATGAGTCTTATATACTGTGTTATGATCACCTCATATTGATAAAAAGTCCAGAGAACAATTTGAAATGAAAATCAAGACAAAATTTCTTGTCATAAAAACGGAAACGCATGAATGATGCAAGAAGTTCTTTCGGTTAAAACGTTGTGCGACTCGGAGGACAAGACTTTTTTGTCAGGCCAAAAATCTTGCCGAATGGATCCTCCTACCCCACCATGCCTAGCTCTTGACCTTCAGAAGATGTATATTAAATATTTGGTTAATAATCTTGTCCATATGGATGTGCTCAATTCAAATTAACATTAATACTAAACTCATTTTAGCTTCATGTAAGTTACATGTTCATAAATTGTTGACCTCCACATATATGCCATAAGTCAAGTCAAATCCATAAATCGAATTCGACGAACTTCGAAGGTGATAGTACGCAAATTAATGCTCAAAATATATTGACATCCTCGAAAATAAACGACCGATCGACGAGACTTTTTGTCATCGATTGAATGTCAAAATTGATTAGAATATAGACACGGAAAAATCTAACGAACAATTGATTAAGCGCTCGAGCTATCAATGTATCGACGCGCATATCAGAGTCGGGAAGTTGCGACGATATCCGAACGACCTCTGTTCATGAAATTGATCACGTCTTTAGCTTTGAAACATCAAAATCTATTAAATGAGATTGCCCGCGATCAATTTGGACGAGTATGTGCAAATGTCGAATAATCAAAAGTAGTAGCACGCAAATTGAGGTTGAAATATGCAAGAGCGCAAAATCAACTCAACGACCGATCGACGAACTAATTTCTCTACAGATTTAGAATGTCGAAATTGGTGGATATAAATATCGCACAACTTGATGAGCATCCACCACTGAAGCCGCCAACGCGACGTATATCGAGGCCGGCGACCAAATAAGTCAAACGACATCCATTCGTGAAATTGATCGCCATCGGCCAAACGTCAAAATCTATCAAACAAGACTATTCACACTCATGGATGAGTCACAAAATTAAAGAAGCAAGCGGCGATTTTGATTAAAATCACCACTTGATCAATAACGACCTCACGTAAACTGATCGATTTCATTCGTAACAATATGTATATATATATATATATATATATATATATATATATTAATTATGTATTTAATGATGTGAAATTCAAATTTAAACCGTTTAATAAATTCAAAATTTATTAAAAAATTTTAAAATTACCCCTCACGTAGCAACAGTTCCTATTTTCAATTTATCTAATTAAAAAAAAAAATTGAAAAGAAAATCACCCCCCATTCATTCTTCCCCACTCTCCCCTCATTTCTCCCACGTTTCTCTCTCCCCGGCAGCCCTCTCTCCTGTCCGAAAGAAGAAAAGAAAAAAAAAAAAAAGCAAGTTAAATCCTCCTACGCTCTCAATTTCCGGCCCGTTTCCGCTATTCCGGCGCACCCGCTGCAATCCCGCCGGCGTACTCGCTGCCGCAAAGTCCTCCAGCCCGGCCAATCCGCGCCAACCCGATTTTTTTCGGCCGTCCCGCCAGCCCAACGCGCAAAACCGCCGCACAAACTCCCACTGCCGCCGGCCCGCCGGCTATTTCCTGCTGCCGCCGTGCCGCGACCCGACAGCCCGCCGGCGCTATCCCACTCCACGGGCCCGCCGACCCGCGACCACGCGCTGTCTCCGGAACCTGTCAGCCCGCTTCCGCCGCCGCACCCGAGCCTGCCTCCGGCCCGTCAGGCCCGCTCCGCCGCGCGTTTCCCTCCCGCTGCATGGACCCGCATATATGGCCCGCCGCCGCACCCGAGCCCGCCTCCAGCATGTCCTGACCCGCGCGCGGCCCGCTTTCCCAACCCGCGCAGCTTTGTCTCTAGCCCGCCTCCAGCCCACTATTCTGGCCCGTCAGCCTCCTTCCCTTGAGCCCACGGCCTGCTCCACTAGCTCACGCCCCGCCAGCTTCCTTCCTCTAGCCCACAAAATTACATAGCCCACGGCCCATCAGCCAGCAAACCTCCTTCCTTATGGCCTGTTCTGCGCAATCTAGCACACAAACCTGATCCGTTCTGAATCCTTCACAAATTAACTCATCCAAATTTCATCATTACTCCAGATCGGGAAGAATATCGCCAAGACAAATTCTTCCTTCGATTTGTGATCAGACCCTCGCAATATCCACTTTTCTCTCAGATTTCAAGGAATCGTAACAGAATTCTTTTCGATTTTCGATGTCGATCCTCGCAAAATCTGTTTCATACCGCAAATGAAGAGCATCGTCATGAATTTCTTCGGCCATTCTGCTTTTACCTCCAACATTCGCTTCGCCACAATCGGGAGAAGAACATCATCAACAAATGAATTCTTCTTTTGGTTTCCGGTGTCACACTTCTTGTCTTACATTCTCAATCAGATTTAACCCTCCCTATAGCCTCAGAAAAAAAAAATGTGTCAAACTCAGGATAAATGAATATATATATATATATATATATATATATATATATATATGTTTGTGTTACTTTGAAGGTTTGAAGGTGCTCAACAAGTGCGATGAATGAAAAGTAGGTTGTGGTGTCAGAAGGCTTTCACGCTTCAACAACAGGCATCTGAGTAAACCACTTTAGATGTCACTCCCAGAAAATCGCCAAAAATTTTGTCTAATTTTCGTAAGAAAGGGATGCATATATATTATATGTCTTTTCGTTTAAAGACCTCGTCAAGAGACAGATGAGATGAAAATCTACCATGGCAAAGACACCACTGCGCACCAGATGCAAGCCAGTACCCCTGATATCTTACACCTGGGGATGACGTGAGGGAGCCAAATTGATTCAAATCTTTCAACTTAAAAAAAAAAAGGGGAAGTGTGAAATGAGCTAATTTAAGAATGCTAAGTAGGGAAACTGAGAGCTAATTTTAAACTCCAAACAAGAAAGAAAATGGGGGAGCTTTTAAAGCAAATTAAAAAAAATAGAACATTCATTTAAAATACAAGTAAAATTTAGGGATGCTAATATTAAACTCATGAACTATAATTACAATTCTATGACTTAAATTGAAGCGATAAAGTGAGTTATTTTTTCTTATAAATTCCTCAAAATTAAACAAGCTTTAATTGAAATTTGGGGGGACTAATGTCAAATTCACAACAAACTTGAAATAAACTCAAAATCTGAGGATGAATCTAAATTGAGTTTAATAACTCTTATACGAATGTGGATCTGATTATTATGCTAGCTAATAAGCATAAGTGCTAAAAGCAAACACCAAATCGACATAACTTATCAAATTGATGTAAATTGGTATAATCAAGTTGAAAAAATTACAAAAACTCAACAAGTAAACTAAGCGCTAGTAGTGTGTTAAATTACAATCTAAATCAAAAAGCATTCTTCGCCACCGAATTTGCAACTCTTTGTACAAGCAAACAGAAGGCGAAACTAAACCAAAATCTACAAAAAACATAGGACTTCCTTTCACCAAAAATTAAGAAATTTCATCCTAACTATGATTTTAAAATTAATGATTTCATTAAGTAGATGAAATTAGCTGTTATAAATTCTGACGTGTCATAGAAATTCTAATTTAATTTTAATGTGTGAAAAGGCTGCGTAGGGTAAAGTTAGAATTAAATGAAAATTTTGAAATCAATCTCATAATTCAAGCATCAAATTACCTAAAATTACTATACACTCTCATGAGCCCCGACACTATGCTGAATACCTAAATTCAAGTATTTGTGGATGCTACAGTTGTTTCCGTTTAGATCTGGTCCGTTAATAAAACCTAAAAACTTATAATAAGAGTTTCAAATTAATGAAATATTTGAGAAAATAATTCTATCATGTGACAGTAGATCTAATCTTCTATTAGCAGCTAAACAGAGTTGACAAGATATAAAAGCTTTTAAACATATTCAAATTAATCGATATTTTTCAAATCAAATTAAATAAAAATCTAAAATCAATCTCATAACTCAAAAATAAAATAACTGCCTAAATTCTTAAATACATCGATGCCCACACTTCTAATATTTAGATTTAAGTGTCTTGTCTTGCATGGTTACTTCGGTTTAGTCTTATGATTGGGTCGTTAACAAAATCTAAAAATCTATAAAGAGTTTCAAATCAAATGAAATATCTAAATTGACGGTGATAGTAGATCTAATCATCTAAGATAAACAGAAATAACAAGATCTAAAGATCTTAAATATATTCTAATCAATCAAATTTTAAATATCAACCAAAAACTATTTAAATGAAATTCTATCATTAAAACTTAAATCCAACCCAAATCTATCCACTTTCCGCAACTGTTTATCGGGGGTGACAAATTAAGAAAACTCTAGCTCACAAAAGAGTCAATGGCAAATCAAGTGTTCTATTATGTTCACTCTCAATTAATCTCTTGCTAGTAAAGACGCGGCGTGTTCTCTCGACATGGAGAAGAGGCTCCAAAGATGAAGTAGTTATAACCGTAGTCCTCTCGACGGGTGGTTTGGCCGGGCTCTATTATTATATTACGATCGTAGCCTCAGATACTCCCTAATGGCTCGCTTTGAGTTGTGAATCATAAGGTATACTTGATATGACAAATAGCCTTTTGTTAGCTAAGGTAGACTTAAGATTGTCTCCTTAGATAAATAACTAAGCTATAAACATTTGCATGTGCTCGAACATGGAGATTTCAAGTGCAAATTTTAATATTTGAAAATGTTGTGCGGGTTGCTTCCCGGTTTAGTCTTAGAACTAGGTCCTAGTTAATAAAACCTAAAAACATATAATAATAGTTTTAAATCAATGAAATATTTGAAAAATTGATTTTGTTAGGTGATAGTAGATCTAATCCTCTGTTAGCAGCTAAATAGAGTTGACAGGATCTAAACCTCTTAAACATATTCAAATTAATCAATTTTTCAAATCAAATTAAATAGTAATCTGAAATCAATCTCATAACTTAGAAATAAAATTGCCTAAATTCTTAAATACTCAGATGTTCCCCACACTATGTCAATGTTTGATTTAGGATCGCGGTTACTTTAGGTTTTATGATATCTGATTAACAAAACCTTAAAAAGAGTTTCAAATCAATGAAAATATCGAGATTATGTCGTGATAGATCATCTCCTTCAAAGCTCATTATCTAAAGAATTTTAAATATATTAATCAATCAATTTTAAATATCAATCAAAACTATTTAAATGAAATTTTATCATTAAAACTTAAATCATCCACTGAAGTATCTGAGTGACAAATCAAGAAAACTCTAGCTCACAAAGAGCTGACCAAATCAAGTGTATATCATGTTCACTTCAACCAATCGCGACGCCAGAGACGTGCATGTGTCCTCGACCGCGTGGCTTGACCAATAGGCTCCATGATGAAGTGCTATTACCAGAGTCCTCGACGGGTGATTTGGCCACCGGCCCATTATATTACGTTTCACATCCATCAGATGCTCCCAATGGCTCTTTTGAGTTTTGAATCATGGGGTATATTTGATAAGGCAAACAGCTCTTTGTCAGCTAAGGTAGACTTAAGCCTATCTCCTTAGACAAACACCATCCAAGGTCTACAAGGATTTCTTGGAAGACATAACCCATGTGTTGCTGATGAGAATACTTCTGTCAGGTTGGGTCGACTACCTCCTCTAACTAAGTAAACTAGGGATTGTGACTACCCGGGATGACGGAACCATGGGATTTGGATCGGGCACGTCATCATTCCCCCAACCATCTGGTTTAAGCTAAAATGATAAATTTCATAATCTAAATTTTGAAACTCTACATGCTGTTACTATACGCTACGCATTCAGCGGTCTAATGACTAGCCTTAATCAAAAGTTCTCTCTCACTTAGTGGGATGGGTAATTAATTATAGGGGCTTGCGCCTATAGGAAACCTGGAACCAGATCTAAAATCCTCACCAAACAAGGAAATCTCTGTAGTCTTATCTACTATTTCACTTCGAAAATTACACCACACTTTAAAATACTCTTTTCATCAAGAGGTCGGAGAATTTTGGAGCCCACATAAATATATTTATTTTAATTTTTTTATTTTTCATACTAAGAGCATGTAAATAAAAAACCTTACTTTGACTAGTAAATATTCATACTCATATGATTAAGCTGCTTGGCTTTAACGATTAAGTCATAAGTCCTAATTCTTGATTGAAAATAAACTAACATATCTTCTAGTGGTATAAGCACCGCGACTTCATGGTTTTAAAAGCATTTGATTAGTTTAGCTAGTAGAATTGTAAGACTAATATATCTAACTTTGTTTTATATGAGATTTCATTTAAAAATTCCTATTCATACAATCAGATTTTAAGTTTGAATTATTAGCTTGGTAGTGATTCTTTCTAGGATCCATGGGTAACATTCTTGATTGTCACATTATAAGTATTTTTCTTGATATTTTCTCAATTTTATCTTTATAAAATATAAATCATGAATTTCTAAATAAAATTGAACAACATAAAAAAGGTTTATTTGAGATAACTGTAGTAATATGAAAACATAGAGATAGAGTTAGTGTAGAAGAAGCTATTGTCTAAAAAAATACGGTGATTATAATTTTTTTATTTAAAAAGATAAGATTATAATTTTTTGACATACTCAATCGAACAAGTTGAAAAATAAAACTTCTTCAAAACAAAGTTTCTAAAATACCACCTATGGTGCGGTCCAAATCACACCATAGGTAGAAAATTACCCTAAATGCAGCCTAAAATTTACTTAAAATATTAAAGCCCATTTTAGAATAGTTTTGTGCACCTCTAAGCTTCATAGAGTTCAATGCTCCTACTCTTTTCATTTGGCATATAAATAAAAATCTCTTTCCAAGTTGATCCAATCCCAATTAAAAGTTCAAGATCACATCCTTTTATAAGCCTTTTATAAAAAATATTTTTCATTATTTTAATCAAGAGTTTTATCGAAAGTCAACCCCTCTTGAGATTAATTAACTATAAGGGCTTATCTTTGTGAAAAACTTGTGCCACAAAATAAGAGAAATAATACTCAGTTCAATCATATCAGATAAGGCAGCATCATTAGAAACATTAATCTTAATGTAAAATTCAAATATTTTATTTTTGAATCTATAATAAGATGATATTCTTTCTTATCTTTCAAGATGATATATTATTTCTATGCAGTGCAATATATAAAATCACCTATGAATACTTCAAAGAACAATAAGATAAACCAAGCTCTCTTTGTCTTCAATCCAGCCCGCATTTCGGACATATGCATTTTTTTAGTTGTGAAAAGCATTGAAAAAGCTAAAAAATGCATTCGTTATTAATGAAATTATTTAACAAAAACTGTCAAATTAATTTTAAACCCTTCATTATCAAGGCCGTAATTCTGAGAGAAGGTTCCACGAGTATTTTTTTTCATCAATAAGAAAGTGAAGAAGATTTCTCCAGCTAAATATTCTTCACAGAAGTTGCATTCCAGATAACAAGAATCTCGCCTGCTTATTATTTCCAGCTAAAATGTCTTTAAGCATATTATGTGTGCTAGCTCAATATTAACAATTATGCTTGTTCTCTACAGACGAATAAGAATGCGAATAAGGATAAGAACAAAGAATAGTAATAGATTAATGATACCGAAATAATACAGCTAAAATCGATTTTTAAGAAGATAATTGGCTGTTTCTTCCGTAATGAAAAGTATAAATCTGCTATGTGTACGAAGAAGAAGAAGAAGCCTGCATAGTTGGAAAACATTGTACAAAATTAACGATGCTAAGAAGGAACAGCATTCAGTATTCTACAAAAGGAATAATACAAATGTGTCAAATTTTGCTTAAATGAATGTACTTCGGCTGCTAGTTCAGCTATGGGATTATAATTTGGATACTGAGAGAGAGAGAGAGAGAGAGAGAGAGAGAGAGAGAGAGAGAGAGAGAGAGAGTCATTAAAGAGAAAATATCGTATAAAACTTAATATTTAATATTTGCGCTGCCTTATCTTAGTTCGAACGAATGCTTAATGTGATAACTTAGGGATGAGGGGAAAAAAATATTTAAGTTACACAAATGAGTTAAGTAAACTGAACTTTTCGTCGAAGTATGGCGTTTCTCTCGATAATATACGCAATATATATATATATATATATATATATATATAAGGCGTTAGTGTACACAGTTTCTCTGATAATTTTCGTTTCAAATAGCACATATTTGGACAGCTCCATTGTTGAATTATTTTGCGATTAGATGTTAATGCCTACGCAGTTTCAAGGTTTTGGCTTTCTATAAGTGTGACAATTACACTAGTTTATTTTTACAATTAAATAATTATATTAAAAAAAAT
This sequence comes from Cymbidium sinense, assembly GCA_021442155.1. Classification (NCBI taxonomy): domain Eukaryota; kingdom Viridiplantae; phylum Streptophyta; class Magnoliopsida; order Asparagales; family Orchidaceae; genus Cymbidium; species Cymbidium sinense. Next base: position 53,394,975 of record CM038214.1, on the reverse strand, counting down.
TTATATAAAATTGAGATGAACTGAAAAGATATTTTAGAGGAAGTAATAAATTTATTTTTATATAGAATGGGATGTGGCTTTTTAGGTGTTTTGATTGAATGGTCAACATTTAAAGTTAACTTTTATTTATTTAATTTTTAATCAAAACTTGCATTTTTTTTTATTATCCATTTTTATTATCATTGTCATTCATTTTTATTAAAAATTCTATTTTTGTTGAACATGCAGTCTAAATTTGCCTAGCAATAGATTTCTTTAACAAACAAAATTTCTCTAAGTAATTAACACTGAAATTCTTATTATTCTTTTAATTCTTTAATGATCTCTTCATTGAAATTTATTGAGAACTATTAAAGAATTTTTTTTCTAAATTCATTACTGTATGCATGCTCGTTTCAAAGCTTTTTACTCCTTGAGATGATTAATTTCTTGATCATTCCCTTGATTAGTTCTTCCCGAGTAGTCGTAATTGGGGCGGCTCATAAGGAATATGCCTTTTGGTACTTCAAAACTACAAAATGATCAAGTCTTAGGTACTATTTGGTTGCGTGCATTTGGAATACAGTGTAAATTAAATGTAGAGATTTTAATTTTTTGGTATTTGATTTGAGGTAAAGTAAATTTTCAATGTAATATAATGTATTTCAAATACATTACAAATGCCATTTTTTATGTATTTAGAATAAAAGTGATACGCTCGTTGGCCGCCACACCGCGCCATTAGAAGCCGTCATTAGGCGCCAGCAAAATCTTTACATTACATTTTTTTAAACAAACAGAAAAACAAATAATTAAATTTGTAAACCAAAAATAATCTTATTAAGAATTCTTTATTAAATCAGATTATTATACTACGTTAATCTAAACAATTTTTCTTATATATATATATATATATATATATATATATATATATATATATATATATATATGTATGTATGTCAAGACAATAGTTCAAAGGAAATTGTGCATAAATCAGGCAGGGCAATGAGCCATAGACTAATACAGTGATACTCCTAACATACAACTATAAATTATCCTGCTAAACAACAGCTAATAACATAAGCAAAGAGAAGATTAAGGATTATTATATGCTTACTGTATATCGTATGTATACTGATTAATTAAAAGCTTTAGAGGCAAAGGACGTTAATAAGATGAACCCCAGCGTTTCTAAAAGGCTAATTACCCTTTTGCTTAATCTGATTAATCGTTCCTGACGGATCCCCGCGTTACCTTTCGGTGAAAGGGCGCCCGGTGATATTATCGGAGGGCCATTTCACCTACAAAATTTATCATATATATATATATATATATATATATATATATATATATATAATCAGATTTACATCTATATCATCTAATTCTTATATATTTACACATCTATTATTTAAATTTAAATTTTTATATAAAATATTTCAATTTTTAATATCATATAAAAATATCATCACTTCTGTTTAAAAAATAAAAAATACTTTTTTAATATAAAAATATTTAAAAAACTAAATATTTAATTATAATTAAATATATCAATGCATAAAAATTATATAGTATGTCTATAAATCTTTTTAAAAAATATATTCTTTTGTCATTAATATGTTAAATAAGATTTGAAAGTTAAAAAGTATGACACGTGGCAGCTGGAAATGTGAAGTGTGGCTGATAGATTATGTGGCTTCTTAAGAGTGAAGAATGGACACATAGATTAATATTTAAAAAAGTTATTATATGTGTTATAAATATTATTTTTAAAAAATATTTAAAAATAACTTTTTTTGATAATCATCACACTAACAATACGATTCTTAAAATAATTTTTTAAATTAATAAAAAAAAGCAGAAAAAAATTTAGTCTAAAGTTTTTTATTTTCTGACGACTTTCTGAAAAATCAAAATAGCCAAAAACTGTCCCAAACACACCCTTACTATAAAATCATTTCTTATCTGAATGCTTTAGGGGCATGCTCGAAAAAAAAAAATCAATAGATATGGGAGCAATGTAATAATTAAACTGAAACTTTCACTTTGATTAATTTAAGCCATCCTCTACCATATTATGGAATGAGAAAAGCTCACTTTAGCAAGCTTAAATAATACATTATATCATATATCCATTATCTGAGAAGTAAAAAAATAAGGTCTTTTTGCATGCTAGAAACATAATAAATATTTCTAACAAATAAATACGAGTCCATAGATTTTGGAAGACGAAAATCTCTAAGAGCTCTTAAGAGGATAAAACAAATTATCTAGAGTGGTAATAGAGTTATAATAAGAATAAGAACTTAATATCTAAATCTCACTTATATTATCGATGAGACGATTAAAGCATTTGGAATCAATAATCCAAAAATGTGTAAAATTAATATTAAAATATCGAACAATGTAAGAAAAAAGTTATATGATTAAATTTTTCATAACTATAATAACTTTTCATTCAACTTGATTTTTTTTTTCTCTTACCAAAATTTAAATTTTTCTAAGATTCTTTCAAATTTTGTTAAGGCTTTTTTTTTTTATTGATTTTGAGATGGTTAAACTAATTTTTTTGTGAGTTTAAAAGTTGTTGATTTATAGGTAAATTTTGCAATTGAATCAAACTTTGTACTATATATATATATATATATATATATATATATATATATATATATATATATATATATATATATATATATATATATATATATATATATTCAAAGCACAAACTAAATGACACTTTTCATCATATTAAGAACTCAAAACATGAATATTGATGCATCAAATAGCATCTTAGCTTAATTTAAGAAGAAGCTAAGTGATAATCATATAGTCTTACTTGAATCATATAATCACATTCCCTCATAATTAAATTTATGCCTAAGAAAATGTCTCACACTTTATTGGGTTTCCCAACTTCTTGAATCTACTTAAGGTGCTCTCCATCGACAATATTTTTAGGAATAATCATGACCCACTAAGCTTTAATTTGTCACTTTCTTCTAGCTTTTTATTTATTTATTTATTTTGGACCATCCACTAATATAGTTGATATGTCACCAAAAACTTTAATAGTTGAAGCACAAATCTTGATATCGAAAGCAATCTGATTCTTAGTCGAGACTAGTCCAGATCAAACACTTAAAATATAATTGAAAAACTTTGGGATATCAGTCGGATCTCTAAATAGCTCCTAAATATGGAGTGTTTACATCAAATGTCTTCACGGGCGAATCTAACAATAAGATCTTAATTGACTTCATGCATTCAAATAGTTAAAATCATGAGATGATCAATAAATCATTTTGAGTCGTCCAGGAGTGGTTTGTATATTGTATTTATAGAAATGTAAGTCCTGAATCATAAATAGCCATCATTCTTCACATGAAGGGGCTCTTTAAAGGAGAAGCTCGAGATTAGAATCTTAAAGCATAATCGGATCTCAATAATGTTGGTCAATGTAATATGTCGCCGTAGACCATAATTGCCACATCGCGCCATTGCCCGTGATCACCATCAGCCGGCCGTTCCGCATGAACCAGATGATCCACCTGCGCTGCCGCGCTCGATCACCGCTGCAACCACTATCGTCGACTGCAACGGTCCTCAGCCAGACCATCACTTAGCTTCGGGGTCACCACCGGGTCATCGCTTCGACAATCACGATCACCACTCAACGTTGGCATCGGTGAATACATTGGTCACCACCGCCGACACCGGTCACCACCACCAGCCATCGCCCGATATCGGATCACCGAGCCAGCCGTGTTCACCATTACTGCTACTTCTCACCACTCGATCTTTCGATAGTTATCGTCGGATCATAAGACTATCACCTCAAGCAAGACCTTCGCCGCTAATCTAGCGAAGCATGATACAAAAATTATTCAGGTAAGCCATCCTTCTCCAACTTTGAAAAATGATAATAATTGTAACAAAAGTTGATATGGTGAAATTATTTCTAAGTGGGCTAGGCCATGATTTTTCCCTTTTTGGATTTTCCATGTAAAAATTTTAAGCTCTCTCAAACTCTTTTATTGTGTGTGTGAAACTTTTGTGTAATGTTAAGACATCAAATTCTCGTAATCTATCGACCTTAATCTTCTTCCATGCAATAATAGTGATATTCCATATCATAATATAGATAAAATATGCGATGATACAAGCCTTTCAAGTTATGTAGTTAGTATTGTAGGAATAACACGGTGGAGGTGGTGATACAGAAATAAATCAACATGCATGATCATAAGCGAATTGCAAGATATAACTGAGATCCAAAATGCAGGTCTTGAAAATCATTTTTCTATTCTTCAAAAAATAAAAGAAACATTAATTAAATTCCAGTCAGGAAAATTTTAATATAATTGAAAAAGGATATCAACCAAATTAAAGAGCCAAAAACATGTGAGCCGATCACATTCAAGGCTGCCCTCAGACTAAGGGTTTGTTTTTGATAACTACAGCTGTCTAAAAAAAAGTAATGATCGAGATGCTATAAAAGAATCTATTACTTGAAGAGAGACGATGAAGCCTATCAATTTTTTATTTTCAAAAAATTAAATTATAATTTTCTGATCGTCATCATACGAAGTCTAAGAATCAAATCAATAGTCTCTTACTATACACTGAACCCAAACCAATTCTCGATGGCAAGAGAAACAGAGGTGATCAAGAAAATATATGAAATAATATCATGACTTGGTTCATGTTCAATTATCTTGTATTTATTAAATTGAATATTTATTTAATTGTTTTTTATATTATATTTTAAAATCTCATAGAGAAAAACATTTCAATATTGAGTTCTATGAAAGATTATTACATCTTATGTTTATTGAAATTATTTTAAAAGCTATCAAATCAAATATTGATCTTTGAATTTTTTTTTTATTTATATATTTTTTTAAACTAATCGAATAATATGATCTATAATTGGTCGACCCATGTATTTTAAGAAGATGACAAAATAATAAAATAATATAAAACTATAAATTATGTTTGATTTTAATTTAAATGAATAAAGTTTAACAAATAAATTTTAATTATATACATACACTATTAAATAAAAAAATAAAAGTGAAATATGATTTAATAGTTGATAGTTAAAGTAAAATGCATGTAATTTTATTTTAAACTCTTTTTTTAAAATATTGGCGTACGTGATGAAATAGTTGAATATCAATTAACATAATTATTTTAAAACTAAAAATAGGTATATATATATATATATATATATATATATATATATATATATATATATTTAATTTATGTTGCCATATATGATGTGATGATTATTGGAATTCAAATTTAAAATTGTATCATTTGAGGACATTTAATAAAGTGAGTGCTGAATCATAAAGCTATGTGCACTATTTTAACATATAAAAATGTTGATCGTAAGAAAATCAGTAAATGACTCATAAGTCTTTCAATTTTTAAAACCTCTATAAATGAATGAGTCAAGACAACAGTTGTCTTTTTAAAGTATATTCATTTATTAATTTTTTTTATGAACTTTGAGCCTAAATTGAACATGAATTGTTTTAATGTCTTTTCAAATTTGTTCCTTAGGTTTTGTCTATAAATTATAATTGAGCTTAATTAAACTTAATTAATTATATATTTGAGGCTTTAAATGTATATAACTTAATTAATATATGTAATTGAATTTATAAATTTTAATTAAAATGATTAAATTTATTATTTAAATTATTTGCTAAAATTTAAATATGAATAAAAAAAGAAAAAAAATATTAAAGCTTCTTGATCAAATTTTATTTTAATAAAAAATATTTCAATCTATGCTATTAACTATTCATTTTACATTTTTATCATATTTATATTTTTAATAATATACATAACTTGAAAAACAAAAAAGATATAAAAAATGGTATAATAATGCATAAGTTACCATCAAATATATAATTAAATTAGAATTAAACATAAAAATTATCATATTTTTAAAGATTTATTTATAAAATCACGCTCTAATAAGTTTACAAGCGGTGGATAAATGTTCCAATTATTCAATATCTTTTAAAATTTTATTATAAGTTATTCAATAAATAATATAATATAAATGAATCTTAATTATGCGCATAGCGCCGCTCTACAGCTTTTAGAAATTTTTATGCTTTATAATAAATCATAAAATATATAATTCAAAATTATAATTTTAAGAGAATTAATTTCTCAGACCAATACACCGCAAATCCTTTCGATTTTCTCAAGGGTTAGGCTTTTTCAAAGTCTCCTTCCCACCGCTCTTTTGATCCAACGCACGATTCAATTCCAATATACACATTCTTCCTCATTAACACTGTCAGACTCCCTCATCCCTCTCCCCTACCTCCCACGCAACTTGATAGCCATTGACGCCCATTGTCGACGGAAGTCAACTCCTCTCGCTCTCTCAACTCAACTTGCTTTCGATCTAAACATTTCTTCCAATCAAACTATTCAGATCACTCTATCCCTTCCAATCGCCTCCCATGTCCCTATATAACCCCCTTACCACGGCCCACCCTTCTCCCAAGACCAAGGAACCGCCTCCGCCGCTCAAACCCTCGCCAATGGATAGGTCCCAAGACAACGAATTGCCTCCACCCCCTAACTTCGCCCTCCCCGTCGACTCCGAGCATAAAGCAACCGAGCTCCGCATCCTCTCCTTCGCTCCTCCTCACATGCGCTCCTTCCACCTCTCTTGGTTCTCCTTCTTCGCCTGCTTCTGCTCCACCTTCGCCTCTCCCCCTCTCCTCCCCATCATCCGCGACAATCTCTCCCTCACCGCCACCGACATCGGAAACGCCGGCATCGCCGCCGTTTCTGGCGCCGTACTCGCCCGTCTTGCCATGGGCTCCGCATGCGACCTCGTCGGGCCCCGACTCGCCTCTGCCTCCCTTACCCTCCTCACAGCCCCCGCCGTCTTCTTCACCTCCGCCATCTCATCCCCCACCGGCTTCCTCCTCGCCCGCTTCTTCACCGGATTCTCGATCGCATCATTTGTGGCGACGCAGTATTGGATGAGTTCGATGTTCTCGGCGCCGAAGGTGGGACAGGCGAATGGTTTGGTGGGAGGGTGGGGAAATCTTGGGGGCGGAGCGATTCAGTTGATTATGCCTTACATTTTCTCGCTGATAAGGAAGATGGGTTGCGCGGAGTTCACGGCGTGGCGGGTGGCCTTTTTTGTGCCTGGGTTCGTGCAGATGGCGTCTGCGATTGCGGTGTTGGCGATGGGGCAGGATTGCCCAGATGGTAATTTTGGGAGCTTGAGGAAGACGGGGGAGATGCACAAAGATGGATTCGATAAGGTTTTTTACAACGCTATCACAAATTACAGGTAGTTTAGTTTTTTTTTTTTTTGAGAATTTACGTACATATCATATATGTATTTAATATGTTTAATACAATATATATATATATATATATATATATATATATATATATATATATATATATATATATATATATATATATATATATATAACATCTTAATCTTCAATATCACATCAAAAATATCACTTTATTCACTTTTTAAAAATAAAATACATCTTATTAAATATAAAAAATTATTAGATAAATAAGTATCTAATTTTAGATATTAGATATATAAATACATAAAAATTATGTAATATATATATATATATATATATATATATATATATATATATATATATATATATATATATATATAAATTCATCCTTATTTTTTTAATTATTTGTTTTGCCCATTTATGAAGTCTGAATATAAAATTGTTTTTTTATCAGCAGAGGCAAATTAATATGAATGAGAGAGGTGGTTAAGTGTAGAAAAATATTATAACTAAAATTCGATTAGAGTAGATCTCAAAATCATTAAATTTTCAGTCAAAATTTATATTATATTAATTTTAATTTTATTATAATAAAAATTTTAATGAAATATTTTTATTTAATGTTTTTGTAAAAAAATAAAAAAATTATTGGTAAATAAAAATTCTATCAAAGCTTACTTTTGAAAATATATTTTATGATTAATTCAACCAACTAATTTAATCTCAAATATTTGAAAATTTTCTTTTAAAAAATCATAATAATCTTATAATATAATCGAAGTTATACTTTGTAAATTTTATTGCTTTTGATTGATGATAATTTTTTTTAAAATTTTGATATGATATTTACCATTATTTTCAATAACGCGAAAAAAACAATCTATTTTAAAATAACAAAATTTAAATTTAAATGAGAGGCAGTGTATATAACATAAGAAAATCAATTTGATTTTAATAACTTTATAAAAACAATCTGTTTAAAATTATAAAATTTAAATTTAATAAATTGGGAGTCCAATGTTACAAACATATATGAAAATCCATTAGGTATATAAGTTAATTAATTTAATTACAGGGGATGGATACTGGCGATTACGTACGGATATTGCTTCGGGGTGGAGCTGACGGTGGACAACATCATCGCCGAGTACTACTACGACAGATTCGATCTGAATCTTCACACGGCGGGGATAATAGCGGCGAGCTTTGGCCTGGCGAATGCGGTGTCGAGGCCGGGAGGAGGGTGGATTTCTGACCGGCTTGCGGCGAGGTTCGGCATGAGAGGGAGGCTTTGGGGACTGTGGACCGTTCAGACCATCGGCGGAGTTCTGTGCGTCGTGTTGGGGCGGATGGGGAATTTAAGCTTTTCGGTGCTCGTCATGGTGCTCTTCTCGATCTTCGTCCAGGCCGCCTGCGGCCTTACGTTTGGGATCGTGCCCTTTGTTTCTCGAAGGTGAGTAATTGGCTTCCGATCTTCTTCCCCTTTTGTTTCTTTCTGTTGCTTGATGCTGTTTGATTAGGTTAGAGCTATGAAATTGATATATGGTATTTAAAAAAAACAAAAAAAACATATATATATATATATATATATATATATATATATATATATATATATATATATATATATATATAAATAAATGTTATAAAGTTATCTAATTTTAAATTAATTGATAAATTTAAAAGTGATAAAAATATTTAGGAGAATTCGCATACATAACACATAATATTATATATTTACACATGAAAATACTTATATATATATATATATATATATATATATATATATATATATATATATATATATATATATATACCTCAATTTTAATATAATGTCAAAAATATTATTATCTTTTTTTTAAATAATAAGTATTTTTTCATGCATAAGGATATATTAAATAAGTAAAGATATAATTTTAAATAGTTATGTGAATGCATAAAAATTATATAATATGTAAAATTTTAAATATTTTTTGTGAAATATATAAAAATAATAAAATATTAATATGTGTATTTTTAAAATAAATTAAATAAATATAAGTCAATTTTACAAAAAATTTATTCTAGTAAAAATTTGGTTGTTAATCTTTTGCGCTAGCGGCCAAAATAATTAAATATTCAGAGTCTTTTCGGGTATTTTAGTTATATTCTTTTTAAATGTGCTGGGTAGATTATTCTTAAGATTCTCGAGGATTCTCTGGGGATTCCATTTATTTATTTATTTTGGGTCCTCACTCTATTGCTAAAAGTTACTCCTTTCTCAAAATAAATAATTAATAAATAAATATTATTATTAGTAGTAAGATTGAATTTTATTATTTATTTTTAAATAAGTATAATATATGAATAATTGATCAACTCTATTTTAATGAATCTTATAATAAATTTAGAAAATTTAAAATTTTTATGTTTAAATTTTAGTGAGGTTATTCTATTTTTTATTAAAAAAAAGGAATATTTTGATCTAAATTGTGATAAAAAAGAAGTTTATAAAAATCAGTAGGGCTTTGCCATACTTAAATTCCCTAGAAGGCGAGGAATTATATATAATGCTTTGCCATAATTTAATTTTAAAAAAATGCGATTAGAATATAACTTAAAATAACACATGACGGAATGGCCGGTTTGTTAAGGTGGAGAAAGGCTCTTCCTCCACGTTTACTTAAAATTAAAATTATTCACTCAATTTTCACTACAAAAAATCCTTAAGAAAATAATTTATTTAGATTGCATGTTTTTTATAATTTTTGTTTTTATTTTGTAGAAAAGCAAATATTATTACTATTTGAATTTAGCTGTATATTTTTTATTATTATTTAATTTATGCATTTATTTTATTATATTTTAAGTTATGTAATATAATATTAAGCCTACATAGGTGCATCTCTTTTAATTCGTGTATGTCATTTCATACCTGCATTCTCATTGACATATTATAATTAGCAAAGTATACTTATTAGTGGTTTATGCGAATAAGACATTGACAAGTCAAAGATACCGCATATTGATTCTTAGAATCTAATGAACCTATGAAACTAGATAATAGGTCAGCAAGATTTTTATTTTATTTTATTTTATTTCTAATGGGAAATTTGAGGCCGTCAATTGATGACAAAATTATTATGCGAGAACCCTCATCGCCAAAATTTTATGTATAAAATATTATAATTTAAGATTAGTGAAAAATAATTTAAGAGAATAATTAAAAGTTGCATTATCTTAGTTTTTAAGAAAATAATAAAAATGCTTTAAGAATTGCGGCAGTTGAAAAAAATAAATTTATAAAAAATGCCCTAATTAGATCCAAGTAAACGAGTAGGGTTATAGATGACCTCTTTCATTTGACTCTCCTCTTTGATAGAATAGTTCTCATTGTGATATATATATATATATATATATATATATATGTATGTATATATATATTATGTTTTAGTATTATAATAACTGTAGCTGCATAAGAAAATACTCATTCAAGATTTGAGAGCATATGTATATGTATGTATGTATATATTATGTTTTAATATTATAACAATTGTAGTTGTGTATCGGTCGGGTCATAATCGTAATTTTTTATCAACATGAAAGTTATGGGGAATTTCATTACAATTCCAACGATACCATGCTCACTTGATTTTGACACCGGATGAGTCCGATATAGACAAATAAAAAATATTCTCAAAATTTATCGTATTATTTTTTTAGCGTTAAAAATTGATGCTTGCAATCTTAATTTTTGATCAAATGAAAATTGTGAGAAATTTTGTTACGATTAGAATATTTTAATTAGACATAAATGAACAAAATATTATACTTCATCAATTTTTTTAAAAAAAAAGTTAAAGCGATATAACAATGGCGTTAATATATGGCACCAGATAAATAATATTTTGTTTTTTTTTTTTGTAACTAATTAGCTAATTAAACATATAATTATGACTAATTTAAAATTTTCACCAAAAAATTGTTACATGTTACGTTCAGACACTATTTTCACTAAAAATATATATATATATAGATATCTTACTCATAAATATATTTTGGAATTTTCTTCAATATTGTTCAGGTCATTGGGGTTAATATCAGGGATGACTGGAGGAGGAGGAAACGTGGGAGCAGTGATCAGTCAATTAATATTCTTCAAAGGATCAAAATACTCCAAGGAAACGGGCATCACTCTAATGGGCGTCATGATCGTGTGCTGCTCTCTGTTGATAACGCTCGTCTATTTCCCGCAGTGGGGCGGAATGTTCTTCGGCCCTAAGAAGGGTTTCACAGAAGAAGATTACTATTCTTCGGAGTGGAACGATGAGGAGAAGGAGAAGGGTTTCCATCAGGCGACTCTTAAGTTCGCACAAAACAGCAAGAACGAGAGAGGGAAGAGAAAGAATGCTTCTGTTGCTGCTCCCGCTGATCAGACCACTCCCACTTATTCTCATGTTTGACTTCCTACTACTTCTTCTTCTTCTTCTTCTTCTTCTTCTTCTTATGAGAGGGGATAAGTGGTAAAATTGTAAAAGATGCAGTAAGCATCTTAGTGATATTACATGTTGTTTAGATAATATTGAACTAAGCACATATTAATCTTATACCATTATCCTTCAAAATGGTATTTGCTAATTATATAATGTAATCTCTTATTTTTTTTTAGCTATAAGGCATTTTTAATAAAGCATAAATTATTTTTGAAATTTATCTCGTAACTTGGAAGAGAAAAAATATGAACTTCAATAGAACTTATTTTTGCTGTGCCTATTATTTCAACAATTGTCTAATTTGATAATTTCACCAGGCGGGTTCAAATCCTGATGGAAATGTTAGAGATTTTTGTTTATTTAAATTAAATCTTAATTTTTTTCACAAGGATACCTCATTACCAAGAGATCTTTCAACAATTTTGAAACTATGTCTCAAGATTGACAAGGAAGATTTTGACCCTTTCTTTTAATTTATCTTTATTAGATTAGTATCGACTGGTATTCTTTTAATCACAAATAATCTCTTTTCAGATTATGATAGATATCTTAATTGAGCTCAAGAATCTACGATTTTATCTAAAATAATATTTGGAAATTTGTTAGAAATTAATCACTTAATTAAGAATAAATGGCATCTTGACACATTAATTGGTATCGAGCATGATGGGGTAATTACAGGAGGGAAGGATGTTAGAGATTTTTTGTTTCGTTTCACCATGCTTTGGATGAATCTTTACTTTGTTCATTCCTCATGGCTTTATCATGTCTTAAAATTAAATGGCTAAATCCATTGCGTGAGGCTTGATAGGGTTGTAAGTCCTGTTTTTGTTGGCTGATTGGGATAATTCTCTGGTGGAGGTTTTTTAGTTTGTTTTATCTTTTTTGTGGTGATTGTTTTGAAGTTTTCTCTCGTCATCTTCCTCTCTCCCTCGGTTTTATGGCTTCCACTTCTTACGTGACTTCTAATCACGATTAGAAGAGATAATAATTTAATCAAGAACTCGAAAATGTGAGTTCCCCGAATGAAGAAGACCTTAATAGATGGTCTCTCCCCAAAATTGATAAAACTATCATTTATCGATTTGGAACTTTTGATTTTAAGGGAAAGTCTTCGGTGAAAATTGTAGAACAAACCATTACTATAGATCAAATGGACAAAACCATTTCTATTATCCTTTGAAGATCTGCATAAATTTATGCGAGATTTCAAATATATTCATATAGGGATGATCTGATTGCATTTAAACCTTTAACTCTTAAGACTAGCGCTATTTTAGCTAAGAGATGGCGATGCCTCCACGGGCTCAATCCTAATGAGTGTTGTTGAAACCATCTGTCACGGTTTACTTGACACCTTTCCCAATCGAAGTTTATCTCTTTTACGATATAAATCTTTTGAAGCTTTAAAATTACATTTACGACTTTATGGTTATGATTTCTCCCGTGTTACGAAACTATTGCTTTAATTTTCGAATTCATTTTGAGTTTTAAATACTTTAAATCCTAGAGTTCAAAAGGATTCCAGTAGAAAGAGCGACATCGAAACTAATCATAGCATCTCATATTGCTACTAAGTGATTAAATGGAATGAGGTGGTATTTCGAATCATGGATCATACCATCTGCGGTCACACAAGACCTTCCATAATCAAGACATCGATCAAATTATTCAAAGCTGACGTTGAAGTCGATTCAACCTTCGATCCCATCACTTTTCCAAGGGTTTCTATCCCCTCTGAAACCTCAGGAAAGTCCAGATCGGATGGTTCAGAAACTCCTGAACCATCAATTGAGGCACTTCGCCTAAACAAAAATCATATTTATCATCCAGTGAGAGAAAATCAATCTCCCACTCCATCAGAAATGAATTTTAGTCTTAATGAGCTACAAAATAGATTCTAAGACTAGAGATGTTGTTTTGAAGGAATACTTCCAACCTAAGTATGATAACTTTTGTACATGGTATAGAAGTTTTACTTCTTTAGACCAACGTATCGAAATAAATGATTTATATTTTGAAAAAAAATGAGAGAAAATAGTCATGCCAAAGCAACTATTCCTTTCGTAGCATGGTTTTGATCAAATGCTTATGCTCAAGTTCTTTGTTTTAACCAAAAAATGGCAAAATGAGCAAGGAAAAATTATTGAAGCATCTTATCCTCCATCAGTTGCAAAAATGGTGGATGATAAAACTTTAGAATTAGCGGCCTTCGGAAAAATTAGTTCTGATCCACAAATTCTAAAGGAATTTATTACTATAATTAAACAACTTAATTATAGTAATAGTATACTTCAAATTATTGCTGAACATCTTTTTAGCTTAGAATCTAAAATAGATCAGCTGCTTAAACAAAAGGGTCCCGAAACTAGTAGAGCTTCAGAAAAAGCCCCTACCAGTTCAAATTCTATTATTAGACCTTTTATTCACCCACCACTTCCTCTTAAGTTTGGACCTTCTTACGAAGACATTGAATTTGATTCTAAATTTAAAGAGAAAAGTATGTAGAAGCTCGGAAGATACCATCGGATGAAGATTCTATTGAATCATCAACCGATCGATAATATTGAAAAAAATTCAAACTCTTTTTCAAAATTTACAGGATTCTCATCCTTCTTTTGATGTCCAGAAGATTTCTTATCCTAAGAAAACTATGGATAAACACTACTATAAAAACCATCACCTCGATTTATTATTTGAGGAGGATAATTTGTTGGAAATTCCTATGATGGAAATTCCCTTTATGAATGGAATATTGATGGTATGACAGAGCATCAGGTCATTCATACTCTTCATAGAATGCTCATGTATGCTACTTCTGTTCATTCTAGGTTTCAAGCTTTAGCTAAACCTCATATTGTCACTAGAGCCATAATTTCAGATTTTGGTACCCTGAAAGGATGGTGGGACAATTTTCTTACTATTCAACAAAGAGAAGATCTCCTTAGTGAAATCAACTTAAGCTAAAGATCTTCTAAAACGACAAAAGCCAAATGAAAATCTTTGTCTACACTCTTATTCAAAGCGATTGTAGATCATTTTCTTTGGATCATTGGAGATCAAGGAGAAAAAACTAGATCCTTACTCCAAAAATTAAGGTGTCCATGCTTAACTCATTTTTGTTGGTATGAAGATATATTCCTAGCTCGTGTCATGACACTTTATGATGTGAATAGCCTTCATTGGAAGCAAAAATTCATTGAAGGTCTTCCACCTTTTTTACGAAAGGTTAAGGCTTCTCTTCGTAATTATGATGGAGCCATTCATATGAAACATCACATATGGAAACCTCATTAATGCCTGTATTAAAACAGGATTAACTATTTGTTCTGATCTTAAATTAAAAGATCAAATGAAAAGAGAACGTCTACTTGAGCGCAAACAGCTTGGAGAATTCTGTGAACAATTCAACTGTGATCCTCGTCCTTTATCTTCCAAAACAAGGGAAAACAAAAAGACTTTTTCCTAAGCATAAAAAAATCACGCCATAAAAAAATGTGAAAAATTCACACATAAACCAAAGCACTCTCGCCCCTCCGTTCTAAAACCAAAGAGACAAGAGAAATAAAATGTATAAATGCCGCATGTGTCATTATTAACAGATGCATCAAGAAGAAGTTAAATGAACTTCAAATTGATGAAGGGTTAAAACAAACCCTTATGAAGATTATGATTACATCTTCGATTCAAAATAGAATCAAGAAGAAGACTATATTTCTTCATCCTCATCTTCATCGATTCTGATAAATCTAATCAAGGTAAATCCGCCAATGTGTAGATTATTATAAAAATATAATAAATATGTTCGCCTTTTACTACCCACGAAAAAGGACCAACTAATTAAACTTTTAGCACAAGTTGAAGATGATTCAACCCGTGATAAAATTATAGATCTTCTTAATGATAAGAAGAAAGATAAATTAGAAAAATTAGTATAAGCCCATATACTCTTTCTCAAGTTTTAAGAAAAATCGATAAGCATCATCTTCTTCTTCTTTACGAGCTAAATCAATAAAGAACTAAAATTAGAAGTTCAAATAAAGTTGAAGAACAAAAAATATGCCTATGGATCTTGAAATTAATCAAGACCCAATTCATTTGAAACATAGATTCTTCTAATCAAGAACTGTTTCTTACAAAATATTCAAAAGGAAATATACCTGAAATGGTATATTTCCATTAAATTAATTATAAATAAAGAATTTATTTTACCAAATTTAACTGCTCTAATTGTTAATGGAGCAGATTTAAATTGTATACAAGAAGGAATAATTCCTTCTAAATATTTTAAAAAAAACTACCACTAAAAGCACGATGGGGAATCTTACAAATTAATACAAATTATCATCCTGTGTCAAGATGATGTTTGTATTCAAATGCCTTTATTTTAGTCAAAATTTGACACAACACATTATTTTGGGAACTCCTTTTCTTCTAAAATAATGTTTATCACTAGAATTGATGATATGAATACGTTGTTTTCTTTGGAATAAAGAAATCACATTCCGCTTATCACCAATCCTAAAGAAATTATCATAAATGAAATGAATAGACTTAATAATAAGTCTATGCATATAATTATTTACAAGAAGAAATTTTCTACTTTAACTATTAAACAACAAATTTCTTCCCCAAAATCAAGAAAAATCAAAATTGCCATGAATTCCATAAGGAAGTGTGATAACCCAATTGCTTTACGGGAAAGAAAAATGCATGTAGTGGATCTCCCATACATTGATAATTTCAATGAGCGGACATTCCAAAGCTCATCCTTGTCAAATGAGCGAGCACTTGCTTTATGCAAAGAGATTGATTTATTAAAGAAAGGAATAATTGCAATCCTACTCCTCTTGGAGGCACATTCTGTTATGAATTGAGAAAGAAAGAGGAAGGACGACTTGTAATTAATTACAAGCGTTAAACAAAGTTTTAAAATGGATCGATATCCATTCCAATAAGAGGATTTATTAAATAGATTGCATAATGCAAAAAAAATCTTTTCAAAATTTGATTTAAAATTTGGATATTGGCAAATCAATCAGGATTCTTTTCTTTCATTCGTTCCTTTTGGTCATTCTGAATGGAGCATGTAATGCCATTTGGTGAAAAATGCACCTTACGAGTTTTATTATGAATAATATATTTAAAGGCCTCAAACTATTGTGAACACTTCAACCATTTAAAAACATTTAAATGGTTAATTTTAAAAAATGGATTAGTTATTTCTGAACCTAAAATAAAATTATTTCAAACCGAAATAAGATTTTTGCCATAATATCTCAATGCTTCTATTATTCCAATTAATGTATTGAATTTATAACAAATTCGATATATTTTAGATAAAATGATTCTGAGATTCTCTCAATGTATGATTTATCGTAATCTTGCCGATGCACCCTCTTTGTGATTAAAAGAATCCCCACCATGGTCTGATACTCATACCTCGGCAGTGTGCAAAATTAAAGAAAGGGTCAAAATCTTCCTTGTCTTAATCTTGGACCGAAGTTTCAAATTGATGCTCCGCCGATATAGGAGGTATCTTAAGCGTGAAAAATTAAAGAAGAATTACTTTGTTTTACGGTAGATGGAATCCTACTCAAGAAAAGTATTCCATTATCAAAAAAGAAATGCTTTTTGTTATTAAGTGCATCTCAAAATTCCAAGATGACTTACTCAATCAGCATTTTCTCTTGCGTATTGATTGTTCTTCAGTCAAATACATCATTGAACAAGATGTTAAAAATTTAGTTTCAAAACAAATTTTTGCATCATGGCAGTCACAACTCTCTGTCTTCGATTTTGACATAGAATTCATTAAAGGTAATGAAAATTCTCTTCCTGATTTTCTAACCAGAGAATTCTTGCGAGGGGCGATCGGTGGATCAGCATGGAAGAATGACCACTCTAGGAGGTCCTTCTTTTCAGGAGGGTGGCGCACCATGGAAAGATCCGTCAATTTTGGCATGGAAAGACTTATCTTATGGTACATCCTCTTCAACGGTTGAAAAGGGTGAACTTTAAAAGACACCATCCCAAAGATGTGCACAGAATCTGTTTACTTAAAGAAAGTAAACAGAATATTATTGAAATCAATCCCATTATTCAATAAATAATCCAGGACTTTATTTGAAAGATATTTGAAACAACCCTTTCCCATTTGAATCAATCTCAGAAAATTATGAAAAAATTAACTAAAAGATGTGTTGAATTTAGTCATGTTAGTGATCAACGAACCATACATTATGTATAAATGCGTTACATAAAATTATTCATCAAAGTGAATGGGGTTTAACTCCATTCCAAGAAAAATATTTTTTATCTCCTAATCCTGATACGAGTTGGTGAATTGCGGTGTTATGTAGCCATGATGAAAGCATTCTTCTATCAATGAAAGAAGAAGCATTCTTGGATGTTCATCATGGACAAAGATATTAACAAAATCCTCCGGCATGGTTCTTGATGGTGGAATTACTTGGTAACTTATTCTTCCGAGCCAATTAAAGAAATTTTTTTAATATGGATGGAACAAAAATCTTTTGAAAATGATTGAGGACAAAACCTTGCTCATTTCTTTGCCAAATCCCTGGATTTGGGCTATTTCTCTTGGAAGGACCTTTTAACTTGTCCAAAGGCAATTAAATGGTGGAACTTCGATTAATATTGAAGACAACTCAAGCATCAAGGCCATCATTAAAACTTATCATGAAAACGATTCCTCACAAATCTCGATTTTGAGTTATCGTAGATGAAGTCCTCGGTCTATCAAAAGCGTTATCCTCATGAGAATGAGATTCAACATAAGAGCGTCTCAAAAAAATCTACGAAGATCATCGCCAAGGTGTTCAATCACCCTATCATACATGTGGCGAGTCTTCGGCGATGTCGGCGTGGAATCCATTGGAGACAATGTTGAATTCATATTGATTGCCTTTACGGTAAAAATACATTATTATCTCCATGCCTTTACTTTCAAAGGGATGGCATTATCTCAGGAATCCTCTCACTCATAAAGCATTCCCATAGAATTATTGCTTAAATTATTACGTGCAAATTATTATTAATTTCCTCAAAGTATTGAATTATTGTTTACTTATTGAAAGAAATTATTACGTCCTTTGTACATTTGTAGTTAAGCAAAGTTATCTTCTCCACTCTAGGCTTGTATTATTGTGTATTTTCTTTTCTCTTCTCTTCTTCTCTTCTTCTCTCCTTTTTCTCTCACACTTCACGCTTTCTCATAGTAAGTTTAAGTTTTAATAAAGAAGTGTTTTATTTTCCCTGGTTGGTTTTAATTTCCTGGTTTCAATTGGTATCAGAGCCATGATGGGGTAATTCCCTGGGGAGGGGAAGGATGTTAGAGATTTTTTGTTTCGTTTCATCATGCTTTGGATGAATCTTTACTTTGTTCATTCCTCCATGGCTTTATCATCTTATTCATAAATGGTAAATAATCCGGTTGCGTGAGGCTTGATAGGGTTGTAAGTCCTTTGTTGGCCATTGGGATAATTCTCGGTGGAGGTTTTTTTTTAGTTTGTTTTATCTTTTTTGTGGTGATTCATTTTGAAGTTTTCACGTCATCTTCCTCTCTCCCTCGGTTTTATGGCTTCCACTTCTTAAGTGACTTAATCTCGATTAGAAGAGATAATAATAATCAAGAACTCGAAATGAGTTCCCCTTGAATGAAGACCTTAATAGATGGTCTCTCCCCAAAATTGATATCATTTATCGATTTGGAACTTTTGATTTTAAGGAAAGTCTTGGTGAAAAGTAGAACAAACCATTACTATAGATCAAATGGACAAAACCATTTATCATTATCCTTTGAAGATGCATAAACTTATGCGAGATTTCAAATATATTCATATAGGGATGATAGATTGCATTTAAACCTTTAACTCTTAAAGGACTAAATGCATCTATTTTAGGCCTAAGAGATGGCGGATGCCTCCAGCGATCTAATGAGTGTTGTAGGACCTGTCATGGCGGTTTACTTCAACACCTTTTGAAGTTTATCTCTTTTCGATATAAATCTTTTGAAGCTTTAAAATTACATTTACGACTTTATGGTTATGATTTCCTCAGTTACGAAACTATTGCTTTAATTTTGAATTCATTTTGAGTTTTAAATACTTTAAATCCTAGAGTTCAGAAAGTTGTTCAACCAGAAAACGACCGATGAAACTAATCATTAGCATCTGTTACTATAGGTGATTAAATGGAATGAGGTGGTATTTCGAGAATGGACCATACCATCTGCATTAGACCTTCCATTAATCAAGACATCGATCAAATTATTATGCGGAAGGCGGCGTTGAAGTTCGTCGATCTATCAGGGTTTCTATCCTCCCTCGGAAAGTCAGATCGGATGGTTTAGAAACTCTGAACCATCGATTGAGGCACTTTAATAAAATCATATTTATCATCGGTGAGAGAAAATCAATCTCCCTCCATGAAATGAATTTTAGTCTTAATGAGCTACAAAATAGGTTCTAAGACTAGAGATGTTTGAAGGAATACAACTAAGTATGATGCACTTGGTATAGAAGTTTTACTTCTTTAGAACGTCTCGAAATAAATGATTTATATTTTGAAAAATGAGAGAGAAAGAAAATAGTCAAGCAAAACAACTATTCCTTTGTAGCATGGTTTTAATTCTATGCTCAATCCCTCAAGTTCTTTGTTTTACAACCAAAAAATGGCAAAATGAGCAAGGAAAAAATTATTGAATCTCTTATCCTCCATCGTTGCAAAATGGTGGATGATAAACCTTTAGAATTAGCGGCCTTGAAAAATTAGTTCGATCCACAAATTCTAAAGGAATTACTATAATTAAACAACTTAATTATAT